>OZ038483.1:55326054-55438554 GCA_964036315.1 Acanthosepion esculentum | reverse complement strand
ATCCGAAACATTGTATTTTGCACACATCTTTTCATGATGAACTCTTTGTTTCATTCATGTTTGTTTTCGCAGTTAAGCGAATAAATATTATTTCATCGTTTTTTGGCCCATTCATCATTCTTATTGCTTCTGGGGTTTCAGCCTCAACAAGTGTGTGTGTGTGTGTATATATATATATATATATATAAAAGGCAGGATGTGCGTGTGTGTGTGTAATGAATGCACGGCCGCAATTTTCGACGGATTTGCACCAAAATTTACATGCTCCAAGTTAGAGGGACGGCCAAGACTGACTTTGCATTTCCCAAATCCCATCGATAGTGGAAATAATCGATTTTTTAATGATTCTACGGCAGTTTTCATGTAGTTTGTGGCCATTTTCTACTGGCCAGAGTGAGTGCCTATAGCTGGCTGCCACGAATAGGAGGAAAGATTCTATTGGCCAGCTTGAGAGTAAACAGCTGACTGACATGAATGTTAACTAGCATGCTAGCATGCAAAAAAAATCGATAGCTGCATTCGCCACAAGTAGGAAAAATTTAAATCTGCATGGCACTTTACTCCAATTGGCTCATTCGCTTGCTTAAACTCAATGTTGATTTTGATTCCGCAGAACTGGGTTGGGTCTGAAAAAGTATTTGTTGTTAACATTCTTTTTTCATTCGGTTTTTCCAGTTATGAGTCTTTTTTTTAAATCTGATCGTTTTGTGTTCATTTTGTTTAGTTCTTTTTTCGTAACAGATTTAATGTTTAATATAGAGCTTAGAAAAAATTCTCAGTGCGAGATAGGCAAGAAGTAAGGCATGTAGCAACATCAGCAAGGCAAAGGGCACTCCTTTAAAGGCAAGGAAGGGCAAAAATATTTTAAGTCAAGTGATAGTGATTGCTGTATGAGTCGTACGATTTTTGAATCAAGCACGGGCCATGCTGCTAGTATATATATAATCTGTGAGACAAATGTCTGTGTACATACTGAAAAACTTCTGTAAATAATTACAGATGTATGCTTTTCTCAGATTGATTCACATTTTTAAAAATCATCATGTGAGTGTATCAATTGAAACATTTTGTAGGTGGAGGATAAGTATTTTGAATGCAGCCTGAGAGGATGTGGCTTTCTGACTTTCAGAGACTCTTGTTTACAGACCTTTAGAAATGGACTCCTTTTTTGATCCATGCTACTCTGGTCCTATATATCAATGTATGTGTTGTTAAATAGGAAACAAATGCAAATCTTACCTCTGCCCATAGTCTGTCAGCCAGCCAGACTAGTTCTTCAAGTTCATGGAAAGAGTAAACAAAAAAGCAATTCTTTTAACCCGCACTGATTTCGAGGACACTTGGCTTTTATGGCTAAGAGTAAGGCAAATAATTTTCACACTGCTAATGGGATTTTTGAAGCCACCACCTTTTTGTGCCAGCTAATACACCACACAGACATTCATACATGTTCATGCATACGCACATATATATATATATATATATATATATATATATACACACACACGTTTAAAGTTTTTTTAGAAATAGAAAGACACGCACTCGAATTCTGTGCTCAACACATGAAGGCACTGTATAAATAAAACATCTTAAACTGTCAAAACATGAAGAGAAATTAACAACACCTAAACAAACCCCCTTGAAAATGGTTAAAGAAGTGACCGAAATTGCTTAGGATAATAGACAATATGGACAATATATATATATATATATATATATATATATATATATATATATATATATATATATATATATATACACACACACACCAGGTGTAACAGCATAATTGCCCATCACACAAAATGTTTAATATCTAAAAAAAAAAAAAACTAATTGAGTTTTTTTTCCCAGGTTTTCAGATACAATGTTTAGCCATCTTGACACCATTTGTTGGAAGAATCATTGAAAAACCCTTTGAGTTATTCAGCTAGAAAGAGAACAGGTTAAAATCATTTTGTGTTAGCCCGGCTGTCTTTCCAAATGAGCAATGGTGAGAGGAAAAAGATCATTCAAGCATTCACTAATGGTTCCAACATTCATACTCTGGCTTCCATCTTCAAAGTCAATTCAAGAACCATCAAGAGAATGGTGAATAAGTTTAAAAAAGATGAAACAGTAGAGAGGAAAACTGGGTCAGGAGGTCACAACAGGAAAAGGGATCATCATTTCAACTAAAGAGATCAATTAGAAAAGATCCAATTCAGTCTATAAGACGTTTGGCATGTGAGAGAGGAGTTTCAGTCATGACAGTCCAAAGAGCAGTGAAAAAGAGCTCCTTGTCCTCTCTTCTCACCACTGGATACATGGCCACATTTTAAGCACTTGGATTCAGAGTGTGATGCTCCTTGCAAGTGTGAACTGGCCTCCAATATCTGCAGCTTAATGACAGAACCATGATCAGATGGATCTGTAACATCAAGCATTTCGAGATCTGGAGTAAGAATTGCCATGCATGCAGCTAGCCAGTTACCTGGAAGAGGACCCACTGATGTGAACAAAGCTCCCACAACTGCACAATAAACAAAAACAATTGATAAAGAAGAGGGGGAAGATATATATATATATTCATTCATACACATACACACATACATATATCTGTCTATATTTAAGGACACATGGCATAGTCGATAAAGGCAGTGGTTAGATCCAGTGACAGGACCCAAAGAGTTGTGAGTTCAATACCTGGTTAAGGCAGTGAAGAACTTGGAGAGGTGAATTAACAGGAGATAACTGATAACTGACATCCATTAGACATGCTACGTGGAACTAGAACAGTCTACCCCAGCAAGTGAAATAAAGGGTTCAGTTTGACATTCCAACCACCTGAAGAAGGCTGGAGCATACAACAGCTGAAACATTGTGATAAATATGGCAACAAAGATGAGGACAATAGTCCGAATAATGTAAATAGTACACACCCACACATATATATATATATATATATATATATATGCACACACTCACATATTGAAAAACGCGTTTTAAATGTTAAATTTTTTTTTTTAGGTGCTGCCATAATGGATGCATTTTTTCTGTAACAAAAGTAAAAAATGCTACCTCTGTCTTTGAAAAATTTTTTAAAAAGTCAATTTTCTGATTTAAATGAAATTTTTAGCAATTGTTCATTAATGAAAGAATTGTATAGGTTATTTTGTAAGAAAACATTGTATAAATACTGGGAGGTGTCATTTATCCACTATTTTGATACATTGTGAATACTTTTATAATTGATGGTTAGCATGGGTGGGGATAATGAAATTTTTTTTTTATAGTTTTAGAAATTAAAATAAAAAAATTTCTTCACACCTCTGAGTTGACAAAACCAACAAATTTCTGTTGGCAGAAATAGCTATTCGAATGAGTTTAATTTGGATTTCTATTCTATGTAATATATATATATATCTTTGAGGTACAACTAAATGCACTGAAACAAAGTTGCATCTTTGTCGTGAGTAAATTGTTTTTGTCTATATGAAAAAATTATAATAAATAATTATTGCTCTACTATCAGTATTGGGCTCTCTTTTGAATTAATGCTGTGAATGTTAGAATTCATATATTATTTTTCGTTCTCATTACATTCTATATATATATATATATATATATATATATAGATATATATACACACACATCTCTCTCTCTCTATACATATATATATATATATGTATATATAAATAAAAAGGAAAGAACAGTAAGATATAAAATCTGGTGTTCTTATAGATATTTTTATTTTTACACAATAGTGCTCTATGTAAATTTAAATTTACAGAGCATTAATATTATAAATTAATAGATTTAAAATATGGTTTTACTGCTACACAGTGATAACCATGTTTCAGAAATGGAAGCTAACGCCCCTGAATTTAATTTTGTTATTAAACCAAAGACATTAGTTCCATTTCCTCATCAAGCGAATTTTGGAGTAACTTACTTTTTTAAATTTACGGTTGTTAACGGCACAGGAAAGATTCATAGTTTGAGGGTTTCCAAGGTTACCGATAAATCCATTCATCTAGACAAGGGGTGGTAGAGGGTTCAACCCTCTACCACCCCTTTAACGTAAATGTTATTTAATACTGTTTATTATAAAACAGAGCATTTGCTTAAATACTTGTATCTATAAAAAGAACGTTAAACATATCATAAATGTCTTTAAATATATATATATATATATATAAAAGTTTTTAAAAAATAAACACACACTTGCATGTGCACTCACACTTATACATTGGAATAATAGTGTGTAAATAAGTTGCAAAATGAAAAACTGTATTGTGACAGGTTTTTGCATTGAATTTGTCTGAAAATACTTCTTTTCATGATTAAATGTTGCACCGTAGTTTTCTTTTTGTCATTTATTTACTTCATTCATACTCTTGCTCTTACTTCCTCCTTCCCGCTCCTGCCCACGTGTAATATTTGCCTATCCCTTTGCATGAATGCCCCTCCAAACTTGATCTAAAAATAACTATAAACAAACAAAATTTAAGGCAATAAAATGAAAAAATTCCGTTTCTATTTACACTTGTTTATAATTTACTAAACTGGTTTATGCTGTCACTTATTTATTTGTCTGGTTAGGTGGATAGAAATCTCTGTTATTTTTCATGGTTCACAGTACTTGCTTTGTTATCATTTCACTTGGCATCTCTTGCTTCTCTATAACCCAGTGTACTGACTATTTTATGAATTCCCAGAAAACGATGAGCCTCCTCAACAATTGAGATATTATTCTGAGAATAAATGCTTCTCACCTTTCCTTCTCCCTACTAAGATATTTGAAGGGTTAGGGTTTGAAGGCTTTGTATGTATGTATATTGCGGCATTCACCCTGGATCGGTTAAGCCGGCTCCTTCCAAGGAATTCACTGCGTCCGGAACGAAGGCCGACCAAGCACGGCGATCCGTCGCCAATGCTGAAACGAGCGACAGCCATTCCCGATTCCAACGGCGGTGAATTCTTGAAACGGAGTAACAAGGGAGTTTTGAACTTCACACGCGGTCCCCACACCTCACATGCTATCCCAGTCGAGGGAGGAATATGCTCTTACTTGCCGCAGAATTTCCACAGACGCAAAGGCAGGAGTAACCATGAGGCCGCCGGATACCGGTGCAGAAGCCGAATGGTTTTGAATTCAGAGTTGACCTTCTCCTAGACCAGTTGCCATCCAAGGCTATAGAACCCAGTCTGTCCTGTTATTTACCCATAGTTGGAGGGAGAAGAAGAGGATTCACACCTTTCCCAAGCGTGTTAGCATGTAAGTGAATGTAACGGATTCGACTGGAATTCGAACTCGGCTCTACGATTCCTCAATCCGAGCCGTTATCCATTACTCCACCGTGCCTCCTTGAAGGCTTTCCTCCCACCTCATCCCCAATCTGGACAGATGCAGATCCTTCCTGTCACCAATGGCCTTCAGTAATATTCATTTTGGCATATTGCTCTCTGAAGCACTGAATTCTGCACATGTCCTGATTTAGGCAACGTATTGTACCAAAAGGCTACCTCAAGCGATGAAATTGGGCATCAGTTTGATCATTTGATGCTGTCTCTCGACATTTACCTGTTATAATTGGTCTGTATGACAGTTTGAAAATAGTGTTTGATGTGCAACTCTGCAAGAATCTCTTTCAATAATTCCAAACAAAATGAGCATCTCATTCATCTACCAGATCACTCTCCAAAAATATCCGATTCAGTGACCCAGAAATTTCAGCCAAAGTCTCTGCCCTAATTTTCCTCTACATGGCTACTTTTCTCATTTCACAAGCATTTGGTGAAGGACCCAAATTCTGCTGCTAATGCTACACCAACAGCCCAAACTTTTCCAGTTGTCTTCCATTTGAATGCCTACTTCTCAGGCACACACAACACATGATCAATTGATTGACATGTATCACAAACCTCTGACCACAGCCTCCTTATTTACATCGAGGTCAACTTTCCTGGCCCTAAATAGTCATGTCAATATTGTCCAGATTCCTAAGATCCACATTTCCCAAACAGCATACTGTGGCTACTACCTTCTTAAGCACTACCAACCAGGTTTTTCTTGCCATTGTGAGAGTATCTGCATTATTCTTCTTTGTGGGCATTATCATTTACAAGCAGCTTTGTATTAAATTCAGTAATTAGCTGAGGATTTGTAGATGTCATTTATTAATAATCATTTCCGCCATGGCTCATTTAGTTTGAACTCTCTTCTCAGCAGTAACCACTGATCACTACTCTATCTACTCACAGTTTTCTTCACAATTTGAAAGGTTATGGTATTTCAGGACAAATTTTTGAACTGA
Source organism: Acanthosepion esculentum (assembly GCA_964036315.1). NCBI lineage: Eukaryota > Metazoa > Mollusca > Cephalopoda > Sepiida > Sepiidae > Acanthosepion > Acanthosepion esculentum. The sequence continues at coordinate 55,432,258 of OZ038483.1, read as the reverse complement.
TTCAGTCTTTCTTATCAAATCGCAAAATGAAAGTTGTCATGAATGGCCACTCTTCTAGATCTTTTTGCATTAATGCAGGTGTCACCAGGGCTCTATCCTTGGACCTACTTTGTCGTTAAATTTCATCAATGACCTTCCTAATGAGATCAGTTCTCAATATATATACCAAGTTAAGAACTGATGTCATCAGGAAGGTCATTGATGAAATTTAAGGACAATTTACTCCTGTCTCAACTGTATATCTAATCAGTTCAATAAGGTCAAATTGGCAGTTGATCTAAAAAAAAATGACCTACAGTCTGTTGTGAACTGGGGCAAGGATTGACATGTTAACTTTAACACCTCCGAAATGAAATTTCTCTCTATCAATCATCTGATAGACCTCTTTCTGCCTTCCACCAGCATGGCAGTTGCCAACCTCCAGGTGAGTGACTTATTGTGCCTTCTCAGGCATACATTCTCGGCTGACACAAAATGGAAAAACTATATTGAATCTGTTGCTAGATCTGCTGCTGTGAAATTGTCGTGCTAGACAATTTTTCTATCCCGAATCTATCTTACATATAAGTCTACCATTTGTCAATGTTCTGATGAATATTGCTGCCTCATATGATTCGGTGTTCCTGATGTATATTTAGAGATTCTTGATAAAATCCAAAGAAGAATCAGCAATATTATTGCTCCTTTAAAAAAATAAATTGCAAAATTTTTTTTACTTAACTGAATATTTTTTAGTACTCTTTTGTACCAAATACCAGTGCAGTTTTGAACAGTGATGTGAGTAGGAATTTTTCAACTTTCAACAAAATAAGTGTGCCAGTTCAAATGACTGCATGTTTTCTGAAGTGGTATGATTTCTGGAATAAAACAATCGTGCTTTGGAGAAAATTATTTGAAAAATAATGTGTGCTGTATCAGATAATCACTCTGCTGGGTGACGCAAGGAATTGAAAGAAATAATTTAGTTCTGCCAACATTGGTATTTGGAACACAAGAGTATGGATGTCAGTTCCATACACTCAGTGTTGGATTTACATATGTCCTAGTATGGGCTGCAGACAAAGGCTCCCAAAACAAACTAGAGGGACTCCCAAGGCCCCTCTAGTTTTTGTCCCCTGATAATACTAAAAAAAAAAATATCAACATATAAGAATAGAGGATATTTGTTTATTTTCAGATTTAATGAGGCTCCTTTGAACTAATTTAGAGTATTTATGTCCCTCTAGTTGGAGTGGATCTTTTAGATTTGATGAGGCCCTTTGAAGGAGTTCTATGTAGATTTTGATTTCCATACATATTTATTAAAAATTTTAGTTGAAGTGTTTTGTTTTAAAAGCATAATCTGAAAATATATCTTTTTTTCATAGACTCTGGGGGTAGACAAACATACGTAATGAAAGAACTCTCAAGTTCTATTAACCCATGAATTACTCATATTGCCATTTTACTGATATGTTTTTAGTTATATCAGCAAATTTTGCACACACACATGCTTCAATAAAGACATCTGATAAGACACGTATGATTAATGTTTTTTCTAAATCTTGCATTTATACATATGATTTCTTTTCTGGACATAAAGCATCTAAAAACTGTTCAAATAGTCTGTGGATCCGAGAGCTTTTAACTAATCCATTAGCCATTATTAAAGATGCTTTTTTGTTTAAGTGAATATGTAGATTTTTTTGATTTTTTTTATATGTATAGGAATAGAAATGTTTTTTAATTTCCAAACATGGTCAGCACATTGTAACAATGTTCATAATTGATATTAGTGAGAGTTGTTTTTTTATTTTTTTTTTTATTAATGCTTCCATTATTTTTAACCATTCTTTGCCTGTGGATGCATCTATTATAGTTGTACTTTCTACAAGTACATTGCAGACAGAGATTGGTAGGTTTCCATGCATGTTTAAAAGAGCCCTAATGAACCTATGATTGGAGAGATACAATTTTTCATTGAGTTTTTATTAAAATTATGTCCAGAAAAGAAAATATGAGTAAAATACAATAAAAATTTAATAAAAAGCTTAATCACAGTGCCTTGTGAGTTATCTTCAATGAAACTCATATAAAAGAGGGATTGCTGCCAAAATAAATAATATATATATATATATATATGTAGAAATATAGTTTTAAAGTGTGCTATATTTATGGAATAAAGTGCTCAATATCAGAGATAGAGCATATGTAAATATAAAAGTGAACATTGAAGTCAACACTCAGAGACGACATGCTGTTTCATGCTAGACGCAATCATCAGGCAGAGCCAAATGTAAGCCTTAAAAATATATAATGTAAATGTCATCATACAATATTGACTTTTATTAAAAATATTGATAATATTTTGTTTTGTTGATATCAAATTCTAATATTAAGTGCTATATAAACTTCTAATATTAAGTGCTATATAATTTTTTATTTATAAGTAAATCCAAAAAGATTTATACCATAGAAACATTAAATAGTCCAGATACCTGAATAAATTATTTTATTAATTTACTTGTTAATATGGGGCTCTTTGATGTTCTCTATCCTGCATCTGTTTTTCATTTACTGATTCTTTTCAACTTTGATATTAGTTAGAGTAGTTTTTATTGCTTTTCAGAAATTTTCTTTGCTTGAATTTTCTTTTTCATTCTCATATACATCTCTTTTAATGATGGACCATAAGTTTTCCATAGGATTAATAGCTAGAGAGGCTGAGGGCTATTCCATTTGCTCCTGGCAAGGTGAACAATAATGAGTTTTGTAGAATGGTAAGGAGCATTGGTTGTATGTTGAACTGTTCAGTTTAAAGCTTTGTTGTGTCTTGTACCACTCAAAATGTCTTGTTCAAAAACTTACTGTATTTTCCTGCAGTTGTGTTGATATCCTCGTCATGTTTGAAGTGATCTTTAATTTTACTGCCTATAAAACAAGCCCAGAACATTACTCCACCTCTCTACTGTTGTCTTCTGTGTTGTGTTGGTTGACTATTTCCATGAAGGACCCAATCATTAATCATGCTGTCAAGTCTGTCCTATGTCACTGTATATTCATCATGAAAAATTAATGTTGAGTAATCAGTTTTCATGTACTTCTTTACCCAAATTAGTTGCTTCTCTTGGTGATGTTTACATAAAGGTAAAGGTTTGGCCAAATACATGAAAGCAACCAATGTTTTTAATACTCTGTATCTTTTCTCGTTTTATAATCACAGCACCACAGCTTATTCAAGTATTTTGTTGCTGATCAATGCACCTTTTTTTTTTATTTATTTCTCTTTTAATATTTTTCTCAAATTTCATTTTTTTTTTTTCTGCATCTACTGCAAGGAAAGTTGTGCCACTGTGTCATGTCTATCTTGCACATTTACAAATACTGTTGCCATATCTGCTCTGGTCCTCCTGCTATCCAACGAAAGATCTATAATGTAATTGATCCTAACTTGGCATCTCGACTTCAGGCACTTTCTCACCAATGTAACATAGCTTCCCTCTGTCTTTTCTCCAAATATTTTCATGATAAACTACTTTGATGAGTTTTTCCCCACCTGCTTCCCTGACTACATAAATTTAAGAGTGCTACTAGATTGGCATCTAGGTCCCACCCTTTTACGATTGAAATAGTTAAATGTAACCGCCACTTCTACTCCAACAGTTTCTTTTCTCACACTTCCTACCTGTGGAAATCCCTTCTGTTTACTTGCTTCCCTGATAACTACAATATTCAAAACTTTAAATGCCAATCACCATCTATCTTCTTGAATCCTGTTCATCTTTTGTCCTTTCCTCAATGCTCTCAATACTCAGTCTTTTCTCTCACTCTCACTGCCTGTAACCCTCCCTGCATTCTACTGGCATTCCCGCCTTGCTTAGAGTGAAATCATTTAAAATAAAAATACAAATAAATACCAGCATCGATTGGGTAATACCAAATTTATTAGGAAAACTTTGATTTGCATAATACAGTCTGGATCATGCATGACAAATCTCTTAACACCTTGTTTTTTCACTTTAGATACTGCACCTTGTTGTAAGTCTTAAGAACTTCAATCTGTTGAGCTAAAATTTGATCAAAAACCTCTTGGCAACAGTTGTGGATGGAAGAAACTTGCTCAAGGTTACTGGCAGAAACTTGTGCCAACTGCCTTGATTTAGATATGAGAAAGACAATCCACTGTTTACTAAGTTAGAAGTAACAGCCTGTCCAAACAAGTTTGAATTTGAACGACAATTGGGCAGAACAGAAGTAGAATTAATGGGGATCAAAAAGCTAAAAGCAGTTTTGATTTTTTTTTTATATAATTCATATGTGAACATTGAAAAGATATAATGTTAACTTCTGTCTTATAACAAATGCTGTATAATCAATATGCAGGATAGGACAAATTTTAGAATTGATTCAGTCTTTCTTATCAAATTGTGAAATGAAAGTTATCTTGAATGGCCACTCTTCTAGATCCTTTTGCATTAACACAGGTGTCCCCCAAGGTTTTATCCTTAGACCTACGTTGTTCCTAATTTTCATCAATGACCTTCCCGATGGCTTCAGTTCTCAATTCGGTATCTATCCTGATGACACAACACTTTGTTCCTGCTTTAATAATAAATCTGAGCAGTTCACTAAGGTCAAATTGGCAGCTGATCTCAAAAATGACCTACAGTATGTTGTTAATTGAGGCAAAGAATGGCTTTTTAATTTTAATGTGTCCAAAATGAAACATCTCTTTATTAATTGTCTGCAGGAACCCTTGCTTCCTTCCATCAGCATGGCAGGAGCTAACCTCCAAGAGAGTGACTCGTTGCACCTTCTCAGGAAAATGTTTTCCACTGACATGAAGTGGAAAGATCGCATTGAATCAATTACTAGGTCTGCTCCTGGGAACGTTGGTTCACTGTGTTGTGCTAGACAATTTTTTCTCTCCAGAATCTCTCTTTTTATATATTTATAAGTTTACCATTTGTGAACGCTTTGAATAATGCTATATCTACAGTAGTTTCCATGGAAATAAACATGAAACATTACTTTCAGAGTGTCTCATATAAAAGTTACGAGAAGGAAAACAATGTGTTCCTTAACCCTGGCTAAAAGATTTGTCAAGTATCAAAAGATATTACCATCATGAACAAAGTCTTTACCATCATGGGATCATCAAAAATACCCATGGCACACAGTAATGACCTGACAGTTTATTTATTTTACTAATGTTCACCCTATACAAAGCCCAAGAGCCACTCAAAGTAGAAGATTATTGGAGGTGGTTGTTGAATGAGCAGTAAGAATAAGAAGCACAGTTTATGAAGATATGTGGGAAAGCTAGCAGTTAACTCTAGACTTGTAGAGGCTAAGATTGTAGTAGTCAAGAAAGCATTCTTTTGGGAGTAGTAGTGGTTCGTGGGAAGGAGCTGTTCTAGTGAAATTTTGTTCTTGCTAATGGAATATGAGGAGAATGAGGATGGTTTGCCTGATGACAGGTTTCAGCAGTGAAGGTTAGCAATGATGGAACTAAGGAATGTAACTGGTCAGAATATTTGCCATTGAAATAGCAATAAATTAGCGAGAGGCTTGCAACGCTTTGACCGTGGGAAAGAAGTTGTAGGATGGAAAATAATTCATCACCCACAAAACTGCATAGACGCATTTGAATGCTATCAAGACCGGGAAGGGAAGACTGAGCAACTCCAGTCCAGATATGTCAACTGTACTCCATTTTCAGTTCGATCTTCCTATTGTAAAGATAGAACAGAGCGGGTGGAATCCTCTCTCGTCTATTGTTTCACTTTCAGTTACTCGATGTCAACCTCAGAAATGACCAAAAAGTTCCAAAATACCAATGCTAACAATTCAGATATGCCAAAGAGAAACCATAATATGTTTCCTTTAAGTGAAAAAATTAAAAAAAAAAAAATTATATGCTGATGTTGCCAAAGTAAAAAACGAAATTTCTATCCATTAGTTTATCATTAATTATTGTTGTTAATCTCTTGTGCCTAATTTATAAATTAGGCTTTGTCATAGATACATATAGACAAAAAACATTGCGTATAGTGTTCAGTGCTATTTCTGTTTCAGATATCCACTGGTGGGTTTGATTGATTTTGTTTTTTATGGCTTATCAACCCTTTGCATGTTATTTAAAGCCAGAAAATATTTATAGATTGTAAGAATTTTTTTGACGATAATAATGATTTACTGTTAGAATTCCTACTAATCAACCCATAGCTGGGATGAGAAAAAGTGAATTCCTACCTTTCTCAAGGTTATATGTACATAAGTGAATATACAAAATCTGACTGGAATTGGAACTCGGCTTTCTGATTTCCAATTCACAGCCGTTATCCATTATACCACCCACACATCCAAGCTTACAGCCCTTAGTATTCCCGAGTGGTCATTCATCTAGATACTAACCAGGCTTGATGTTGCTTAACTGCAGTGATCATACAAGAAATGGTGTTTCAATGTGATATAGCCATAAGCCTCCACTGGTAGTGTCTTGGAACATTTCTTTCCCCGTGGATAAGGGTGGACTACTGAACACATTGAAAGTTTATGGTACTATGGAGTTGTTAACCTTGTTAGGTTATTTAATGTTGAATTTTGTATGAAGCACCTAGTGAGGATCAAACTCACTCGTCAGTCATAGTGGTTAAGCAGACTAATCTCCCTGACTGTTCCTATGTTAACATTTTGTGGACTGATGTGAAAAAAAAAAAAATTCTGAAGCTCATCAAGGGAAACACGGAAAGTTGAAGGATATATCAACCAAAGCATTGCGTTAAAAACAAACATGAAGGACACATGGCACAGTGGACAAAGGTGTTAGTTAGATCCAGTGACAGCATCCAAAGAGTGTGAGTTCAATATCCGGTTAAGGCAGTGGAGAACTTGGAGAGGGGAATTAACAGGAGATAAGTGAGAACTGACATCCATTAAACATGGCACATAGACCTAGAACAGTCTACCTTAGTGAGCGAAATAAAGGGTTGAGCTTGTTATTCCAACCACCTGAAGAAGGCTGGAGCATACAACAGCCGAAACGTTGTAATAAATATGGCGACAAAGATGAGGACAATAGTCCGAATAATGTAAATAGTGTACATAATATCTCATCTCAGAAATATAGAAAGATGAAGATAATATTTTTGAAAAATACAAAGCATAATGAGAAAATCTCATATCTTTAACTCATTAATGTTTACCGTAAAACCTAGTATTCATAATAAAAATTAAAATAAAACACTGGTATTAATTATAAATTTCTATGTATGATTGATTAACACCAACCACCGACCAAATACAACAGTGGTAAGGTGAATCCAAAGAGCATAGGTATCGCCTTGGATAGTGGGCATTAATAAGTTTTGAAAAAAAAAACAACAATTTATTATTATTCTTTTTGTTTCAACTCTTATACAACAGCTAAAGAATTCATTGTAACTTTTTGATGAAGAGTACAATTGCATATAAAAAAAAAAGTACATACATAAACCTAACATATCTTCACTCCACTGCAAACTTTGCTTAACCGGCTTTCAGTGTGCAGTTCATAAGTGATTTAAAAACAGCTTTGAAGAAAAGGAACATTTGTCTCAAACAATAGTCACTTTTGTGTATTAGACAATATTACATCATTTTCCGCCTTGTGAATGAAAATAGGAGCTTATTTGTCACTAATGCCAGATGTTCAAGCTTACATAAAATCAAAGGTTTCGAATGCTTATTATCTATAACTTCCTACTGAGAAGATTTGCTTGACACAAACCCTATTATGTTATACTTCAAATAAACAGTAAATATCGAACAATAAAAATATTGTTGAGTAATGGCGAAAGATGAATACAAAAATTTCTCTATACTTCTGTTTCTCGTGTCTGCTTTATTAATTGTCAGAAATTCCTAGTATTATCTTTTGAAAACTAGAGACTGAATATGCCAACTTAGACATACACACACTTGTTGAGGAAGCAGGCATTGTTAAGCGGAATAGATGTAATTCTTAAGACCAACAACAGGGCAAAATAATGAGAGACAAGACAATGTAATGCAAGGCAAAGCAAAGCAACTATAAGACAGTAACAAAGTAAAAAGTTCATAAAATTTAATTAGTGTTCACAAGCAAAAGGGAAACAGTTAAGTGGTTATAGCCTTCTGGCTTCTAGGCAAGAAAGGATCGATGTGTGGGTAAGGCTGAGAATTGTCCATTTTTTATTGCTTAGGAAGAAATCCCAACAAGCATTTGTAGGAATTGTCTAAAAATCTTTGGAGGCAAAATTTTTAGCAGTTATTCTCCGATATTAGATCACACCTAATAGATTTACCTGACTCCTTTTATTATCATTCTTGATTTATTTGTACTTTAGCTTAGATTGACAGAAATTGATTATTTAGACGAACAAAAATATAACTACAATTCCATTTCTGTTTCCTGTTGGAAACATGTCAGTCTTAAAATCCAAGTCTTTATCAATTTACCAAATTTCAGCCAGAATCTTGTTTCTAGCTGTTGTGGTTACTTCAAGTCATTAAAATGTAATCTATTCTTCCATGCAGGGTTGATTGTGCACTTAAGAAAATACAATCACTTAATATCAATTTGACTAAAAAACAGATGGTGTCTCTGCTGACATCGTTGGCATTTGAGGTCATTAAAATATAATCTATTCTTCTGTATAGGGTCTAGTGGACACTTAAGAAAAATTCATTGCTTTAGATTAAGTTGTCTATAAACAGATGGCTTCTACACTAGTTGTTGTTGGCATCTCAACTCTGGGGTTGGGAGAGAAAAGAAAACAAATATCCTTTTCTTTCATTTTCCTTATCTTTTTATCAGTATACTTTCACTCTATTGAAAAACATCATTTTTCTTTCTTGTTTTCCAGTTTATTTTGAAAGCCTTTTTTTCCCCACTTTACAAGCACCTTCTTAATATCTGTCTATATTTCTGAGATGAGGTATTGTGTACACTATTTACATTATTTGGACTATTGTCCCCATCTTTGTTTATCATATTTATCACAACATTTTGGCCGTTGTACGCTCTGACCTTCTTCAGGTGGTTGGAATGTCAAACTGAACCCTTTATTTTGCTTGCTGGGGTAGACTGTTCTAGTTCCATGTGCCATGTCTAATGGATGTCAGTTATCAGTTATCTCCTGTTAATTCACCTCTCCAAGTTCTCCACTGCCACAATGGCCAAAACATTGTGATAAATATGGCAACAAGGAGGCGGACAATAGTCCGAATAATGTAAATAGTGTACCTTCTTAACAGTATTACATTTGTTTTTAACAAAGTTTGAATTGGTTATTTGTTTTTCTTCTCTCTTTCTGTCTCTTCCTTGAAGTAACTATACGCCATCTAATCTCCCATTTTGATTTTTTTCTTTTTCTGCTTGATGTTCTCTGTGGTATTTAAAAAGTGTTTAAATTTCACATTTTAATCATTTATTATCCTGATTATGAATAATCTTAATATTTATTGGTCATCGCGTTTTTGTTTTTTTTATTTTCTTTCCTTGTTTTTTACCCTGCTGCTACTGGCCACTCACTCTTGATTCTAGAGAACAACCCCCACCGAACAATTACCTGTTTCCACCTCTTCCTCTTAATATACTAGAATGTCAGTTAACATATCATGGTCTAAAAGTTCTATGGGCCACCGATCATCTTTCCAAATAAGTTATAAGTGTATCTATTCTCTGATATAACTTAACTGAAAGTCTACCCCTGGACTGATTTTCTTCTTGTAAAGTCCTTTCAGGAGTAGGTCTCTGCCTTTTCAACTCTTTGTTGAATTTATAATGGACATCTCAGCTTTAACTAAGTTAAAACTTAGTACCTCTATTCTTTTTTTTTTTTTTTTTTTTTAAATAGGAGTAGATCGACTTTCCTATTGCCTGGCCCATACTCCTCCCTCTTCTTTTGAACAGAAGTAGAAGCTTATGCCTTGTTTCCGGTTTAGGGGGAGATTTCCAGTTGCTTTCCTTCTTTCAGGCCATAATAGTGATGCTTTCATGAATTTTTTGTGATATGTGTGGATGGTGGCAACATCTCTTCATTCTGTGGGTACCAGGATGGTAGTTTTCTGATTGCTGCTCTCACCTGGCAGTTAGAAGCCCAAAATCTTGCATAGTGGCTTGAGAGGCTGCTTTGATCAACAGTCATATAATATCAGGGTTCTTGCAGTGCTATGTCCCTGCAAGCACCTTCGGTGGGAAACCCTGAGGCCACACTATGTTGCAGTCTGTGCTAGTTCCCTTCCTGCATTTGTTACATTTGATGACCACCTGCTACTACTACTACCCCAGGCCTTTCCTTACCAAAATAACACATCATGACTATAAACAATCAAAAATATAAACTTAAACCAGCTCAAAAAACCCCACCTAAACCTCCTAACCTTTCTTTCTCCAGCATTCATGGTATTCATACCAACTTCTGCAATATGGAATCATTCCTCTTCGAAAAGTCTCTGGACATCCTAGCTCTCTGTGAAACTAATCGTAACTCTTCAATCTCCTCCTCTGATTTCTCGATTCCTGGTGCCTTCCTCTCCTTGGCCTGGGAGTTTATGTCTGCAAACATTTCCAGCTGGCAGGAACTCTCTCTTGAATCTCCAGACCATTCTTACACGTGTCTCTGTCTCTCTCTACTTAACTCGGTCAGTTATCTCTTCTTTCTCTACTGTTCCCTCCCTGTCAATACTGTTGAATGCAAGATACTATTTTTGATAACATAGACAAGGCCATCTCTCTACACCTGTTTGCAAATATATTTGTGTTTGGTGACTTTAATGCCCACCATGCAAGTGGCTTAAACACACTGTCAATGACCTTGCTGGTGTCAAAACCCTTAACTTCTCAATCTCTCACACAAGTGGTGGACTTCCCCACATATTTCCCCAGTAACCCTGATGGACATGCTTCTCTTCTTGACCACTGTTTATCTCTGTCCCTGACTCTTGTCATATTATGCAACTCTGCCCTCTTAGCAACTTTGATCGTGTGGTTTTGTCTGTAAACCTCACCTTCAGCTTCTCCACCAACCAAGAACCTCCTACCAACAGAATATCTTTCTGTTATCAACAAACAGACTGAAAGTTGTTCTGTGATTTCCTTTGGAATTCTGTTGGAATTAAATTTTTAATCATCTTGTTCAAAGATATGCCTCTGAGGTCGCATCTTGAGTGAAAGCCAGCATCAATGATTTCATTCTAGAATTAAGCCTTTTTTGCCTTATTATGTAATCTAGAAATTTTGTCTGTCTTTTTTTTTTTTTCTTAACAATTCTTACCCCCAAACAAGGCAATAATAGAATGCAAGGGGGGGGGGGTTACAGAAATTGAAAGAAACAAAGAGGACAATAAAAGAACAGGATGAAGGAGACAGAAGGTGACAATTGACATAACATTAAAATTTTGGAAGATTGTAGTTGACGAAAAAGTCAGAAGAGTGAAAGCCATAGAGTCAGCCATATGGGATTTTAAAGTGAATCTGTCTGTTACAATTTGTCAGTAACACAGCTTGTGTCTCAGAACCACCCTCAAGGCAGCCCCTGGCAGTATTATAGACACTCCTCACCAAACACCTGAAAACACCGTATATTTACTTCCAGTGCATTAAAATTTTTATTATGACATTTCTACAAGAGAGAACTGTGAGAGAATAAATTATTAGTATAGAACTTATAGTTACATCTAGCAATTCTAGCAGTGAAATTATAAAAAATAGCTGCTAATCTAGTATTACATGTAAATTTGTGAACTTGAGGTATCAATGAGGAAAGCATTATTTATTTGTAAAAATTACAAAATGTGGCACGGGGAAAAGGACAGTCTTCTGTCTTAACATTAAACTTAGCTAGCCACAAATACTGACCCAAACATACCACAATATTCCTAACACCAAAACAATGCATTCTTACTTACGTTACTTACTACAATCACCATAATACCTCATTGTCTCTATGAAAGTCCTAACCAGTCCGCATATGTACAATTCATAGTCTGTGGGGAGAGGGGAATAAAATAACAATTTTTAAAAATCTATACCAAATGTGAAACAAAACTATATACAAGAAACCAAATAAAATAATACCCCCCCCCCCCCATCCTTAAATGTGGCAGAAACATCAGTTAACTGGATGAAATCAATGCGGGACTCTAAGAATATAATAAATTTATTCATTCCAAGCAATCACTTAAATACAAACTCATTCAAACACAATATGAAAATCACACCTGAAATAAAAGGTGTCCCACATCAACCAGGGAACTGAAGTCTATGCTTCACCTAAATGAAGGAGGGAAGAGGAATTAAACTAAAGAAAATAGGGACAGAAATAAAAGATGAGCATACATCCCCTAGCTAAGTTAACTTGAAAGAAGAAACTAAAAACAAAAGAGAATCCTAAACTAGCCTAAATCTGGATGGGGTTAGACAATGTTCAAAGCAGAGAGAACAATATCCTGATGCTTAACTGGCATCAAAGTGCCACTCCAAGTCAGCCTCTTGAGGAAAACTCACCAGAGAAATTACCGTGAAAATATTTATAGATGAAGGAAAGAAAGCTAAGTTATGGTGGTGGGAAAATGACTGAAGCCAAGATGCCAAGTCAGGACTGATAACATTGCAGATTCTTCTTTGGAATTTGTCAAGAATCTACGAATATAAAACAGAAGCACCTGACCAGATATGGCAGCAATATTCCCTGCACAGACAAGTGGGAGACTTATAAATGTGCACGATAGATTCTGGCCAGAAAAATTGTCTGGCTTTCCTAGCTCCAAAATTAGCAATTTGTTCAGTATAATCATTTTGCTCCATGTCAGTGAAAAACATGAGACTAAGAAGCTGCAGTGATTTACTCTCCATGCTAAAAAAAGGTTCTTTAAGATGATTAATGGAGAGTAGTTTCATTTTAGAGGTGTTAAAATTAAGAAGCTGTTTTTTTCATCTGACAGACTATGACAGATTGTAGGTCTGTTCCTGAGTCTAAGTGTCCTTTTTGTTTCAAAAATCGATTTAATTCTGTTGACAAAATGAAGTCATTGACAGTCACCCCTTAATATTTACTAAGCAAGAAGCAAGCACTAACTAACTAGTCATCTAACTAACAGTTCTTGGCATTGAATGTGTAATCAGCGAGCCTAGTTCAAATTCTGGCCTTGTTTGCTCTTTAGCTCTAAGAGAAAAGACAAACAGTGATAAAAACAATGGAAACCACTCTGCTATCTTTCACAGATAAAAAAAGGAAAGGAATCTGTGGAGAGCTATGATCTATTACTCCCTGAAAGGAAATGGCATTCAAAATTTTTTTTTTTTAATTACTTAAACTATGAAAACTGTAACTTATAGTTGAGATAATTGTTTGCAATCAGGTTGAAAGCCAAAACCTTTTCTGAATTTTCACTTAGTAGATCAACACAAGAGACACAAGTTCAGTACATATTAAACAAACTGAGTGATGACATATACATTAATGGTTTCATTGATTCTTGACTAATGACAATCTCATTTTTCTTGATTTTTCTACGTACACCGTTGAGGACGAGCTGAAGTGCCATATCATGACAGAAATTTATTATAAAAGATTTTGTAAAGAGAAAAAATAATGGAAAAACCGGTGTTTAATCACAAATTTTTTTTCTTTACATAGTTTAGTTTAATAGTACAGAAAATGACTTGAAGCCAAGCCGGGTGTGGGATGGGTAACAGTAACGTCATAGGTCAACGATAACAAAAGTCAAAATCTTGCATACCAGGTTGGAATGCATCACTCCCCGCCTTTCTTTTAGTTTTGTACTCATATATCAGGTCATCGACTATTTCAGCTAATGCTTCCCACAGGCTACAAATATTGATATTCAGTCTTCTTATTGAGTTAACAAATTATAACTGATTTTTCATATTTATATATTCTAATAGCCAGCTTTTCTCTTCTATAGGCAATGTACCTTCAAAGTATGGGCAATCATAGCTTTTTATAACTTCCTATCCTTTGTAGCTTGAAGTAATGTCTTTTTAACATCCCTCCAACCCATCGTTCCACCATCCATTCACACAGGCTTGTTACCTGCCTTTTTCCATTTTGCCTTCAAGATGTCCTAGAAGTGTCAAATTCTCCAAGCCCTCCTTCCTGTGTCCAAGAAATTTCAGCTAGCTGTTTCTGATTCTGAGTGTAAGTGTCCTTTTTGTTTCCATTATTTAAGACTTCCTTGTTGCTAATGCACTATGACCATGGTATCCTCAGCATCCTTCTGTAGAATCATATTTCTATTTACATTATTCGGACTGTTGTCCTCATCTTTATTGTCATGTTTGGCCGTTGTACGCTCTTCTTCAGGTGATAGGAAATTCGAACTGAACCCTTTTTGTCCACCAGGGTAGATTGTTCTAGTTCCACGTGCCATGCCTCTTCCAAATGTCTCAGTTACCTCCTTTTAACTCAAGTCTCCAAGTTTTTGTTCACCACTGCAGTAGTCAGGTATTGAACTCACAACTCTTTGGGTCAAGTCACTGGATCCAACCAACACTTTTATCCATAACGGCCAAAAAGTTGTGAACATGACAATAAAGATGAGGAAAACAGTTCAAACAATTTAAATAATTACAATACGTCATCTCAGAAATATAGACAGAAATCATATTTCTGTTGTGTCCATATTTCTCGCCATCTGTAAAGAGATTATCCAGCGTCCACTATTATGTAGGGAGATTGTTATTATGCAGCAATTCATCTTTTCTTTGTCTTTAAAGAAATTTTCTTTTTATTAGTACCTTGCTTAGTTTTTGGAATGCATCTTTTGCTATTCCAATGCACATCTTTCCTTGTCAGTCATATGGAATTTTAAAGGGACTCTACCTGCTATAATGTTTCAATATCATGGACTTACATTTCAGTCCCACTTCTGAGGCAGAAACTGGCAAATATTATAGTTTCATCCCTGCCTCCTGAAAACACCATGTATTTATTTTCCGTGCATGAAAATTTGCATTATGACATTTAAATTGAACGTCTGCAAACTATTATGTTTTCAACCAAGGAAATTAACAGCAATAAACATGCTTTCAATTGAATACAAATTCAAGAACCTTAGATGCCGAAAATGATAAAATTTTGAATTTGCATCTTCATCACATAGCTTCCACATAATTTATGTTTGGTGGGGGGGGGGGGGGGGGCTTGCAAGAGTATTACAATGTACTAATTCTGAAAGTGTTAAATAATACTCTAGCAGACTATTATTTTTAAGAGAATTGTATTTCTTCTCTGACTTCCTCATTTTGATATTTGAGGTCAGATACCAGAAAACAAAGGAAGTCGTTTTTGATTGGCTAAAGCTAGCGTGGGATACAAAGGGATTTCAGGGAGTTAAGTCTTACACATCATATAATGTAGATGTGGTATGTAGCGAATAAAACTAGATAAGTTTAAAATTCCTTTGTTGAAGTTCTCTTTTATCTCTGAACTAAAAACAACTAGCAATCACTCGGCCAAGAGAAGAGAAAGAATTGACCCCGTCCCCCAAGAGAATCCCAGAAGAGGAGTGGGGATATACAATAAAAGGACAGAACAATTTATGACACTATTGACATGTACCAGCTTATGAAGTTGGATCAAACATATTATGAGGAAGGAGTCAGGGTAAAGTCCCTGGACGAGATGGTTTTAAAAGTTTCTCAGCTTAATCAAGAAACTCTTACAAAAAAATGTTTGGCTAAATTTTGGAAGTGGTTTGGGCGAAGAATCCTTCAGAACCACCTTTTAAATTTTGTGATTTTAGTAGATGAAAGTACTACCTGTGGTATAATAACTGTTACATTTAGTGCATGAATGTGTAATTTTATGAGACAGACATAATATTTAATAAATCCCACTTGTGATATTACAGCTATATCTAAACCGGTCATTCTTAATAGCTATAGTTTGGGCTTAAATCATTTCAACTATTGACCAAAATGCAAAACAAGAAAACTGGCCTAGTTATAACTTGTTTGACTGGTTCTTGAATAAAGAACGAGGCATTGTAAGTTAAAACAAAAAAAGAGTCAAGAAAAAAATTCCATTTTATATTTTCATCTAAATGATGGAAAGTATTAAATAAAGAACATTTATATAGATTTTCCCGTTTACCGAGAAAAGAAATGGATCAAATCTGAATTTGAATTGCGAAACATATGCTATGAAAATTTCCAGAGGGGACATCCTCCCAAGCAGTACCTGGGGCAGAAATAGGGTTAATCCCTGGCCCTTGAGACGTCCGAAAATGGGAAATGCCTGCCTTGTGCAGTTTTTGATCCGAGGTTCATGTGCACATAGGACTGCTACTTTAAACTCGGCTTTGTTTAAGTGGTCATTCAGGTAAATATCTATTTGGCCAAAACTTATTACATAGTGTAATGGCTAGAAAGTTGGCCAAGCTGCATGCAGAAAGACTGATTCTCAGTGGATTGCATTCACTCGTAATTTGGCGCTCGACCTTATTAAATACCTATAAAGGATTATTAAACTCTGTTGACTGATGCTGCTTGTTGTCAGAGATGTAAACTCAGTAAAGTATGCAAGATAGTATAGCAGTTAAAGTGACGGTCTTGTTAAGTGAATATATATGTTTCGATTTTTGCACTGTACTTGTAACATAGACTTCATTGCTATAATGGTCGTTGCTTGGGGTCATTTTGGGATAGAATCTTTTAGATGAAAATAACATTAAGCAAAGGATTTGAACAATTAGAATTATTTATAGTCATTGTTATTAAATTATTACAAATTTGAGGTTTACTAAATATATGCAGGTGGCCGTGGTAGTATCAATTGTTGGTATTTAACTAAACATTTAAAATTAAGGAATAAAGACGACCAGGGAAAAGTCGGAAGGATGTAAATGAGGGTCTTATTCCATACAAAGGGGAAATGCTAACAAAGTTTTGAAATGTGTTGCATGCCTTCTCTTCAACCCTGAAAAGGAAAGCTAGTGGCTGCCACAAAATCTGTCTTTACTCATTAGTCTAGCACATCATATTGCAATGTTATGTTTTTTTTTCCATGTGCTAGTGAAGCATCTTTATCTTTGCGGTGCTTAGCCGGTGACTTTTCTACAGACAGAGCTTCACTGACTGGCCGTTAAAGTTCACATGACTGACCAAGTGTCGTGTATAGAAATTAGAAAAGAGGAAGGAAAGTTAAATAAACTTGAATCTTAAATTTTATACTTAATATCGATGACATTTCATCCATGATTATAAATCAACAACTTCCTCTATGTTCTATAAAAGGAGATGCTTTGCAAAGTGAGAGCTAGCAAGCTATTTTACTTTGCCTGTGAAGTGATTCTTACTGGTGTTTCACTACTTTATCATTGTCCCAGACAAAGCAACGCTTAGTAAATAACAATGTATGTGACAGTGTGATAGTTATATCATGTGTGACATCAGGTGGCACTTTGTTATGGCTGTCCATCTATTCATAAAGTTGGGAGATGAAAAAGAATAATTCCATGAAAGAGTAATAATAATAAGTGGAAATAAATAGATTTAAATACTAATAGTAGTTAGCAAAATATCAATTCCATATGTCATTTTTGGTGGAGTGGTGAACTAGTTATGTAAATAATAATGCTGTCTTGTCAGTAATGTTTACTTTAATTCCTCTTCACAGATTACTTTTTTTCATTTGATTTTCAATGCTTTTCTATAGCAAACTATTGGCAGTGTATTTGCATTATACACATAATAGTTCTATGTACATAATAGTCCACATAATAGTCTTATGTACATCATAGTACATGTAATAGTCTTATGTACATCATAGTACACATAATAGTCTTATGTGCATCATAGTCCACATAATAGTCTTATGTACATCATAGTCCACATAATAGTCTTATGTACATCATAGTCCACATAATAGTCTTATGTACATCATAGTCCACATAATAGTCTTATGTACATCATAGTACACATAATAGTCCTATTCTTTCCCGACTACAGACAATACCTTTCTTTCTAGTTTTCAATGCATATCATACAGGCTGATTGTCAAAATTTGCTATACAAAAAAAAAAAAAAAAATGTAAGGTGCTTTATTAAATGATTTCTTTGCAGCCGCAAGAAATAGTTAACTTGATAATTTTTTTTTTTTTATAATAATCACCCCCAAGCAAGGCTGTAGTGCCCCTAATTTGCAGGGGTTTAGAGAGCAGACTGAGGATTGTGGAGAGGAATGGGGGTTCAAGAAGACAGAAGATGGGGATTGACATTGCATTTAAAATTTTGAAGATTTTAGTTATCAGGGAAGCAAGGAGATGGAAGAGAGTTCTACAGGTGGGAAGTGCGAGATAAAAAACTGTTGGAGTAGAAGTTGCATTTAGCTATTTCAACAATAAAATGGTGGGACCTAGTTGCCAATCTACAGGCTCTCCAGCGATTCCTAGTTTTTCCTAGTTTTTTTTGGTCGTTCCTAGTTTTTCCTAGTTTTTCACAAAACCTTCCTAGTATTTCTAGTTTTTTATTCTCAAAAAAATGAAAAAAAATTGTAATCCATTTCTAAAATGTGTTTGAAGTATTTTGCAGAATGGAATCATAAGATGTTAAAATTAAATATAGACCTATAAACTATAGATCTTAAAAGTATTTGGGCATAAAACATGAAGATTTATTAGCAATTTGGGGTTAAAAATTGTGAACATATGTATTCTTTATAAATGAGTGGGGGGCTTTGCCTATTCTATTTGGTAACCTTCTGTTTTGCTTTGCTGTGATCAGTGACTGAAAATCAACTTAAGAGTTGTTATAACCTATAGTTACTGTAGCATAGCTTTGGTGGTGAAAATGCTTTTGCTTGAGTACTTGTCTGTCCTGTTTGCATGATACCAATCCTATTTTAATGTTAACATGTAATCCCCCTTTAAGGAATAATATACATCATAGTTCTGCTTGGCTTGCATGTTTAATATATGATATTGTATAAATATCTAACCCTTTCATACTATGCTTGCTTTAAAACCACTTTCTTGTCTTTGTTAACTTTCTCTTCAGAAATGAAGTAGTTTGTTTAGCTATCAACATTACTAAAAAAAAGTGGAAAAAACAAATTTAACCATGCTTGGCTTAGTAAACTTGAGAATAATGGCCAACTGCTGTCCAAATGTTGTAAAGAGGATTCTTCAAACAGCTTTGCTGGCTTTTGTATACTGTGTAAAAAGAGCATCTCGTGTTCAACTACTGCAGCTATACAACTCAATGGTCATGCTGATGGTCAGAGACACAAGGATAAACTCTCTGATCCCAAGCAGAAATTGTTCATGCCAACCAGTCAAGTGGCCAGTACCTGCAAGCAAGGAGGAGGAGATGTGGAACAAAAAATATATCTTCATCCGGTGTCTGTCAGTGACCAAGTAACAAAAGCAGAAGCACTGTGGGCAATGCAGGTTGCTGCTGGAGGGTACTCCTACACATCCTGTGAATGTATTGCTGGACTATTCAAGTCAATGTTCCCAGGAACCATCTCTGACAAGTTCACCATGAGCAAATCAAAGGTATCATACCTGATATCAGATGGACTTGGACCATACTTTCAAAAAGAGACCACTGCAAAAATAAGAGCAGCACAATGTCCTTTCACAATCCAATTTGACGAAACTGGCAATGCTCAACACAACAAGTGATATGTGTAACGATAAATATTCACACTTACTGGAGTCAAAGCGTCCAAGATGTTTTGCTTGTCGGCTGCTGTTTTGTAAAAGAAAAGTACATTCTCTGACATTTGTTATTTTATGCTGCTTGGCACGATTTATCTAGTGGTGGTCTGCATGCTGATTGGACGAGCTGGGGACTCTGATTGAGAGCGAGGTCAACGGCAATGATTGGTGTGTTGGCCGTATTTTCAGTCAGTAAAAACGGTCTGGGACATTGGCTGGCAGTGCCGCTGGGACCGTGGTGACGTGCACTATGATAGAGTTTCGTATTAAGTTACAACTCTGTTTATTTTTGTCTGGAAGCTGGACGCTAGCTTCAACCGACCGATAGAGTGAGCTGTGTATTTACCAGTGTCTACCAAAACGTGGGACAAACACGCGTTTTTGCTGGTGAGAAGTGAAGATTGGACGTGTGACCCCAATTTTATCGTTTCTACGTTGTTTGGTGGACTGTTATGATGGGCTATCATTTGAACTGTGATTTGGCTACAAGTGTTGTGGTTGAGAAAAAAATCTATTGCAGACATTTGTTGCTACTTCAAGTCGACTTGTTTTTTACTACTACTACTACAATATACTTGTTCGATTTTGGAATGAACAAAAAGGTGAAGTACCATGTTTCTGAAAAGCCTTATGCTTGGACATGCTAAAGCAGAGAATGTGAGTAGTGCGATTATAGATGCTGTGACAGAAGATGGATTTGAAATGCCATTAACTCAGCTGATATCCTTAGCTAGTGATGGCCCAAATGTTAATAAAACAATATGGAAAGCTGTACAAAGTCATCTGAAAACAGCTGAATTGTCAGGATTGATACCTTTTGTGCCATGCACACTGCACACAGTGCATAACTCTTTCAGGAAAGGACTTCATTTTTACAGAGAAAATGCTGAACCACTAGCAATTGATATTTTCCAGTGGTTTAAGATGCACATCTATCAAAGGGAGGACTACAGCCTTACTCTAGAGGATCTTGGTCTAAATGAAGAGTTCTTCATTCGGCATGTACAGTGTTGGTGGTTGACCCTTGTACCAGCATTGGAACGTCTTCTCAAACATTGGAAACCTCTTTGTAAGTACTTCCTAACAGATCTTCCCAAGAAGAGTACAAAGGATCGCACCAATGCACAGCTGAAAAAGAACACCAGATACCAAAGGATATGCCAGTTCCTCTCCAGCAAAGAGTGCCTTGCACAGGTTCAGTTCCTGGTATGTGTTGGGCCTTTGTTTGATCCTTTTCTTAAGAAATTCCAGAAAGAAGAGCCAATGATCCATCTCCTGTATGAAGAGTCATCAACATTGTTGAAAACCTTCCTCAACAGATTTGTTAAGAATGATGCAGTTGGGAACAGAACAGGACGAAAGCTTCAAGACATTGATGTTTTTGACAATCAGAATTTAGTCAAACTCAAAGACATGGAAATAGGTGCAGACACTGAGAAGACCTTAGGAGCTCTTGATGAAGGCAAACAGAAGATGACACTGTATGACATAAGAAAATCCTACCAATCGGTCAGCACCTATCTCCAGATAAAACTACCCCTGAATGACACAATCATCAGATGTGTTCAATGTCTTCATCCTGAGGTTAAGGACTAAGACAAAGCCCAACAACTCCTCAGAGAAATCTGCTCAGCATTGCCCTCCATAGAAGATTCCATTGTTTCAAAGATCATTGATGAATGGAAACTATACAGGTCAGAGCAAGTGGATGAAAGTGGGATGTACAACAAGGATGGCCAATTGATCAGGATAGACCACTACTGGAATGTCATTTTCAGCTCAAAGAATGCTAGTGGGGAGATCAAGTATGCTAATTTAAAGAGTGTTGTAATGACCTGTCTCTACATTTCACATGGGAATGCTGATGTAGAAAGGAGCCTTTCTGTGGTCACTCCTGAGAGATGTCGTTTGTCAGATGAGTCAGTTAATGGACTGAGACTCACAAGAGATGCTGTCAGCATGTTCCAGCATGTCACAAACATCTCCATAACCAAGGACCTTCTGGCTGCAGTGAGACAAGCCCACCAAAAGTATGAGACAAGGCGAGAAGCTGAAAGGAAAGAGGAGGCATTGCTGGAGAGGAAGAAAAAGGAAGCTGCTCTCCAGAAACAGGAAGAAAAAGAAAGGATTGAAAAACAGCAGCAAACCAAACGAATGCATGATGAAAAGATGTTAAGAAGAGTGAATTGGAACTGAAGACAGAAATGGAGAAGGTGAATCAGATCTTTGAAGAAGCCAATTTAAGATTATCTGAAGCTATAAAGTCTACAAATTTCAAAGAAATAAATATTAGTCAGGGTCTGTTGGCTGTTGCAAGGGCAAATCTTCAGAAGATAACAGCTGCTATTAGCAAATGCATTGAAGATAGAAATGACATTGGAAAGAAGAAATTGCAATTGATAAACTCAGTTATGAAGAAGTAAAAAGGACTGTTAAACTAGCCCTTCAACTGTAATGCTTGATGCTTTATATGTACCTGTTCATTTTATGTTTTACAAAGTACATGTTTATGTTTAATATACTTGTCTCCTTATGTTTAATTTTATCATTATGGAACTGTGTTCAATAATAGTTTTTATGAAACCTGAAGTAATGTATACTTATCATTATAAAAGGAATATGGCCCTGCTTCTATTTGTTTGAAATATTCAATCTTTGACTACATATTCAATCTTTGACTTAATAGAGTAATGTCACATGAAAATGGAAATATTTTTTATTAATGTTACTGCATTTTCATCATACCATCATTGTTTTGTATAAAGATTTTGTTCTTTGCCTATATTTTAAAATAAACCTTTCAAATTGGGTCAGTGTTGCTGAATTAGAGCTGCAAAAGAATGTGTTATGTCAGCAGAACATCTGTATGATTGTCGTAATTAATATCATCTAAACGGTAAAAGCATGTTTAGCTGAAAAATTCCTAGTTTTTTCCTAGTTTTTCAATATTCTTGGCTAGAGAACCTGAATCTAGTAGCACAATTAAATTCAGGTAGTCGGGGCACTAGGGAAAAATCTCATTAGAGCAGTTACCATGGAAATATTTGTAGAAAAGCTAGAGGGAAGTCATGTCACATTGGTGAGAGTCACTAAAGCTAAACAAATGCATAAAGTCTTTGTATACAAAAGGGTGCTGAAAAGTTCTGAGCACATCCCACTGCTTACAATCTAATAAAATGATCAAATATAAGATATTTTGGGGTTGGGGTGCAGCTCAGATTTTCAGTACTAGTTTGCATGCAGTGATTAGATGAATGAATGAAAGGTTCTAAGTATTCAACAAATCCTACCTGTGATATCACTGCTTACATAAACTTCCTTCCTTAGATACCATGTGTGATGCATGTTTGGGTGATCAGTTCTCTTTTCATTCAGAATAATACCTGCAGTAGGTTTCTATTACTTACCGCAGTAGACTGGTTGCCAACCAGGGGCGATAAGACCCAGTCTGTTCTCCTATTTAACCCATAGCTTTGGGGAAGAATAGATGGATTCATATTTTATCCAAGGGTATTTGTGCGTAAGGGATTAAAAATAGTCCTATGTACATAATTGTTTAAATTTGGGATAAAATTTTAACTGCAATTTGATTTTGAAGAATTGAAAGATTTCAATTTTTCTCTCAAACTGTCAGTCTTGTATCTCTTTTTACTTGGATTCCAGTTCCAAATGCTAAATTCTTTAATCTTTAAGGAGTGGATAATCCTTTTTGTTTTCCTCGAGGTATTTAAATCAGTCATTATTGGACTTTATAAAAAGAAAAAAATAGAAGATTCTTCATAAATCCCTTTAAATGAAAACAATACCAGTAATACTAAACCAAAATTTCATATTTTCACATTGTATGACCAATTTTTCATAAAATTTAAAGAGTGCTTCATGATTGCTTTTCACACTCTCTCGCTATGGAATCATTGAAAGATTTTCCTTAATAATAA
This sequence comes from Acanthosepion esculentum, assembly GCA_964036315.1. Lineage (NCBI taxonomy): Eukaryota > Metazoa > Mollusca > Cephalopoda > Sepiida > Sepiidae > Acanthosepion > Acanthosepion esculentum. Next base: position 55,408,631 of record OZ038483.1, on the reverse strand, counting down.
AATCCTTCCTAATGGGTAGGTCCCTGAAAGGAGTTAGCGGCTAGTCAATGTTGGCATCTTCCAGGTGTCACTCCTCGGACCAACTCTCTTTTTACTTTACATAAATGATCTGCCTAAGATATACTCAGATCATTTGTGAATATCTATGTCGATGATACAACAGTATATGGGTGCACCTCCAAAACTCGTGATGAACAGAGATTGCCAGCTGATCTCTTCTCTGATCTAGCTCTAACATGTAGGGAAACATCTGGCTGGTTACATTCAATGCCCCGAAAACCAAACTAGTCACATTTCATTATTGCTGATCGGACCCTGAACTATCACAATGAATGGATGTCCCCTTTGAAAGGCCAGTGCCTTGAGCAAGACTATTAGGCCCTTAAACTCAACCCAAACCTCAAGTAGAACTCGTACATATAATCCACCACTAAAGATACAGAAAAAAAATGGTTGGTTCCCTGTACCTCTCTAGCAAGTACCTGACCCCTTGTGCTGTCCCCTACCTTTGCAAGAGCTAGATCAGACCTAAAATGGAGCACTGCTGCACTTTGTAGTCTGGATAGAGTCCAAAAGCGTCTCTGTGTCCTTGTGGGTGACGAATTATTTTCCACCTTGTAACCCCTCTCTCACAGAGATGTAGCAAGCCTCTCACTGTTCTATTGCTACCTCCATGGAAAGTGCTCAGATGAACTATATCCCTTAGTTCTAACCTTCATAACTAGGAGCCACCATGCTACATACATTGTAGCAAGCCATTCTCATTTCATCAGTATTCCATTGATGAGAAGTAAGTTCCACACAAGCAGCTTCTTCATGCGAACCACTGCCCTGTGGAACTGACTCAGAAGAGGATGTTTTCCTGATCACTACAATCCTCATTTGTTCAAGTCTAGGTTTAACTGTTATCTTCCCCACCTATCTCCATAAACTGTGCCTCTTACTTTGTAACCCTGTCTCAGATGGTTCCGGGCCTTATAGAGGGTGAATCTCACTGTAAAAAAGAAGAGAGTTTTACTTATTCTACAAGTGCGCACTGAAACAAAAAGAAAAAAAATGGTTGGTAAACACTGGTCTAAATAAAAGCCCTGGGTAAATAAATTTTGAAGGAAATTAGCTACAGCCACTCCTTCCTTAACAACCGGATTGCATCCTAACATGCTGTTCGCTAAGTGAAAAGTTATAACTTACTTTCTATTTCAGGAAATTTACATGTGTAATAGGTTTGTATTGACCCACTTCAGATTGTTTTAATGTCACTTTTGCACCATTTGTAACATTTTTAATTTAATTCTAAATGTTTATATAGTAGGATAGCGTACTGAACAATAAACATAAACAGATCCAAAAATCAGCTCGATATACTGTACATTACTTTGGCTTGCTGACTGTAACTGATAACAAAAATAATAAACACTATTTATTAAATTGCTTATTTACGCTTTTTATCATATTATTTATTGGAATGGTTGGCAAAACATTGGCTAATTGCCAATTGATTTGAACCTTATAGTTTATAAAATGGTAAACAATAAGAATTTCCTTATAGTTGGTTCAAATATTTGAATAATTTAGTAAATGTTTATAATTTATGAATAAATCTTTTTCCCAATTTCTTTATAAATGGGTAAATAATAAATATTGCATTAATTTTAATTGTATTAATTTTTAGAATGTTGTAAATCTAAAATTTTTCTTGTAAATTAACAATCTAATAAATAGTGTTTAATATTTTTATTGTAAATTCTCAAGAACAAAAAAAAATGTATAAATTCTCTTTCATCATATGTTTAGGTTTTTATTGCAATTCACTTTTTAAAACAATAAACATTGCCGAGGATTGAAGGTAGTTAAAATAATAGAGGTGTCAATGGAAAAACCATTCTTTTGACATACTGTTTTTTTTGTGGGTACGAAGGTCCAAGTTTGTTGAGCAAAATTTTCATACAACTTACAATATCAACTGGTTGGATCTTTTTTTATTTTATAGCTGATTGTAAGTCCGGGTCGTTAAGCATCTAACTCACTAAGTGAGGAGAGACTGTATAATGAATTGGGGAAAGTATTTAAAAAAAATCTTCTATGCAGTTAGCACATAATAACATTCTGAACTCTTAGACAAAGTGTTGGGGTAGGGATCATACATTCAGAACTATATACATTATTTGTTGTATGTAATAAAGCATATACCTGCATAATCTACTCATTTAAAAACAACAAAAAATTGATACTTGTTCTGGGGAAAGCTTGTAAAGAGGGAATTTTGATTCTTCATGGGCTTTCATTTCAGAAACCAATATAACCTTCCATTACCTGCAGCAGTCTTTTAACCAGGAATGCCAACCTTTCATTTTTCCAGGTGATGAAAAATGGGTTTTGCATGTCAACAGAAAACAAAAAAGACTGGTTATCAGTAAATGAGAAAAGAGTGCCAATGCAAAAAAGAAAAACTGATTCTTTCCACAGAAGTCTTTGCCGATAGAATATGAAAAGCATCATTGATTATGAGTTACTAGAACGTAGAATAACCATTATCATTTATTGCTAGCAACTTGATCGTGTAAACAAACCATTATATTGAAAGTGCCTTGCTTTGGTAAATAGAAAATTTGCTATTCTCCAACATGACAATGCAAGAGTACACTCTGCAAAACAACAATTGTATTCTTTCTTGGTTTTAAGATGGAAGGTTCTTCCACATCTTCCATACACAGCGTATTTGCTATCTACAAATTACGTCCTGGGTAAGACTATAAACTACGTCCAACAGCAAGGCCTCTGATCAGGAGGTTTTGAGAAGCATAGAACCACCTCTTAATTGCTGCGGTTCCTAGGTCCATCCTGACCCAGGGTGGTAGCACCTGTTAGGGTCCCAGCAATGGGCAAATAGTTAACACCCAAATTTGTGTAAAAATAGGTTTTAATACCAGAAATACTTTGTAATAAAAAAAAATTATTGCTAGCAATAATTTTTGAAGGAAAAAATATGACCAGCTATAGATTTCTTCAAGGAAAAATATTCCCAGAAATAGGTTTCTGAAGAAAAACATTACCAGCTATAAAAATTTTGTCGGCATTAAATAACCCATTGAGGTTGATATGCTGTAAAAACAAAACAAACTAAACCAAACCTACAAATTATTTGTTTCCCTCAAAACTGGCAGAACACACAGGAATAAAAATGTTATAAAAAAAAAAAAGAAAAGAAAAGTCTTTTTTTTTTTTTTTTAATAAAAAAAAAAAACAGATTTTTTCAAACCTGGCATCAAAAATTTACCTTCCTGTTGGGTTGTGGTCATTAGAAAAAAAGGTGATTACATTTATGATAATTAATATCTAAATAAATAAAACCTAATTACTTTCTGAACATTCTAATATATCGCCACTAAGCTTTAAAAACATTGAAAGTATGACAAAGGCAATGATTTTTTAATGATTTAATGATTTCGATTGAACACATATATACACAGCAATACAGTCAATTAATGCATAGGTGCTAATTCGATAACTCAGTGAGTATTGATAAGAGTTTGTCTCTTCAATAGTGAATGATAGTCAACAGTTTTCAGCAGTTTTTTCAATGAAGTCCTCAACTTCTTTCATCGCATCCAAACGGTCAATGTCCTGCAGATAAACACGTAGATCGTCCAGGCTATTCATGTTCTGCTCTAAAATATCCATAAGTTCTTCTGTGGGCGATTCAAATGTTGACAAGTAGCGAATGCTTGAATCAAGTCCCATTGCAGAAGCAAGGAATTTCCAGTTGTTTCCAAATGGACAAGAAGGATCAAGAAGAAGACGCAATTTCAAACGAAGGTCTTGTGGAATCCGTCGGCACTTCAATTGGCTGGCTATCCTGTACAGAGCCGACTGACCAATGCCTTTGTTTAGTGATACATTAATACTGATTTGTGAAACCGCATGTTTCATGCACACCCTGTCTTCACAGGCGTCATCAGATAATCTGCAAGGTTTTAATACAGGGAGTGTCTGTAAAGTAAGCTTCTCGCCGGCATCCTCCATATTTTCTTGGTAGATAAGAAACTGAAGAATCAATTCTTGCAAGCAGTCCTGATCTGTTGTAGACTTGCGCCGGAAGCATATAGATGCATAAGGACATTTTCCGTGCCAAATATAGAGAAACGGAATCTTGTTTGAATCGTCTGTGTCGTCAATTAGTTCCCAGTTTTCTGACATATATGTTGCTCGGATCATCATATCTTTTCCATTCTCAGAATGACTACCATGAAATAGAAAGACCTTTTCTGGGCAACACATAGAACCTCCAAATTTGGACTCATTCTGGATAGCCCACTGCAGAGCACATGGTGTTTTATTTAAGAAATAAATACGAGTCTGATGGTGCACCACATCTGAATAAAGTGGATATGAAAAGACTGCCACTTGTAGCCACTTCCCACAGTGAAGAGATCTGTCCTTTTCCTCGCTAGGAATTGTCATGATGGCAGTGTACAAAGTAAAACTGGAGATGTTCACTCGACACTCGTCTTGGGTGACTGTTACAGAAGAGACAACTGTCTTTTCACTATTTTTTTTGCTCGGGACTCTGTTTTTTTTGTCTCGCAGGCTGTTCGAACAAGTCTCTAGCAGTTGCCAGGTCTTCTGACCACAAAGTTCTGTTTCACTGACCATTATATTCAAATGTTTGGCATTGTAAGCACAGTGCTTATACACAAGCACGCAACTCTTTTTTAAGTTAAGTCCATGGGGACCGCAGTACACGACAGGGCTCACCAAAGACTGATGTTCTTCTAAGCAAGGGTTGTCAGACAGGTCCCAGTTGAGGACGAGCGATATTAACTGATTTTGTTGAGGTCCTACCGCTCCCGGGGGTACGTGTAGGGAAATACCTGTGTTGTCCAGGTAAAGTGTGTCTCCGGTTTCTGTGACAAGATGGGTAACAGATACAATGTGCTTATTGCACACTGTTTGTGAAATGCTTCGTTCTGTAACCTGGTAAAGTTCTTTCATTGACAACAAAAGAGGGAAACCAGCATTGACTGTTTGGGTCAAGTTAGGATTAAATAGATGAACCAAGTCATTCTTTGGGTTTGAGCTTGAAAGCTCATTGCAAGGTGGCTCAGAAGCATCCATGTTGGTTGAGTTGGAAACTGACTGAGCACTTGTCCAACTGCAATTGTGAAGACCATTCGCACTTGATATGTAATCAATCGATTTTCTTTCTCTTGAGAGATGGGATGACTTATGTGGAACGTTGTACACTGGATACGTCAGCTGATTTTGGTGGGCATGACAGAAACTAGATTGATGGCACCATTCTGAGTCTTTTGGTTGTGTCGAAGATCTCTTAAAGCGAGATTTGACAAGGCAGTATATACCGCAGACGATGTGCACCATTATGGAGATAAACAGAGCAGTTGCTAGTGATGATGTAGAAATGACCAAGCCTTGTGCTTCCGACATTATTATTATTAGAGCCTAGATCAGATCTTTTTAAAAGCAGCTTCTTCGTGTATCTAAGCTCCTTTTCTGTGGCAATCAAAGGACATTGCTTTTTGCTAAAAGTTTAAAAACAAACCAGACATACTTTAATTTAGAAGATTGTTCTTTAAAGTACATTAAGTTCATTTATTTAATCTGCTGTAATTTATTTTGTTTTCTAATTGATTGTTTCGCCTGGAAATTCATAAATAAATTTTACTATTTTTTGATTTTCAATCACATGTAAATAAATAGTTCACTTTACTTTGAAGTAGTTCAGTATATTTTTTACACAAAGTCTGTGAAAATTTCACCAGTAGGTAATGCTTGTTTTTGATTGATAATTGATAAAGTGGGATATCAAAAAGACTATAACTTATGTGCTTTTGTTAACAAAAATAATTTACAAATAACTTCATTGACACGGTGTGGGGGTTCAGTTAGAATTAAAAATATAACATTTTTCTTAAAGGAAAACATCAATTGCTCAAACCTTATCATTTCATAAGTTAGATTAATTTTGATTATTTATATTACGTTTGAATTGTTTCTTTTTATACCTGATTGTTCAGAGCTTTGTTTTTTTTTTATGGATAAATGTCTTTAGTGAAGATTTATCGACTTTCAGTCCAAAGGAGTTGCTCAGTTTAAGCTCCAGAGTTCAATCTCAGATGCTTGAAGAAAACATGACACATGTCTGTGAGGATTTCAAAATTAGATGTTCTTACTCATTTTGACAGCTCTCAACAGAAGTTCGGGCATGTCAGAAATGATTCACGGGTGCATTTGGTTATGTCAAATGTTGCCGCCTTGTTGTCATAGTGAATTGTCAAATTCCAAACGGGAAGACAATCCATGTCGTCGAATGTACAGAAGTTAGTGAAACAATGGCTTCCATGTTGTCAGTCACAGCTCAAGCCTTTTTTGGAATAGAGAGTCGACACCCACAGCGATACCTGAATTAAGAAACAAAAAAAAAAAAAAATCAAAAATATTAATTTTAAAAAGATGTTTATATTTATATTATTTAAGTGTATTATGAATTTTACAAGTACATGGAATATGAAAGTTGAAATGTTTAGTCATCTCAAAAATTAAAGCAGAAATAGGCTTAATTTGTTGTTTACTAAACTTAGCTTGGTACAAGGGCACAATTATGGAGCACCAAATGAGGATCGAATTCCCTACTCAGTACTAATAGTCAATCATATTACCCCGTTAAACAATACCCTATGCTAAAGTATCCAACAAGAGGTTTAGATTGTTCCATATATATATATATATATATATTACATATTTATTTATTTCATATATCTGTGGTGGAAGTGTAATCCCAGAGTTTGTTTTTTGAGAGAGAGAGAGAGGCTATAGTTAAATCTTGAATGCATCAGGGTTTAATTCCAGTCACACCTGAAAAAAAAAACAACAACAACAACAAAAAAAAAAATCAGTGAAACTTCACTTCACCACAGATATATGAAAACACTAAAAGAAATATCAAATATAAAAAACCTTCACATTATATATATTTCTACATAATTTATGTCCAGGAAGAGAAGAAACTTATAAGAATGCAAGAAAAAATGAATTAAAAAACTTAACCTCAGTACCTTGTCAGTCTTTTTTTTTCCAAGGAAACTTATAAAAGAGGAATTGCTGTACAAATACACTATATATATATATATATATATATATATATATATATATATATATATATATATAATTCATCAATTTACTGTTGAGCTGGCTAGATGTAAATGTAAATTCTATGCTAACAGTTTCTTTTCTCACACTTGTGGAATTTCCTTCCAGCACCATGCTTTCCAGCCAACTTTGATTTGCAAAAATTTAAATGCAACGTCAATCACTAATCTACTCTCCTCCTGATTACTCTTTCTGCTTATTATTAATGTTTCTAATTTTTCCACAACCTGTAACACCTTGCGTCTTAGTGGCTTTACTGCCTTTCATGGAGTAATACTGATTATATATACATCTATATATGCTACCTTCTGTAGGTTGAGCACTGAGAAAAAAAGGAAATTTGATGGCTGCTGCTGACTAATACTAAGCTCTTCCCCATGAATCGAGCCCTCCCGTAGCCAGTAATACTTATGTGCTGAAAATTCCCTTTCTTACCAGCATGTGCTGATGGCCTAGGGGTGAGTCTCCAACTAATGTCAAATTGGTTGGGTTTTGATACCAGCTTGAAGCAATCGTAGGTCTACCCACTCTGATGAGCTGTAATACAGCAAAACAGTCTGTCTGTGGATGATTAATATATATATATATATCTTTTTAAGCGTATCACCCCAAGCAAGGCTGGAGGCCACTATCACGCAAGGGGTTATAGAAGGGTTGGCGGAAGAGCAGATAGGAGTGGTAAAGGAGAGGATGTGGAGAAAGAGAAAGACAGTGGGTCGGTCAAGGCAAGGGAGTTACAGAAGATTTGGATCGAGAGCAGATAGGAATGAAAGATGAAAGGATGTGGAGAAGGGAAGTGGATAGATCAAGGCAACTGGAGATGTCGATTGACGCTACACTTAAACCGTTGGAGATTGTATTTGTCAGGGAAACAGTAATAGGGAAGGGAGTTCCATAGGCGAGATGTGCGAGACATGAAGCTATTGCAGTAGAAGAGACGTCTACATCTAACAGTTTATATATATATATATATATATATGAAAGAATTCTCAGAGTTAACCTGTGGAAAAAGACAATATTTATAAATGTAAAAGACGCGTTTCGTCCAATGTGGACATTTTCAAGAGAAAAACGATATATATATAGCAAGCAGAAACATTTTTTCTCTCCCGATGATGGCCATGTCGGCCGAAACTAGTCGAGGAATCTAAATGAAATAATAATAGTAAAAGCATAAGAATATTAATCTATAACCCAGTATGTCTGAAGATTTTAATTGATTTTTTTTTTAATAATTTTTATCGTTCAAAATATATATATATATATATATATATATATATATATAAGAAATGTTTTGATTATTATTATTTATATATTGCTGAAACATTCCAACTCTGTAAAGGATTTGAATAATGGTTTATGAAATAGCTATTTCAATGCAAGTACCATTTCTGGAACTAGATTTTTATCACTTTTTATATCCTGATAAAACACTTTCATAATTAGATGCTTCATATGAGTAAGAAACACTCATATGAAGCATCTTTTTTCTTTTGTATTATTGTTCTTAAGTCTTTTTTCATTCTTAATTTTATTCATCTCTTCTAATTCCAGTGATATGAATTGAATCAGGACACTAACTAATGACATATTCAAAATAAATATTTAAAAATAAGAACATACTAAATTCGCTTCTTTATTGAACTGAGAACTTTCAGCACAGATTTCATTGAGAACCAAGTAATCTTTTAATAAGTTTAGAAAAAAAAAAATTGTTAGAAACAAAGAAAAGAGTACTGAACTGTTATGTGAAATCAGTCCTCCTCCTACATGGCAGTGAATGTTGGAAATCTCAAAGAAATAACTAGAAGTAACAGAAATCTGGTTCTACAGAAGGATGCTGAGGATAACATGGATCCAATATATGAGCAACAGCAAAGTTTTAGAGGAAATGGAAACAAAGGACACTTACACCTAACATCAAGAACAAACACTTGAAATTTTTAGGGTACATAATGAGGAAAGAGGGCTTGGAGAGTCTGATACTCACAAGACAGATCTGAAGGAAAGTGGGACAGGAAAACAAAGTATGACATACTTAGTGAGCTTGAGTATGGATAGCGGAACAAGGTTTAGGAGAAATAATAAAAAAGACAAAATTTAAGAGCTACGATGACAGGAAAAAATGACAGGAATGGTTTTAAACACAAGAAAATTTTTTTCCCCTGACTCCCAACTCAAGGCCTTTGATGTTTAATGGTTAAAAAAATATAATTTAAATTTATAACAAGTTGATCGCATTTCTGTCTGAATTACTGGAATGAAGAGTTATTACACTATTCAAACTATTATTCTCATCTTTGTTGACAGCAAAAAAGATGAGGACAATAATCCAAATATAAATACTCGGTGTATAAGTTGATCACATCGTTTATGTTAACAAACGTAAAATTCAGTTAAAACTATGCGTTTATATCGATTAAATTATCTTCTTATTTTATCTGTTGTATTAATCGGTAATTAATAAATGGATAGTAATTTTGCATTGCACTTGTACAAAAATTTAACTATAGCTAGGTACCACCGTGGACTTAAAATACAATAGAAACAAATTTAAAAGAACGCATTTTAAATTAAATTTTTTTTTTTAGGTGTTGCCAAAATGGATTCATTTTTTCCGAAATGAAAGTAAAAAATGCTCTCCCCGTTTTTTTTAAAAAAAATACCAAAAAAGTGAATTCTCCAATTTAAATGAAATTTTTTGCAATTGTTCATTTATGAAAGAATCGAATAGGTTATTTCATTAGAAAACGTAGAAATATTGGGATGGGTCAGAGTTACCCGCTGTTTTGATACATCATGAATAACTTTTCAAAAAAATTAATGGCCGGGGTGGGTAATGATTTTGTCATCAAAATGTTTATGTTATTATTAAGTGGTAAGTATTTTTTTTTTATTATTATTTTTTGAAATTTTTTAATCGTTTCTAGACGTTCGAAATTTTGGTGCGGAATCTTGTTTTGTTTACGTCAGCGGCCGACGTAATGAATGGCTATTTGGGGGTGGGGGGTGCGCTTTTTCGGGTGAAAAACACATTGATTTGGAAATTATTGCAAAAATCAAATAATTGTCGGATTTTAGTGAAACTTTCGGAACTTATACAGAAATGAATGAAATTATTATTATTATTATTATTTTTTAAAGAAAATCTTGGTAAAAAATATTTTTTACATGTTATCACCCACTTAATTTCATGAAATTTCGAGAAATTCAATTTTTATGGTGGGGATTTTTAAATGCAGAATTTGAAGAAAGTAAATCATTTTTTTTGTAAGACACAAAAGAGTTACTCTTTTCACCAAAAATTTGTTCTGAATTGTAAAATAAAAAAATGAAATATGACATTTAATTAGAAAAACTTTTAATTACTTTGATAAATAAAATTTATTAAGGATACTGATTTCTTAAGAAAATTATTTCGATGAATAATTAATTTTTTTACAAGAATTGTTTTTATTTTTTTTTTAAATTTTAATTAAATAATTTATAATATTAAAAAATCGTTTAAAATTCTGCATTGCTTCAAGGAGGCGGTTTGGTGATATTTTTAAGTGAAAAGTACATTTACGAATCAAAAATTGAAAAGCTCATAACAGTCGTTTGTACCTAAATATTAAAAAAAAAAATTAGTGTATACGTTTCAAAATTCTAACTATGGTAATCCTTTAAAAGCTCACGAGATTTAAGACTAAGAGTCGTCTGGCTCTCTGCAATTCTTTCAATTTCATTATTCAGTTCTTTTTCATCATTAACGTCTTTGCAAATATTTTAAGTTTTACTTTTTAATTACTATTTCAGTAAATATTTTTATTTTATCTATTTATTTTAGTTTGGGTCATACTTCAATTAAGTAATTTTTTGTTTATGTTAAACTTAAAAACCTAGAGACGAAACCCACATTTCATAAAGCATCTTTAAACCTAATAGTCAATAAAATATTAAATAACTGCTGAAAATTTGTAAAAATTACTAGGTAATTAAAAAGAAATTGCGTTGACTTCGATTTCACAAATTTATGTCATTCTGGTCATCCATACTAGCCGTCATTACATCGGAAGTTTTCGATACATCAATAAAGATCAAAGAAAAACAAGACCCGTCTTTAAGAAATGCTTGCATATTACTTTTTTATGCTATAAGTAATATTTATTTCAAATCAGATTAATTTAACTTTAAATTTGCTAATTTTCCTCAAATAACGAGTCACAAATATATATATTTTATGTTTGGAAGATTTTTAAACCCGATAATATTGTTTTGTTTACAAATTTTTTAAATTAAGAAAATGGCTGTTTTTAAGAAATTTAATTTTTAAATCGAGCAAATATTTGACATTCCAATGTATTTAATTTGTATTTGAAATACACCAGAATATTTTACTTACTGTAAATAATAAATTTAATCATTTAGCTTTCAATTAAAGCTAAAATGAAATCTTCAGAACACTTTTTCATTTTAAAAATTCATTTTAAAGCTTAGGTCTCGAAAATTCAGCGGACGTACCTTCGCATACTGACCCCCGAAAATATTTTCTAATAAAATAACCTATCCAGTATAAAATTTATTCATTACTGAATAAGTTTTGCTTATATCAGATATTTCCATGATTTTTACCATTATTTTTAAACAGTGGGTAAGGTTTTTTTTTTTCATTTCGGAAAAAAATGCAATCATTTTTTTTATTGTACATAATAGCTGTCATTTTTCGGTAAACTAACGTGGATATCCATGAGATCGCTGATGAAAAAGACGCCAAACTTGACGAAAACAAAATTTTATCGTCTAATTGTTTATGTTACTATTAAGAGGAAAGAATAAAGTAATTTTTAATTATTTAAAAAAAATTTTCTGTCTTTATTAGAACATTCTAACTTTTGATAGAAACACCTTGTTTCTCGTCATCACCGGAACTCTAAATAACATGGCGAATTTTTTGTACATTTTTTTTTTTATTTTTATGACAGACATTAATTTTGGAAATCCTGCAAAAATAGAAATAATTGTCAGATTTTAATGAAACTTTCAGAAACTATTCAGGAATGATGAAAATTATTATAAATATTCTATTTTTTTTTAAAGTCATTATAAAAATATATATTTTTATATATATATTCCCCCCCACCCCAAACTCTAAAAATTCAACGTCGAAGCACGCAAGTCATTAAACATGTAAAACATCCGTAAGAAATATTATTAGGCTCTCCCCATGAAAAAAGTAGCGAATATTCTTGATCTCTCTATTTTTATTAGATCCTCTCATAAAATGAACTTTTTATTTTTATTTTATTTATTTTTTTTTTTAGATATCCTACTACTGTAAACATTTTTTGCATGTATTTATTTTTGGGAATTAGATCTATAGAACTTTCCACGTATAAGACTTTTTATGTGTATGTGTGTGCAAGTATCCCTTACTCAAAAAAAGTGATACCGAAACTTATATTGCCAGATCTGTCAATATAAACTGTCTTTATTAAAAAATCTTTCAAAAATAAAATATACTTTTTTGAATCGTTGAGGAAAATTAGCTGATTTAAAGTTTAATTAATCTGAATCTAAACAAACATGGATTCTTACTTTTAATTTAAAATATCGCTGAAAAGTATTTTTTTAACATGGAGGGCGGGATTTTCAGATGTGTTGATTGATTTGTTGGCAACCTAATGTATGTGAAATTAAAAAAAGGGGAGCAGAACTGAAAAATTACTTGATGAATATAACGTGAACACCCTTTTTCTTAATATAATTTTTTAACTACCCAGTAATCTTTAAAATTTAAGAAAAAATTGTAATCAGTTTTAGGTACTATGGCTTCATAAGCTTGTTGAGACAATATTAGAAAATAAATTATTCTGATTAAAACAAAAATGAAACGGCTATTTTAAAAATTCATTATTGATCGAAGTTTTTAGACAATAGTGTCCATAATATATTCTATTCATAAAAAACAAAACAATACTAATTTAATTAAAGAATATCTTAGTTTTATTGCAGACTTTCTGTAAGTGGGGGTTCTGTTTGACTAAAACATTTTTTTGATGATTTAAACTTCCTACGGACTTCTTATAAATAATATAAACATTTAAGCGATACTAAAAACTAATTTCTGAAATAAAGAAGAAAACTAACCGAATTTAATAGTGAAAGTCGGAAGCACATTTATTTTAAATTTACTAATTTGAAACATTTAGGACAAATATTAGATTTTTAAAATATTTTTAAATTCGTTATTCACATTTTCCGTATATGATACGTACGTAAATTATTTTTTTTGGTGGGGGAAGCTTTGTTTTCTTAACTTCAAAGAAGCCAAGTACCTCCAAGAATTCGTTAAAAAAGTGGATACATGATTATTAATAATAGTAAAATAAAAAAAATGCAATAATACATTATTTAATTAGAAGAGCTTTAAATAAAATGTATGTACACTATTCTCTTAAAAAGTTTGTTTTCAATGAATAAATTTAAAAAAAAATTGTTTACATTTTTTAAAATCTTTTAAAATTAGCGATACTTAGTAAATTTAAAATTTATTGGTAGTTTTCTAACATTTCTTCAACAAGCGTCTTCCTAAGTAAGATTGTAAAGCCAAAGTACCTAAAATCCAGCATTAGAATGCTTAAATTTAAAAAAAAAAAAATTACTGGATCGTTTGAAAATTATATAAAAAAGGCGTTCACGTTGAATTTATCATGAAATTTTATTTCTATGTGTCCCTTACTTAAATTTATCAAACATTTGACTGTCAACATATCACTTAAAACACCTCTCCCTACGTCTTGAAAAGATGCTTTTCTGTGATATTTTAAACTAAAAGTAATATTTATTTCAATTCAGATTAATTAAATATTAAATCAGTTAAATTTTTCTCAAATAACATTTCAGAAAAGTGTATTTCATTTTATTTAATAAAGAAAATTGTATTGTGTTGACAGATTTGTTAATATGAACGAATTCAGATTTTACTGATAATCAGAAGAAAAAATATTCTGATCAATTTAAATTCGGTTTGAACTACACCAAAGCATTTTGCTTATTGGGAATATTAAATTTAATCTATTAGCTTGTAATTAAAACTAAAATTGCAGTACTTACATTTAAAATGAGTCTTTTTTAAAGTAAGTTCATCTACAAGAGAAGATTAATCATTAAGTCATAACTACTGAGTCGGGAGTTCGACCCTTCTTCGGTATTCCATAATGGCGACTCATCGCTATTTCCATGGCAAATGTTCAAACGAACTCCATTCCGTTGTTCCATCAACACTAACCCTTACAGCTAAGACCCTCCACGCAGCGTAAACTCGGGCGAACCACCCTCATTCCCTTCGTATTCAATTGCTGAAGTAAATTCCACTCGAACAAATCGTTCACAGGAACCGCAACTTTATGGAACCGACTCCCAAGAGGATGCTTTCCTGACCACTACAATCTTAACGTTAACTCAAGGCTTAAACAGCTTATCTTTTCCATATATTCTCATAATCTGCACCCCTTACTCTTACCGCTAACACAACCACATTCACTAACACTATACCTTGGGTGGTTATTGGGTTTTGTATAGGATGAACATATATTGGAATTTAATTTGAGAACCATTACTACAATATTTTACAAGTCTACGTTCTAGCCTCTTTTCTAATCCTCACCCCATCTTTTCCCCTGCTTTCAAATCTGGCTTCTAAAGCCTTGATTCTTATATTTTCTGACAAACGAGAGAGCTGGAAAATATAAAAAGGAATTTGATCACCATTATCATGTCCATGGAACCATAAAGTCCGCGGGTAACGCTCATAGCTTGTCGAACCCTTGCTTCCAAAGAGTATCTCCCAAAACCTTGGATCTTATCAGAGATATTCTACAACCGTCCGTGATAACAACAGGTCAGCGACAGAACACCAGCCATTTTCGGAGTCAGCTTCAAGAAAAGACTGGACTGTAAAGACAGAACGCCAGCCCACTACTAAAAACCAATTGAGATCTGCCTTCTTGCAATTAGAAGATTTCTGTCGCCGGCCTACGAACTCACTCAACTATAAAATTCGTATATTCCGACAGTTTCCTCCTATACAAGAACTCTAAAGAAAACTGTGAGTGTTTTAACCCTTCAACAATCTACTCACATAAACTTTTTAGGCGCCCAGAGAAATATTTTGTTTTTGAAATTTTGAGCAAGCCTTTTTTTATGAACATTTTTTCTTCCTTTAAAGTTAACGGAATTTTCTGCTCTTTTTTTTTCTCTCGTAATTGTATATCCTTTTACCACTTTTTTGTGCATGTAAATAAACATTTTCTTCTTTTATTGTTACACACCGAGCAGGAGTTTGAGTCTTTATTCTTCCGCCTAAAAAGAGACAATTGTCCGCTCTAATCTTTCAAGCCGTAACTTTTTTTTTCCAATTTTGTCGCATTTTTAAGCTCAACCCTTTCATGTGGCCGGGATAAATTTCCCACACATAAGAAAAAAATTCACTCACTTGAAATGAACGACTCGGAGTGGAGTTGTTAAACTTGCCAGTTTAATTGACCATTTGAGTATTTAAAAATGCTCACTGGGTACCCCATAACCCTGTTCCAATATCCAAACTAAGCTATTTTTAAAGCAACGACAAAGGAACTACTTTGAATAAAGAAGTAAAACTAATTCATGACATTTATTGTATTTTACTTTATACTAGTATCGATCGATTGATCACAATTTCTGTAAAAAAACAACATAATTGTCTTACGC
This sequence comes from Acanthosepion esculentum, assembly GCA_964036315.1. Taxonomy (NCBI): domain Eukaryota; kingdom Metazoa; phylum Mollusca; class Cephalopoda; order Sepiida; family Sepiidae; genus Acanthosepion; species Acanthosepion esculentum. Next base: position 55,392,734 of record OZ038483.1, on the reverse strand, counting down.
GTCCCTGTGTAGTAACACAGTTACGAGCCCTTAAGTCTTGAACTTTGATCTTTTTAAACTGTCCACTATTTACTTTCATTTTCTTATATTTTTTAATACTTAAAAAAAAGGAAATAAGTTATTTAAAACTTACCTGAACAGCTCCCTCCCTGGTGTGATCCAGTCGATAAAATCCAGCGTTAAAGTCCATGCTTTTTTCCTACGCCATCCTGCTGCACGTAGTATCTTTATTTACAAAATAGAAAAAGAAAAGTAAAACCACTTGATGATTAATGATTGTTGTTACAGCAACAAAATCACAAAACCGGATTTCTCATTTGTTAAAAACAAACAAAAAACTATGATGTAATAGGATTTTTTTTCCTGCTTTCTTTCACTTTGCAATTATTTTGTTGATTTTAAATTCTTTTTCACAAAACATTTTGAAATCATGGCTGGTTAAAACCTTTGAAACGTATTTTAAATTTTCAGTAAATACTTTACAAAGAAAAAAATTAATACATTTTATGATAATTTTAAACTATTTTTGTAATCGATTAAAAATCCATTTTTTTTCACCGGAACTCTAACATACTAGCCACCCACGCCACAATATTTCGTCTCGTTCATCGGAAGAAAGAAAAATTACTTATTTATTTTCTTTTAACCCTTTCGAATTCTTATTGTTGCCGGTTTTTTTTCCACCTAAATATAGGCGAACAAAAATTTCGGAAGAAAATAAAACTGATAAAAAAAACAAAAAATTAATATTTTTGTTACCATTAATTGCGAAAGATTACAGGAAATTTTGATTATCTGTCTACACTTCATACAACGAGCAAGATAAGTGTCAAAGTATGCTCGTAAAAAACAAAACAAAAAATGTAATAATTTGCATTTGAAGTTTAAGAGAACAGTTGACATTTTTAAAATCTCTCTGAAACCAATTAATTATTGGATTATAATAAAACAGAGTACTTATTTAATTCATTTAATACCTACCGTAAAATCCGGTATCATCAGATTTTAATTTTTATAATTTCTACCTATATAAACCTAACGCCCATTGGCCTATAGACGATGGGCATTAATGGGATAATAAAAGTAAAAAAAAGCGAATAAATGGAATAAAAATAAGTTTCAGTCTCATGTTTTCTCACCTCATCCTAATAATTTGTCTTCATAGAATCCTTGCCTTACTGAGGGTTAAAAACAAATTCTATTTGAAAGGGTCTTCTCAATTATAAAATTCTTCCTAGATCTGTCGGAGTTAGTTCCTCCTTAATTCCCTAATTATTCACTAGGGGTCGCTCTTCCTGCACTATAAACATTGGGCAACTTCTTGCCTCGTTCTCTTTCCGGCACATGTCAGAGGGTATCCCCCAGATTTTCGTCTCGGGAAACTGACTCCGTTTTTATGTGGTCTATAAGGAATTTTTGCCCGAGCCTACGGGCTCGGATACCCCACTTTAAACTCGGCCTTGTGCCACATCTTGCTGCGTGAGACAGCGGGTAAACAATACTTTGCATTTCAGCGGACATATTTGAAAATGTGAAGTCTCGTAGAGATCCGCGTCTTCCCATTTGTGGGAGACGCCGTGAACATTAAACACACATACACGTACGTACGAACATTCACCAAAGAGCAAACTCTACGTCCACATACAAACACAAATGTTAATGTCTTTGTCGCTTGTAAATTTGTTGTTTAATACATATATTTGTTGACATATATATATCGGTCTTGTTTGTTTTCTTTTCTTCTTCGGTTGGACACAATTTGAGTCCAGCATTGTTTTTGTAGTTGAACCTTCTTCTCGCAGGAATAAACAGTACGTGTCCCTAATTCAACAACAATCAACTCCAAACGGTCCTCTACAGATCCCTGGACGTAGTTATTAACGGCCAGTCTTCCGAGACCCTGGCGGTCAACGCTGACGTCCCTAAGGGATCACTTCTCGGACCAACGCTCTTTTTTATTTACATAAATTATCTGCCTGAGAAGATACGCAGATCATTTGTAAGTAAACATCTCTACCGATGATACGACTATATACGGGTGAACGTTAAACTCTTGACGGTCAGAAATTGGCAGCTGATCTCTCTTTCGGTCTAGCACTAACTTTCCGGCGGGGGTGGGGGTGGGACTGGAATGGCTGATTACATTCAGTGCCTCAAAAATTTCATCACCGCCAGTTACGATGAACAGATGATCTCTTGAGGAGACACCGTGCCTTTAGAAACGATTGGGCCTCAAACTGACCTCAAGTCGAACTAGTATATACGATCCATTGCTAAAAATGAAGGTAAAATAGTCGATTCCCTGTACCGCTCCAGTAAGTACCTGACTCATGCCATACTCTACAAGAGCCAGATCAGGCCGAAAATGGAATACTTTTGTCATATTCGAGCGGGAGCTGCCCAGTCCTCACTTTCCAATTTGGATAGAGTTCAGAACCGTCTTCAAGTCCTTGTGGGTGACGAATTATTTTACACCCTCTAACCTCTCGCTCACAGGCGAGACGTGGTGAACCTCTCACTGCTCTGTTGCTACTTCCATGGCAAGTGCTCGAACGAACTACATTCCTCGGTTCCACCAGGCTTAACTTTCACAGCTAGGACACGCCATGCGACTTACATTGTAGCAAATCACCCACATTTGCTCTGTATGCCAATCTGCAAGAAGTAAGTTCCACTCGACGAGCGTGAACCACTACACTGTGGAACAGACACTTAAGAGGATGTTTCCCCGATCACTACAATCTTAACCTGTTCAAGTGTAGGGTTAACCTATCTGTATAAACTGCCGTAACGTAACCCTCTACCTCGAGTGGCCCTCGGTTTCTGTGCAGAGTGAACCTTCTGGAGAAAAAAAAACCTTAGAATTTAACTCCTTTGGAACTCAAACCTACCAAATAAAGTAAAAATATTGCTTTTCTTGGAAGTTTGTCGGTTTTATTTGCAAACTTTAATAATGGCTATGGTCATTAATAAGAAAAAAAATTCTTTAAATATTCTAGAGAGATTTCTTTTAATCGAATATTTTGATTAATTTCTAATTTATTCTTTCGCTTTAATCGACTGAGATTTTGTCGCTAAAAATATAACGATTTTAAATAAATAGTGACAAGGCGGCTCACCAATCAAGTCTATCGGATAAATGAGCTATCTAAAACGGCGCAGCCACTCGTTTCCGAGGATTAGGGCGGCTAGCTAATCCCCGTTGCAGACGTCTGCTCAAGCCTATTTGTGTTTGCTCAACACACACACAGAGCCCACCTGTGGCTTATACTGCAACTATGTTGAGTGGACCTTAGTTACAGTTTCTAGGAGAATGCGCGTGATCAACAGTTTGAACAAGGCCAGCACACTCAAACCCTCGGTCACGATGACTTGTGACTTCGTTCTAGCACAACCATCGATGGTTCCCAAGGGTTCCGTCTACCCAATTTCATTTAGAAGGCTTGGGTCAACCTATGGTATGGTTTTTCAGACACTTTCCAAAGGTGCCGCACGCTGGGATCGCCTCCTCCAGACCGATAACATCAAGAAGTCACCTTCCTGACAAATCGACCCAGGTGAGATTCGAACCCCGAGTCTCATGATCAGAAAGCGAACGTTCTAACCATTCGGTTATAAAATAAGGTATAGGGCTTAAAAATATCATAATGAACACTAAGCATTCTATTCAGATACTTACCTTTTCTTTTAAACTCAATAAATACTATAAAAATAATAAGAAGAAGAAGCACACGCCCGTATTTTACTTATGCGGTTGTTTTCTCTTCCGGTGTGACGCATACACAGAGTTCAAATGTCAGCCTTCTCTGTTACGTTCACTTTCGTATTAATGACCTGACGAATGGCATGAATCTCTCTCGTTCCGCCCAGCTATGGGTTAAATAGTTGTAGACTGGGCAGAAGGATAACTATGAATTCAAAATCGTGGAGATGGCAACGGGAAGACACGCCATTGTCTTTCCTAAGAAGTCGTAACATTTGGCGATAATAATTCGCCTAAAGGGACATTTAAAGAAAAGGAAATTGTGGCGAGTCATGATCACTTACGTTCTGAAGGGACGTGGCATTAATAAAATAATAATAAAAAAAATAAAGTAAATCAAACAGTCCTGTAATAATTTGAGATATTTGCAGGCTTCCTACCATCGCCAGTGGTCGATATTTGAAGCCTGTATTTTGAGAGCTGCTTACAATACAGACAAGCTGTCTTCACTTGAAATACTGCCGCAACATAATCTTCTTTTCTATATTCCACCCGCACGAGCTTTTTGGGCTCGTGTCATACGAAGAGGCCGAGTAAGTATTAGTTACTTGTATTTGTTCAATTCTCAGAGTCAAGTTCCCGACATGCATATCCAAGTCTTTTTGGTATAGACTTGCTTCATGATTGGGATGCATTTCCCATCAGTGTTTGTAGATAGGATTTTGAATTTTGGTAGAATGGCGTAACAATTTCACTCTCTCCAATTTATTTATTTATTTTTAACCTCAGACCCACAGGGACAAAATTGGTTCTGTCAGTCATTTTCTTCGTGTTAATCTTTTACCAAGCTTAAGAGCTCTGTGTAGGGAGTTCAATCCATATAGTAGACATGTTCAACAAGACCAGCTTCCTAAGTAGCGTAAAAAAGGCATCCCTCTACTGTGTGATGCTATTTTTATCTAAATTAACATGGCTGATAAATCAATACAATGTATAATGTGGTTTCCAGTTACAATGAAAACTTTAACTAACATGTCGCTTACCACATTATACATTGTATTGATTTATCAGCCATGTTAATTTAAGATCATTCTTGATCTTCGACTGAACTAATCGCTTTTTTCACCTAAAATAGTGAAGGTTGGGGGGGGGACATTCATTCAAATGTTTATAGTCAGTCTCATCCAAATTAACCCCGCCAAAAGTCGTTGAAACAAAGTTTTAAAATGAATTTATAAAACTCAACCTATAGCGTACACGGTACACAGAATATTATGATGTTAGGTAGACGTGCCTTACGTAAAATAAATGCCATTTTTACGGGCATTACTTAGAATAAGATGTTCATGATCACAACCACCCCTCCCTTGACAGGGTGAGTGATATGGATTTCCTTATTTATTTTATTAATGGGTTCTTTAGTGGTAATGAATTTTCGTTATCAGTTTGTATATATACAGTGTAACCCGGATATAAGAGAGTTGTCGGGACCGGAGAAGAAGTCTCTTATATCCGGGTTTGGTCTATTTTATATACATTAACACAGTCTTTATTTTGGGACCAGAGAAAATATCTTATATCCGGGTTACACTGTAGTAGCTGTGATTGTGTCTTGAATGAAACCTTTGGTAAATTCGGAGTCGTTTTGCTTTAAAAATATCTAAGCAAAACGACTCAGATTTTACCAAAGGTTTTATTCAAGGCATAATCACTGCGACTATAGAAACCAACAACGAAAATACATTACCACTGAGATTCCTAAATGCACTAAACAACTTAGCAAAAAATTAGAATAAAATAAATAAAAATATTTAAAAAAAAAATTGTATGAGAATTCGACTAAAACTTTTTTATCTAACAAACAAAAAAAAATCACATTGAGATGATAAACATTATTAGATATTTAACGATTTAAAAAGCATTTTCAAATGTAAAACTCATTTTACTACAATTTTAAAATAATTTCAGTTTTCGGTAATTCGCAACAGCAAAGGAATAATGAATTGAAGCTTATGACGGGAGAATTCATTTTCCAGATCGGAAAGATAAGGTCACAGTATAATCGGGTATCTCTGCAGCAATGGCTGAAGAATTTGGTCAATTTCAGGATGATCCAATGTAATAAGAATCGGCTTAGAGATGTGTACCATATGGAGTCGGTCGATTGTCATTGAAGAAAGGGCCGTGCTACTTTCTGTCATTGTAGATTGCTTATAAATACTTGCATACAGCTGAGGCAATGAAAATAACTGTCCTATGTCTGCGCAAGCAAAATTATTTTTCGTTAGCCTTTTTATTTTGCAATGATAACAGCAAAATTGCAATACGAGTACTGGTAAAAAATGGTTGCTGAAAAACATTAGGTTTATAATACTCAGAAATTCATACCCAGATGTCCTCAAGGACACATGGCACAGTGGATAAAGGCGTTGGTTAGATCCAGTGACAGACCCAAAGAGTTCAATACCCGGTTAAGGCAGTGGAGAACTTTCACAGGGAAAATTAGCAGGAGATAACTGATAACTGACATCCATCAAACATGGCTCGTGGAACTAGAACAGTCTACCCCAGTGATCGAAATAAAGGGTTCGGTTCGAAATTCCAACCATCTGAAGAAGGCCGGAGCGTACAACGGCCGAAACGTTGTGACAAATATGGCGACAAAGATGAGGACAATAGTCCGACTAATGTAAATACTGTACATAATACCTCATCTCAGAAATATAGACAGAGCCTTTTTTTTGTTTTATGTACATTTTTCTTAGTTAATGTCTTCCATTATTTTCTAAGAACTCGCATTAAAGAAAGCATTTCTATCTACATTTTTTTCTCTACAACAATGAATCACTTTGCACCAAGGACTCTGCCCAAACAAAAGTGAAAATATCCTCTCTAAAAAGTAATAATAATATTATTACTAATTTCTAATGAAAAAAAAATATATGTTGCTGGATTGCCAAACCAACCGGAAATTCCTATAAATCATTATTAAATACTATTTTTCATCGAATACAGGACCAAAACAGCCACTCAAGGCAGAGGCTTACTAAATGAGATTGTTATAAAAGCTTAAAGAGGCAGTAAGAAATGCATATTATGAGGCTATGCATAATGGTTGGCCCTAGATTTAAAGATTTAGTGATCAAGGAAGCATCTTTTCGGAAGTCTGTTCCAAAGTTCTTTCGAAATAAACTATCCGAGTGGAATTTTCTCCTTACGAATGAAATATGAAAGTAATGAGGAGGAGTCGACCCTGTGTACGTTGCATAGCTATGGTGATCTGAACTGGTGGAACCAAGGAATTTCATGAAAATAGAGACACAAGAGACAAACAATGTTTTATCTTTGGGAAAGAAATTACTGGGTGGAAAACAATTCATCACCCACAAGGCTGCGTAAACGCTTTTGAATTTTGTCAAAGGCTGGAAAGTGAGTATTAAGTGGCCCGGATATGTCAGAAATACATCATTTTTGGTTTGATGTAACTCTTGTAAAGAGAGTATTTCAGGAAATGTCAGGTACTTTCTGGAGCAGTACCACGAACCAAACATTTTCCCAGTACCTTCAGCGATGCTTCGTATATACGAGTTCCACTTGAGATCTGGAGTTAGCCCAACAGGCAAGTTTCTAAGAATAATGTTAAGAAATAGTAATAAAAGGTTATTGTAGAATTGATTTTTATTACTGTCACTTATTGACAGCCTGAGTTTAGAGAAAATGTACAAATCTCTTGTGGATTCCCACTGTCTCAAATCTTTTCTGAGAAAACAAACGTCCACTTCCTTCCATATTCTAATCATTTGATATAAAAAGTGTAGGCTTTACTGGGAACTTATGAAGAAATCCTTATACATTCTGTAAAACCCCTGGAAAATCTACGCATTCTTATTTCCGACACAAAGACTTGTCTTGAGGAATGTGAAATCTTAAAAACCAGTCCATTTTGAAATGTCAATATTTTATACTTTATTTCAAACTATTATTATCTCGATTGCTAGAAATGTTTTTATACACAAAACGTTTGTTCTCGAGAGAACAATAATTTGAAATAATATTGACAATCACTTCAAAAATAGAATACACAAATATTCTGAATTTGTATAACTTTTTTCCACCGGTTCCTCATTCTTTTTTAGAATTGATTTTTAAAAAAAAAATTAAATTCAGTATATTTGTAAATTAAATACAATTGTGACAAGCGACTTTTACGCTATGAAAGCTGGAAACCGAATAAACAAATTAGCATTGGTCCAAAAATGAATTGGATTTTTTCGTCAATCATAGAGCTCGCCGTGACCTATTTTGATAATTACATTTTTTAGTTCCTTAATGAGAATTGACGCGTATATTCTATTTATGAACAAATAAAACGTATCTGTCATCTTTATATTCTCTTTTCCATTTCTCGTAATCTCTTGTATTATAACACGTTATTGTTTTTTTGCTGATTTTTTTTAATTGACCAGCAAGAATATATTTGCTGGTGTTCTTTTATTATGAAATATTAAACAAAGTAACTAATAATAACAAAACAAAAGTCATTGAAACAAAGCAAGCTCAGTCGACCATTGATGACAATTCCAGAACAACGTAACTATAAACAATTTTTTCTATCCTCTGCCAGTCGCTATGATGGAGAAAGCATTACCTCGAACCATCGCCAGTGAGACACACTGCAAGAGCCACTCCGTTTCGCGAGGTTCGTTCCTTAATCGAACGAGGGCCAATAACCCCTGAAGTCTCCACTGCCACAGGAGTAAAAAAAAAAAAAAAAAAAAAAAAAAAAAAAAAAAAAAAAAAAAAAAATCTATCAGCAAGAGAAGAACATCCAGCTATTCCTCCCACCTCTGCGTCTCGGGCGTCGGACCCCGGCTCAACCGCAGACCTGATCAAATTACACGTTGTTTTCCATTTTCACTAAAACATTTATTTTTACCGTATCCATGCCATGCTAATTGCCCTAAATGAAGAGAGCAAATAAACAGCTTAGAGCAGGCATGTCCAAAGTCCGGCCCGTGGGCAAATTTCATATGCCCCCCCTCCTCTGTCATAGAATATATCACTTACGGCATGCCTGTATTGTCAGAGTATGTAAAGTACACACCTAAGAAATGCAATTTCATGTTTTACCAAAAGATGGTAGCAGCACTGTGTGGCTGCCCCCTGACGGTGTGACCGTGAGGTTAGCCTTTTCCAGCTAATTTCTAAAATCACTGCATTTGAACCAGATCTGGGATACACACTGCAGTCCAGATCTCCGTATCACCCTTCACATTAGTGCAAACAAATTGTTTGTTTTGGTCATCTGCGGTGAATAATGGTCAAATCTTAGTGAATTAAATTTAGTTATAAATATATTTAGACACACAGACTTGTGTCACGTTGTTTTCTACTTCTTAATAAGAAGTTATGTTCCTATTCATATGTTTTTAACTTAAAAAATTGACAGACAACATTAATTACCAATAATATGCAATGTTTAAGATTAACCGGAGATATGTTATAGCTTCCTGTAAGTTCTTTTTTTTCTCAGACATATTTTATTTCATCTTGTATGGGCTTCAGATATGACAGGCTGAGTGACTTTGGTAAAACTTGTTTAAATTTGTCATCCATGTAAAAAAAAAAAAAAAGAAAAAAAGAAAAAAAAAAAGCTATTTGCAATAAAATTTTCATAAGATACTTCACTTGCATTTAATTTTAATAGTTCAAAGAATGTCAAGCAGAATGGTTGGCCCTCACGCATTCACCTCATCAAATCTGGCCCTTTTTGAAAAAGGTTTAGAGCCTGCCTTTTTGTCACGTTTCTATCATTAGGGACAAATAATAAACATCAACTGTGAATTTCTGGGATGATTAATTATTTATATTCAGACTATTAGAATTATTTTACGCGACAGGAATAGACGAGGGATTTCATTTTTTTCAATATTTGGCGTTCTCCCAGTTATTGACCAAACACTCACAGGAGCACACAGTGAGGATCGAACTCACTACTCAGTCGTAATTGATTTAGCGAGACAAGCTTGCTAATTCTTGCGCCATCTCGAAGTACCCTCGTGGTGGAGAGTTCATGTAACAGTTAATTGATAGTACAGAATTGAAATCTGCGAACCAGGTTCAAATTCCAGGGAAAATCGTTTGTTTACTTAGAAGTACTTTACCCTAATTTAGGAAAGACGTGAACCTTATCTGTCAAGAGGTATTGTCATGAATTACTCCTTTCTACTGATACCATGTAATTTAGTACAGCTGGTCGCATTTTACTTGTAGAAGCGATCGGTACCGAGGTTTGTTTTGAATTGTGACAAATACGCCATTTTGATAGTTATAATTAGGTGCCTCCACCTTTTCGCTAAGATTTTTGATGCGTAAGTTTTAAAATGAATTTAAAAAAAATGAAAACGCATGCTTGAAGATTTCTTTTTAGCTTTAATTGAAAGCTAAAGGATTAAATTTCCAATAGGTAAAATACTCTTGGTGCATTTCAATTAGAAATTATATAGATTAGAATGCCAAATATTTGCTCGGTTTCAAAATATCTGTTTACTGGCGGCCATTTCCAAATTTTATCAAGTTTTAAAATAAAATTTAATTATCGGTTTTAAAAATCTTCCAAAAAAATATATTCGCGACGCGTTATTTGAATAAAATTAGCAAATTTAAAGTTAAATTAATCTGATTTGAAACAAGTATTACTTATAGCATAAAAAATAGTATACAAGCATTTAACGACGGGTCTTGTTTTTCTTGTCTTTATTAACGTATCGATAAGCTCAGAGGTGTTGACAGCTAGTATGGATCACCAGAATTGACATAAATTTACGAAATCTTAAGTGAACGTATTTTTTATTTTTATTTTTGACTACCTTTTAATTTTTACAAATTAACATTTTCAGCAATTTTCTAATATTTTATTGACTTTTGAAGATGCTTTATGAAAAAATAGTAAAATTTAAAATACTATAAAATGTTCTTAGATTAATTTTAAAATTTAATAACAGAGATGAAATACCATGATAGAGGTAACTCAGTAATTGATGAGCCACACTAAAGTAAAAATATTTCGTGAAATGAAAAAGAAAAAGTAAAGCTTAAATTTTAAAGTTTTAAAACTGAAGGGATGATGATCAAAACCTGTTGAAACGTAAGCAATGAATAACGGATTAGAGACAAGCGAATTTCTCTGTAAATAGAGGACAACTCTTAGAACACATGACCTTTTCATAATAATGTTACGTATAGACTACCATAAATGAAAAATGGGAACGCTTAAAGTAAAAATAAAATAAATACATAAATAAAAATAAAATTTTAAAAATATTGGTGCAAAACAACTTTTCAATTTGATTCGTAAATATAGTTTCTACTTAATTACAATATGACCTAAAAGTAATACAGTAAGGAAGAATTTTAAGCGATTTTTAAATTAATTATTATAATTAAAATTTTTAAAAAATGAAAAAAAATCTTGTAAAAATCCATTATTCATAGAAAGTTTTTTCTTAAAGACAATAGTGTCCTTAATATAACTTATTTACAAAAGCAATTAAAAGCTTTTCTAATTAAATAATATCATAGTTTTATTACATTTTTTTAGTTTACCATTCGGAGAAGATTTTCAGAAAACGAGCAAAAGTTTGCAAAAAAAAAAAAAAAAAAAAAAAAATTGAAAAATTGTATGATTTACATTCTCCATGGCGTCCAACTTTCAACTAATAAAAAAAGTTTGGGCATACAATTTCTCGAAATTTCATGAAATTAAGTGTAATAAAAAAATAAAATATGCAATAAAAAACAAAAACAAACAAGATTTTCTAAAAAAGATTAAGAAATAATTTCATTCATTTGTGAATAAGTTCTGAAAGTTTCATTAAAATTCGACAATCATTTGATTTTTGCAAAAATTTCAAAATTGTTTTTCACCGGAAAAAAAGCGCAAAAGCAATTAATTGTATGTCGCTGACATAAAAAAAAACAAAAACGGGATTTTTAATCAAAATTTCGAACGTGTTAGAAAACTTTAAAAAAATAATTAAAAAAATACTCTTAATAATAAAACATTTTGACGATAAAACTTTATTTTTATTAAGTTTTGGGCCTTTTTTTGCATCATTTTTTTTTTTTTTAGCGAAAAGCGAGTGTGCCTATTATAATGCTAACCCTAAGTGATTAGAAACGGCATTTTTTAAGAACAAAAAATGCGCGCCCAATTTTTCATATCATTCACAGAACGCTGAACTAAATTTCTCGTGTTTATCCCGTGTTTCATGTTTAGGATTGCGTTTATGGTTCCTTCTAAAGTCGACTTCAACTCTATACTTCTAACGGCTCCGGCTAAATTCTGAAATTTTTATTTATATATTATTTTCGCCTATTGTCTGGTTCATAATCCTCGCCGTTTTTTTTAACATCAGTAGTTTATTCCTCGTTCACGTTTAAGATTGGGTTTCCAGTTCCTTATCTAAAGTCTTTATTCTGTTTCACCCCCGAATAACCCCTTGCGTCTTAGTGGCATTATCACCTTGCCTGGGGCGAATTGAGTTGAAAAGATGAAGAAAGAAAAAGGACACACTATCGCAAAAAACCCATCGGTACTCTACCGCTATTTGCATTTCCAATATTTAGATGAGCGCCATTGTTTAGGTTCCACTAGCTGAGATCATTACAGTAAGACACGTCATGGTACTTCGACGGAGTTAAATCACATTCATTTCCTCCGTATTTTAAAATGTAAATAGATTCCCCAAGAAGTTATTTTCTGAAACAGAACTCTGCGTGAATGATTCCTTAAATCCTAACGTATCCATGTCAATCGTTATATTTCTTTCGTAACTGCATAATCTTCACTTCCTACCACACCTCATAGCTATTTTAACAGTAACCCTCTAGCTCGAGTAGCCCACGAGCCTTATATTAATTTACCGTATTTTTGTTTCAATTCGACAAACGTAGAAGTAAATGCAAAGTTCAAATAATCGATAGCAGACAAGAGATGCACGTTTCAATGGGCATTTGAAAACTCAAATCAAACATGACACGGTTAGAAAAAAAAAATTACTTTTACATTCAAAATAACTTCCCTTTAATTATTCTAAACAAGTTATTTCCCTTGAACTTGATAGCTTCAAAGAAAAATTATAAACGGATGTTTATGACGATGATACATATGAGAGTGTGGTGAAATGTCCTCAGCCCGATTGAGAAACCACTTAAAAAAGAAAAAAAGACAAAAGTGATGTTGAGGGTGAAGTTTTAGTTAGATATTAGGAAGAGGATCGAGCCAAAAAGTTCTCAGTATCCCTTCGTATGAAAGAGTCCTATAATGGGGGTAGTGTTAGTCCTAGTTAATTGTGAAAAACTTTCCATTATTTTGATCTTAATTTTATCCAAACATAAAACCTACATTTCCTTGTGTTATAACTCAATAATTACACCAAGGTTTGCATCAAAGATGACAGTAAAAGATTCAAGATTCAAATGCAATAAGCAGTCAAAGTAAGAATCACAAAAGAAAAATATATATTGAGCAGTTTATTAAAAATCCTACATTCCAAATTACAAAAAAAAATTGTTTCATGTTTAAAAGATTATTTACACTTCAAGTAGGAGAAACGATCATTTTTTTTTTTTTTTTTTTTTTTAAATTTGTTTCTTTTGTCAAGTGACAGTTGAAAATTGACAATTTGATAGCAAAAATATACACTATTTTCAACAAGAATAATCCAGTTGAGGAGAAAGAAAGAAATGGGTCATTTACATCTAGAAAGGGAAATGAAGAATTTGAAGATTTTTTTTTTTTCTTTTGTGGGGAGGAAAGCTAAAAAAATGATAATGTGTCACTAAAATGTGGTGGGTCAGTATTCTAAGTTGGAATGAGATGTGAAATAAATTTAAAATTTTTTTTTTAAATCCCCAAAACAATCAGTGCCTCCAAAGAACATTCTTTTTAACAGTTGAATTTTAAGAGGTGCTGGGAAGAAATGTAGACTTAAAAAGAAATGAGTTTTATTATGACCTTGACACAAGTGTTATTTTATTTTTTTTATGAATTTACTTAAAAAGAAAAAAAATTCTTTGTTGTATTTCTCTAAATACAGAAGTTAAATCTTAAGATAAATTAAAAAAATTAAAAAAATGGAATTTTTATCTCTCTTCATAATCACTAACAAACAATAACCACTTGTATTTTTTTTTTTTTTTACTTTTTTATTGTTTCCCTCCAGATGCAGGATTGACAGGTTGCTTTCTTACCCCATACATAATACACATGCTAAATTGTAGCAGTTGAAATGCAAAAGATCTTTCAAAACTCATGGCTGATGCCTAATTGTAAGGGTTAAGTGTAAAATAATGGCACAGCAGTAAAGAACTTAAGCTAATTGCAGGGTGGGTAGGGAGTTTAATTACACAGACACACACACAAACATTCATAGTGTTGTAGAGCAGCAGTTTAAAAAGATCACTTGACAAGTTCAGTGAATAACATGGAAATAAAGGTAAACATCCTTTACTTGTAAGGAATCATTAAAAAAAATCTTGTTAATCCAGAGGAAAAGTGGAAGGGCGGGGGGGGGGGGGATAATGCGGAAGGGGAGGTAACTTTAAAGAAAAACTTCAATAACAAATTAAAAATATATCTGAAGGCCACTTGGGATTGAGAATTTTAATGCCTGTATGATGCAAATCTTAGGCAGCAGTTTTGTTTGTTTATTGGGATTCTTCCTACCTCCCCACCACACACACACACAAAATATCTGCTATTTATTATTTATACATTTCTCTTTGCTCATTTCCATTCCCAGAATAAGTTAACCATTAAGAAAAAAATATAAATTATTTGTATATGTAGCTAATTATTTAAACATATAGTACAATTTGTCTTCATATTTAAGATAGAGTGAAATATTTCATTTTTTTTTTTTAATTATATTATCTGTATTAAAAAGAAAAATATAAATTCTCCCAACAGTCCTCAAAAACTTAGGAAAAAAAAAAAAAAATCTCAAAAATTAAAAGGTGAAGGCATAAATAAAAAAGCTGGTCCCTAGTTGGGATAAATGAAGGCTGGCATCACATTATATGAATACACAATTCTATTATGATGAGTTGGGACAAGTAGAAAATTTAAAAAAAAATGTTTTTAAATGCAGTTAAATAAAAAGCTAAAGTAAAATAACTATTTTTCATTTTAAAATGTGATAGAAATGTACATAGACGAAGAGTAAAAATGCTCTTTGTTTTTCAATTCAATAAAAACTCTAAATTCATACAAATTGAACAAATAATTTTTTTTTCAGTCTTTAGACAGCTTTCAGCTAAATAGAAAATGAGGCAGAGATATCAGTAACAAAAAAAGGAAGTGGAATCTTTTCCTTTCTTTAAATGCAATTTATATATATATATATATATATATATATATATATATATATATATAAACTGGTGTATTGTACCAACTTTCATTATTCCTCAAAACTTAGGACATCTGACATCTTGCTCTCTTTCGTACATTATAGCGGGGACTCATAGATTAATATACATTATAGGAAAACCCTGAAAGAATATAAGTTTTAAGCAGGAGGAACATTAAAGTTTGTTCCTAAGTGTAGCAAAATATTAACTATATTGATGAAATCTTAGCAAGAGAGAAGTTTTCCTGAAAAAGCAGGACCTGGCATTACAAGGGAGGCAATTTTTGAATGCATTAAAATTAATGAATTGGAAAAGCCAAATTTAAAAAAGGAAAAAATATGAACAATGGAATGAATAAATGATTAGTCATGAGGGCTTAAAAAATTTAAAATAAAAAAGTAAAGCAAGAAAATAACTATTTCATAAAAGAATTGTCAAAAACAACTTTATCCTGTTCAAAATATGAAGAAGTAGTCTCCAGTGCCAAAGAAGACCACTACCTTATTGAAAAACAAACAGCTACACAGATGGGCAATTTTTTAAAAAATTGTTTTTCTTTTAAATGAAAGTGGAGAAAGAAACAAAAATTTTTAAAAAATAATTAAAAATCCAAATAAAATAAAAAAAATACACAGGTATGATTGTGTAGCTGAAAATAGTAAATTAAAAAAATAAATAAAATCATACCAATAAGAAAAAAAGTTAAAAAAAAAAAAAAAAAAAAATCTTTGCAGATATAAAACATTTTAATTTTCTTCTTTAATTCTTTGTCCATGTTTTGTCAACATAAGAGTTTATTTTCTCTTTAAGTCCAAAGTATAAGAAATCAGCAGAATGCAAAGCATCCAACCAAACTAGAAAGTTCCAAGATGAGATTCCTATTCATAAAAAAAAGTCTGGGAGGGAAGATGTTTGGAGGGGGCGGGGAATGGCCAAGAAGTAGGAATCATCATCAAATTCAGCTTGGCCGGTTTAACTGCATTAGATGCAACAAGATACATTCCAAATATGGTCAAATGTTATGGTGGTGGTCTGTAAACGTGTACTTGGTTATTCAATGTAGGCAACAAGGGCTTGGAAGGAGGAGAAGCTAACGGTGGAAAAACTTCCTTGGGAAATTTTCAAAAATTTATAACAGACCAGAGAAACACACTTGCTGCTTTCTTTTATCCTTAAAAAATATTTGTTTTGCTGTCACTTTCATTCATCAACTTATAAGAGAAAGTTGAAGTTTTAAAATTAACAAGCATAGAATATTTTGGCACTGATCAACCAGGAAATGTCTGCAAAATTCCCGTTTAGTGTATGTTTTAAGAACACACAAACATTTCCATATGTGATTTTTAAAAAGTGTTAAGATTTTTTTTTCTTTATCTTCAAATAAAGAAGAATTAGGATTTTAAGAAATTCTTTTAATAAAACGTTAAAAAAAAAAAAAAAAAAGAAAGAAATGTTCCTAAGCTGTAACCATCAAATTTTGTATATTTAGACTAACACGAGAAAAAAAAAACGATGATTATTCTAAGTCTATTTTTATATGCTTACCTAATCTATATTGTAAATGATTGGTTAGTATTTAAGCTGGTTAAATGCAGTTTAAATTGTGTGCATATTTGTGCTGGGGTGGGTAAAAATAAATTAAAATAAAAAATGTTGATTTATGAAATGCATAACAACAAAGAAAAAAAAGAACAACAAGAAAACAGCCAGTCTATTTGCTCCTTGTTTCTTCCACAGTTACCTCCTCCTGACCCCAGAGTCAAGGGATAGAGGCCAAAATGGGCCTGTGATATACAAAAAAAAAAGAACAGAGGGCTACTATAAACCCAGCTGGCTGGCAAGTGGGAAGGCTGATAATGTGGGGGTTGAAAATGAGAAAGTGAAAGGAGTCTGAATGCTAAATTTTTCTGGTTAAAAATTTGTTTATTAGCATCAACAAGAGAAGCATCAATACTAGTTGATAAAATGCCAAAAATCAAATCGCACTAAGGCCCCAATCTTCCAAACACTGCACTTCTGATGTACCCAAGACTGACTCAATTCTATTATAATAATTATAAAAACAATTATTCAAATTAAGCAAGCCCTTCCTTGGATTAGGACCAGCCAAATCCAAGAGGCCTGTGAAAGGTTGTCTTCAATGATGCTATTCAGAGTGTGATATTTATGACTAAGCAAAAAGATCCTCTGTGAATCAATTGAAATCTATGAGGCTATAGGTTAGAGATCTGTATCTCTCTGGATTAACTTTGTTTTTTTTTTAAAACTCAAATTTTATCACCTGTAAATAACTCTTGCCAATGTAGGAATGTATATTTCAGGCTCAGTTACTAAACAAAATCATTCTCTATACAGCCATATATAGTCACTTAAAAATCTGGCCTCTACAGAGTTGTCAAAATAGACAGTATAATATGGACATGTGACACAAAATGACTTTGGTTAGCCAGTTTAATCATGAGATTAGAGCACCAGTATAAGAACCATCTTTCAGTACTGTAATCTTTAGGGACCTTTATATTAACATAAAAGCTAATACTAACATGTGATATGAAGGACTTCCTCAAGGCCAACTTGGCAACTTTACATATATGGCTAGAAAAAAAAAATCATATAAAAGATTTCATGTATCTCTGAAGGAACAAGAAACAATCACTTGCTAAACTCTTTGAGTTTAAGATATTACATTGTGTTTTATTTTATTATTTATTTATTTTTAAATCAGTTCAGCAAATAAGCACTGATTTTTTGATAAGACACCCAAAAGAAGGCCACTTTCACTTAAACCAACAGAGGTCTCAGGCAAAGCTAGCAAAACAATTGAAGGTCATAAGAGCCACAAATATAGATATCTGTTGAATAAACTCAATTTTGGTATAAGAGCATCCAAGGAATAAACTTGAAAGCAAAAGCCATGAATATACATTAAGTTATAATAAACATCTATATTAGACTGATAAATGAATTTCTTTCTTCAAAATTGAAATGCAAAAAGCATTGTGTATGTATTCCTTTTTAAACTTTAAATATTAACCATCAAAAGACAAGCAAGTTTTTCAAAATTTTTAATTTGAATATTTTAAAAGTCCAATTTGTGAGTATATGAAAGCTTCATTGGGTTTCAGTACTTAAACTAAAAAAAAAAAAATTAGAATTCTTATCAAGAAAATTCTCCATGTAAAGTTAGATAAAAATGCAATTTGTAACAAGTTTTGAAAAATAAACAAACTTACCTATTTTCTAAACAATAAAATACTTAAATTTATATACTTTTTGTTTGTTCACTATTTTCAATAGGCCAAAGTATTTGAAATATTTTAGAAAAGAAAAAATATCTTGTAAAGTTAAAAATCAAATTAAAAACATTTTTAGAATTTAGTACATATGCAATGGTTAAATGTAAATTTTATAAATTTAAATAATTTTTACAATATAAAATATAGAAAAAAAATCTTGCCTATTTATACTCTTGTTTAGTAATTCTAGCTAAAACCTGATTACTAAAAGAAGTTTTTATATTGATGTATTTAATTTCAAAATTTGGGTTATATTTTTGCTGTTATTTGAAGCTACTGAACAAGATGTACAGAAAAAAAATCTGTAAAATAATGGAGACACTAATTTTTTTATTTCAAGAGGAGAAAGACTCACTTTCCAGGCTGAAGTAATTTTTCTTAATCCAGATTTTCCCGGGATGAAGCAGATAAGGTGGGGAAGCAAAGTGAAAAGAAAAGTTATGTAAGGGCAATGGAGTAGCCTTACCACAGGATGGAAGATGCCAGCAGCACAGGTGAGAAGACAACCTGAGAGTGATTAACGGAGGGGGAAAGAGCATTAACATAACGGTTGGCAAAATATAGAATTTGTTATTGGGTTGGGAACATTACAGAAGGACTGGGATGAGGGAGAAAATTGAAAGACAGACAGCTGATGTCCTGTAGATTTTTTTTTTGTTTTTGCAAAAAAAAAAAAAAAAGAAAAAAAAAAGAAAAAGAATTAAAAAAAAAAAAGAGAGAGAGAAAGAGAAAAGAAAGAATTTTTGAACCCTCTGGATGTTAAAAATTTGTTTTTGTTTTTCCCCCACTCTTAACTTTTTCATCTTTTGTTGAACGAGTCTGACGGAAAATTTCATAATCAAAAGTTTTGTAGTGCAACTAGCAGGTGGCGAATCAGGTAACAGTGAAAGGATGTGGGTGGAGCGTGGGGAAGAGGGTGGAAGGAGGTAAATGGAAGTAGGGACGTTAGGGAACAGAAAATAAAATTAAAATAAGAAAAGGGTATTTGTGTGTGTGTGTGTGTGTGTGTGTGTGCGCAAAGATCACCATCATCGCCAGCTGGTTGAAGTTCTAGACATTAGAATGATTCCCTTTCGATTCATGACCTTGATAAGCTCCAATAAAAGATCCATCTTCATTGAACCTACTGCCAGCATCAGCATCACTATATTCTTCCATACTGTCTGTCTCACTGCCCATAGATTTGGCAGTACTTGAGATTGAGACATTATCTGGCTTTTGCCTATCAGGGTCGTCGTCTCTGGAAGAAAAAAAAAAAAATTAAATCTACTTTAAAATTTAGGATGATTTACGATGAAGACCTACTCATGTTTCTAAAGATTAAAATTATTAAGCATTGTCTTCACAGAACTGATCAGGACAGATACAGTTTGATTCTTAGTCTTCAGAAAGATGTCTTCACCTGTCTTGTTCGTTTTTATGCCAACTTGACATTTCATAACCAGATCTTTTCTCTCCAGGATTCTTCTACTCTGATAAACCTCTTAATAAGAGTAGAGAGTTTCACCTATCGTCCGGTTCACACTCCTCCCCAGTCTCTTGAACAGGAGTAGAGGTTTCCAGTTATTTCTAAAGTCTTTTCATTCTCTTTCACTCCCAGCAGCCCCTTGCATCTTAGTAGCATTACCAGCTTGCTTGGAGTGAATTGATTAAAAAAACAAACAAAAAAAAAAACAGTAAAGTAGCAGTTTATCTTTACATATGTCTTATCCTTAGCAACAGAAACCCTATCAGCCCTGATTTTCAAGTAAATCCATTTCAGAGCTCTAAAAAGAATAATAGCCTAACAGACTTATTTGGTATGCTGAAACTCATTTTTCCTAGAAAAAGCACTGACTGCTTGAAAAGGTAAGGAATTTCTTACTTCCAATATGTTGTTTATTCCAATTTCAAGTTTTGAGTAAGAACACAATTGTTCAGTCTTGCCTTCATTTTCCGCATCTAGAAGTTTTTCGATTACACCCTAAGGAACAGAAATGTTGGTTTGTTTAGCAAGAGGTTCTCTATAACTTGACAAATACTTTCCTTGTCAAAACTCAAATCACAATCTCAAGGTGACTAATCAGTCACAAAATCATGTATTTAAATATATTAAAACACATGAGATTGCATTGATGTCCACAGCCCAATACAATTGAATTTTGAGCTGAAATTTTCTTTGTATAATGTTTGATCTATGGATTAATATTCACCAGTGAATTAAGTGCATTGACGTGGAAGGAGATTGAAAAATAAATGTTTTTAAAAGAAATGTTCTGCCGTTAATCATTAGGCTGCAGATATTTAAACTACCTATGCTTCTTCCATAATTCTAAATCAATCAGTTGGCAAAGATATTCAACAAAATCATTCTAGTGTGCCCAAGATAGTAGAAAGCAGTGTAAAATTTTATTATCACTAAAAGCACAGCCGCATCTTGAACACTTTGTATGAAGAAACAATTTCAAACATCTTGCAGATGGACAATATGCAGAGTCATCTTTAACCTTTCTTTGTAAGAAATTAATACGAACGCCTTTTGCTAGTTTTCAAAAAACTGCGGCTGAAGTTAAATTAAAGAGTTTATTCTTGCCTAAATTGTATACATCTATAGCAGAGACTTTAAATAATTAATGGTTGGGAGAGGAGGGAATAAATAAATAAATAAATAAATAAATAAATAAAAAGAAATAAAAATAAGAAAAGAAAAGAAATAAAAACAAAACTTAAAATCCAATTATTATTTCTTTTTTTTTTTATAGAATAGCTGTATAAAAAATCTGACAAGCTGTAACAAAAGGGGATGAAGTGTTTCAATATAACTTTTTGGTCGATTAACATCTCATGTGGGTTATGTAACACAAAGCATATTTTTCTGTTATAGCTGATGAAAAGTGCAAGGCCAATGATCAGTCAGAGAAATGGACAAAAGAGAAGAAATTTGAATGATGGCAGAGTAAATTATCATGTACCAAATATTTCTGATTGTACACAATCTGGATATTTTCAGAAATTCTTTTTTTTCTCTCTCAGTTGAAAAATGGTAGTATTATTTATTATTTCTCCTTTGGTTGGTTGGTTGGTTTTGTTTAGCAGCATATCAACCTCTATGTGTTATTTAATGCCAAAATGTAATTATTTTGAACACAATTTTATGGAATGCAACTGTATGCCTTCAACCACAGAAAATGTTATAGTGGTGATTTTGCTATAAAATGTATTACTAGTATTTTTACTATAAAAATGTATTTTGCTTTTGTTTGAGAAGGGTTCACTATTTGCCTGTAGCTAGGACCCTAACAGGTGCTACCACCACCTGGAGCTGGGAACAACAATCTACTAATCAGAGGCCTTGCTGCCCGATGTAGTTTATCATCATAGCAAAGACTAAATGAATATTAAGGAAGTAGTATTAAAAAACTATAATAAAAAGGTAATCAACATAGTAATACTTTTTTTTAAAAGTTTACATGTAATCCATAGAAATTACTGCACCAAAGTACATATAGCATTAAAATAATATTTAAAGATTTCCTAAGTAAAACCTTGTTTTTTTTTTTTTAAAAAAATATTTCTTTCTACTTTATGTAACGATATAAGGAATGCTTGGGTGAACAATTCTGTCCTTTTTAACCTCTCTCACAAATCGGTGAAAAAATGTGGGTGGATAAGGTGTAAATGCATTTTGCAGATGAAAGTGATGAGTGAAAAAAAAAAAAAAACTTACGCGCGGGGAAGATCATGAAAACCACTGTCAGCAAGTTCTTTTTCAGGGTCATGGCCTGCCTTCCGTTCTTTTTTATCCACTAAAATGAAAATGATTTAAATAAACACAAAATAGGTTCAGCATCATTTCTTTCATATCATAGACAGTATTTAAGATTATGCATATCTGTTACACAAGTATTCAAGTATGACTACCAGACATGCATCTATAAAGAAAAAAAAATGACTTGATAGATTTTTAAAATTGGCACCTGATATCCTATAAATATTTGCCATTTAATTTACAAATGGTATAAAAATTAAATTTAAGCAGAAGAAAAAAAAAACATTAATAGTTTTGGTGGGGATGAACTTGCTTTAGTTAATTAATTAGATTGTAAACATAGAATGTGACTCTCGGCCAATCTTTCTACTGACCAACCAATGATAACTCCACATTGCATTCAGATTTCCAATCTTGATGTTCAATGGAAGCTGAGGAAGCTCACAGGCTAACACAATAAAAGAAAAAAAGCTACATTGAGAAATAAGAATACAAGCTCTGTTGCCCATATTATATATGTAGGTATTTATTTAGGTCATCACCTGCTCATCCAAGTGGGTGGTTAGGTGATACTTGGGACAACTTCTGCTATGTCAGTTCTTCCCCATTACCAACTCTCTGTCCATCTACTCATCCCAATGTAGTGGCTGGTAATACAAAATGAAGGCTTTGGAACAGCACAGTGAACACATCCAACCAAAGGTAGATGAGAATTTTCCCTGATCCCAAGCATGACTTTATATAGACCAGTGCCTGGATATAGCCTATTTCTGGTTTTGTTGCCATTTGATGCCCAAAAATCCTTCATATATATACCTTTAATTCTCCATTACCTTTTGATTAAAGAGGTGCCACTTAGAAGACTGATCTTCAAAAGGAAATATCTGCTGGTCTATCAGACAGAAACACTTTTCCTTATATATATATATATATATATATATATATATATATATAATAAATAAACACAGTTTAAAATTTGGTATATTTATGGAAGGCTGCTTCATATCAGAGATAGAATGTTTGTTGTTAAAGACAGTGTGGACGGAAGAATTAACAATGTATAGTGAGTACTGGTTTCATGCCTCAACCATGTCTGGAGATTGCTTTAGTTGAGTCACTGACAGTCACTATACAGTGTTGATTCCTATGCCCACACTAAATTAAGGGGATGTGATTTCATAATCATGGAAATGTTTTCCCCTCAATTTTTTTTTTCTTAAAAATCATACTTCATTAAATTGATGTGAGATAACTCTTGCACCAAAAACACCATATACAACCCAGAAATTCAGTTCTAAACCATTATTTGCCAGATTTCATTGTGTGTAAGTGTTTGTGCACACTTGTGAAAGTATATGTATTTATGTAACAGCATCCTTGCTTTGGGATAAAATCTGGAAAGTTTTGGTTCAGAATTAGCATTAATTTAAAAAAATATAAACACAAAAAATAATAAAAAGGCAGTCTGTGCAAATCTGCTTGCTATAAATGTATAATTTTAGAAATATTGTTTGTTTGTTTGGGGTTTTATGGCATATCAACCACTATGGGTTATTTAATGCCAGATCCAGTATTTACTAGATATTTCAAAAACGTATAGCTGGCAACATCATTGTTTCAAAAAAACTTATAGCTGGCAACATCATTGTTTCAAAAAAACATCATTAGAAATATTGATATCTTTACAAACTTTTGTAAAACAAAAAAGTGCAATTGCAAAAGTTTACAATCAAATTTTTGTAAATTACAAACAAAATTTGACAGTTAAAATTCACAAGTATACAGAACTATAGAAACAGGAGATATATCTTTGTAAAACATACACACACAGGTACAAGATTACAGTTTTTATCTTACTGAAAATTTATGCAATTTATTTTAATCAAAGCTAAGTTCAATGCCAAAAGCACATTGGGATAATGAAAGATGCCTTCCAAAAGCTAATCAAAGTATTAAGAAACAGGAAATTTTTGTTAGAAAAGAGTACTGAACTTATGTAATATCAGTTCTTCTATATGGCAGTGAATGCTGGATAATCTCCTTGCAGATGAAGAGACTTGAAGCAACAAAAATGTGTTTCTACAGAAGGATGCTGAGAATATCATGGACTAAACATATGAGCAATGACAAAGTTTTAGAGAAAATAGAAACAAAAATGACACTTATACATAGCACCAGGAAAAGAGTTGAAATTTCTCGGGTGCATAATGAGGAAAGAGGGTTTGGAAAATTTGACACTCACAGGACATATTGAAGGCAAGCAGTACAGAAGAAAGTAGCATATACCTAACGAGCTTGTGTCAATGGATGGCAGAACAGGGTTTAGGAGAAATAACAAAAAGACAAAATTTACTAAGAGCTACAAAGAACAGTAAATTGTGGAGGGACACGGCACATAGAAGAAGCAGCTAAATTAATTTGCTAACAAAAAAATGAGGTAAAGTAATCAAAATCTCTTAACTTACCTGAATAATCGTCACCACCATGCCGATTAAAGACTACACAGAGGAGAAGAATAAAAATGATGAACAAAAGTACCACAGCTACAATAAGGGCAATCCATCGCAAATCCATGCCAGACTGTGATACAACAGGATCTAGAACATATGAAAGAGAGAATAGACACATTTTTAGAGAGAATTGGGTGATAAGGGGAAATCAATCTATTCCAGCACATTTATTTTTACACATCAACAGACACACTTACATGGAATAAAATTTGATTAGTATTTAACAATGCAACTAAGATAAACACTAACTAAAACTCAAATTTCATTAACCTTAAAAAAAAAAAATAAATGGATTATATGGTAATGTTACCCATTTCCCTACAAGGAAACATTTGGCATTCATTGACTGAGCAGTCAGTATCGCTTTTGGTTGAAATTTATAAAATCTTTTTTAAAACAATTTTTTAGGAAAAAAAGTTTCTCAAGTCCAGTAGCTGTAATCACTTTTTCCAATATTGATGGGGGTTTCCTTTCAAACCTTTTATTTAAAGTAATGTGGAATAACGACATCTTGATTATGTCATTATTTTCTCTTAAAGTTACATGTGATATCCATTTTATTTGTTGCTGTTGTTAAGTGATGTCATTTCTATTTGGTGCAGTTCTTTGTGATTCTGTATCATCAGTCGACAAAGTTCAAAGGATAATGTTTGCTAAGACCCTCAGGCTTCACTTGCTCAAAGCCATTTTTAACCATTGATCTTAAGAAAGTGGTTATATACAGCTAACAGTTTAGATTTTTCTAAATAAGTTTGGTGCCATGCATGACATTCATATGAAAAATCTTGATCTGACAAGACTATTTAAGAACATGGCTAGAGTTTTCAGGTTAATGTTTTGGTTTTGTAGCAGTTTGTGATGTTGGGTGAAGCTACCTCTGGTACAGCCTATTCTATGTCCAATTTCCTTTTCTTCTATACTAAATCTGTTATAACTGATACATATGCCATGGTATTTGAAGTGTTCTTAAATCTGAAACTTGTGATAGAAAAATCCAATACAAGTAATAAAATTAAGTGTGTATTAAAAGCCATAAGCTGAAGTAAAACTAATAATTACTTAAAATATGCTTTAGAAAATTTTAACTCTATATTATTATTATCATCATCTATTGCAAAAAAAAAAAAAAAAATCAGTTGACTGGATTTATTTTTCTATTTTTAAATTTTAATCTCTACCCCCCCTCCTTTTCTCAACAGGTGTAGACAGGTTCACTTATCTGGTTCACACTGCATCTCAGTCTTTTGAAAAAGAGTAGAGGTTTATTTCTGGTTTTCTCTTTAGGATTAAGTTTCCGGTCCCTTCTCCGGAAATCTTCTCATTCTCTTTCCCTCCAAGTAACCCCTTGTGTCTTAGTAGCATTATTGCCTTGTTTGGGGCACAATGATTAAAAAAAAATATTACAAGATTATTATTATTATTATTCTTTTTTAAATTTTTTTTTTCTTTTATTTAAAATAATACATATTGTTTTTCAGTGTGTATTCATGCACAATAAAAGAAAAAATACTCACTCTTTACTGGATATCCCATCAGGGATGCGTACCTGGTGACAACTTCCACTCCGTTATTGACGTTTACTGAATAATTTCCAAGTATAACTTTGAAACGATTCTCATCCATTCCTGTTGTATTCACTACCAGAGAGTAATTTTGCAAGAGGTAAATATCGTAGAGATCCAAGAATTCGATTTTACGGCCATTCAGCATCCAAGTGTATGTCATAACTTTCTCTTTCAATGGATCAGTAATGGCTCTGATGTTAAACATGACCACTTCACCTTTGTCAATTGTCTGACTTTCTGGTGCCACTAAAATCTCAGTATTCACTGAAGAAGTGAAAGAGAAAAAAAAACATCAAGTAACTGATCAAATCATATCTAGAATAAAATTAGATTTTTACTTTTGAAAGTTTTTAAAATAAATAAAAAATTGGGTCTTTATTTCAATCATTTTATGAAATTGAAAACATATGGGAAAAGTGTAAGAGCTCAGAAGATCTTTAAATGTTTTGTGAGAACTAGACGGTTATAATGTTGAATTGAAAGTGTCTTTTGCCATTTTATGCTCAATAAGCAATATTAATCTATTAAGGATCTTCATAAATTCTTTGTTGCAAATGGTATATTTAGTGGTATGTTTAGTTGAAACTTCATTAAATTATATTAAAGACAAAAAAATGTACTTACAAATCACATTGAAGGCAGCATCAGCAAAAATTTCTCCTTGATCATTTGAGACAGAACACTGGTAATTACAGATATCAGTACTTTTTTGGGCATCATGGATAGTCAGTGTCTTGCCATCCATTGAGAGTTCAGTCCGGCCATCAACTATAACAGGCACAAAAAAGGAAAGAGAAAATGTTAAAAGAAGTTAAAATAACAAGTCATAAAAAAGCACATATGGTATACATGAATATAGAATACTAATCAATAATAACAGAGTTCCGAGAACAAAAATCTGACATGTCATCATCACTGCCATTTAATTGTTACAAATATAAAATTCAGTCCAAATCAACTGCATTCCTCATAACACAAACTAAATTTCAGAAAATATGCTTACCACATTATATTTCATTTTTTTAAAACTAAAAAACTAATTACAAATTATAAGAGTGATGAAATTTAAAATTTGCAAGCATTTAGAAAATATATTAGGAAAAAAAATTAGGAATTTGTTTTATCGGTTTTTTTTTGTTTTTCTTTTGCATGTACTCCTAATGAACTTAACATAAATTATATCAATTAGATAAGATTAGGGATTAAATAGTTACCTGATTAAACTGTCAAGACAACTGACACTTGTCAGAAAATTAAGTGGACACTGCGGTCAACAACCAGTGGCGACAGTTTCATGCTTAAATGTCAAGCCATATAAATTATGTTTTGATTAGATCAAAAACCGTGAGCTCTCCCTTCTGCCATCACACAGAAGCTGGATCTATTGACTGACACTGTTCACAACTCCGAACGACCGATCTCACTGCTGCTTTTGACACGGATGGGTTGATCCTACGTGTGAAATATAGTGTCCGTTTAACTCCAGGGTGCCCGCTGTGTCAATGAATCTCAGTTAACTGAGCAGGGCTCGGGTTTCCTATGGCAAAAGCACATACTTGTTGAACAGGTTCAAGTTCCTTCACATTGTTGAACCACCTCTGGGGAACTCTAGTCAGCAAGTCAGCTCGGTTCTGGTCGGATCTAACTAGCGCTATGTCAACCGAAAGGTTGTACTCTTTCACAAGGGAAGTTAGCATTTCAAGTCGTCGCCTTATGAGCATCTCGCTAGCAGACTTGGTGTTCAGCCGAGAGTTTCCCGTAAGGGCATTAGTCACCCAATGGTACATGCATAGGGAGTCTGTGTTCACGTGTAATACCGTAGCCTGCCATTTTAGCGCGAGGTTTATTCCTTTTAGCACGACATCTAGTTCAGCCACATTGATATGCTGGGTGTTTTTCATCAGCCGTAGCCAGCATGCGTCCTTGATGATGGCTCCCTTAGCCTCGAGCGCTACTCCTACATCCAGTGAACTCGCGTCCACCCATACGTCTAGCTCCTTCGTATTCACGCACCATTCTCCCTGTGCAGGATCCAGTTGCTGTGCCTCGGTTATCATACGTTCCAGGAGAGCATCACAAATTTTGTTGTCCCAGTTTTGCGTTACGGCAGTGGCTCGACGTTTGATGAAGCCTGTCGCCACTCACAGCCATCCACACACAGGGAAGTGTCCCACCAGCTGGCCACACATGGAGAAAATAACTCACCATGTCATAGTCTTAGGGCCGTTTACCATTCTACTTCCTCATCGCCATCGCAGTCAACCCTGTTCCTTCCATACTTCTAGCCCTAGCACTCTGGCTCCATCTTGTAACTTCTCTGGATCCTTGCTTGTCAGTCCGTAGAGCTTGAGATGTTTCCTCACAGATTCTGCCGACACCACATCTTCGTTGATATATATATATCATCAATATACGCCGACGTTGCTCTATTTATAGTTTCATTCTGTGCTAACACCGCCTTGAGCACAGCTCGCATTAACAGGGGTGCTACATTCAGGCCGAACCCCAGCCTGGTCAAACAATATCACTTCCCTTTAAGCATAACTGTTTGGTATGGCCACAGGGATTTTTCAACACGGATCTGTAGGTATGCTTTCCTGAGGTCCAGAATGGACACGTTCGCACCCTGCTGTCTCCAGTCTCGCAGTTTTTCTGTGCAGACATCCGCGGCACATGTGAATGTGTCGACGTAGGTATTCAGTTTCCAATAGTCCATCACAGGATGCACCTTATGCTTGTTGGTCTGCAGCACGGCCATCAGCAGTATCAGTCTCTTGGGCGGGCCAAACTCCTTGTCACTGTATGGCACCAACCAACCATTGTCCATCTATGTTTGCAATTCATGCTCGTACTCCCCTCTCATCTCACTAGATACCGGATATTCAGAGACCCGATTCTGAAGTTTCCCTGGTGCATGACCTGCCGACCACTTCCAGGCTGCGACGTTAATTGATTTTCGCACTGAAATCGGCTTCGCTAATACGAATCGCTGCGTGATGCGAACTCCACCGAGTGCCTTAATGGCGTTGATGCCAAGCAACAGGTCGAAATCCAGGGGCTTCCCTCGCATAACCAGCACATCGATTGTAGCAGTATTACCGGTTGCTGTGCGAATTCTGACGGTGCCCCTTCCACAGCAAGCCTGCGTAGCTCCGGTTAATGTAGATACCGCCATATCCTGCTTCGACCAAGACCGACATAAACTCACACTCAAGATTGACCATGAGCACTCAGAGTCAAGGAGAGCCGAGCATGGTGTGTCGTCAACACACACAGTAATGATGGGTAGCACCAATTTTACTTGATGTTTGGGGAGTGGACCGGCGCTGAAGTCTCGTTCCCCACCTCTGTTTCCCGGACAATTTTTGGCCACATGACCAGTCTTGTTGCATCAATAGCAATGCGCGTTAGTTGCTCTTCGCTTCTTCACGCAGTCCCTCGCGAAGTGATTGGGCCTATTACATTCATAGCATGTGACAAGTGGGCCTATGTCTGGGGAAGATCGAGGAGTCTGGGAGGGCTGCACTGCAGCGACGACTGGTTCCCTCTCTGCAGTTTCTTCCTTTATGATTGCCCGAGCTCGGGCCAATAGCTCCTCGAGAGACACATCCTCCGCCCTGGCCGAGGACCGCAGGAGCCTTTTCACAGGACCAGGAAGCCCCTGCACGAACACGCATGTCATCGCACTGTCTGGTACTCCTCCAAAGAGGACGGACAGCTTCCGTAGATCTGCCAAATATACATCTACGGTCTCACCCGGACGCAATACCCGTGCCTCGAAGTGTTCGTACGGCGTGAATTTATCAAGGGCAAATGCTGTCATCAATGCTCCCTTGATTCAAGACGCGTCCGATTTCTCTTCCACAGATAGTTGCTGGTAAACCGCAAATGCTCTGCTGGTTAGGCGAGGAGGGATCACACGATCAAGCCGCTTCACTCCCAATAAGTCGCACACCAATTCCAACTTCTCGAGCTATTCAGCCACAGATCCAGTTCCGTCAAACTTGAGAATAATTTTTAAATCAAACTGGCCGTCCATATCCGCCGAAATAGCTTGTCGGTTGTCAAGAAATTGATGTCGCTTTCTTTCAGCAATACGTCCAGTCTCACCGAAGCCTAGAAGAGCTGTGTCCTGCCACGACCACTCGCCTCGTTTTTTAACAGGTAACGTTGATCTCTTATGCAAATAAGCCTGCTGCATAAAAATGGCAGTAGGCGTACGCACGCGCGACCGACTCTCAGAGAATGGTTCAACACGAGAGGCAGCGAATTCATTTTGTTCTTGGTAAGTCACCGTCACGTCTATTACAATGTTTAAATTCATAAACTCTAGGTACCAAAGAGGAAAGGTCACAGAACAATTACTATGAAAATATTTATAGAAAGGCACAGGGAAGCTATGTTATGGCAATGAGAAAGTGAAGTCAAGATGTCAGGTCAGGACTGATAACATTGCAGGTACTTTGGATTTTATAAAATCCCAGAATGCATAGCAGAAGCACCAGACCAGATGTGGCAGCAATATTTAATGCATGGACAAATGGTAGATGTAGATTTATAAATATCTAAGATTCTAGTACAACAATTTTACCTAAGTAGTATAGTCTTTTTAAGTTTAGAGGAGGACAGATTGTAATTTGATCTGGTATTCATTCTTATTTAGTCTAACCAAAATATCAGACTTATCTGCTTTTCTGATTATGATGTTAGGGTTGGGTTTCTTTTTTTGGTAGTGTTACAATCTATCCTGGATGAAGCTGTTATATTTTAACAACTTTATAAAAATATCTCTTGACAAAAGCAAAAAGTGGAAAGATAAAATAAAACTGTAAAAACAAAACATGTAAATAAACTTCCATTCACACACAACCACATTTGTGAAAGGTTATTTGCATTAGAAAAAAATATATTTGTATTAAAAAAAAAAAGTTCATTGAATTTAAAATATATGATGTCATTGTTTTTAAGAATACAGACACATATTTAAATTTTTATTTTTTATTTATTTTTGTTTAAATTGCAATCATTGTAATTTTTTTTCCTTATAATCTACCATGCTACAGGATTAGGATTTTCTATAAGATTAGAAAAAAAAAAAAAAAAAAAAAAAAAAAAAAAAATGATATTTTTTTTTCACTTGTCAAGTCCTAAACATATTATGAATAGTCTTAAAATGTAGAATTTCAACCTAGTCTTAAGCCTGAATTAGAATATTTTTTTGACCATACCCAATCTTATGAAGACTTGACCAAGAAGAAAAAATGTTTGGTTATTGGATGAGGTTTTAGAAAAATGGGTTAAAATAAGTTTTCATCACCTACTTGTATTGAACTGAACATAGGAGCTTGAAACAAACTTAACTACCTTAACAGGTTTCAGAAAAATAAGCCTATCATTTGATTTTTCAGGCATTTTGGTTAGCAAGCATAATCTATTTTTAGAAAAATGGTTCCAAGCTACTCACTGCCACCAGGATTGATGCTTAATAGTTTTCCATTTTTAAACCACTTGGGTACTTGCAGAGGTTTCTCATTTTTCAAAGGCCGGGCATCACAGTGGATCACACCATCTTGGCCCTCAGAAATTAGCAGAGACATAGGCTTCTTTACCCAGATTGGTGGACCTATGGAAAGAAATAAAGAAATGATATAGTTCATTCAAGCATGAATTCAAATCTAAATCTTAGTAGGTAAAAAAAAAAAAAAAAAAAAAGAAGAGAAAAAAAAGAAACAAAAAGGTCAGAGGGTAAGAATCTGATGCCACAAACTTATTATAAAGCAAATTAGGTCAGCTGGCAAGATCTCTAAATGGCATTTTTCAAATAAGTATCAAAAAAAAAAAAAAAAAAAAAAAAAAAAAAAAAAATTTCTGGATAATTAGGATTAGAATTCAAAATTATTGAGGAGCTTTTTCATAGTGATAGACAAACATTTTTTTTTCAAAGGATTTGTACTACATTAAACATAAAAGTAGGTTCCTCCAAAGATTTGCTAAAATATGAGCAGACATGATGAAAAAATGCCCTAAAGTTAATAAAAACAGTTTTATCATCACATTTTTTTGTTATTATTATGAAGAAAGGCCACAGTTTTTTTTTTATTATTATTAAATTATATTCTTTAATACATTTTAGAACCTGGTTTAGAACATTTAGAATTCCTAGAACATTTTAGAATTCTGGTTAAAAATTATTTTTCTTGAATCAACAGGTGACCACAAATTAGTATGGGAAATTTTAGCATCCTTTTGTTGTGAGAAACACATTGATTTCAAAATTCTTGCAAAAATCAGATAATTGTCAGATTTCAATGAAACTTTCAGAATGTATTTACGAATGAATGAAATTATTTTTTAAAAATTTATTTTTTAGAAAATGTTGATAAATTTTGTTTTTTACATTTGTTAGCCTCCCCCCCATTTAATTTTAGGATATTTTGAGAAATTCACTTTTGTAAAGCTTAATGTTTATTTAAGTTATAGGCACAAGTATTTGGAGAATTTAAATCAGTTTTTTTTTTGTCAAACAGACCTTCAGTTGCAGAAAATCTGTTCTGAATTGTAATATAAAAAATGCAATAAAATTAACACATTATTTAATCAGAAAAGCTTTTAATTGCTTTTATAAGTAAGATATATTATGGGCACTATTTCCTTCAGAAAAATATTTTTTGATGAATTTTTACAAGCATCGTTTTCATTTTTAAAATTTTTTAATTAGATTAATTTATAAACTTTTAAATTTTAAAGTTCTGCATTAATTTGTAGCAGTTAGGTGGTATTGTCATTAAGTAAAAACTATATTTACTTACCATAAATGGAAAAGCTCACTACAATTCAGTGACCCCCAGTATTTTAAAAAGAATTTTGAATTTCTTTTTGTGCATAAATGTACAAATTTTTGTAAATAACAAAAATAAGAGTGATAACTATAATAAATTTCAAATTTATTGGTAATTTTCTCAACAAGCATCTTTGTAAATAAGACTATAAAGCCAAGCACCTATTAGATTACTAATATTTGCTTAAATTTTTAAGACTACTGGGTAGTTAAAACATTATATTAAAAAGGCAATTATTATATTTGTCAAGTAATTTTTACAGTTATGTTGATACAAATTGTTAACCCTTACTGCAAACAAAGTTGGTCTTATGAGACAGCATTAATGTAAACTTCTGAAAGGAGATGAAAGGATGGCCATACACCTAGAGGTCATCTGCAAAAGTCTAAGTCAAGGGTATTTCATTTTCACACACATTTTACATAACTTTTGTTACAAATCTGTACATTAAATATGAAAACATCCTTAACAGAAAAACAGACAAGCTATTGTTGTGGAACCAGATCTTAATGTCTATAAGATCTAATCAAGACAACTAATTACTGTCACAATAATTGCTTTGGGTTGTGGATAATACAAAACAGTAACAGTTATTTAAAAACAAGTAAACAGCATATACTCAAAATTAAAGTTGGTACATAGATAAAGGAAAACAAAAGGGAGAGTAAAAAACAAAAGGGAGAGTAAAAGGATAAAAAACAAAAGGGAGAGTAAAAGGATAAAAAACAAAAGGGAGAGTAAAAGGATAAAAAACAAAAGGGAGAGTAAAAGGATAAAAAACAAAAGGGAGAGTAAAAGGATAAAAAACAAAAGGGAGAGTAAAAGGATAAAAAACAAAAGGGAGAGTAAAAGGATAAAAAACAAAAGGGAGAGTAAAAGGATAAAACATGCACACATATACATACTCACCTTTAACATCAATGAAAAAGGAAATAGTCATGGGATTACCAAGTTTCCGATCACTTGTGCATTTGTAAACACCTTCATCTTCTTCCAATACAGAGCTAATTATCATTTCATTATTTCTATTTTTACTAAACCTATTTGAGAACTGATTACTGAACGGCCTTTCCCATTTAACTTCCGGTACTGGCCTACAAAAAAAGAAAAGAAAAAAAAAAGTCAAAAATTTTCATGGATTCCGATTTATTTAGGATGTAAAAAGTAAATGTCCACCCACACCCCCTGCAAAAAATTACCATAAAATGATGTTATTTATCTGCATACCCACTCAAAGAAAATATGACAAAACCATGTATAAAGTGGAAATACCATGTATACATTGGATTGGTAATAAAAATTGTTCAGACTCCCTCAGTAATTCCCTATAACAGGCATCAGAGATTGCCTATGATTGTCTACTTTCTGAGGGTTGAGTATATTGAGCTTCATTTCAAACACAACCACAAATGCTTGTCAAAGTTGAGGCTCAGCTAATAATGGTAGGTGTTTAGGAAGGTAAAGCCTTTGATTTGATTACTGATTCCCAACTTCTTGGTTAAAATAACACTTAACATACTATCATAGATATCTTGGACAGTTTGCCCATGACATTACAAAAAAAAAAAAAAAATCAGTTTTCTGATAGAAAACAACTTTTTCTATCTTTATTTTACTGTATAACCCAACAGTATAGCAAATCAAAATACAACCAAGACAGATGCTGTACTTGTCAGTAAGTAAACGAATATCATTGAAATAGCAGTAAGGTGAACTTGTTATCATTCCCCTTTGTCTTATACAACTCTATATTCAAAATGAAGAAAAATCTCTAAAGTGAGAGTGCCCAAATGCACCTGCAAATTTCATGTCCCTACAGTTTGGGAGCAGATGAAAGCACTGTCAATTGGGCGTCAACACTGTTGAAATGCAGTTCTACCTTTCACATGATCAACTTGAAAACTAAACTTTGTAAAAAGCCATATCTCATGACCAAGATACCAAGGAAGATAAATTTGATCTAATTTGAAAGAAATATCAATTTACTTTCCTGTAAAATCAACTTGTAAGACTTGATTTTGAACAGTTTTTAAGACATTTTTCAATAATTTGATCAGGACTCCAGGGATTTAACAATTAAAATCTCTTCAGGACAATAGAATTTCTCATTGTTATTAATAAATTAATGACTACACCTATTCATTAGATGAGAGACTGAAATGGTCATAGTGGGCTGAGTCATGAGATAGCTTGATGAATGTATTTCAACTTGAAACAAAAAAATGTCACATTCCAATTTTCAACGTGAATAATAAAAAGAATGAAAAGCATCTTCATATCATTACCATCCACTTGTCATATTGGGTATTTCCTTAAATTTTTGTTCTATCAGTATCAACAGAAAATTGGTAGACATAGAACTAACACAAGTTAAACATGCTCCAAAATAAAATTCAATATGGTAACAATAAAAGGGGACATTCAAGAAATTAGAAATTAGTCTAAAATGTAAAAATTAATTATAATTTTTTATTCTCTTTTGATCTAAATAACATGCCTAGATTTTTAGCAATTTTTATTTATCATAAACTTAATCAATTCATGAAAACTGGCTAAGATTTTTCTTACAAACAGCTAAGATTGCTTTAAATTAGAGATTAAATAGATCAGTTAAGGTCTCAAGTGTTAAAATCTTCTTAATATATCAGGTAAGGATTCAGAAAGCTTTCATCAGAGTCAGTTAACTTTGGTTTAAGTTACAGGATGTCCTAAGAGTCTGGGTCAGTAGGAATTTTTCTTATATAAAACTAGCTTAAAGGCCGCCCTCTTGGGTAGAGGGCTCTTGATTGGGCTTCCATCATAATAAGTAGGGAGGAGTAGATGCAATAGGTAACAAACTACAGAACTCAGAATTGATTGCTGCATTTAAGTATTGCATTAATATTTAAACTTACCTTTCAAAAGTTCAATGATAATTCTTCTGCTGTCACTTAATATAAAGACAATTTGATGTATGTAGGTCTTTACTTACAAATAATTATTTTTATTTCCTGGGTGACTTTTGGTGGATTTTGCACTTAATTTTGGTTATTCCCAAATTTATTTCCAAGTTAGAAAATTGTTATCACACAAAAAAAAATTTGTTGCAAAAAATCACATGAAAAAAAAAATTGCTGAAAACAATAGCAGTAATGAAAACTTGGAATCAGAAATTTCAGGATTGTGGGCCTGGATCCAGCCTAGAATGTTTTTAATTTGCTCACGGAGTTGACCTGATTGCAAAACAGTAAGATACGTTTGCTCTAGGAGTAAAGTTGGAAAAGTGTGACACAGTGACACACTGACATTCGCATTTATTATATGGATTTGATCTCTTTTTTAATTTCAGATCAAAGGTAGCTTAAAGACTAACAATAAAAAAAATCAATTTGATTTTTTATTGTCAGTCTTGAAGCTACCTTTATTATTTTTTCTCATGTAGGAAAATCTAATTTAAAAAATACAAAACCATTAATTTTGAGCATTTATTGTAATAAGACTTAAATTTTTACCTCTGAACCCAGACTTTTGAGACACTGTATATTATTTGTCAACTGCAATATGCTTGCATTTTTTGGTGTATATAAATTGAAACCAACATAACTTCTACAACAAATAATTTTACTTACTTTCCACCAAAAATGCATTGCATCGTGAATGGTTTCTTATATTCAGCCACTGTGTGATTTTTTGTGCTGTATATTAAAGTGGCAGGACTATCAGGAACATCTAGACAAAATAAAAATATGACAATTACAATCCCGCACTAAAATGTAGCACAAAGACTAACTCATTAAATTAGTGATACCCAAACTATATATTATCGCATGCTGATGCGACTGAGATGTTAAATTATAAAAAAAGACAAAAAAAAAAAAAAAACCCTCCCCAAAACGAAAAACAACACAAAAATAAGCAAACAAAAAGAACAAGTTTACATAATTTTGTTTTATATTCATTACTTCAGTAGTATGTGATGCTTCTATAGCTGGCTGATGATATAATTGGTGTTAACAGTTGCAAATTGCATAGCAAGTAGATGTGACTGGATAACCATCCTTAAATTGCTGAACAGAAAATTAATTACTAATAATGTTCTGCAGCTTAAATTATTTTTCATAAGCTAAAATGTATAAATATATTCAAATACATTTTATACTTAGATATAAAGTGCACTTCTAAAGTCCATTATGAGTAAGAAAAATTAAGAACTATTGCTTTGGATAACATATAGTGGAAAGAGTATATTGAAACAATTACTAGGTCTCCTACTTGAAAAGTTGATTCACTGTGTCATGCCAGATAATGTTTCTCAACAGAATCTATTTTACACATTTATAAATTTACCATTTGTCCAAGCATTGAATATTGTTGCCATATCTGGTATGTTGTTCCTGCTCTATATTTAGAGATTCTTGATAAAGTCCAAAGAAGAATCTGCAATGTTATTGGTCCTGACCTGGCATCAATCACTTTTTCACCATTGTAATTTAGCTTCCCTGTCCCTTTTCTATATATATTTTCATGGTAGCTTTTCTCTTTTGGCATCTAGAATTTATAAGTTTAAGTCCAGTACTAGATTGGCAGCTAAGTCGTGTCATTTTGGAGTTGAAATGGCTAGATGTAACTAAGTTCTATGCTAACAGTTTTCTTGCACTTCTCACTTGTGGAAACCTCTTCTGGCTTTCAATCAACTTTGGTCATCAAAAATTTAAATGCAATGTCAATTGTTATGTTTTCTTAATTTCTGCTCTTTTGTTCTTTCTTTCCTTAATGTTTTCTTTTTCTCCCCCATATTATTTCAAATTCAGTAACCTTTTGTGTCTTAGTGGCATTATTGCCTTGCCTGGGGTGAAATGATTAAAAAAAAAACCAAAAAATGTTTCTGTTCAAAGACAAAAATGTTAGTTCATTTCTATTCTTAAAAAATAAATAAATATATGTTGAACATCATGAGGGGTGTGAAACTGGAGTTGTAACTATCTGTTCTTCATTGAGTGTTGAAGTTGTGAAACATTTTTTTGCTCTGTCGAGATTAGTCTAGGCATTGAACACTTTAATTTACTGTTTAGGTAGGTTTTTCTTTTTTCTTTCTTTGGGATTTTTTTTCCTGTATAAAGGTATTAGGTCATCTGGCAAATTGTCTGTTGGCCACACCAACATTGCTAGGCTTTTTTAGTAGATATACATACACAGATTGTCTACCATTTTGATGAAACTTAAATTTAAATAGTCTTTTTAAGGCTATTTAAATTTAACAGAATTTAGAGAAGATCCCTACCTGAACTTCCTTGTATGTCTAATCTGGTCCAACTTCCATATTTAACCATGTTCAAAACTTTATTCTGAATATTGCAAGTATACACGTTGTTTCCACCATCACTGAGTTTCACATAGGAAAATACCAAGCTGCCTATAAAAATGGAAATATAAAGAGAAAAGTACTGAATTAAATAAATGAACATTTGGACAATGAAAATTTACTTTCAATGAAAAACAATTAAATGAAATCATTTAAAAGAGATTGCCAAAAAAGAGTACTGATGCAGAAATTCTCTGCTTTATGTATATAAAGCATACAAAAATAAGTGATAAGAAATATTAATGAAAAACAGAATCAAGTGAAAACTTTAGAGGCAATAAAAAGTGGAAGGGTTGTGGATATTTAAATTATAATCTTAACTGTATTGTACATTTCCATTTATTTTGGAGCAATTTGTGGCAGGGTCAGTGTGCTTCAAGTTGACAACATTAATGGAAGAATGAATCATTCTTATCCAACTACTAAATGCATTAATGTAGAAAAACGTTACAATTTTATCTTGTCATCGCTTTCTGCTAAATATGAAATTCCTGCTAAATTACAGCCTCTCCTTAACAACTTACCCATTTAATGACCCCCCCCATACTTACGACCAGTTATAAAATATCATTAAAAAAATCCAACCAGTCAGTATTGTGTTGTACTTTCTTCAAAATCAATAAAATGAAAAATATTTACAGTATGCAAAATATTTAGAAATAAATTAGAAATGTCATAAATGGTGCAAAAGTGACATTAAAACTATCTGAAGCTGGTTGACACAAACCTATTATGCACACAGTATGCCCAAGATGGGGGTCGGGTCAAGTATAACTTCTCACTTAGCAACCAATACATTAGAATGGAATAGGGTCATTAAGTGAGGAGTGGCAGTATTTTAAACAACTATCTTAAAGACTGTTATAAACGTTTATCATAAAATACATCAGGCTTTAAAAACAGAATGTAAAAGAAAATAATACCCTAACTTACCATTATCAGAAATAAATATTCTGTCTTCCAATGGAAGAGATTTTTCACTCCCATCAGCTGTTACTTTCCAGAAGAAAATACCTTCTGGAATTCCTTCCCTGTTATATAGACATGGTATCAAAAGTGGCTCTCCGACTTTTGCACTATACATGATGGGGGTGTTTTTCATCGAGTCGTTAAAAGAGGCTCCGTCTACAGAAGAAAAACAAGGCATAAGCAGTTGGTTCAATTAGAGTATTCGTTAATCAGTTTAGCTAGATTCATTGAGTTTACCTCATCTTTACACATTCATTCATCAAATTCCAGTTTTAATTTTTGTTTCTATCAAACTTTTTGTAGAAAAATTGATTTTCATTGTATGGGAGCATTTGAACATGAAGATATTTTATTTTGTTTATTGAACATCCTGTTTACCATATGGCGTAACAAGTTTACTTGACTGACAAATCAGAAACAATCTTTCAGTACAAATTTAGGTTTTTCTTGCATTTGCAAACAATCTTTCTTTATAATTTTAGAGTTTAGGCCTATGGTCACTTTCAGTTGGCAAAGCAGCAGTTTTGGGCTCATATTTTTCAATTATATTCTGTACTGAAAATAGTTTAGTTGCTGCTCCAAAGATCCCAAATTGCAAATATTTCCAATTTGTTGTCAAGGCCTGGCTTGAAGTGAATAATGCATATGTTTGTTACAGTAAATTAAAGTTTTAAAAAATTTACAACTCACAGATTACCTTCCCATAACAA
Source organism: Acanthosepion esculentum (assembly GCA_964036315.1). NCBI lineage: Eukaryota > Metazoa > Mollusca > Cephalopoda > Sepiida > Sepiidae > Acanthosepion > Acanthosepion esculentum. Next base: position 55,352,641 of record OZ038483.1, on the reverse strand, counting down.
ATATATATTTTATGAATTTCATAGTTAAATAATTTTCTGGCAATTATTTTAACATTGTCTTTATACTTTTGTATTGAATAAAAAGTTTCCGAAATAAATTATGAGTATTTATTCCATACTTAAGATAATATTCCATGTTTTTATATATATATATATAAAGAAATATAGTTTTAAAGTGTGCTATATTTATGGGATAAAGTGCTCAATATCATATATAGAGCGTATGTAAACAAATATAAAAGTGAACATTGAAGTCAACACTCCGAGGCGACAGATGAAACAGCCTGTTGCCTGTGAGTGTTGACTTCAATGTTCACTTTTATATTTGTGTGTGTGTGTTTGTATGCATGTGTATATATATATATATATATATATATATATATATATATATATATACACACACACACACACACACACACACAGAATAATATTTGAAAAGTGAATCACATGTTAAATGAAATTGATATATAGATAATTTCATGCTTCACTGTAAATATATACTGAAAATTTTGCCAACATAAGTTATATATCAATTTTGTAGTGTAAACATTCACTTGTATAATAAAATCTGACAGCAGCTTAAAGCATATTAGGAACATTTTAAAATTTCTTAGATCAGTGGTTTCCAAATTTTTTTCCTTCTGGGCTGCATTTTCAGAATGAAAACTTGCTTGCACCTCAACAAATTATATGTGGTAAAAGAGTACATCCAAAAATTAAAAAAAACAAAAACAGAGAGAGGGTTAAAGGGAGATAACCACGGATTCAAAATCAACATTATCATTGATAACTCTCTCCTCCAATTTGCAGACCCTAGTTAATATATTCCTAATACTTGATATAATGCAAAAATATCACAATGATAAAATTGGTTAATAATTCATAACTGTTTATACTGAGACTCATGCATGCAATTACAAGTAATCCATAATATTTTAAATTTTGAAACTGTTTCTAAATCTTTGATTGTCTTTCAATCGTTCCACCTCATCTGCTATCCTCTTTCAAGGCATATCTGAGGTGCACCATGACACACAATTTTTGAACCACAGTCCTAGATGAAACAGTATCAGGTGATATTTTTTTTCAACTGGTTATTTCTTTCATCTTCATTTCAGTTGATTTTATTTGCAACTCAAACCGATATTCTTCACCTGTTAGCAGGCAGTATGAAAACAGAAATAAGAAAATGTGTCCAAATTGTTTTATTGCATGTTGTCTCTGACTTCCCATGGTCTACCTGCAATTCTTCAGGCCTCAATACTGCATCACATACTCAATGAACACTTTTTGTAGTCCCCTACTCACACTTTATTTCTGGGTAGGGTGGGGGAGGCATTGTAGTTGTAGCATTGTTTTTTGGGGCTTTTTTATAGGGAGCAAGAGAGGATGAATGTCAACAGGTTGGCCAACTACCCATCACCACGTGGCAGTTTGTCTCACTAAGGAATCTGGGAGCAGTGAAGCATCTTCAAACTTCTATCCTTGCAACCATACTGTCTTCACATGTTTTTTGGTCTTATATTAAAATTTAAATAAATTTAAATAAAAATTCATTACTGTCCATTGAGTTCACCTCCACCCTGACCAGCTTTGACCAGTACAGTACAGTTTGTCATTTTTGTCCAGATTATGCATTCTGTAAGAAAACTCTTATCTCTTTCCTTTAAGAAGACTTCATGTGACAGCTGCCTTCAGACAGTCATTTCGTATTTCTCCTTCATAGATGACCATCTTCATTTACTAGTATGAGTAACATTAAGTTATAATTCAGTTGTAAAGGTTCACAATTGAATCGTGTGAACAAACAAATTCAATAAAGAACAAGCTATACTCTAGTTAGAACATCACAAGTACAATCAAGTTGATACCGAGTTCTGGTCAAAACAAGAATATTGTTAGAAACAGAATCATCAATCTTTTACATGACAAATAGGTGAATGCTAAAATATTGGTTGAATCAGAATTTGAACATATCTAGAGAAATAAGAAAAATAAAATGCTGAGAATGAATGCCAACTGGCTCCAACCAGAGGTTATCTGGAGGCAGGCTTATCCACAGTTCTCAACTGACAATTTACATTTCACAAAAGTGTTTTTTTTTTATCCTAAATTTAATTTAGGGAAGATATACAATTAATACAAATAAAAATTTCCACTTAGATATTATATCTAGCACTTTGACTCTAAAAGTTTCATAGACAAACAAGTTTGTAATGGTTCTGTCCACTCATCAGGAGGTTTCAGTAATTGACTGAAGATTTTTTTTTCCTTTTGTTAAAAATTAATTTATATGCTAGTTATGGGTGTGAGGTTGATTTTTTCTCTTTGTTTGTGTGTGTGTGTGTGTATGTGTGTGTAATATTGTGGTCATTTCATCATTTTCTTGTCTCTTTATACTCTCTGCTTGTTCCTTTTCCTTCTTTTGGCTCTGAGTGTCAAAAATAAGGTAACAATGTCATTTCTGGTATCACAGACGGGACATTGGGGGGGTAGATTAATTTATTTTCTCGAGTATTCTGGTGTTTTCTTAATTTAGAGTTATTTGATAAATATAGATATATTGTTCTTTTTTTAATTTCTTGTTTAAATAATTGATATATATATATATATATTCATACATGTTTCATTAAATAATATAGACAAGTGTTGTCTATTTATTTTATAAATAAATAAATAAATAGACAACACTTGTCTATATTATTTAATGTATGAATGAAAAAATGCTGCCTAAATACACACAATATATATATATATATATATATATATATATATATATATATGCATGTGTGTGTATGTAATGTTACATATGTAATAGGTATATGTACCTCATATTTCCTGTATGCCAAGTCGTTACAACTAGTAAGATGCATGCTATAATTAGCTAGGTATACTTTGGAAAAAGATATATTTGAGGATTTAATAGCTTATTGTACTTGCAAGTCCAAGTCACAGATTCTACAGAGTTATTTTTTCTTTGTCAAAAAAAATTATCACATTTTGGACTTATTAAATATTTGTGGTTATGAATTAGATCTTCAATAATTTACCAAATGTTATACTTATTCACATCATACTTGTCAACACAAGCCACAAGACGTTTAAACATATGACATGTTTACATCCAACTCCCAGCTGATGTTTTAGGGCTGCAATCAAGAACATAAACGGTGTGTTGCTTTTGCATCATCACTACCACAGCCTGCATTTACTTCACTGAATATATTATCAACTATCCATTTACTACAGTACCCAATTTAATAAAACTGGGACTAAAATAAATGTAGTATGTTTGCACAGTACTGACAAGATTGGTGGTAATGTCTGCTTCAATGCTTATATGAATAAAAACAAAAGAAAAAAATCTTTTCTTAGCTGATGCATTTTATCTTCTGATGGATTTTATCAAGGCAAATGTAAGAATTTTATTTTGCAATAAGTATTTATAAAGAAAAGTAAAATTTTGTTAGTTTTTCAGAATTTTTAAAATTAATTACAAGCACATCCCAAGCTATTATGAAATAATCAGAACCCAAAATATCCATAAGTTTGAAGCCGGTATATATAAAATAAACTGTCACAACTGTTCCTTACAATACATTGGGGAAACTTGCAGAAATTAAAAAAAAAAATATCTATGAAGACAAAAAGATCTCATACACAGAAATAAATTCAACCACGACTTTGACCTAAATAATGCCGCACTTATTAAAAGACAAAGTAACTTAGATGGAAAATCCTTGAGTGACACTATCAAATGTTACCAAAATATAAATTTGCTCCCCAGATTTTTTCAATTTTGAAAGAAATACTCCTTTTCCAAGTCAACATATATGACTATAAAAAAGATATTAAAAAAACAAAACAACTGTTAAATCCATAACCTATTATTTAAAATATATAACACATAAATTAATCCCGAACTAAAATAATATAAATAATAATTACATTCAAAAAGATTTTGTCAGTTTTGTTTGTTAGATATTAAATTATATCATTAAACATCCTCCATAATTTACCTTGATGTTTCAGTTAGCCTGATGTATATTTATGAGTGTTTATTAAATTGAAAAATTCTGAAAAACTAACATATTTACTTTTTTTTACAAATACTTGTTGCAAAATAAAACCCTTACATTTGTCTTGATAAAGTCGTTCAAAGGCTGAAAATGCATTGGCTAAGTATTTCCTTTTGTCTCTCTCTCTAAAAATTTATATATATATATATATATATATATATATATATATATAGTGCGAAAGAGAGAGATAACAAATGTACACCCAATCCAAACTAACTGCTATAAATTCTCAACAGTTTGGAATGGTTGTGCGAGTCTTATCTTACCTGTATCTAGAATATCATAACACAAAACTTACCTGCTTGGTATATTCGAATTTTGGTTGAAAGTGCAGTTCCGTACGCATTAGTTGCCTTACATTGAAATTGCTCATTAGGATCAATGATTTTGAGCTTCAGTTGACTTCCATTGTAGCTTTTTTGCATGTGATCCTTATAACTCCAATGTTGCAGAACTCCATTTAAAAAATACTGCCAAGTTATTCTGTAAAGAGAGAGAATGGTAATACAAACTGTCAAAATGTCAAGGTGGAGAGAGTAACTGTGAAAGATTATTTCATACTATCTGAAGAAAAGTTGTATAGTCAGTAAGAAAGCAAAAAAAACTTTAAATGAATAATTTTAGATAGATAAATATGAAGACCTGTGTATGAATTTCTGGGTATTCATACTCAGATGTCCTCAAGGACACATGGCACAGTAGATAAAGGCATTGGTTAGATCCAGTGAGAGGACACAAAGAGTGTGAGTTCAATACCCGGTTAAGGCAGTGGAGAACTTTCAGAGGAAAAAATTAACAGGCGATAACTGATAATTGACTTCCATTAAACATGGCACATGGAACTAGAACAGTCTACCCCAGTGAGTGAAATAAAGGGTTCAGATCAACATTCCAACCATCTGAAGAAGGCCGGAGTGTACAACGGCCAAAACGCTGTAACAACTATGGCGACAAAGATGAGGACAATAGTCCGAATAATGTAAACATGAAATCACTGAGATAGATAAAGAGAGATATGAACTGTGATAGATCTATCTGTAACAATAAAATTGGTTATAGGTAACTGAATTATTGGGAAAACAAGACGTCTTTGGATAAAGGTTTCTATGATAAAATACCCCTGGATTTAGCTGTAAATGAAATGTAAATAATTTTTGAGTTAATTGAATTTACTTACTGAAAATTCGTTAATGTATAATTTTTTGTTCATCATGATGAGTAAATATAGAGAAGCTATTAAGAAAAGAAATAGCTGTTAAATTCTTATTATTAATTTAGAAAATATATAGAAAATAAATATATACAATCTTTACTATACTGCTATATGATACATTATTTTCTCCACTTGGACAATGCAAGGTAGCCCGTGTGTGTGTGTGTGTGTGTGTGCGCGCATATAGAACACATACACACAAAGCTTCAAATTCCCATTTGTGGTAGTTGATCTCAAAGTGACAAGAGTCCTTTTTAGGGAATTCATTTTTTGTGGCACTTCCTTTTTGCATTGAACAAGGTCAACTCACACAACAATAGGGTCTTTGAAAGCTTATATTCTTTTATACTTTTTACATGCCTTTCCCTGCACTATTGTGATTTTTGGCAACATTTCAATGCTGATGGTGCTGACACCTGAAGACTTCAGTTGTTGTGATGAAGTCACTCTAGCATCCTTTGAGAGTGGTGCAGTGGCATTGGTAGTGGCAGTGTATTGGTAGTACCAATAGATGACCCAAGATTCAGCATGATAGAGAAAAGTAGACAATAAAATGACTTTATAAATCTATATTTTAGTATCATAAGTTTTTATTGGTTCAGACATGTTTGCATCATCTACCAAAGGCTTTTGCCAGTAACTTCCAATAGAAAAAAAATTCAATGTGGGGTGGGGAAGTCATTTATTACATTTTTAGCACCCTGCTACCACTTTTTTATCAATGTCAATTTGTGTGCAAAATGTGGGTTACAGAGCTTATCCAGCTTCACACATACTTTCAGAAAACCTCAACTTCTAATTGGTCAATAAACACACAAGAGGGCGTTGCAATCCACCCATGCACAAGTCTTTTTCCATGTGACTAAGTCAAAATTTTGCACTTCTTTCTCCAGCATCTATCATGTGATTATGTTGATTATAAATACCAGACACAAATTCATTCATTCTCACTTCTTTTTGATTTCTCTCACTTACGAAAATTGTAGCTGTTTAAGAAATTGCATTTTGACCCCAATTTGGGTGGACGCTATGAAAACATTCACACATGCACACATATACAAATATATGAAACTTAATTATGAACATTACAAGCAACGGAAACTTAATTACAAACATCACAAGCATCAACAGATTATGAATATTCAACTACAAGTAACAGAAACTTAATTATGAACATTACAGAACATTCATGCCTTCAACTCTTCTGAAGCTGAAACTTTCTCAACATATTTTCAGCTTTACAGAATTCTTTCAACTCTCTCACAGTGAACATTTTGAGTGGCAAGTTCATTCAACATTTTATGAGCTCAGATAAAAAGACTAATTCCAGTCAAAGGGAAGTAACCCCTATGCTTGTACACCATTACATACTTAAATATAAATTTGAGAGGTCATATCAACTAACGGGCATCTACACATTAATAAACAAACATCTACTTTAAAACATTATCTGAAGAAAAAAAAATCAGTATCAACTTATTTTAAAATATCTACTCTGCCCACAAAACATATGGTTTCAATAATTATTTCATATTACACATAATGATATAACATTTCTTAAGCTTAACTTTTCTAATTTTAATATGAAGTGGTGTTATGCTCAGTAATTAACCAAGAAAATCAAGTTTGGTTCTGAAAATCTTATGAAAATATCTTAGAATTATTGAAACAATAAGTTTGTGAAAAAAAAAAATGAAAAAAGATACTTACTCTGGTGGTGGTATTCCACTATACTGGTCACACTTGTAGATAACCATGTTCCACCCAGAACGTATATAAGGCATGTAATATTTTTCTGGAAAGATGGATGAAATCATCGGGGGTATGCGCACTGGACAAGAGAGAAAGAAAAACAGAATTAAAAAATTAGTATATTACAAGGTAACTGAAAGATATAGGTAGAAGAGATACACCCATGCAATGTGATTTTCATGCAATAAAGCATCTCTGTAGTGTTAAAACAATATTAAAAGAAAAATATTAAAAATAAAGCTATAAACATGCTATAAGGCCCATTACCAAATGACAAAGGACTTTGAAATAGCATAAAAAATGGACTTAAAGAACAATTGTTACTTAAATGTACCCAGCATGTTCATAACCCACCAAAAATGATAAAAGAGAAGAACATTACAAGGTTAATGGAGTCTGGGGGATTGTAATTCATTTGTTTCTTTTTTTAATGGCTTCAACCTTTTTGCAGGGTATTTAAAACCAGGAAAGTTTTAAACTGTAAGAAGTTTTTGGAGATAATAATTTACTGATTCAATTCCTACTAATTAACTCCTGGGGGAGTAGGGAGAAGAGGTGAATTTATATCGTTCCATATGGTATTTGCGCATGAGTGAATATAATGAACACAAGTCTGCTCTGATTTTCAATTCTGAGCCATTATCCATTGCATCTAAGCATAGAGCTATCAGTATTCTCAAGTATTCACCCATCTAGATACTGACCAAGCTCGGTGTTGCTTAACTTTGGTGATTGTACATGATTTCTTTGCAGGTATGATGGTCCAAGTTTCCCATATATATATTAGGTCATCCCATAAGTTCTGTCTGAATTTTAACTTTTTGTTAAAATGAACGAAATTTAAAGAGTATTTTATGTCTAATGGAACTGGATATTATTTTTATGTTTAGATGCATTTAAACTGATCAAATTTTATTTCAGAAGAATAAAATTAAATTTTGTTTGATTAAAACCCTGCTAACATGAAAGTACCCAAGTATCATTTGAGGCACATAATGCTTTATGAGTTCAGGAAAGGAAACTCAGCAGCCGAAGTGGCTAGAAACATTCACTCAGTTTATGGAGAGAAATGTGTGAATGAAAGAACTTACAGAAGATGGTTTGCAAAATTCAGAGGTGGAGATTTCACCCTTGAAGATGAAGATCGAACCGGACGTCCTGTTGGGTTTGATGAAAAGCTTCTTGAAGCAGCCCTTGAAGAAAATCCTGCTTTATCAGTTGAGGAATTGGCAGTGGTTCTCAGTTCAAACCATACAACTGTTCATAGTCATCTTCAACAACTTGGAAAAGTTCCTAAACTTGGAAAATGGGTGCCTCATGAATTGTCTGAAAACAACCTCAAATCCCGAGTTGACATCTGCTCTTCTCTCCATTCTCACCAACTTGTTTCACCTTTTTTAGATAGACTTGTGACTGGCGACGAAAAATGGATCTTTTATCGAAATGTTAAGCGTCGTAGACAGTGGCTTGGTAAAGGGGAAGGACCCAAGCCACAGCCGAGAAGGGAACTTCATGGGCAAAAGGTTCTTCTTTCAATCTGGTGGGATTACCAAGGAATAACTCAATTTGAATTCTTACCACCTAATGCAAAAATGAATGCTCAAATATACTGTCAGCAATTAGAGCGTTTAAACCAAGTTTTGAGGAAAAAAAGACCTGCTCTAGTGAATCGAAAACGGGTGATGTTTCATCAGGACAATGTGCGACCACACACAGCAAGAATCACGTCACAAAAGATCGAAGAACTTGGTTGGGAGAAAATTTCCTCATCCACCTTATTCTCCCGAACTTGCTCCTTCAGACTACCATTTGTTTCGTAGCTTACAGAATCATTTGGAAGAAACAGTTTTTGTAACGCAGGAAGAGGTTAAAACTGACATTTGTGAGTTCTTCGAATCAAAGCCAAAAGAATTTTACAGTAATGGAATTAGTAAGCTTGTTAATAGATGGAAGGAAGTCATAGATAATCAGGGAAAATAATTGTTGATTGAATCTGTAATTAAATGTAACATTTGGTCACTTGTTTTCTTTATTCAAAATTCGGACAGAACTTATGGGATGACCTGATATATTTTCTCTCTTTCAACCAACAAGATACTTTTGATTTTATACACTATCATTACAAATGGCTTCATTTTATTGAACAGATGTATGTGATGTGCTAAATCTTAAAAAGTTATTTTTGTGATAACTTTGCATGTAAGATGAAACTGAAACAAACCACTGCCTGGACATTAACTAAAACCCCAGAGTCTAAGGTTGATGGAACCTACACTCAGATGCTTGTGTCTATACTTAACATCTCTTGGAGACAACACCCAACTAAATGACAGCTCTATGGACCCATCCCTGATATTTCTACTATCTTATGTGCTTTGCAGGATACTGTTGGCGAGCAAAACAAGAACTTGCAAGTGATCTACTGTTCTGAACACCTAGCCATGGTGCAAGATGAGCTGGTCACCCAGCAACCACTTACATTGACCAGTTATGTTGTAACACAATATCAACCTTCTGAGCTTGATGCAAGACAGTAATGGTTGGTGTGATAGACTCATGAATGTCTTGACCAAATAAGAAATAAAGATTCAGGTACATCTCACTGAATGCAGGCTTAAAGAGAAAAAGAAATCCTATAAAACTGTCCCAAAGGCACAGGTTATAGTCCATTTTTTATCTGATGATTTGAGAAATAAAAGACGTTCAAATGTCAAAATGTTCAATGCTAGATTGCAAAAAGGTTTTTTGCTTTTTTGAAAACAAAACAAAAAAAATACAAAACAAAAAACTTTAGCCTTTTCATTAAAATATTAGATTATTAAAAGATTATCCCCATTTAACTTGTCTAACAGAAAAGTATTTTTTCCTCTCTGAAATACTCAAAGCAAAGCATCAGGTCCTTTTGCACTAAGTACACCTGGCCTATTTTACTCTCTCTCCTTACAAATTATATATATATATATATATATATATAAAAACCTGAAAAAAAAAATGTGTGTGTGTGTGTGTGTAAGTTTCTGTTCTTTACAGGAACAAAAAGTAGGAGAGAAGTCACAGAAAATTTTTGGTCATGTCCACTATGACATTTTATTCAGTAGATCATCATTTTCACAACAAAATTGATATTAGCCAACCAAAGTTGGTAAAATTTTCTAAATATATTTACATATATAATGTCAGTTTCTGTAAAAATAAGGTAACTTTGTTGAAAATATTGATAACTTATTTTGTGGATGTCAGTTTTTATTATGCATAAAAAATACAATATATTTACTTATAAATAAATCCAAAAGATAGAGACCAGAAAAACATACCTGATTAACAATATCCCACAGGCCTTAATAAATTATTAATTTACATGTGGCTATGAGCTCTTTGATATTCCATAAGTTTAATCAGTATTTTACCCATTTTTCTGGTTTACATTTCTATGGTTTCAACTTTAACATTACTTCATTACAGATTTTATTACTTTCCCCAGAGATCTTTCTTGCTCAACTATTATTTTCCATTCTAATATATATCTTTTAATGAGGAACCATAATTTTTCTATTGGATAATCTGAAGAGGCTGAGAGGATTTAGAGCAATAATATTGAAACAGTATACTGACTAATGTACCATGTCCTTTCAGGACATAGATGATAATAGCTCTCCACAACTTCTTACTCTTGCAGTTCTTAGCAAAGTTTTTTTCTTTTTTTTTTTTTTTTTTACTATACTTTCCACTCCCTATTCTGCCATCCATTTACACAAGCTAGTTAAGTATGTTACTTGCTGTTTTTCTCTGCTCCTCTTGTCTTCACTGTCCTCACTTCTTATGCATCTCAGAAATTTCAACTGTCCTTTTGCATTGCTCACAGGCAATGCTCATGGTATTCTCAGCATCTTTCAGTAGAAGGATGCTTGGCTCAAGTCTTAACATTTATGAGGAAATGATACAGTATTCATTGCCATATAGGATTTATATTACATATCAGAAAAAAAAAAAAAAATGTCAAACTGCTGAAATATTCCAGTTTAACATTTTTCTTAGTTTTCAGCAGTTTGACATTTTTTTTTTTCTATGTAATATAAATCCTGCTATTCAAATAATCTTCAACAATAAAGGTTAACTTGAACCAGCACAGTAAACAAGTACATAACCATATACAGAAGAGAAAAAAAATTATAACCCTTTGATCTACTTTAATAACTATCATAAAACAATGAACATATTTGTGCTTACAGTTTCGAGTTCACTGAACAGACTAAAAATATTATACAGCTTAACCCTTTTGCAATATTATGACATTTGAGAGAAAGAAAAGAAAAAAATGAAAAGGTAACCATTTTGTTGTAAAAATGTTTAAACAAAAAATAAAAAGCACTGAAAATGCCCCAGCTCCATTGTGCCAAGATTTTGTTTGAAGTGGTTTCAAGGAAATCAGAGTAGAAAGCAAAGTAAGAACAGAAGAATCATTTGAAAATGAAAACCTGTACAAAAAGAAGGTAATTTACTGAATTACTTTTAATATGGAATTTGTTTTTCTAAAATTGGAAATATATAATGGAATATTGAAAGGCTCTTGGGACACCCCCACCTTCTAAAATAAATATTTTAAATGGACAAATTCAGAATAATGATTTTAGGAAGTGAGTGGAATGCAAGAACTTTTCAATACTTTGTATACATCTTACATCTAGAAGAGTAACATTCTAACCACTCAGCTATGTCATGTACCCTAGCTCAAAGCAGATACCATTCTTAAGGACATTGCAATTTTATTGTCAGCATATACATATATGCAGAGATATATACATACCTGAAGGAGAGCTGAAAAGCTATTGATCTAACCAAGTAGGTTTACAAAAAAAATATTTGATGATTTGGAAGTGTGTTAGGCAAAAACTTTTCAGCATCTTCCCCATTATATATGAATATATTGTTTTTGTTCTTTTTTAATTTTTAGTTACAAAGAAATTGAAATTAAAATGCCATTGTAAATTCATTATCAAATACTGTACAGAATTAAAGACAAAATGTTATGCAAACATAGAAATTAAAAAAAGAATCTGCTATTAAAGTAAAAAGTGCTCTTATATATTTAGAGATCCTTGATAAAATCCAAAGTATCAGCAATATTATTGGTCCTGATCTGGTATCTTGGCTTCAGTGACTTTCTCACTGCTGTAAAGTTGGCTCCCTTTGCCTTTTCTATAAATACTTTCATGGTAATTGTTTGGATCAGCTCTTTGCTATGATACATAGACTTCATGAAGTGCACTACTAGACTGGCAATATTTATCACATTATTTACAGTTGAGTCAGTTAGATGTAACCATAGCTTTTATGCTAAGTTTTTTTTTCTCACACTTCTCATTTGTGGAACTCTCTTCTGGTTCCATGCTTTCTAGTCAACTTTAATCTTCAAAAATTGAAATGCAATATCAGTTGTTATCTACTGTCTTCCTGATTACTCTTTTGTTTTCTCGCCTGTTTTCTAATTCTTACACACCCAGCAAACCTTGTGTCTTAGTGGCTTTACTGCCTTGCTTGGGGTGAACATGATTTAAAAAAAAAAAAAAAAAAGAAAAAAGAAATGAATACAAATTTTTTTTTTTTTATAACAACTGATACAATTGTTAAGCATTTTACAGTATTAACAAAGCAAAACTAAGTTAGTCATCACAAAATCAAGATGTCAAATACATAGGGTTAAATTCCAAGCACAGAATCCATACTAGGTTAAATACTACAAAAGATATTACAATGGCTACAGCTGAGCGAGAGATTATTATTTTAAAAAATACATGTGTGTGTATGTGTGTATGTATGTTTAATAAAAAATTTTCCACTTTGTCTCATCATATATATAAAATAAACTTCAAACATTATTATAGTGGACACTTATTTGAAATAGATGGCCTATTTTTATTTATTAAACAGTGTGTATTATGTCTATTACAATTTCAAATAAGTGTCCACTATAATAATGTTTGAAGTAATAAATAAATGTTTACAGTAATATATATTTACACAGAATTAATGGATTTATTTTTAATCCAATATTTTTATTACTTCAAACATTATAAAAATACAAGAGAAAATTATTAATAATTTCAATTTTGTTCAATATTTATTATACATAAACATAACCGAAATCAATACACAAATATTTTAAGTGATTTATTCAGAAAATAATAACCAATATTAACGCTTTTAATTATCTTTTGTGAAATAAAGGAGGGTAAATTTAGATTTTGTTTATCTGAGCTTTAGCCTATTTAAATGCCTTCACCCAGGACTTTTGTGGATACAAGAAAAATATTCTGGCCTTTTAGCATGTAGGTCATATATCAAAGCCTTTTTGTATTAACAAAAATCTACTTTTTATGTGAACTATAGGATGATAAAGTAAGAGGCATTTAAAGAAAATTGGAGATTCATCATAGTGGAGTTAAAATTCTTACTAATCTTCTGTATATAAAAACAAAAAACAAGACTATATTAGAAAATTGATAATTTTTCAGTGAGCACTAACTTGAAGTAACAAAACTAAAAAGAAATTTTAGTGTTAGATGTTAGTATTTATCTAAAATGTAGATTATGCATGTGCTTTGGACACACATATCAAACTTTCAGGAAATAACTTTTTCCTGGGGCATTAAAATACTTTTTTTGATAAATTTCCATAAATTTGATATCAGAGTCAGCCATTATTTTCTAAATAGACCAATGCTTCTAAAGTCTCGAGCTGAAAAACCAAAAACTTTAAAAAAAAATTAAAAATTAAAAAAAGCGATGGCACTACATCATGAAATGCAAAACTAAAATGTCACTTATTAAAAAAGTAAACACCTGCATGCTACCTTCAAAGAAAAATAAGTTTTTATGCTTCAAACCTTTTTAATACATACCTTGCTCTGTGCCTATGAAGGGACAAAAACACAATAAGAGTTTAATGATTTAAAAAGCTTTAGAAAGTCACAAGAAAATTAAAATTCTAAACAAATGCAAATTAATTTTTTGGAAGTTCTTTTTCATAGAGGTGGGTATTTATATATTAAAAAAAAATCTAATTCTGATCACATACTATACAAAAGGTTTTCGAAAAGAACTCCAACATAAGCCCAGAAATGAAAAGTTAAATTTTATTATTTTGAAAACCATACATGCATAAATAATATATTTTTAAATATCAAAAAAAGAAAAAACAGCGATTACAGACTCTAAGAGAAAATCTGGAAAATTAAATACTGAAAATATAAAAATGAGATTTGTTGCAGACCACAAAAACAGCCCCTACCTTAAAAAAAAAAAAAAAAAAAAAAAAAAAAAAAATTATTTTTCTATTTATAACATTGGAGAAGAAAGAAAGGAAAAAAAAGAAGAAGAAAGGAAAAAAAAAGAAGAAGAAAGGAAAAAAAAAGAAGAAGAAAGGAAAAAAAAAGAAGAAGAAAGGAAAAAAAAAGAAGAAGAAAGGAAAAAAAAAGAAGAAGAAAGGAAAAAAAAAGAAGAAGAAAGGAAAAAAAAAGAAGAAGAAAGGAAAAAAAAAGAAGAAGAAAGGAAAAAAAAAGAAGAAGAAAGGAAAAAAAAAGAAGAAGAAAGGAAAAAAAAAGAAGAAGAAAGGAAAAAAAAAGAAGAAGAAAGGAAAAAAAAAGAAGAAGAAAGGAAAAAAAAAGAAGAAGAAAGGAAAAAAAAAGAAGAAGAAAGGAAAAAAAAAGAAGAAGAAAGGAAAAAAAAAGAAGAAGAAAGGAAAAAAAAAGAAGAAGAAAGGAAAAAAAAAGAAGAAGAAAGGAAAAAAAAAGAAGAAGAAAGGAAAAAAAAAGAAGAAGAAAGGAAAAAAAAAGAAGAAGAAAGGAAAAAAAAAGAAGAAGAAAGGAAAAAAAAAGAAGAAGAAAGGAAAAAAAAGAAGAAGAAAGGAAAAAAAAGAAGAAGAAAGGAAAAAAAAGAAGAAAGAAGGAAAAAAAAGAAGAAAGAAGGAAAAAAAAGAAGAAGAAAGGAAAAAAAGAAGAAGAAAGGAAAAAAAGAAGAAGAAAGGAAAAAAAAAGAAGAAAGAAAGGAAAAAAGAAAAATGGAAAAAGTTTTTGGGAAAAAGGAAAAAGGAAAAAGGAAAGAAGGAAAAAAGGAAAACAAAAACAAAGAAAATGAAAAGAAAAAAGGAAAAAAAATATGAAAAAAGAAAAAAAAATGGAAAAAAAGGAAAAGTAAAAAACACCAAAAACAAAAAATGAAAACAAGAAAAAGAAATACATTCAAAAGGTTTCCTTCTTGGATAACATTAAAAACTATAAATACATAAGAACAAAGCAAGTTATTTTTAATGAGCAACATCAATGAATCTTAACCTAAAAGATACCTCACTCTCTGACTTGTGTAAGAAAGAATTCTTTTGTGTGTCAAGTCACCTCAATATGTAGGCAATTATGGTTCTCCGCAACTTCTTATCTTTTGTTGTTTTAAGTAATTTTGAACCATTTAATCTCTTTGTACATGAACACATTACAAACTGTTTCACTTCTGCATGTCTTGCCTTCAATAGGTCCTGTAAGTGTTAAAATCTCTAGGTCCTCTTTCCTCATTATGTGTCCCAGAAATGTTATCCATCTCTTTTGGATTGTAAGCATAAGTTTCTTTGTTTCTAGTTTTCTTTGGAACTTTCTCATTGATCACATTTTCTGTTCATGAGATTCTTAGAATTTGCTGGTAGATATAAATCTGTCACTTTAGAAACTTGATCAATTGAATTTACAACTTAACCTTTTTGTAGGTTATTTAAAGCCAGAAAATAGTTTTAGATTGTAAGAATTGTTTGAAAATTTTAACAATTTACTGATACAAGTTCTACTAATTAACCCATAGCTTGGGGAGGATGAAGAGGTGAAGTCATTCCTTTATCAAGAGTATTTGAATGTGAATATAATGAATCCAACTGGAATTGGAACTCTCTCCTATTTTCAATTCTGAGTCATTATCCTTACACCATTCGCACATCTAAGTTTACAGCATCTGGTATTTCTAAACAGTCACCCATCTAGATATTGACTAGGCTCAATGTTGCTTAACTTTGATGATTGTATGAGAACCGGTTTTTAGAAACTTGAGACTAAGAATACATTAAAACGTTTTTCTATAAACACTGGTGAAAAAACAAAAACAAAAAACAAACAAACAAATTACCCATCTAACCAACTCATTCACAAGCCTATGAAGTTCATGTAGTTTTGTTTTAAGCAATTCTTTTTAGGTGGTTTACAGATTTGCTCTATTTTTGCATGAAGTGATTTTATTTCTTTTATCAATTTGGAAAAAAGATAAAACAAGCACAGTTACTGAAGCTGTAAAAGAAAATTTAGATATTTTATTGTCATCTGATTAAAGTGCATTTAAACTCATTTATTTAGACAAAATGAGAAATAGAAATTTTTATTATTATAGACTATTTACTCTGACTAGAGTTCTCATCTTGTTAGTCACAATATTTCAACTTGGTAATTAGATCTGCTTAACCAATACTTATCCACTTTCATACTGTGGGTCCCAATCTTTCAATGGGTCACATGATAAATAAAATGGATTGTGATAAAAAAGAAAGAAAAAAATACACAAGTGAGTGCAAAGAGCCGAATATAAACAACGCTAAATTTTGCACAGCATTCATAAATCACCATTAGTTTTTCATTAAGGTAAGCTTGTATGTGTGTGTGTATATATATATATATATATATATATATATATATATATGTGTGTGTGTGTGTGTGTGTGTGTGTGTGTGTGTGTGTGTGTGTGTTCTCATTGAATTTATGATGTATCTTGTTCGTCAAACACGTGGACTGAGGACATCAGTTCTCTCTCACAAAGACACCTCATACCAAAACTTAGCTACGAAGTTGTTGCCTTTTTCAACTACTTGTATGAACTGTGATTTTCCGCATTAACTCAACTTAGGATGAAAGACCGAAACAGGATCAACACTGCACCTAATATGCATGTAGCATAGACTTCCCGTGTTCCCAACTGGAATCAGCTGCTTATGAACAAACAATCAGCCATCTCATTAAATGACATTTTTTTTCAAATATTATTTACTTTACCATTGTGTCGGAATTTCCTTTAAATTTGTTTTTTCTAAAAGTAATAATTTTGTATTCATACAAATAGATAATACAAATAGATAATACAAATAGATAATACAAATAGATAATACAAATAGATAATACAAATAGATAATACAAATAGATACATGCAATTCCAACATGTGTGGATCATAAGAAATATAGATATAAATTGTTGATGCTAAATAAATGAACCTAGAGAACAGAGTTTGTCTGATTTATTACACATAGGTATAATGGGTTGCAATGCAAAATGTGGTTCTTGCTGTGAGTCATAGTAAAAAGAAAAGTTTGGATAACACTGCACTAGACTGGTGGTCATAATATCCTCTGGTTTAATTGAAGAGACATGGAATATCATACGGATAAATTAAGTTAAAGATATTACATGGTATGGGCATCAGAATAAGATTAATCTACCTCTGTAGATTGAATAAAGGGTTTAATTCTAAATTGCTGGAAGGTTATCAACTATGACTGATACCTGAAGAAGGCCAAAATGCAATAACCAACCAAGATGCAAACATTAAACTGAGTAAATCTATATGTAATAATTCCTAATGTTCAAAATTCAAAAAATAAATTTTTACATATAAAAAAATTCTACAAAGAAAAATTCTATTTTTAGAACTGCTAATAATAGCTGTTATCATAATAGTAAAATCTTTATCAATTCATGTGTGGGGTGTTTCTCTGTAGGTAAATCAATAAGTCTATAGTCTAATGATGAAAAAGCATTTATCTTACACAATAATCTCTTTCCTTGTCAATACACTTGATTTATATTGAATAATTCATAAATATTAATAGATCACATAGATCAAATATATTTGCATGAAAGAAAGAAAGCTGCAGGAAAGTAATTGTTTATTCTTGCCTACATTTTCCATAAGGAAAATATAAAACAGTTAAGATATTTTCAAGAAAGTAAACTTATACATACCATCTCGCTGGGCTTCTGTAGGCTCTAAACAGTTTAGAAACAAACTGAATAGGACAAAGAGTATTGCAGTCTTCATTTTTATCCAGAATGATGTGCTTCTAAAATCAGTCAATTACTGATAGAAAAAAGAATAAAAGAGTAACAATCAATATATAAAATTACAATTTTCAAAACAATGTAAAATAAATTTAAAACAAATATAAGAGATGTTAAATGACTTTTGATAATATAAAAATCATTGACCAATGGATACAAAATAAGAAATTTGGATTAGGCTTCAATAATAATTCAACTTAATTTTTTGCAGGGATACTATACTGGATACTATATGTAAGTGTCCTTGTTTGAAAAAGGTTTCCTTTCTGACTATGAATCTTCAATGAATTGTTTCCCATACTTTTCCAGATAGGATACTACTTCAAAAAAAGTAAAATAAAACATCTTAACATAACAAAATTGACGCCATAAATTTTCTTTTAGTTTCTTTGTGTTGCAAACATTAAAGCATGATACAACTTTATTTAATAATCAACAAACTTGGTGTTTTAGCAATAAACGAAAAAGGGATATGCTCTTTGACACTTGAAATTCCAATATAACAAAAATTTTCTTCCGGGTATAACAAGTTTGTTTATAAAAATTCACATTTAGGCACATTACGGTTTCTGTGGGTTATAAATGACGGTTTAAAATATTATTCTAGCCTTGAGAAAAAGGACTTTTTATAGCTTCTTATAGGTGTTTGACTATGAAACACTAGAAATGATCATGATGGTGATAGAGAATATGTAATAAAATTGCAGACTGGATGCTTAGTTGGTTGAAAGGTAAAGAAATTATTTAAAAAAAAAAAAAAAAATTCTGACCCCACTCTCATGAAAGAGCAAAAATGAAACCATCAGTGTTTAGAACTTCTGAATATTTTTTTCCTTGTATAACTAGTTTACAGTTAATGAGTATTTTACAAAACAGAAATTTCTGTAAGAATTGCTAAATTAATTCCATTCTTGATTTTACAAAGGGCTAAGGTATTGGTTCATGCTCTAGAATTGACCTTCCCTACAAGAGCAAAGCAAAAAAAATAAAATAAGGACCACTTTTGTCAGCTCATTTACCAATAAAATGAGAAAGGAAAGAAAATAATACTGATTAGTTGTCTGTCACAGATGAGATAAAATTATCTTTTTCTAAAAAATGCCAAGCTTTAATTACATTTCATGTTAAAAGATTAGTAGGGGAAAAATAAGGAAAAAGAAAATTCATTATGCTATTAGTAGAATTTTTTTGAGGAAAAAAAAAAAAAATGCCTATAGAAGATATTTCAAATATTTTAGTTTTTCTTATGTAATTTCAATAGCAGGAGTGAAAATATTTATTTAGATTGGAAGGATTTAAAATTGTATGAAAAAAAAAACCAAAAAAAAAAACCTCATACTTCAACTATAAGTTGGACTACTGCAAGATTTTGGAGGAATTAAAATTGTCTGAATAGTTTCTCATCCAAATAGTATAAAAATTGAAAATACAGTTAAAAGGTCAACAATAAATGGAAAGTTAGAAATGCTTTTAAGGTTGAAACAATTTACAGCCTTTTGGCAAGAGATTCAGCAATTTTGCCAAGCTATAGTGTTAATCCAAATATGTGCAAGTTCTTTTCACATATCAAAAGACAAAGACAAAAGCTAAAATCAAAATGAATGAATACTTAAGAAAAAATTGACAAATGAATCTAAATGAATCTCAGTTTATTTCAAAGTAATGTCATTGGAGAAATATATATATATATATATATATATATATATATATACTTACTCACTCTTAATAAATATACATTTGTTCCTCAGTGTTTGGTATAATTCTAAGTTTCATGCACAAATTGAAAACTGACCATTGTAAAATTTGATTATTATTATTAATATTTATAACCTACAGTTAAAATAGTGGAGTCATCCATTTACTTATAATAAAAAAAGAAAAAAAAAAAAAAGAAAAAAAAACACAAACTAAGCATGAGTAACAAGAAATACAAAAATACAGCTTTCTCAAAATATTAATGGTAAATAAAAGAGAGAGCCAAATCAGATATTATATGGGAAATAGTGACAAAAAATAAATCTTATAATGGTAATGGAAAAAGATGGAATCTTTGCCTTTTAGAAAAATTGACCCTTCTAAGAAATAGAGAGAACTCAAACTTACTAAATAAAAAAGTGAATTAAAAAGGTCACATGTAAATAAAGATTTTGAAAAATGTTTAACCACATATGTACACACACATTTTATAATAAAAATATAATCTTAAGGTATGCTATATTTATGGGTAAAAGTGCTCAATATCAGAGAGAGAGAGAGCATGTGTAAATATAATGCTAAGCAGTGAGTCTGTTTCATGCCTGAAGGCCATCTGAAAATTGCCTTCAAGCATGAAACAGGCTGTTCCCACTGTGTTGACCTCAGTTTTCATTTTATTTATGTATATATATATATATATATATATATATATATATATATATATATATTATACACACACAGGCAGGGGTGGGGATATTTGTACGCATACAAATTTTTAATTAATTGTATTTCCAAATAATGAATACATATAGTTTTCATATAATTAACTGTACACAGATGCATAATAACTAAATATGCATAGAAAACAAAAAAAATTGATTTAACAGAAATGAAATCCCATTTATCCATTTTAATGGGTGAAAAAAGTATTCGTGCAATACAATAAAGAATACATAATCTGCATTTAATACTTTGTAGAATAGACATCATTCGCTTCTACAGCAACCAACCTCTTAATGATTTGCAAATTTTAGTTAGCATTTTGTTCCATTCTTCTTTGCATATGGTCTTCAGATCCGGGATGCTTACGATTGGATTTGAATTTTCAGATAACGTCAGAGATTTTCGATTGGGATTAAATCTGGGGACTGACTTGACTATTTCAGGATATTTACATTATTTTCAGCAAACTATTTCTTTGTAGATTTTGTAACATGCTTAACATCATTATCTTGGAGGTTCCAATCAGGAGGAAGCTCAAGATTTTCAACTGGAATCATTAAATTTGCTTCCAAAATATTTTGATATGCTACCCTCTATTACTGATACGTTGCCAGTACCTTTTGCAGAGGAAAAAAAAAAAAAAAAAATAAAAAAAAAAAATAAAAAATCAAACCATGATGTCTCCACCACCAAATTTCACTGTTGGAACTGTATTCTTTTGTTTGAAGGCATCAGCATCTTTCCTCCATACATGATTTCCAGAATTACATCCAAACTCAATTTTGGTTTCATCTGTCCATAATAATCTTTCCCGATATGATTTTTCATGATCTTTATGTTCACGAACGAATTTCAACCTGGCATCTCTCTTTGTTTTCAATAGCAGTGGAGTTTTTTGAAGGGATTGTGACTTTATATTGTCCATTTAGTGACACAGATTCCTGATGAAAGCAAATTATCCTGCAACTCTTGATGAGTAACCATTGGATTTTGTTTACTTTGGTGCATTAATTTCCTCAAAGATCTTGAAGAAATCTTCCATGGAGCACCTGTTCTTTGGTTTTCAACAGTTTTGAATGTTTTATACATCAATGAACTAATGGTAGTAAATGGAATATTCAGGTTGTCTGAGATTTTCCTGTAACTTTTCCAGAGCTAAACAATCAGTTCTTTTTGCAAATTTGTCAGTTCTTTACCTTTTGGCATGATGATAACTTTCTTACATGAATATCAATTACAGAATGTTCTGTTTGTATTTTTTAGGCTTAAAAAAAAAAAAAAAAAAAATAATAATATCATTGTAATAATCTAGAATATTAAAGCAGTTTTAAAATCTGAAATTTGCATTGTACAAATAATTTTTTCACCCATTTAAAATGGATAAATAAGATTTATTTCTATTAAATCAATTTTTGTTCTGTTTTCTATGCATATTTAGTCATTATGCATCCGTGTACAGTTAATTATATGAAAAGTATGTTTATTCATTAGTTAGTAGAAATGCAATAAATAAAAAATTTGTATGTGTACAAATATTTATTTCCCCTGTGTGTGTGTGTGTATATATATATATATATATATATATATATATAATTTACATGTTATGAATATAATTAGTATGGTTGGTTGTTGGATTTAACGGCATAGCAACTCCTATAATTAGTATGTCTGTGTATTTTTTGTATACAAGTTTATGAGAAAATTATATATATTTTTAGATATAAAGAACAGTATTAGGGAAATTATATGACAAAGTGGAAAAAGTTTGTGACACATTTTGTCCTTCAGGACTTCATTGGACTAAATTTATTATGTTGGTGTGTCTTCTTTCCATCACTTTTGTAAGTAGGTATCTACACTGTGATATTAGAATATCTGCCAGGAATGGTGAAATGTTGTAAGAGCCAGAGTGCAAATTTACTGCAGATGACTTTGCGATTAAGGAACTCTCTAGACATTTACATTGTAATGAATTATTTTCTCCTTTGATCATTGTAGCATTTTTTATGTCAAAGTTGTGGTCAGTCTCGTTATGGTGGACAACTTGCACATTTAATGTATTATTTTGTAAAATGTCACGTTTGTGTTCATATAAGCTTTTATTTAGATTCCTCGAGGTTTCTCCTATGTACTTTTTGTGAGATTATTACAGGCGATGGAGTAAACTCCTTCCTTCCTTATTGTTTTGTTTCGTATTGACTAAGTCTTTTATTGTTTTGAATGCAGTAGTAACAACTTTTGTATTGAGTTTAGATAGATTATATTCAATTGTAAATGTGATAGAATTAGTAGGCAGTATAATATATTTTTGATTCATTCTCAGGAGGGGCTATTTTTTTGTTTTGGAATATTTTGTGGGCTTTTTGTTTTGAATTGAATATAAAATAATTAGGGTACTGTTGAGGTTTGAAAGGGTTTTCAGTCTAAATAATTCAAGCTGCATATTCTTAGAGCTCTTAGGTAGAATCCAATGATTATGCTGGATTTAATTTTGTTATGATGGGAATAAAAATTTATTAGGTTCTTTTTAGAGTTTTAAACTGTTGTTAACACTGTGGAGCTTGGTATCTAGGAAGGGTATGGAATTGTGTTCTTCCAAAACATATGTAAATCCAAATGTGTGTTCGACTCTGTTTAGTTGATCTACTAGGTCAGGTAAATCAGTATCATGGGGATATATAAGTAGAGCATCATCAGTTCACTAAGAGGTGATCCCATTGGTAATCTAAACTTTTGTTTGTAACAATTATTATTGAATATGAAGTACCATTGATTGTTGATAAAAAAAGCATCTAACACAATCAAAGATAAAGCTCTCTCTCTACCAAGAGCTAAAATAATAAAAATCTGCCATCTCATCACCAGTCAAGCAGTACAGTATGCAGTTTCCAATTTTCTGACAGAGTAAACTGTATCATGGTGCTCTTTTTCTCATTGATGGTGCCCAACTGACACTACTATACCATGTAGTTGACAAAATCAAAAACAACATACAAGCGCAAATTTAGAAATATAAAATGGTGACAATTTTTGCACCCTGTATATACTGAGAGTTATTTACATACATGTGTGTGTATATTTTTAATGTTTTTCATTGTGTGTGTGTCAGAATATTGTAGAGTAGCTTTTTAGTGATTTTTATAAATATATATGGAGGGGAGTCAACCCAATACTACACTAGAACTATTTCATGCTATTATGCCTATAATTTTATCAAATTGTTTTACATTAGATTTTTCATCTGCTTGGTGTCCATTTATAGCATTAATCAATACATGCTTAGAAAATACTTATTTTTCAAAAACAGAATATCAAAGATATAACAGTAGTATCCTGAAGAGATTTTTTAGAAACAAAGAAAAAAAAAGTTTATAATAAGCAATAATTTGTAGGCATTAACAACAAGAATAAGTTCAAATATCCAGACATCCATTGAAAAAATTTGGGTTGAAACAGTTTTTTGACCCATACTCAACTAAAAAGGTTCATTTTAAAGAGTTCTTTCTCATGTTAGAATATCCTATTTAATACCTAGACAAAGATACTCTTGTATCTTAGGAAGAGAGGCTCAGACAATCATTTATTTATACTGAAAATGAGAGAGAGAAAAAAAAAAAAAAAGGGAAAGAGGAGATTTTATGTCATTTCTAAGCAGGAAAATGACTTTACCTAATCATTTATAATCCTTAATTATTTGTAGTGAATCCCAATAAAAATATAAAATTAAAATATATAAACAAAAATAAAAAGAATTCAAATTAAAATAAGACATTTGTGCTTTTTCTTTAAAACCCTTTTTCTTTCTTTCTCTGTCTATACTTTTACCTGAACTAACAAGAAGGCAACCCTCAAATAAAATGAGGAAGAAAAAAAGACTGAACCTGGCCAAAAACAGTGGAAGTTTGCAGGAGTGCAATTTGTGACTGAAAAATGCCAAAAATCAGGGTGGCATTAATGCATTAACTTCAGTTATTAAAAAAAAAAAATGAAAAAGAAAGGAACACCAGAAAATAAAATAATTTGGCCAATTAAAAACATTAACACAAAGAGACGTTTTGATAGCCAAAGTTCTTGCCTTACAACTCTGAGCCTATACAAAAGAGCATAAAACCTGATAGCTGAGGACTACCACTAAATGGCATGCAGAGAAACAGAGATGGTGCCAGAATGACACCAGGAGAGGACAGAACAAAAGAATGCAGCCATGCATAACATGTGAAGAAGCAATTAAGAGAGCATCAGCAGCTGGTATTTCCACTCTGTTTTAGAGCCGAAATAACACAGTAGATTGATATTGACCTAATTTCTCCCATTACTACTACTCCTACCATACTCTCACTTTAAACTACGGAAACAGACATTTCTCCAGACTGCTATCAATATCTGCTTTATTAACAAACTTTTTACTATGCTGAATAGTCACTCATCACTCTAAAGAAAATAAATACATTATTTATTTTTAATCCTTAAGTCAGTTCATTTTATTCCCAAAGTTTCTGATAAAATAATTATCCTACTACTTATGTACATGGGAAATGTTCATGACGTGACACACATTTTCTCTTTACAGCAAATTCAAGATTGATATTTGTAAAAAAAGTAAGCTGAGCTGAAATTAGTTTAGTCAAAACATTTATAATGAATTCAGTTAATGTGAAATGCAAAAAAAATTGTATACCTTATTTTTATTAGGAAGCTAGTTAATAAAGAAACACCAATAGTTAGAGATCTTTTTATTATCTGGTATTGTTATGTCCATTTACCAATAATGGTCTATAGAATAAAGTCAGAGTTGTTAAATAGGAAAAATAAATAAATCCATACTCAGTGAACCCACTAGAAAATCTTTAAATCTTAAAAGAAAAAAAGAAAGGGAATTAAGAATTGAAGAAGAAAAAGATAAAATAGAGTAATCTAAGAAGAATTTAGACAATTTGGTAATTTTATAAATTCTTGTATGCATTTGAAATAACAAATTTAAAAGTTGATTTTGTAGAATTAACTGTGGGCATTCATCAGTCTCAGGAATTATGTTGTCTACTAGGTGGGACAACTAATTCCTGTTACAGATACAGCTCTACTGAGTGGACCTTAGTTATAGTTTCTGGGAGAGACTGCATAATGCAGCATTATCGATGCTTCAACAAAGACAGTACACCTAAACCCTCGGTCATAATGACTTGTGACTTTTTGCAATGGCTTCTAAATAGTTTTGTCAAGCCAATTTCACTTGTAAGGCTTCAGTCCATCTGTGATATAGTTCTCAGGCAGATATCATCAAGAAGTTGACAAATTGACTATAGTGAAAAAGTTCAAAGGTCTTATTGCCAGAATGCTAATGCTCTAACCACTCAAACACACACCTAGGAGTGGCAGTTAAAAAAAAGTTGAATGATAAGTAAAGATGATACAATTTCACAAGTGAATTTTTACATAGCTCCTGCTCTAACCAACAAATATTTCAGTTAGTTTATCTTTTTGTCTTAATCAGATAAAAGTCTACAATTCTTCATAGTATATAAAACTTATGGGTTTTTTATAAATATACAGTCTCATTTTCTCAAAAGTTGACACATTCTGAATTTACCCTTTAGATAATCTCAAAACTGGTTTGAGCAAATTGAAATTTGCTGTCAGTCATCCATGTATATAAACAAGGAAAGCAGTTTTTGGAAGTTTAATTTTTTTTGCATTTTTCCTACAAAAACTTACCAGCTTAAATAGGCATAAAAATATATTAAAACCAACAGTTCTAATTTCAGTACTAAAAACTAAGACTAGTAAATTCATATACACAACAATAGTTACTTTGTTATGATGTAATGGTTAGCAAACTAATTGAGCATATCATGACTATTGTAATGAGTATAATTCTTACCAGGTGCTCCATTTATAAGCTAAACTAAATAGAAATACCAACAAGGGGGGTGCTCTAAATTGAAAGAGAAACAGAGTAGTTATAAATACATATTTTCCATACACACTTAGA
>OZ038483.1:55218554-55321054 GCA_964036315.1 Acanthosepion esculentum | reverse complement strand
GAAATCAAGACAGTAGTGCTATTTTATTACACAAACTATTTCAACACGGTGTATAGAGAAATTGTCTAAATGATTGATTGATACGAGTGCTTTTGGCTAATCTATTAGCCATTTTCAAGGGTTTAGATCATTTGCTATTGCCGATATGTAGTCATGTATTTAATTCCCAAACATGGCCGAGCTTACATTTCTTGGATAATAGCCCTATAATGTCCCACTTAAATCAACATGAAAATGTACCAAGATAGATATGTAAAATACTTGTCAAAAACACAAACATCTAAAAATAATAGTTGGCATAATCACAAAAAAACAATCCTTAAAGGCATTAACTACAAATATGTCCATAATGTATTGTTTGTGTTTAGGAATTAAAAATATATCTATGCATCAGCAACCTACACACTAGTGTTTGCAATAAAAAAAAAAAAAAAGAAGAAAAAAAGCCAAAAAACCTCGACAATAGCTAGCAGATTATTGGAAAGGACTTGGAAGAAATAATTATTTTGGTAAGTTCTCTATACATTATGCCCCCCACTCACCAATCTTGTTTGCCCACCAGAAAAAAGAAAAAAACTTAAAAGTACCTCGTTAGTTATTATCAATAAAAAATATATTAGAGAAGGATTTCTACCAAAATATTTTGAATATTTATATGAATAAAAGATCTCAATTACAGTAGTTTGCCAACTGTTCAAGAAAATATTTTGGCTTTTATGAAAAAGAGAAACAGACATCAATCAAAAATCAAAACCTGTTTTTTTGTGTCTGTAACTAAAATCTATGAAGTCATCTGTCTTATACATCAAGGTTTATGACAGGAATTCAAATGGAAATGGTTCTTTTTTTCCTCTGATATTCTTTGTGCTTCGTTCCTTCAGATAGTTTTGTTTTTTTTTGTGTCAAAGAGGCAAACAAGTGACATTAAGTTTAAGGCTTCAAATTCCCACCACTGAACTGTCCTATTGAACATGTGCATGGCTGAGTGGATAAAAAGGATTGGCTGTGTGAATTGAATACATGGTCATAAGTTCAGTCCTTGTGTTGGGTAGATAAAAAACAATATATATATATATATATATATATATATATATATATATATATATATATATATTCTGCTTCAGTGGAAAAGACAAGTGACATCATAAGAAAAAAAATTACTGATACAAGATCTACTTTAACATGTACAGGCTAGAGAGTAGAATAGCTGAAATGTGACAATCAAAGGCTGAGAACACGAATCAATGAATAATAAGTCAAAAATATGTATATATTTTGTTTCAAAACGGTAAACTTCACTGTATACTAAAACTTGAAAAAATAAACCAATCACAACATTTAATAATTACTTAATATTAATTATTAATTTATCAATAAAATAGAATTCTCTTATATTTCCTTAAAAAAACAATTTTATACCAAACATCTGTATTTTAAATATACAATTCCTTTTAAGAAGGAAAGGAAAGACATTAACTGTTCTTAGTTCAAGCTGAAGTTCTAAATTATCCACATTTCTAACTGAACTAAAGTCTTTTTTACTGTCTTCTGAATACATTCCCCTTCTTCCCATTTTCATTTAAAAAAATCTGGGCTTTTGAAGTAGAATTAAAAAACGAAAAATAAACAAAAAACACTGCCACATTCATGGTTAACATTCTAAAAAAGGCAAAAGTGTAAAATAATTTAAAAATAAAATAAAAGACAAAATTTTAAGTAAAAAAAACCCAAAAAAACACCATGGGCAAAGGAAAATTCAGAAATGAAAGAAAATTTAAATGAGAATTTATTTGTAAATTTGACTGTTCAAAACTAAAACATTATTAATCAATATTTGCATAACATTATTGAGCTTGCTAGGAAATGAAGAAATTATCTGATGTAAGTGGGTGGAGCTTTAAATATTTTAGTAAAATCTAAATCCAGACAAGAAATAATTTTAGTTTTAAGATGAAAAATACTGCAGTGCATTTTAGAGAGCAAGAAAAATATTTTGATTTGTAGAAGTAATTTACCTCCTGCCCCCTCAAAGCAGTGAATTTCATTTACAAAAAAAACAATTGCAATAAATAAAGTAAAACGTTAAAACACAAACTCTATATTAGGACAAAGTATGAAAGAATTATATCTCCTCTGCCCCCCCCCCCCCCATTCTTGCCATATTACTTTAGCAATGCCCATTTATTTTGTTTTTCACAATGGATAAATGATACCTAATGATGTCTTCAGTTACCAGTTCCTAAATCCTGTTCAAAATCCATGAATTGCAATTTGAAATACAAGAAATATAGGAATTAATTAGATACTGCCTTATTCTGGATTCCTATCTCACATTATTGTAAATTAAAACACTGATATGTGAATTACTTCAACCCAGAAACCAAGTCTGACACTATATGCATACTTCTGTCCTTGATTAGTTTTTTTATTTTAGAGATATTATTGTGTACCAATCTATAGGCTTAGATTTATTCAAGTGTGTGATATTATAAGGTTATATTTAACAGTAATACCATGTTATTTTTAACCAAATGTAAAGAAAACAATCTTTTAAGAATTTTCGATAAAAGATTGTGCACTTGTATCTTAATAGTGCCATAAGATTTAGAGATTGGCTTTTACCATGAGTGCTTTGTCTTTTCTCAGAAACTTGACCACTGTTCAAAATATGGTCACAATCTGAAGTGGATTAGTCTGTGCACATGCACTTTTATACTTACACAATATTTACATCACCTACATAAAAGCATAGATATGTCTTGAGTATTTGTGCAACACAAAGATTACCTTTCCCCTCCCACCAATTTACAGATTCTTCATTTCACATCATTTACCAGAATAAATGAACCTGAGCCTCATTCATTACTTTACTATACCATAGTGTAATAGTGATAAGCAGTGACTCCTGAGTTTAACCTGCGAAATCATTATCTTACTAGTAGCTCCTAAAAATATGGCCTTGTACTAAAGCCTATTTGTCCATTCAAGCCAAAATGATAGTGATGCGAGTAGAATGTAAAAAAAAAAAAAAAACTTAATGAGAGTGATAAAAAAGTAAGGGTGGTTTTATGAATATTCTTAAGCATCTCCTAACACCAATTATCAGAAATGGTTGGCAACGTTTCAAATCTATAGAATTTAAAATAAATTTAACTTCACACTTATGTTAAGTATATGAGCACATCAGAAAAGCTAAATATTGATTGTTTAGTAAATCACTTTCAAAATACAGGATACAAGAAGGAAAAAGAAGAAATTGTGCATAAAAATACTGAAATAAATTTACAAATTTAAAACCGAATTGTAACTGAAAATAAAAAATAAAATAAAAACAAATAAAAATTAACTCCAAAATTGAATAATTATTTATAAGGGAACTAACTCCTAAATAATTACAACCAAGGGAGGAAACTTATCCGTTACTATTTTGAATTTAAAACAGATTAAAAAAAAAAATTGAATTAATTATGTTAACTATATAACCGAGTATTAAAACATCTAAAATGAACACTAATTATTATAGATATTTATTAAGCTAAATTTAGACTGACATGAGGGAAAATTGATAAATTACCCACGTGAGAAAGAGTGTTTGAAAGAAAGAAAAAAGAATTACCATTCAAAATTGTATGTTTTTTACTTTTGTCAACCACTAGTGCTGATGAGAAATATGCAACTACCTCAACTACAGAACAGGTGCTATATATATATATATATATATATATATATATATATATATATATATATATATATATATATGCACACACAAAAAGACTTCAACAGGAAATAGTCTAAAAAAACAAAGGCTAGTAAATCCAAAGTTAGACAAAATATTCCTCTCTACAACTTAATGAAAATCTTTTACTGTGTAATGAAATAGCCATCAATAATAATATATACAATTTCCTGTTTATACATTATTTTTATAGATATACTTTAAGTAAATGCTCTGTTTTTTAATTAAACTGTATTAATTACATTTGCTGGCCGGTTAACAGCATGTTAGATCAAATGGATTACAGGTACGATTCCTGTCATATTTTCTATAAAATTTCTCCAACATTCAGGCTGGTAAATGTAATTAACACTGTTTAATTAAAAAAACAGAACATTCACTTAAATAAATTATATCTATATGTAAACAACATATAAACAGAAAATGTATTAAATAATTGTCAGATTTAATCTATTTTATATAAATATAAAAATGATGAGAAATAGAAAAGCTTTTAAACTACGCATTTTGCTAACGTGATGAGTGTTGGGTTCTTCAGGTTGGATGAAAAGACAAAACTGTGTGTAAAGAAAATACTTTGGGATTTTTGAGAAATGTATTTTCCTTACAGTTTTGTCTTTCATTCCGACTTGAAGCTGAGCACAACATGTTACATTGGCAAAAGCTGTCGTTTAAAAGCCTTTCCACTTTGTCTCATCATCTTCACTTTTGTTTTAGATACTATTATACATCCCACAAACACACATTCAAATTAGTACTTATATATATATATATATATATATATATATATATATATATAGATAGATAGATAGATAAGACAATTTAAAAAACAAACATTTTTTGCTCTTGTATATAAATACTTGTCACAAAATAAAATTCTCACATTTGCAATGATAAAGTCCCTCAGAGTATAAAAAGATTAGTTTTCCTTTTGTTTTTATTCATATTGTTCTTTTAGGATATACTCTATCTGAAAATTTTACAATACACACACACATATATATATATATATATATATATATATATATATATATTATTTAAAATATTAGAAACACTATTTCTGCTCCCGCAGTTTCTACCAATGGAGGTTTCTTCAGGCAGTGAAAAGATTAGTGCTCATAATATTTTAAATATTAACTGGCTCTACACTTTCAATTTTCTGAGCTGTGTTTTGAGCACTTTTTTAAACTATAACTGTTTCTTGACAAGATAAACCTCATCTGTAAAAACAGTTTTACTATATATATATATATATATATATAGTAAAACTATATATATATATATATATATATATATATATATAACCAGCAAAATGATTTGTTTAAAAACTTTTCCACTTTGTCACATCATCTTCACTTTTGTTTTGAATACTAGTATGCCTCCTGCAAACACACACATTATATATGAACAAATTTGCTACAGTTATAAGAAAAGAGTACTCAATATTGGTGATTAGGTATTTTTATAGATATAGAAAGAGTGCATATAGGAATTATCATTCCATGGTGACCATCAGTTTCATGCCTAAATACAGTGCCGATTCAAATAATGATATGTGTGTGTGTGTGTGTGTGTGTGTGTGTATACACACATGTTAACCTAATATCAAAATTGTCATTATTACTTATTAAATGTGGCTTAATTATCTACGAATCTTACTATAGTTTAGAATATTTTAAAAAATCCAAAAATAGATTGGTACACATCAAAAGTGACTGGTAATTTTTAGAAAAGTAGAATGAATTTTAATTAAAACAGTTTCCAGGTTAATTAGAAAGATAAGGAAAAATTTACATTGCCTTATAGAATTGAATGCATGTTTCAAGCTAATTGACTTACATAAGACTGCAATAGTAAATTATTTACTGTTTAGTATGGAAATAAAGTAGAGCTTTTCAAAGTAAATGGAAAAATAAAATATAAATTCAGTTTGTTTAAAAAAGTAACCAACATTTGACTGGCTTGTAGTGTAAAATGCATTAAAAGTCAATTTCAAATTTTTAAATAAAACATTTCCTGATAAGAAATAAAGGCTTACACAATTCATCTAACATTGTGTAAGGTCTCATCTGAAACTAATAGTACTTTAGATTGAGTAGACCTGATGACTAGTCCACCAAAACGTGTACACATATAGTTTAAAAAGAATAATTTAAGAGATTTATCTGTTGGTTAACAATTTGCTGTCATAAATGTCACGCTAACAGAGCATACAGTCAAGTAAAAACACGAGCAATAAAAAGAGAGAAAAACGAGCAAAAAAAAAAGAAGAAAATAAAGACAATCTAACTACTATGCTATTCACTAAAAATATAAAGTAGAAGTGTAAGGAGAAAAAGGTTATTGAAGGAGAAAAAAAAAAGGGATGAAATCTTTTAATGTAAGTTCAAGGCCAAAAAGGACTACCCTGTGAAGAAGTGGCCAGTGCCAGACTTTAGATTTGAGCTAGAAAGATTGGAGGTCCCATATAAAGAAGCCCCCCCACCCCAAAAAAAGGTCCCTGCATCAGGCACAACCTAAATCCCAAATCTGCATATAAAATATTCAATAGTAATAAAAAGTGAATAATTTTATTTATTTATTTTTTTTTTTTAGTGCTTTAAAGGTCATCAACATGATTTGGTGGGGGCCATAAAGTGTTTGATTATTTAGATAAAAATTAAACCAGCCTAGCTGTGTATTTATGTGAGGGACAA
The DNA here is from genome assembly GCA_964036315.1 of Acanthosepion esculentum. Classification (NCBI taxonomy): domain Eukaryota; kingdom Metazoa; phylum Mollusca; class Cephalopoda; order Sepiida; family Sepiidae; genus Acanthosepion; species Acanthosepion esculentum. The sequence goes on along the minus strand of OZ038483.1, from coordinate 55,314,622 downwards.
ACCCCAAAGTCATCTTAGAGTAGCAAAGAAGAGTCCATTAAATCTGCTCTATTCTGATGTTTTTCATTTTTAAATTAGATTTGAATTGTTTGAAGGCTAACACTTCAAAGTTTTACTGAAGTCTAGTTTCAGACACAATACATTTAGCTCTAAGAAAAAGAAAGAATATGTCCCAGTCTTACTTCATCAAGTAAAGATTGTTTTGTTATTTTTTTGTTTATCATACTCAAAAGAAAAAAATGAGCAGATAATTAGAGATTTTTTTAAAAAACGGTAACAGAATAACAGAAACTTTAAAAAAAATTAATCCTGTCCTACATAGTACCTATTACCCCCCCCCAGAAAACTGATTATTTATGAATGGACCATTAAGGAACAATGTATTGCTCCCCCAGCACTTTGGTCGAGTATTTAAGTGTAGTATTTTAGAATAATCTTTGTTAATAGAGTAGAGAAATTATGAAACTATGTTATTGTTAAACAATGAACTTTGGTATTCAACGAAATGTTTAATTTAACAAGTATCAGGAAGATTTTTTGGGGGAGATGGTCGTTTTAAAATCGATCAAGATAGATAAAACCTGAAAGAAAGAAATTATGAATGAAGACAATTTTAAAGCTTACAAGATTTTTCATCAGCTGATTTTGATTAAAGGAAAATGAGATTTTTATAGGAACCACTGACATATTTCAACCAAAAATATCTACACACAATAACACTCGGGTAATAAATACAAATTAACATACTAATTTGGGCTAGTAAAAACTGCGTCAAATTTTTAAATTACAAATTTGAAACGTAAAAAATTATAAGCAAAAATGACAAAAAAGGGAAAAATTTCATTTCGTTTCCATTAAGTCATTATTAAAGCACATGAAGATCTACCATGTACTTGGACAAGTGAAGTCTTTCCGACTAAATTTGTGCACAATATCATTATCATTATTATATCAAACTATAAAGCGTTTAAAATATGGTTAAAAAAAGAAAAAAATGACGAATATTCATTTTCTTTAAGATGAGGAACACTAATATGTGCGTTCATCTTCATTGTAAATTTAAAGACCTGAAAAATATAGACAATTACTACCTGAAAAATGTAAACAATTTAAGTGTCTGCTTGTGTGCATTTTTAATCGACAAACAAGCAAGTGTACTTCATTCACTTAAAAAAAAAATGAAAAGATCTCTATGGCCACACAGGTTTATAAAAAAATAAATAAAATAAAAACACCATCCAGTACTACTGGCATTACAGACTGGAGGACTATCGCAGAAAACAAAAGCTGTACAGTTAGGGCAGAGGGTGGGGATGAATAACGGTGAGTTAAAAATTACAGTCCGGAAAATTAGGTGTACGCACACGCGCGTACACACACACACACACACACACACACACACATGGAAAATATGTACAAAATCCGATCATTAAATTTTATTTTTATCTCATGATATTAATTATGGTTTAGTAGTCTTTTTGTTTCTCTCTTTAAAACTTTTCGATAGAAACGAGAAAGAAATAGATAATTTTAAAAATCAAACTCACCACTGACAGGGTTGTCCAATGCAAAGAGTAATGAATGAAGTGGAGTAGCCAGAGAATTTAAAAATAAAATTAAATAATTAGCAAAAAACCTAATTTTATGAATATCAAAAGCTGGTTATAATGTTGTGTGTGGTGTGTGGTAGGATCCGTAAAGAAGCGTGTGCGATATACACACAAGTCCAGAATCTATCTGCATGCACTTCCATTTACACCAAGAGAAGCACTCGTGGTGTTTACTGTTTGGTGGACACTGATTTTTCTTCGCTTGGGCAAACACAGCTGATGGTTAAAAGAAGATGATGCTACGATTCGGGCGAAAGAAGCGAGTTTGGAAATCAAAGGAAAATATAATCTTTAAAAATATTAGGTCAATCCAACCATAGATGAATATTGAATATTTTTTTTTAATCCGATTGTAGTGTAAGGTAAAGGAACTTCTTTTTCCTGTTAAAAAAAAAAAAAAAAAAAAAAATAAGGAAAAAAAAAAAGGAATTAAAAATAAGTGATTGAAATGATCACCAAATCATGATTATCGGAACGAATAATATCGAAAAAAAAAATCCTTTTTTTTTTGGTAGAACGTAAGAAAACTGGACAAATCCTTTCAGATGATTTTTTAAAGTATATTTCTCCAACAATTGCTGTCTTAATGTAAGTGGTCTGTTGTGCTATATTGTTGTGACACCTTGTTGAGAACGATCAGTAATTCCTAACGAAAAGCTGGTTTGTCCCTCGAGAGGAGGGGAAGAGATGTGCGCCAGTCGTCTCATAGACTGGAGCGCCAAAGCGTGCAAGCGAGCATGTGTGCTCTTTGTAAGTGTGTCTGTCCTCCTCGCATTAGTTAGTGGAAGAGGTGTGTGTGTGTGTGTGTGTGTGTGTGAAAGGGGGGGGGCGATTCGTATTTTGCTTCCTACTACTACTACTACTACTAAGCAAACAAAAAAATGTGGGGAACCCAGAAGAGTCGAGGCAAACGAAAGAAAAATGAAATCGAGAAAAAAGGCGACTAGTTGGCAACAAAACGAATCATAAACAAGAGAGATCATTCAGAAACAGTGATCGAAGAAATATTCCCATTTCTTTTCCTACTACAACTACTACTTTTGGCAAGGCAGCAGCTAAAACTAGTTCTACTATTAGCACTAGTGCGTCTTTTACAACTGCAAAGTATCTGCCCCACACTTTTTTTTGCCGTAGTGAAAAAAAAAAATGTAGTACAACAAAGTGACAGGTAACAAAATAATTAAGAGAAGTGGACAGTAAGGAAAAAGAACAAGAGCAAAAGTTTCATTAGAGAACAAGAGGGGAAAATAATTGTACCCACCTAGCCCACGTTTTCTTTTATTTATTTTTTTTAAACACTCAACAAATAGTTATTTAAAAATATGGCATACAGAGATAGCGAGAGAGAAAAATATGAGAAGCCAGTAGGTCCAAAATCGAATACCATCTAGGACGTGGTGCACTTAATGGTTAGCAGCGTTGTCATACACTGGAGATCAATTACAATTTATTTTACTCGTTAGTCATTGAGTATGAGTTATATCTTCACTAGGTGCTCCTTAATCTTGGCCCTGTGCCACATTTGCGCTTAGTAAAGCGCAATATGATAAAAAAAAAAAAAAAAAAAAATGAAACAAATGTCCGAACGAAAATAATACGTTTTTTTTTCAGTTTTTTATCAATGAAGACGAAGAGTTTGTCAGTTTCAGAATGAGAGGCGGAGAAAGGGGAAGAAATGACAATTTGGAAAAAAGTGAAAGTAGGTATTTACCCACTGCCCCACGCAGCAAGATGTGGCACAAGGCCGAGTTTTATCCCTGTAGACCTCGTAAAAACGGAGTCAGTTTCCCGAGACGAGACTTTGCCCTTCGACATAGCCTCGTCTGGGGGATACCCTCTGACCTGTAAAAGTAACATCTTTTTAATTTTATCCTATTAAAAAAATCAGCAATTACAAATAAGACTTAAAGAGGCTCTGAATTTAACGATTTGCAACGTCCGAGTATGTCAATAATACACACAATCATTTCTCCACCCAGATAAGGTAGAGTGGATTCAAGACAGCCGGAGGGATAAGAGTTGGTTTTTTTTTTTGTTTTTTTTTCAATTGTCTGCCAGACTAAAAATCCGAACAGTGTTGACTGTTGGTAGAGTTTTTAAAATTTTAAGGAAATGGGCTATTTCTAATCTTTTGCATTTTTTTTACAGTTTTAAGATTTAAAAAGACATTGATTCAAGAATCAAGAAAATAAATAAAAATCATTTGGTAAACAGAGAGAGAGAGCACGCGAGCGAGAAACAGGTACACACAACCGGTGAGACGCGCACGCAGAACGGTTGAGAGACGCACACGCACGCACGCGGAACGGTTGAGAGACGCACGCGGAACGGTTGAGAGACACACAGGCACCCGCAGAGAACAGGCGAGAGAGAGAGAGAGAGAGACACCCCCCCCGCACAGAACGGGCGAGAGAGAGAGAGAGAGAGAGACAGACACACACACACAGAACTGGTGAGAGAGAGAGACACACAGAGAACATCTGAGACACACGAAATGAGAAAGTGTGGTACTGATAAATGTCATATATTAGCTTAAAAGTCACTATTGGGCAGCATTTAAGCTAGCTTCTGCAGAAGGCTCTTGATTGGGTCTTCATCTCAATAAATAGAGAGGAGTAGATGCAACAGGCAACAAACTACACAAGAACTCAAAATTGATCGCTGCATTTAAGTATTGCATTAATATTTAAACTTACCTTTCAAAAGTTAAATGATAATTCTTCTGCTACCACTTAATTTAAAGACAATTTGATGTACATAGATCCTTACTTTCCATATAAACAATTACTTTTTATTTCATGGGTGACCTTTGCTGAATTTTGCAATCGTTATTGTACAAAAAAAAAAAAAAAAAAAAAAAAAAAGAATAATAATAATTCCTTGCAAAAATCACGTACAAAAATTTCCTAAAACAATCACAGTAATGAAAACTTGGGAATCCAAAATTTCATGATTTTGGGTCTGGATTTGGCCCAAAATGTTTTTAAGTTCCTCATAGAGTCTGCCTGGACCCAAAATGGTATATAATCTATAAGCAATGTTTTTTTTTTCTTGGACAAATTTCAAAAGTAATCAGTCTATTTACACTGTTCGGACTGTTGTCCTAATCTTTGTTACCATATTCATGACGTATCGGCTGTTGTATGCTCTGGCCTTCTTCCGATGATTGGAATTTTGAACTGAACCCTTTATTTCATTGACTGTGGTAGATTCTTCTAATTCCAACTGTCATGCTTCTTCCAGATGTCTCAATTATCTTTCACAGGGTTCAGTTTGAAATTCCAATCACTTGAAGGGCGGAGCGCACAACAGCCGAAACATTGTAAATATGGCAACAAAGATGAGGACAACAGTCCAAACAATGTAAATAATTACAATACCTCATCTCAGAAATATAGGCATGTTATAATCTAGTTAACAGATTTAACCATAAGCTGTCATCAGCATTTAATGGCTAAAATAATCATTAGGAGATATATATATATATATATATATGAATAAAAAGGAATAAATAATGCCGTAAAATACTGGCTAAAGTTATTTTAATAAAAACATTAATAGCTAACCATAAAGTTTGTAAGGATACAGATCACTATTTTAAGAACTTCTATGTTCCAGTTGACTGCTTAGAATAATCAGGGTCACATTACTTAAGAATAACATTTTAGGACCAAGACAAGTTGAACAGATGGTTATCAAGAAAATATGAAGAGTCAAGACTTGGTGTTCAGCTGCCTGTAAATAACAATTCTTTTCACTTCATATGAGAAAATGTATATGGTCTGACTGCCTCACCCCCGATAAAATTTGATGGCAATGGGTTCATTTTATGTTTAAGGTAGTTGAAGAGTGGAAGTTGTACAGGCAAAGGACCCTCTCGAAATGATGTTTTGGGACTCTTTAGATTGGCATTTAAAATTATTTCCTTGTCAGTCTGAATGTATTTCATAAGAATAGTGATGGAGGGGGGACTCTGATATATTACTGTGCTGTGCACGATTTCTGAAAGACCTTACTTACCACACAAACTGAATCAGTATTTCCAAGGTAAATATAGATTCTGGCATCATTAACCTTTGTTTCTATCCCAGCCTCAGTCATTCAATAATTATGAAGATTGCAATCAGTTCCATGACTGTGCACCTGACCAGTTCCTTCCCCATTTATCTGGGGTTAAATCTGAAAAGTTATTCCTTTATAGTGTATCTGGGCAAGTAAACCAAGTTGTGTCCATCCTTCTTTTGATCAAACCAGAGCTGATGTACTTGTAACTTGTAGGCTCACCTTGGTTATTGACTGCATCAGTGGAACCCCCCAACCCTAACTGACTTCACTCTAGGAAGTACACTGGATATATATATATATATATATATATATATATATATGTGTGTGTGTTGATATATTATAGATATAAAAGAGCAGCCTGGTTTCATTTAAGATCTATCAAGTAGACTTTTCAATAAAATGATTTAAATCTTGTCATTCAACAGTGGAAGATTATATTACAACTTAACCTCCAGTTTTTAAATTAAAAAAAAAATTATCTATGAAACATCAATGTATATTTTGAAAGTGTGACATGTTTTCTTTCCTTCATCATCTTTCAGAAGATATAGATAAAACTGTAAGGATTGTTTATTGGCAAGGCAATGCACAAAAACAAAGATGTTTAAGTTCTGATAAAATTTATTATAAAATCTCTGAAAATGTGAAAAAAATTTTGCTTTATAAGTAAATGTTATTGAATTTATTTTATTTTGTTAAATAGTTACATAATGAAAACAAATTTGTTGCAGTTATTTATTTACACACTAGCTCAAACAAAATATGAGCACATAGCTGAGTGGTTTGAACATTCATATACTGACCATGAAACCCAGATTCAAATCTCGTCATGGTCGATTTGTCAGGAAAGTGACTTCCTCATGTTATTGGTCTGGAGGAGGTGATCCCAACATGTGACACCTTGGAAAGTGCCTGAAAATCAGACCACGGGTTGATCCAAGCTCTGTGTGTGAAATTGGGCTGACAGAATTCTTAGATACCATCAATGGCTGTACTAGCACAAAATCACAAGTCATCGTGACCGAGGATTTGAGTGTGCTGGCCTTGTTTGAACTGTTCATCACACTAGATAACATGCTCTCTTCCAGAAACTGTAACTAAGTTCTGTTCAGCATAGTTACAGTATAAACCACAGGTGGGCTCTGTGTGTGTGTTGAACAAACACAAAATGCACCCAAGCAAGTGTCTGCAATAAGGTAGTAGACAGGTATCCTTGAATACGAGTGGCCAGCCATTAAGACCTCAAACTAAAGAAACTCCCATAGATACTAGAATGAGCAATGACAGTGGACTTGAGAAGCCTATTTTCCTAAAAAACTATTTTAAAAAAGATTTTTTTAAATTTCAGCTAATAGTAACATGGTTTAGTCAAGGAATGTTGAAAAGTTCCTGTATGGAAATGGCTAATCTCACCATTAATGATAATACATGCTTTACAGATAAAATTTAAATGATTAACAGGGTTTTGACTTGTACTGTAAATAAAAAGCGAATTCATAGAAAAGATTCAGAAGTTAACAATTTTGAGAAAAGGAGACAGAAAGAAAAATTAAAGAATTTTATCAACAAAAGACTAGACTGGTCTAGATACTGGAGGTATGATTTTGAATTATTAATTTTTTATGGCTTATCAACATTTTGTAGGTTTAGATACCGGAAAGAAATTACACATTCATAAAAAATTTGGCCTATCACAAAAACCTTATAAAACTCCAACAGGGGGTAGCAATTCCTGAGAAGATTTTTTAATGCAAACAAATTATTTCTTACTCAAGTTCATTTCATCACCTTAAACTGAAAGAGGAAATTTTCTTATTCACAGTATTGGAAAGAAGACTTGCTACTTTTGTCAAAATAGCACAGAAGGTCTAAACCTATTTTCTCACTTTAAATGAAGTATTGCAGAAATCAGTACAATCATCTCCTTTAAATATTTTGACTAATAGCAGAAGAACAAAATCAATTTATTTTTTCATCCAATTTTATGTGAATTTAAATATCAAATATCAAGTTATTGAAACTGTAAAACCTTGCAATTATATATATATATATATGATAAAAATATAGTTTTAAGGTATGCTATATTTATAGATAAAAGTGTTGAATATCAGGGATAGAGTGTATGTAAATATAAAAGTGGACACTTAGGTCAAAACCAAGTGGTGACAATCTGTTTCAGGCTTGAATAAAATCTTCTGGACTGAAGATTGCATTCAAACATGAAACAAACTGATGAGCTCAGTGTCCAATATATATATATATATATATATATATATATATATATATATATATATATATATAGATATTATTGACAATTGGGAAAATATTCATGGAAATATAATGTTTCAAAAACACCTTTCATTTATTTTCTACTCATTCTGAAAGATTTCTGTCTCTAAACTCATGCACTTAAAGCAAACAACATAAAGTGTGAAAATTTTTTTTTTTTAAAAGTCACTTTTTTTTTCTTTTTTTTTTAATGCTCACAGGCAATGACAGCTTGGAAAAATATAAGATTTCATTATTTTAAACATACACACAACTCATTTTTTCACCTTTAATCTGATGAAGTGTAATCGGTGAAATGCATAGTTGGATGTTTTTTCAAAACATACTTTCTTGAACATTTTTCCAATTGTTAATTTATAAACTGTTGGCATCATATATATATTTTCAAAGTTTATATACTGATATAGATCATTCCTATTTCATTTAGATATTTTAATTTACTGATTATGTTTTATGTATTTTAAGATTTATGTTCCTTAAGAACATAGGTAATCAAAGCTCTCCACAACTTCCTTTGTAAATCTCTGTAAATTGTGATTCTTGGGAAAGATACTGAACAGCCATGCCTTGACCAGTTGATTAATTTCCCATGCTGATAACCCCTACAAAGCCCAGACATCCATTTCGATTCAAACAATACCCGATTTCTTTCGACAAACCCTACAGTCATATGCGGTTTATTCACAAAGTTTCTATCAGGTCAGTAGTAGAAAGCAATGGATTTAATTTTCTATTTTCTTTCTTTTTCCATAGCCAACAAGCTGCTGTTTCAAGCAGAAGGATTTCTGGAAATACAAATTTATAACAGCATTTGTAGACAGTATTTAAGATAAGATACATTTCTTTTGACAGGTCAAAGAATAAAATTTGAGATAACCATTTCAAATCAGAGAAATTTAGCTTGAACTAGATTCAACTTGTTGAGACAAAAAAGTCCTTTATAATATTTAGGACAAAATACAGACAGAAAACACCAGTAATAGTAACAGGCTTAATTGAGAATGGAAGCAATGTAGATCCTAATTCACATTTCTTAATACGTTAGATCATATATTATGGTCAGTTTATTATTTAATGACTAACTGCTTTGTATCATTCAAGATCAAAGACAGAGTTCAGAAGTGGTTATTTGATAATCTAATGAGAGATAGCAATGTTTATTTTCCTAAAGCGTTGCAATGTTTCCATAGAGCAATTAGAAATATTGATTTAACAGTGGCAAAAATTATAGCAAGACAATCGGGCCTCTCTCAATTATTGTGATTATAAATGCAAACTCAAGACACTGTACAAATTATGCAGAATTATATTTACAAAACTATTTTTATAGGAACTTAGATTATTAAAAGAAATATTTTATTCCATTAACCAAATCTTGATTCCCTTTTGATATCAGTTAAAAAGTAAAGTCTTTATAAATGAGAACAATGTTTCATATTAGATAAGTTTTTCTGTAAAACACTTGTAATAAGAAAATCAAACTTCCTTTGGAGACAAGGAAAGAGAAAGGAAAAGAAGACAAAAGAGTGAAAGAGAGAAAAAAAAGGAAAAATTATTGCTATTTGGCCACAGGTTATAATCTTCTGACATGGAAAATTAAGGTTTTAAAAAATATTTAAATCTTTAATAAAAATCTGAGGATCTATAGAAGACACACATAAAGGATAACATAACTCTCTCTATAAGGAAAGTGAGACGGAGGTCAAGGAGAAGCTATAAATCTCTACACGAAATAAAGATTTGAGACAGATTCATGGTCTTAAACATAAGTGAAAGTAATTTTGTTTGATTTTTAATAGCTCTACTGTTTTATCTATCAATTAAACATGCATTAAAACTCATAAGCTTTAAAAGTGAGTTTGGGGTTTTGGATCAGAGAGAGAGATGGAGAGAGGGGTGGAAATCAAAAGTCAGTTTCTAAGTTTCATTAAGTTCTGCTCATTTCATTGAATCAAAACATTTGCTCTCTTAACCACTGAACAGGCCCCAAAATGAAGCTAGCTGAGAAACTATGATATAACATAGCTAAAGGTCTTTAATTTAGGAACCCATATACATACATAGATGAGTGAAAAAAAAAAAAAAAAAAAATATATATATATATATAAAATTTTTTTTTTTTTCTAAACATTATCTATACAGAAGTACAAATTTGAATAAATACTTTAGTGTATGTAGAAGAGATTTATTTACATTATACAAGTTTGAAAGATTTTTCTCATTTAGTCATAACTAGTAATTACATCAATGACACAAATCCATTGTAAGAGAGTTGAGTTCATAGATAATTGAATAATACAGTATTGATTTTTATCCCAAGAAGAAATAACAGAGAGGAGGGGTAAGTGAAAAAAGCAGTAGAAACTTGCAACGAAGAAAACATGTATATCTGAATTTATATAGGAATAGTTTGAAAAAAATGTACAAGCTACACAATTCCGAGTGCATGTTGAAAAGATAAAAAAGCTTGAACTAGAAGATAGAGTAGAGCAGTGACTGGGGAACTGGATTCAAATATATTGCAAGGTAGATACTCTTTTATATATATATATATATATATATATATATATCAAATGAAATGAAGAGGTTATAATGGTTCCAACGAGAGAAAAGTGTGTATATTAAAAAGAAGAGAGGTACCGCAAACTTTTTTGGTTGTAATGTGGGTTTTTTAAAAAAATATTATTCTTTATTTTTCATAGTTTTACATAGAGTGTGTATATATATATATTTTTTTTTTTCGTCCTGTGAGGGACTTTATCAAGACAATGTAGGATTCATTTTGTGGCACGTATTTTATATACAAAAGCAAGGATGTCACTGGCGTATCAAGATTTTTAAGTTTGAGAATGTTTACACACACAAATATAAGTGGAGTTTTTATTAATTATGATGTATTTAAATGGGCTGAACTTTAAAAATTCTAAATTAATAATCTAGAAACTATCATGAAATTCACACATGAATTTGAAATAAATCTGTGCCTCTCCTCAACAACTTCATACATGACGATAACAAATTAGATTTTAGAGCCATGAACCAAAATGATCTAATTTCAACTCTCACCACAATCAAAAAAATAAAATCAGGATTAGTCATAGGATTCTACCTTAGAGCCCTTAGAATATATAGCCTAGAATATATAGCCTAGAATATCTAGGTGAAGAGAAATACAATGAGAAAACATTTAAACCTCTTCACTACCCACACCATTTCATCCTCAACACTAACAAATGAGCTTACAAACTTGACAAATCCCAAAAAGTCATCACTAATAGCACTTCTAACACAAAATTTATAATCCTGCCCTATAATGCATACTCTCTCATATATATATATATATATATATATATATATATATATATATATATATATATATGTATGTATGTATGTATGTATGTATGTATGTATGTATGTATGTATGTATGTATAGATAGAGATAATAGGCCATTTGTTATATGTTGACCTAGAAAAATTTTTTTCCAGATATAAAAAGACACTTGTTTCCATACAACTCCCAAATCTCTTTATAGAAGTGAAAGAACACAAGAAAAATGGAGAGAGAGAAATCTCAGGGAAATAATCTGTTGCTTAATCCCCAAAAAACTTTTTTAAATAACTTTATTGATATCAAAGAACTGTATAGCATCTAGGATTGGGCCTTTTTAAAACTTGTATGGAGAGAGGAGCTCAAACCTCCCAGCCTGGCCCACTTCCCATAATCTAACTGAATGACCAAACATCGGAATTTATATGGAATCAGATTCTTGGACAGGCCGAGAACTTTTCAGCACAACTGATTATCATCATTTTATCCTCTATGTGTACACAGACATTTCTCCTTTGTAAATCATAATGAAATGAAAACATTTTCAGTTCTATGTATAAAAAAAAAAAATATAAAAATATTTCAGCTTTTGAAATGTGCTATTATAAAATTAATTCTGACTGAAAATTAAGCTAAGAAACTGTTGTAATGTCAATTTAATGCAAACATGTATTCCACAAAATACATAATACTAACAGAAGTTAGAAGTTCATTCCCAATTGCTAAGGCTTGTTTAATAAGAAAAAATTTTCAAGTCAACAGCTCTTCTGTTTAGTGGTCATTTCTTTAGTATTAGTTATCCAAGTAGGTACTACTTTCCAGACACAATACATTAAATCTAGTTATAAAGTGAAAAAATTGTTAATTTAAAAAATGTGTGGAGATCCATTTGTTAGGTCATCTTATGGAAACACTTTTTATCTTTTTCTTTTTTTTAAAAAATGTGTTTAAAAGAAGTGTTAGTGTACCAGTGGTATCCAATTATATTCTGTTTAAATGAACATGACAACCGACGTCTAGGCACTAGATAAGCCTTTCAGATGACATACTCACTACATACTTAATTTGCCCATTTATAAAATTTATTACATTTAAATGGCAAGAACAAACAATATATTACTGAGACGATGTTGAGTGATACTCTTTCTAGTAATAGTCACAGAAGTAATACATGACTTTTTTTTACATACTGGAATAAAAAAAAAAGTTGGAAAATTCATTCAAAATCAATTTGCTTTTGAAAAATAAAAATGGGTTGGGGGAGTGGTGACTAGGAAAAAAATGTGTCATATGTAGCAGCTAGTGAAGGGGTGGATGTTTACATTGTGGTTTCTTGCTTCATGTTCGGCAGTAATGTTAACTTTCTTTTTATATTCAGTAATGTTTTCTGTTTTTGAAAGGTTTTGTAATGTACTGATTACTTGCTTTAAACATTACATGGTTAAATGCTTTTGTTCTTGAATATGCTTTGCTGAAAATGGGGAAAGGGGTCTGGTATGCCTGCATGTCAAATATGGTTGATGTAGACAATGAAATAATTTAATATCAAATCCTGTCTTTTTAAAGATTCACATTACATTTTGTGTGTTTAAAAATCAAATATACTAATAAGTTGGTGAATAACTGAGTCAAGCTATCAATCTTGGGTTTTTATAAAGTCCATTTGGACAAAGTGGACTACTTGTGACCTTTTTCTAACAAGTCTCAAACGCAACATCGTTTTTCAAATCTTAAGAGATTTGTTTTTAAAAATGTATCAAAAGCAGTGAAAAGTTAAATTATCTTTTAAGATAAAAAAAGATTCTTTAAAATTTATATATATAATGAACTCTCTTCTTGTATTCAACATATGAGGGTCAAGCAGCTCAGTTCCTAGGAACTGACAGCCAGACACCAGCACATGATTTGATTATAGTGGTGAAGGCTTTCTGCTGAACCAACCACACTTTTTGAAGTGTGGAATACTGAGACCTGGTGCACTACGTTCCATAAAGTCCCCAAACAACTTTCCACAGGTTTTCAATTCAGAGTTGTCCTTCTCCTAGACCAGTTACCATCCAAGGCTATAGAACCCTGTCTGTCCTGCTATTTACCCATAGCTGAAGGAAAAGAGGATTAATACCTTTCCTAAGGGTATTAGCACGTAAGTGAATGCAATGGATTCAACAGGAATTCAAACTCAGCCCTCCGATTCCTAAATTGGAGCTGCTATCCACTACTCCACCCATACCTCATATATATATATATATATATATATATATATATAAAATGGAAATAATTACTGAATTACTAAGAGAATTATTATTTAAAAAAAAATATTTTCTTTCGCAAAACCTGTGCTTATACCATCAAGGTGATTTTTAGATATGAAACGTTCAAGTTTTCTGAGTTACCTTTTATTAAGGTATTGCATTACTCAGTCAGCTATATACAACAGCCAAATATGGAAACTATACAAAGTTTTAAAAATGTGTTTGTCAGAAAATGCCATCTGAATATGAAATATATGCGCTGAAAGGTACCAAAGAAAATCAGTACAAACAATAATTGTTCTAAATGGTAGTCATATATTAAACTTTTTTTTTAATCCAACAAATGTAGGCTTGCAAGAATTTTTTTAAAAGGCTGACTTGCCAATCAAATATGAACAAAGCAATACTTTTATATACTTGCTTACAAAAAATTATACCTTTCTAGTTAAAGGGTCTACAAATACACAGAAAATAAGAATGTATAGCCCTTTTCTGATTATATATATATATATATATATATATATATATATATATATATATATATATATATATAGTGTGTGTGTGTGTCAGGGATCAAATTGAAGTGCAAGTCAGTTATAAATACACTTTATTTTCATACTAATTCGTTCCCCAACTATTGCCAATTTTACAACACAAGTTAATAATTGGTTTCTTACTGAGAATTTGCTTTGAAAGTCAGTTGAAATCCCCAAAGAACTTTAATAGAAAAGAAAGTATTTGCAGAAAAGGATGTCTACTGAAGTAAAACGAAAAACAGAAAAGCTATTAGATGTGCCTTTTCATTTTTAAATAATCAAACAAAATCAATCTGACATCAATACAACTGTTTTTTTTATCAAATGTTTACCCTCAGTATCATAAACCTTCATACAAGAATTTAAAGACAGCGCCAATGATGGATTAGTTTTTAATTGTACTAAATTAGCAGTAATGATACAACTGTGTTTAGGTGCAATGCCAAAAATCCAGATGATCAGGGCATGACAGCTGATCTCTCCTCTGATCTAACTAACAGCTCAATGGGGTAATCACTGTTGTAACATTCAATAGCTCCGAAACCAAACTAGTAATGTTCCATCATAACTGGAGAGACCCTAAATTTTCAGCCATCATGTTGAATGGTTGTGCTCTCAAGGAGACTTCTTGCCTTGACTGCCTAGTGGAACTTCAATTCACCCCAAACCTCAAGTATGATACATTTCTAAAGATGATGGAAAAATGGTCAATCCTTTGTATTGCTCCAGTAAGTACCTAACTCTTTCTGCTATGATCTCTCTTTACAAGAACCAGATCAAACCAAAAATGGAGTACTGCTGCCATATTTGGGCTGGAGCTGCCCAGTCCTCACTTTCCAGTCTTGATAGAGTTCAAAAGCATCTATGCGGCCTTGTGAATGTTGAATTATCTTCCACCCTACAACTCCTTTTCCACAGATGAAACATTGCAAGCCTCTTGCTACTCTATCCCTGGCAAATGCTCTGATGACTACATTCCTTAGTTCCAAGAGTCATGATCTTCATAGGTAAGAACTGCCATGCAACATACACTGGTGTGAACCATCTCCTTCATAAAGCATTAGTAAAAAGGAAGTTCTGACAGATTCTTTCCAAGAACCACTACTTTGTAGAACAGGTACTCAAGAAGATGCTTTCTTGATCACTATAATCTTAACCTTTTCAAGTCTAGAGTTAACTTATCTTTCTTACATATCCTCATAAGTAGGACTTCTTACCTACTTCTCTTATGGTCATACAACAACCTCATTCAGCAACCCGCTACCTTGAGTGGCTCTTGGGCCGTGCATTGGGTAAACAAAAACAAAACAAAAAAAACAAATCTCAACTTTACAAATGACATCATGCATTAAGGAAGTAAATGCCATTATTTTGTTTTTCTTTCCAGCTATCATTTCAAATGAAATAATATAGTTTCGATTTTTTACAGTTATTGCCCTGGATTTGATTCCATTTTCATTAAAGTTGGGGTCTTTACAAAGTTCTTTCCCCCTTAATCCAGTAATGGTATAACAAAATTCTTTTCCCCTTTTCAGTAGTAGTATGACATTAAATGAAGATTGAACAAGGAGTTTTTATTTCAGTATTTTCTCCCCTTCTGCTAACATCCTTATCTTTGATAGAGTATACTGTAACATTAGTGTGTGAGTGAGTGGCTGAGTGACAGAGTGAGTGACAGATTTATACAGAAATCAGCATGGACATAATTATTAGATTAATGGCTGACAGCTAAGAGATGTTGAAAGTTCAATCCTTAAGTTGGATGCTGAATACAAGAAAATAGGAAGCGGAACAAAATACGGAGTGAAAGTTCCATTTGAAATTTCACGAAGATTATTGAATGTAATATACATCAGAAGGAGGATGGAAAGCACAAGAGAAAACATGATGAAAGCTAAAATGAAGATGCTACCTAAGAAAGAAAAAGAGGAAAGAAAGAAAAAAACATTGAATGAGAGCTCACATTTTTTGACAAAATAGCATTTTTTTTAATCATTTCACATTCAAGAAACACAATAAAATCCACTAAGATACAAGGGGTTACTGAATGTGAGAGAATATGAAAAAAAGAAAATATTATTAAGGAGAGAGAACAAAACAGGAATTAAGAAGGCAGAAAATAATGATCTATATTGCATTTAAACTTTTTAAAAATCAAAGTTAACTGGAAGGCAAAAGGCCAGAAGAAAATTTTGCAAGTGAGAAGTGCAGGAGAAGAAACTGTTAGCATAGAACTTACAGTTACATCTAACCAATTCAACTGTAAAATGATGAGACCGTGACACCAATCTAGCATTGCACTTAAATTGGTAAAGTCTACCTACTAAGGAGTAAGGCTTATTAGAACAATCATCATGGAAGTATATATAGAAAAGCCACAGGAAGCTATGAAAAACAACATGGTATGTCAGGACCAGTAACATTGCAGATCATTCTTTGGATTTTTTTATCAAGAATCTCTAAATACATAGCAGAAGTACCAAACCAGATGTGATGGCAATATTCAATGAATGGACAAATGGTAGATTTATAAATGTGTAAGAGATTCTGGAAAGAAGAATTGTCTAGCATGACACAGTGAACCAATTTTCCTAGTAGGAAGACCTAGCAATTAATCCAATTTTTCCACTTCATATCAGTGGAAAATGTTAGCCTAAGAAGGCATGAGTTACTTTCCTGAAAGTTAGCATCAGCCATACTGATGAAAGGCAAAGAAGGTTCTTTTAAGATGATTAAAAGAAAGCAGTTTCATTTTGGAGGTGTAAAATTAACAAGCTATTTCTTTCCCCAGTTTACCACAGACTGTAGATCATTTTTGAGATCATCAGCCAATTTGAACCAATCAGGCATATCATTAAGACAGGAATAAATAGTTATGTTGTCAGCATAGATACTGAGATAGATACATATGGATGCGTGTGTGTGTGTGTGTGTGTGTGTGATGAAGGGTTTTAAAAAGATCTTCATTTTGACAGTTTATAGCATTCAAAAAGTATGATTGAAAATGCTAAGAAACTGCATACATAAAGCCAAATTTGATCATCAGATAACCATTCAGTAGCACAGTGATACCCAATATTTTTTTTTTTACTTTTGAATGCACTTGTAGAATAACTAAAACTTTGGGGTGCACTTTTAAGCTTGATAAGGGAAAATTAGTCATGAAATTTGAAAATATGAAATTTTGGTTTAGCATTCCCAAAGATTAGCAGTATAGTTTGTATTTAAAAGGGATTTTTGAAGAATCTGCTTTTTTTTTTTTTAAGAGAGGTCGATAATGACAGATTTAAATCCCTTGAGGAAGGTGAATGGATTATCCACTCCTTAAGGATTAAGGAATTTAACATTGACATGGAAGCCACATGCTGGGTGTCTCTTATATTTAAAAACTCATTTAAAAAAAAAAAAAAAATAATTCATAAATTTCTCTGTTAACTTGGGTGCACCTGGTTAACTTTCAGGGCACATTAATGCTCCCAGATGCACTGTTTGGGAAATGCTGCAGTATGAGACACTTTAACACGCTCAATAAATACACAATACCAATCTACTAGGAATTGAGAATTTAGCATTTTTTTTTTTTTTTTTATGTAAACAAAATTATGAGAAAGTGCATACATAAAATGTCTCTGGTTAGTGGATTTAGTCAATTGATACCATTCAGAATTTCTCCATTTTATGTGATTTTTAAAACTATTTATATTGGATAATTTTGATAGTATTGGGGGCAGAAGAGATGAAAGCATTAAACATCAATACTATTCCAAATTGATCAAAGGAAAGGGCAAACTATTGCAAGGGTTGGAGAAGTGAACGATGGAGTCTATGTAAGTTGCGATCTTCATGGCTCTGTCTTGTCTATGGTTAATGATATGTGGGGAAGGTAAAATTAAAAATATTGAAATTTTATGCTAACAGAAGTTTCAAAAATCAAACATTGGGAAATTAAAAGATAGTGAAAACTACTTATTAAAATTGAGCGGATCAAAAGTGTGGCATCAAATATAGATGACCGACTTGATCCAACAAATTTATTAATCGAGCTTCTTGAATTACAAAGAAGCTGGAAAATAAGCTATATGTAATTAATATGTAATTAATGTTGGATTAGACAACAAAGGTATACTCAAGAGCAGATAATTGCATTGTATATAAATTTGTATAATTAGTAATAACTGAAAAAGTAAGAAAATAATATTTTTTACAGAGATTTCTTCAAAAGCATCAATTGATCATGGTTTGGATTTTATCATATCATGCTGAAGTGCAGTGAATGAACAATGTGGATATTAGCATGACACTTGAATAATAAGACAGCACTAGTAGTAATAATAGCAGCAGCTGCAATGGTAATGTTATTGAATAGAAAGGAAGACAAAAGACAGTAATTTATTAAGTAGTAGTGTAAATTGCTACTTGCAGAATATTATTTCTTCAGTTGCTCCCCACTTCTACTATTGCTTCCAAGAGAATACAGCTGACTGCAGCACGTGCATGCATGTAGTTATATGTAGGTAGGTAAGTAATAGCATCCTTAAACTGGTGAATACTACCAGCTATAGTTAGTGACTAGAGCAGCTGATTATATAAGAGTCTATTGCAGTTCACACTTGACATTAGTCAGTACAAAAGACAAATGCACTTTGGCCAATTCTGGACTAAAACAAGTTTTTAAATCTTCCACTCACTCCTTTTGCAAGACCTAGATTGATTTTTCACTATATTGGAGATGGTTCAATCCGATTTGGTTGAGAGAGTATGGCAACCATAAAGCACTGCTCAGATTGTTTGCTGCAATCTCCAGTTGAAAATTATGTATTGGAAAAATAAAAAAAATAAAATAGTTAAACAAATACGAGAGTTGATTATTTTAATAAGCAAGATAGTGATCACGAATGTATATTTCTAATCAATATCACAATTTATAGTTTTTGTTAGGTTGACAGCTTTTTTTTTTTGGTAAAATAAAATTAGTAAGGTGTTGTAGAAAAAGATCATAAAGAAAATATCAAAAGTTTATTTCTTGTAAAAATGATCAGAGGAATTTATATTTTGACGTACTGATTTTCATTCATAAAAATTCAATTTTAACATCACTTAAGTAGCTAAAAAATCCATAAAATCGAATTAGATGGCTACGGTAAAAAAAAGTTTCTAACAATTTAGAATGACTAGTATTTCTTTAATGAAAAATAATTGCATTATACTTTTAATTACAAATATCAAATAAAGAAGTTTGGAACAATGGTAAAAAACTATCAAAAAAGAAAAAAAAAAAAAAATCCTTCCCCCACTGTTATATCAAATGCAAACTTGCTTCAAAAATAGATTCCTTCATTGAAATAAGAGCCGATAATATAGATATCTTGAACAAACTAATATTAAAAAGCAATGATAGTTGTTCCCACTCATTTACAGAGTAGCAGTGACCATGGATCAAGAATTATAGCCATCACAAACCAACTTGGTCAAAAGGAATATCAAAATGTTGTCCAATGACCAACTCTGAATTTAGAACCTTGATTAGATATAATTTTGGGAGGAATATTCTTGTTTCTGATATAGAAAGAAAAAAACAGAGATTGGAAAAATGAAGGAATTTATGAATAAAATCAAGTTGGATAGAAAAAGAAATCCTATTGGTTGTTTATGAAAAGAAATCAGAAGATATCTGAGGTATAAAGCTTATGTGTTTGACAGAAAAATCAAGAATATAAATATTTCATGTTAATTTGAAATTTCAATGCAGTATTATTATGAATAAAATGTCTTTCAATTAAATTTCAACTATTAAAATATTAGTTTTTATAATCAAATAATTTTCTGCATCAGTTAAATATAGTTTTACTATTTTAGTTCATATTCTTAAAATTATACTGTACCATAATAAGAACCTAAATTAAAATATTCTATCTGACAGTAACTGCATATTGAAGTTATTTCCCTTATGAAATTTTGATAAGGTACACCAGTGTTCCTGATTATTTTAAATAGGGTCACCAAAATGGAGAAGGAAAGGTACCAAATTTAGCAGATTAAATTTTTAAATTTAATGCTAAAATTTATCTTTCAGATTTTAAATTTAATTTTTATATTGCACTGGCAAGTTAGCAAGTTCCCACTTTTTTTAAAGGTCAGTTTCTCTTTTATTGAATGATTGTTTACTTAAAGTAAGAAATATTAAAAAGTTCAAATATAAAATCAAAGTATAAAAACTAATTTAATATATGTGTGTGCGTGTGTGTGTGTGTGTGTGTATGTATGCATACCTGAGCATCACTACTATTTTTAGAAAGCTTTTAACACACCATTTCCACTGCTAAATAGTGTAAGATTGATAGTGAGAGAATGCTATTTAATCAGCAATGCTTCACTAATGATATGTTGTGTACAACTATGTGATTTGAAAAGAATCTTTGTGTTATTGACTAGTTTGGTTTGTTTTACGGCATATCAGCCTCAATGGGTTATTTAATGCCAACAAAATTTTTATTGCTGGTAATATATTTTTCTTCAAAAATCTATTTCTGGGAATATTTTTCCTTGAAGAAATCTATAGCTGGTCATATTTTTTTCAAAACATGTATAGCTGATATTTTTTCCTTCAAAAATTATTGCTGGTAATAATTTTTTTTTTTTAATTACAAAGTATTTCTAGTATTAAAACCTATTTTACACAAGTTTGGGTGTTAACTATTTGCCCATAGCTGGAACCCTAACAGGTGCTACCACCCCAGGTGAGGGTGGACCAGCAATTAAGATGTGGTTCCATGCTCCTCAAAACCTCCTAATCAGTGGACTTGCTGTTGGATGTAGTTCATCATCTTACCCAGGACGCGGATATAGTTTATTGTCATATCTAGGATGAGTGTTATTGACTAGAATTTTTCTTAAAAGTTCTTGTAAATTATGAGTTAATAAATGTTTATTAATTGCACTGCTTCAAGAAGTGGCATGTAAGACATCTACTTAAGAAGGTAGTGCTGTAATTGATTTTTGACAGGTAACAGTCTTATATTGGACACTGAAATTGGTACACTATATTGGTCACCACTAGTTTAAATTTGATGGGGGTTATTTCAGTTGGTGACAAGTTTTGCAGTCTTCCATTTTTTATAATATATTATGAACTTTGTTTTCCAGATTCTTGAAAAAAAAAATGTTGCTGCCCAAATACACATGAATATGTGTGTGTGTGTGTGTGTGTCATCCACAGACAGACTGTTTCACCATATGACAACTCTTCAGTGTGGCTAGATGTTCGATATGCAGAAATCTCTATTTTATGTTTCATTGAAGATGACAGACAAGGAAAATTTTATAAGTTTTTTTTTCTAGTTTTTTTAATGTTCTCACACTTTTCCTTTAATGGAAGGGGACTAAGAAAGAGTGTAGAAACTGTCTGTAGTGATTATCGTTTCAAGTGTTTTCAGATAACTCATTATCTATTTTCAAGGAGGTTTGTTGTTAAAACAAACAGAAAAACCAACTAAGTTATATTGTGTAAAAGTAATATTAATTCTAAGCCATGGTGGATAGAAGTAATCATAATTCAATGTTTCTTTCTAGTCTTAAATATGGTAAGGTTGAAACTTTGCTTAAATCATTTTATAAAAATAACTTCAATTATTTTATCAATGCCTTTTACAATTAAATGTTCATCGAATGAGTTATCTACCAGATTTTTTCTTATAGTTCTGTATGGATATTTAAGTGCTTCTTTATCACACTGAAATTGCTTAAGTTATTTGTCAATCTATGGAATTAATGATGCCTCTGTAGTTATTCTGTTTATTACAAGAATCATAGTCTTGTACAGGGCAATGAAATTGATAAAGTATATTGGCAGTTTGCATTTGACAGGCATGTTATTGGTAATTATGAGATTATGTAAAATGGAATATGTGAAAACCAGTTGGATGCTTACATTTTTTTTATTCTGAAGAACATCAGAACAGTAAGATTCCTTAAGTTATTCTTTTGCAATCAAGTATTTGGCACTGTGCAAAGTCACACTCTTGGATTTGGAGAATTAAGCAAAATATCATATCATAGAATATGAAGTCATTAGTTTGAACTTCCTGGCTGAGGGAAATATATGTGGGTGGCGTTGAAGTAAAACGAAAAAGTAAATAAAACCAAATGAATAAACTCACAATCCTAAATGAAAATTCAAAAATTTAAATAAAATGAAAAATTCTTAGGTGGAAATTAATTTTTTTCCACTCACCTTAACCTTCAGATATTTATAAATTTCTATTGAAACAGAAGCAGCAGGTGAGAATTGTTAATGAAACCTTCCAATTCAGAACTTTAGCCTTAATTAGCTGGCAACAATAAAGAACATCTCCACCAAAATTTGTGGATAAAAATACTTACAGATTTCTTCTAAAGGGGATTTCTATGGTAAAAATTCTTAATTTAATCTGTTTATTAATCCAATTTGTGAGAATGTTACAAAGGCATATTGATAAATGCTAAGTTCAATCTCTACAAATTGCTAGTCATATCCATCATATGGGTGACAGAGTTGAACACACCTGGTTGAGGCAGAAAAAAAGGATGCTGGCATTTGAGAACAAAAGCTCCACCATATCTCCTACTTTGAGCACAAAACCAATGACTATGTATGAGCAAGTTCATAAGTCTTGTAGGCCAAAAGGAATCTCTTGCTACTATTAAGCATCAGGTGTCATGGTCTGTAAGACCATCATTCAAGGTGGACACAAGCAGGGATGACAATGCAAAATCTGGTCAGACAACATCAAAGAATGGATAGACATAACAATACCAGAATTCCTGAGAGCCACCACCAACAGATCATGCTGAAAGAGGCTGTCTGTTTTTTTCTGCCCTTAGGTCCTCCAATGATTGACGCCCTCAAAGGACTGGTGATGATGATACTTAAAACATTAGCTGGCCAGGTAAGAAACACTGAAATAATTTCCTGAAAGTTGTGGGTAATGTAACAAAGTCTAGAATTATCAGGAAAGCAGTGGCCTAATGGATAAAGTGTTGATCAAGCGAATTGAAGTAACTAGTGGTAATGAGTTGGACAGTCGTGGGGGAGAGAGAAAAAGAGAAAAAAAGAAAAAAAAATAGAAAAGAAAAGAAATTATATACTCTGGTTCAGGAGAAGAGTTGAATGATATCACAAGGATGAATTAAACAATATGAGAATATTTCCTAGCATAGATGGCAGAACTAGAGTAAGCTACCCTTGTAGATAGAATAAAGGGTATGCTTTGAAATTTCTGGAAGGTTACCAACGGAGAAAGGCACCCCTCCCAAAAATAGTCAGTGGGTGCAAAGGCCAAAAGTTAATAGCCCAAGAAATCCTTGTATAATAAATCAGATAGATTTCTTCTTTATTTAAAAACAAAAAAAGAGCAGTCAACTTTACTGATATTAGTATTAAAAATAGAACAATTATATTTGTAAAAGAAAAAAAAAAACAAACATTCAATGTAAGTAATTTTTTTAACATAATGAAATATCTCAATGGTGCACAAGCCAACTTCAAGAATGTATACACAATTACCAAGGAAATTCAGGATGCAAAATAAATATTTCTATGATTATAAGAGGAAAAAGTGTATTACTAATAAATAATTTAAGTAAAAAAAACAAGCATATTAAAAAGGTTTTGGAAAAGAAATAAAGCAAAAAGAATAACAAGACTTAGAGAAGAAATGCTCAAGGGTCACATACACTTTACAGGGTTTAGATTTTATTTAATAAATACATATTTATATTCAAGAGAATAATGATCAATTTCTTGCTTACCAAGACTATAGCAGATAGTGAAAGAGGTCAATCTGTGTGTGTGTGTGTGTGTGTGTGTGTGTGTGTGTAAGATTTAAAATTAATTTAAAAAAATAAAAAATATATCTTTCTTGAAGCATTTATTTTAGTTTTAATTTCAAGCTAATAGATTAAATTTAATATTTCCAATAAGCAAAATACTTTTTCTGCATTTCAAAATTAATTTAAATTGACTGGAAGGAGTTTTTGTTTTGAAATTGCTAAAACTGATGATTTTAGCACAATCTGTCATCACAATTTAATTCTCTTTAGTAAAAAAAAATATTTAAAAAATAAAATATACTTTTCTGAAACTATATTTACTAATCATAAATGAAGAAAGCATTACAATTTAAAAAAAAAAACTTTCTTGATTAAGAAAAACATTTCTAAAATAATTTCATTTATTTGTGAATAAGTACTGAAAGTTTCATTAAAATCCGACAATTCTTTAATTTTTGCAAGAATTTTCAAAATATTTTTTACCGCAAAAAAGACACTAAAATTTCCTATACTAATCTTTATATATGTGATAGAATAAAGAACAAATAAGAAACATTTGTAAAATTTAACATGCTTTGCTTTTATTTAAGCTCCAGCAGAAATTTTGAAAATGAGCTGTGGAAGAGAATGTTCCAGTACATTTGAGTTTTGTGTTTTTTATTGGTCAAGTAGATCTCAAATGTCTTGTGTGTGTGAATTTTAGAGGAAATTGGGTAGATGGAATTATTTGGTTGTACTAGCACAAAATCACAAGTCATCATTCAAACTGTTGATCATGCCAGATAATGCAATCTCTCCCAGAAACTGTAAGGCCAGCTTAGCTTAGTTGTAGTATAACCCACAGGTGGTCTTTGTGAGTGTTGAACAAAAAAAATATGCCTGAGCAAGTGGCTGCAACAGGGATTGACTAGCCACCTTAATACACAGGCACATTTGGATACGAGTAGCCAGCCATTATGTATTAGTTAAATGAATGACATTTGTTTTGTTTTATGGTATATCAACCTCAATGGGTTATTTAATGCCAACAAGATTTTTACAATAGATTTGTATGAATAGAATATATATTCTTTGTAAGGAAACTGTAGATGCTGTTTCATTGATATACTTTCGTAAAGATGGTTGTTGTCGAGAGTTTGTTTTCAGTGATTTATTCTTTTCAGATACATGGTTTGTAGAGAAATTGATTTTGATATTCTCATTTGGTTTATAATTTTTGGTAGAGTCCTACCGTTTTGAGAAATGATATATCATCCACTTTTACTTTCTCAAACAGCTCATACATATTTATAATATTTTTGTCTTAAGAGAGCAACATCTGAGCATTCAGTTAATATATGTTTAATAGTATATGCTGTTTTACAAGCTTAACATGCTGGCTAATCTTTTCCAAAATTCTTTTTTGCTTTTTTTTTTTTTTAAAATTATTTTCCATACTTTTTGCCCGAAGTTGTTTAAATCATAAAAAATTAGAGGTTGAGGGCCTTTTGTTAAAATCTCTCAAAGCTCTTCTTCCAAACCTGATAGCTTCTTTACACTCATCATTGAACCAAGGTGTATTATGTTTTTTTTTGTACAGAACTTTTTGGAATGCATTCCTTTGCTATAGATATAAGGATTTCTGTAAATTGTTTTAAGTCCTTGATGGATTCAACTTCAGCTAATTTATCAGAACATTGGTTTTTAAATTTGTCCTAGTTTGAACCACCTAATTTCCAACAGAGAGGATTTTTATCATTATGTTCTGAATTTTGCAGAACAACTGCCAAGTGATCACTACTGTATGTGTCTGCCAGAACTTTTCAATAGAAATCAGTATAGGTTGATGGATCACATGGATGAATCTATTGTAGAGTAGCTGCTAATAAATGGCTTTATGTAGGAGTTTTATCATTATGAATACATAAGTCATTGTTGTTTATGATTGTTTCTAAAGTCCTTCCCTTTTTGGTTTCTGTCTTTACAGCCTCGTATGGTGCTGTGACAGTTAAAGTCCCCTAGTATCATAAAGGGTGCAGGAAGTTGCCTTATAATTTCATGAATTTCAGTTTCATTTACTCATTCATCAGGTGGGATATATGCCAAGCAAATGTTTATTGGCCTATGTAGAGTCACTTTAACAGCAGTCACCTGTAAAATAGTTGTCAAATTTATTTTACTTTAGGGTACATTGTTCCTAACTAGGATAGGATGTACCTATCACTAGATGCATGAAGCCCAGTGTTGTGTGCATGGTTGCATTGCTAGTATTCTTTTATATTCATTTTGTCACCTTGCTTAAGGAATATTTCCTGAAGGTAAACAACTGCTGGTGACAGATCTGTTATTAACAGAAGCAGTTCATTTATATTTGCCTTTATTCCATGGCAGTTCCATTGAATTATCTTATACATAGCTGTTTAAATGATTTCAGGTTTTATCTTATGTGGTTTTGATTTCTTTCTTTTTTTTTCCTGTTTTGTTCTGGTTTTGATTTTCTTTTTTTTTTCTCCTAGGTTTGTAGGGTTTGGCCATTTGAGGGTTCTGGCTTTCCACCGCCATCTTTTCTAGTTTCTCAAATTGGTTTTGTGTAGGAATTTGGTTGTTGTGGATTTCTGGCTTTTGTTTGGCAGATTCTGTTCTTTTGGGAGATAAGATTTTTCACTCATTCTTTCCTGGGTTTTGGTGGACAGACAGGAGATTGCTGTGACCTTTGTTTAGTAGGAGATTTGGTATTTTTAGTAAGAGTGCTTTGTATTTGAGCTATTGTTTTGCCATTTGTTTTTCTGTATTATTTCAGATTTTTTCATTGTCCTTCTTTTGCTGTTCAGCCAGCACCATTTCCTTGTAATATAGACATTTTAGTTAAGTTTGAAATTTGGGCCAATCATTTTTGCCCCAAGTGTACAATCCTCTCAATGAGGCCTATATATTTGTCAGGCTAACCAGTACTATTTCTAGTCTTATTTTCTGTTATTTCTGCATAGGAAGGATCCTTCATGTACTTTCTACCACTTGCCTTGCTTCTGAAAATGAGATGTTTCTTTTATATTTTATCATAACAATTTCCCTTTCCTTTTTCCAGAAATTGCATGTTCTTGAGTATGCTGAATGGCTGTCGGGGAAATTAGCACATCTTATTTCATTGTGGCATTCTTCCTCAGTACGGTCTGAATCCCTTTGGCCACATTTTCCACATGTTTGGTGGCTCCTGCCCTATGATGCCCAAATTTTTGGCACCTAAAGCATCTTAGTGGAGCAGGGATATATAGTTCCACTGGGTCAATATTATACCCTATTTTTATTTTTTTTTGCGGGGAGTGGTGGATTTCAGGTGTGCCAAAAGTAAAGATCTATGTGTGTCAGTTATAATCGTCTCCTCTAACATTGTTATATATCTATAAAAACAGACATACACACAGGTGTGGGTAAATTGTTGCCATTTTATAATTTTAATTTTGTGCATGCATATTGTTTTTGATTTTGTCGACTGCACAGCATACTAGGATCAGTTGGGCACCATCTGTGAGAAAAAGAGCACCATGATGTAATTCACTCCGCCAGAAATTTGGAAACGGCATGCTGTACTGCTTGGTATTCATGCTCCAATATGAACATTTCAAAGTGTTTGGATGTCAATCTGAGGACAGTGCAGAGGATTTGGGAAGAGTTGGAAGAGTCTGAATGGTGATTACAAAGGTACAGCAGCTCAGAAAATTCACTGATCATTCAGATATCAAAGAACTCCCAAATTTGTTGGTGAGGGGGCCTCAGACACAACACAGAGGCCTACATCAAGTGTCCTGTGCAGGTAGTGCTGATCTGGGTCAAGAGAGTGGCTATTGTAAGACCCTATGTCTGGCAACACGACTCTACACCATGACACACAGGCAGGAGAACCCAGTCATGGATGTCAGACAATTTCTGAGCCCACATCATCTCTTGCATCTGTCCACCTAACTCCCTAGGCTGCAACACCTCGATTATTATGTGTGGGATGCAATTGAGTAAAAGACCAACAAAAATCCTTGTAACACCAAAGACAAGCTATAGACAAGGATTATGGCAGCATTCACCAACTTAAACAAGGAATCCGACCAGAAGAGTTGCAGGAGATTCCAAAGTTGTCTGAAGTTGAAGCATAATGGTGATTATATTGAATAAATTTACTCTTTAATATTTCAAGATATTTTTGTGTAATTTTGGAAAATATATCTTAAAATGAGACATCAGTGTTATTTTCATTTTTGCATAATTTAGACAATTTATCCATTGAACCATTAAGAGTTATGACTTTTTTGTAATCCTATGTAACCCAGTATCATAAATTAATGCACTTCTGTTAAAAAGTAATGAAAAAGGCCTTAATTTGTTTTAGTTCTTGAAAAGATCACCCACAAACTGAAAATTTAATTTTGCTATACACGCAATATATATATATATATATATATATATATATATATATATATATATATAGAGAGAGAGAGAGAGATATATATATATATATATATATCTCTATCTCTCGGATGCTTTACTTTTCAATTTGCTAATGATATAATTGGATAGTACTTTGGTGTTCTTTAACACATTAACAATATGGTCAAACTACTAGTCTCTAAAATTTTATTAATGTGAAAATTTTAGCAGAAGAAACCAAGACTAAAAAAAATTTAGCAAATTTAAATATCAAAGTCTATAAATAAAAACACATGTAAACTTTTGGATTTAATGCTGAATTTTATTTTGCACATTTTAGAATCTATAATGTTTAAAAATATTTTAGGTTCCAATTTATACAAAATACAAAACATTTTTGTTTTGTACTCATTGAGAATTGATCTTAGTGGAGGCTTTCAAGAAAATCATGCATTTTCACTTGCAAAAAAGCAAAGTGTTTGATTTTCCTTTCCATAAGACACACAAGAAACTTAGTCAATAAGCAAACAGACATAAGCTGAATTTCTTTGCCCTGTATCATTTATTGCCATTTTAATTCAGCAAACACAAACATTCTAATAAAAAAAAATTGTATACAAAATCAATACATTTTGTTGATTGGTTATGTTTTTTTTTTTGTAATGTAATTGTGAATACAATATCATCAATATTGTTCTTGTGCAAAGGAGATGAGATTTGTTAGCCTTAATTCAAGAAGCAAAAGAAATTCAGTGAGATTTGATAAGTTTTTTTTTTTTTTTAAGCGTATCACCCCAAGCAAGGCTGGAGGCCACTATCACGCATGGGGTTATAGAAGGGATGGAGGAAGAGCAGATAGGAGTGGTAAAGGAGAGGATGTGGAGAAAGAGAAAGACAGTGGGTCGATCAAGGCAAGGGGGTTACAGAAGATTTGGAGCGAGAGCAGATAGGAATGAAAGATGAAAGGATGTGGAGAAGGGAAGTGGATAGATCAAGGCAACTGGAGATGTTGATTGACGTTACACTTAAACAGTTGGAGATTGTATTTGTCAGGGAAACAGGAATAGGGAAGGGAGTTCCACAGGCGAGATGTGCGAGACATGAAGCTATTGGAGTAGAAGAGACGTCTACATCTAACAGTTTCAACGGTGAAGGGGTGGGAACGGGATGCCAGCCTCGTAGGACGTTTAAATTCATGAGGCGTAGGAACCAGCGAAAGCAGCTCCTCGGAGCAATTACCGTGAAAGTATTTGTAAAAAAGACAGAGCAAGTCAGTACTTATATGCAATAGTGAAAAATTATAAACATTTGACACTTTCTTGAATGACACCTTATATACCTGAAGAATGTTTCAAAGCACAATTTAAATCAGATAATTAAGGAAGAAAAGAAAAGAGGCTGGGGTTGATTAAAAAATATTGAAGTCTTTCTCTAACAGATCTTATTGGGGTCATTATTTTCAATTAAACTTTAAGGCACATTTTTTTTTAATTAACTTTTAGGATTGTGTTAAATATTTCTTAGGAATTGAATTCATATATAAATTAAGCAATAAAATGTGTGGCTAGGAAATGCCTATAGCATTTTCATACACAATAGATCTATATCTAAGCTAAAACTTTGATTTATTGATGTTTTTGCTCTTTTAGGCAAAATACACAAACATTATTTAGCAATTCATATAACAATCAAATTTAATAGTTCAAACATTTTTGAAGGGTTCATAAAAGAGTGACAGAACTAAAAAAGACTACTAATATATATAAGAGGGATATTACTATAAAGTAAGAAAATAAAATACATACCACACAGTACATAAGGATTGAGGTCTTTAAAGTTTTCTAGTATTTCTAAAGGAAGTCTGAAATAGAAAAAAAAAGCTGAGAATTAGAATCTTATAGGTAATGTTAGAATAAAATTCCAAAATCCTAACAGAAAAGTACACAATATAAAAAAATTGTTCAATTTCAGCAGAACAGATCTTTTAAAGGATAATAGAAATGTTCTATGAAGTGAAAAATGGCATGAAACTTATAATATTCACTTTATTATAGTTTAGGACCAGAGCCCTGATGGACTTTACACTATTTGTCACTCTTGTTACTGTGAGATTCTCTTCATAGGATAAGGCTAATTAGTTTTATCTTGTGAAATTGCAGTCAACTCTGCCAACATTTTTTTTTTATATATATGAACAGATAGCAAGAGAAATCTAAAGTTGTGAAGATTTTATATGTATAAATACTTGTCATTGGTATTTTTGGGGCATTGAAGTGAAGTGAAATAAAATATTATTAGTAATACAAGATAATTCATAAATTTACTGAAGAGGGTAAAGTTATATTTTTTCAGCACAAATGAAAGAATAAATGACTTGAGAGAAAGACAACAGTTCAAAATATACTTATATTAATATGGTTAATTGGAAACCAAATTCACTATGACATTCACAAGAAATTCTGGAGGGTTATATATAAAAAAATTCTTCTTAGTGAGAGTTCAAACAAGGGTTAGTTATTTAGGTGTTAATATATTTAAAGGCAAATATGCCAATATTTGATTAATGAATATAGTGAGAAAGATCATATTAATAAAAAATATGGGGAGAAAACAACAACAAAAACTAAAAAACTGAAAAGTTTCTGGTATAATTTTGGAGAACAACAAATAGTGAGGAGTCAGGGAAGAGATAGAAATGAAAATATGAAAGAAGGGAATACACACAGAGTTAGAGTTGAACTTAAACTCTGGCTGAAGAAAGGAATTGAAGATTATTTGATCCATTGTGTGTTGGGGGTTATGAAGAGAGAAAAGAGAAAGAAAGGAAAAAGCTGACAATGACATTCAAACAATGGTGGTCACATGAAATTTTACAGGCAAAGATAAGGTGAAAATTATTATGGAAAACAGGGGAGTGAGAAATGCAATAGAATTAAAAGGTGACTGAAAGAGAAGCCGAGAGGAACAGGGTCCAGCAAAGATGTGGGGAGGGGAATTTGATTGCTGCAAGGCAAATCAGCCCTTTTCTAACAATAGGCAAGAAGGCAGCTGTGTCGCACAGTGTTGGTGACAGGAGTAAAACTCAGAAATGAGTCATGCATTAGCTTTAGACAGTAGAAAGAAACTGATGAATACTATCAGCAACAATACAGACAGACTGGTAACTGCTAAAGACGTGCACATATAATATTGAATCCTATATTTTGAGTGTGCAGACTCAATGGTGCACATACATAACCCAAATGTGCATTTTAAAAAATATGCTGTGAAGACAACCATAAATGAACACAATTATACAGAGCTACAAACAGTTGATTTATAACTTAAACAACAGGAAAAAATTTTAAGCAAGAAAACTAAACATTTTCATGAATTATAAATTTACTTTCCCAAATACAGTTTTGATTTTCATTAGTTATTAAAAACTAAACAATGTTTTGGGACATCTACATTTGATACAAAATTATGGAAAAATCAATTTTTTTCTTCAGTTTAACTATTTATCACTTTACAATGTGGATGACAATGGGGGGGGGGGGTAACAAAAAACAAAAAAAAAAAAAAAAAAGAAAAAGAAAATCAGTAAAATTGCATAATCTAGAAGGAAAATGCTCTGGCTACCTTAGAAGTGCAATGAGTTTCTAGTACTCCAAGCAAAGTTCACACTATAACTATAAACAAAAAAATTGAACAGCTTTAAATTTTAAAAATAAAACAAAATAAAAATAAAATAAATCCAAGAAAAAAACAACAAAAAATAAAACAGCCAAAAAAGTTTCTTTCTCCACCCCTGCCCCTATCTCAGGATGTGCAAGTTGTGCTGTCTCCAACTGGCTCATGATCAACATGACCTGGCCTGACATGACCCAACAGCTGTGCCTGCAGGGAAGAGTGAATCCCAGTTCAACTAGCCTGGATCTGCCTTTCAAAAAAAAAAAATCAAAATAAATTAGGGTCTGAATGCAACTAGAAAGGAGGGGGTGGTATCCTTTGAGTAAAGCCTCATAAAAGAGTTAAATAAATAAAATGAAATAAAAATTAAAAAAAAAATGATGAAAGGTGGAACAAAGGAAGTGGGAGTCAATACAAACATTAGGTGATCAATAAATATAGATCAGTTAATATCTCTCTGTCAGTCATTCAGCTGTATACTGTTACTATGCCCCAAGGTCAGTTTGATTTGTGGTAAACACACCAATATGTGCACTAACATAATTTAATACTGAGAACTGAACGATGCTTAGCAAGCTGGTTCCACAGATTCTTTCTATTATAAAGAATTAGGCCTTCAGTGAGCACTAGTCTTTAGCTAGACTAAACAAAGAACAATATCCAATCCAATATTGAGAGCATTAGAAGAAAACAATTGATATTTATTAGATTTTTCTTTAATCATTTCACTCAAAACAAGGCAATAAAGTAACTAGGATGAAATGGGTTACTGAGTGTGAGAGAATAGGAGAAAAAGAAAACATTTAGAGAGAGAGACAGAAATAAAGAACAGGAATTAAGAAAACAGATGACTATTGACATTGCATTTAAATTTTTGATGATCAAAGTTGACTAAAGCAAGAGGCCAGAAAGAGTTCCAAAAAGTGAGATTTTTTTTTTAATCAATTCACCCCAAGCAAGGTAATAATGCCACTAAGATGCAAGGGACTACTGGAAGTGAAAGAGAAGGAAAAGACTTTAGAAGGAACTCAATCCTAAACTGAAAACAAAGGATAATCCTCTACTCCTGTTCAAAAGACAAGGGAGGGGGTGTAGCAACAAGGTCTCATCATTTTACAATTGAAATGCCTAGATATAACTGTAAATTCTATACTAACAGTTTCTTCTCTCACACTTAGATTCACCTATCATCCGGATCAATCTAGTACTGCATTTAAATTCATAAAAGTCTAGGTACTAGAGATAATGTCATAAATAATGCAGGCACAAAACAAACAAAAAAAAATGTCTAAATATTTATCTTACTTTATTTTTATTTTTTACCTCTACCTTGAAGATTACTGGATACAAGATACACCCCAAAAAGGCTGGAGAATAAATTGGCTGAAATATACCCAAAACAGAAAATGCTGACAATACTTTCTTTAGAACTTTATCTTGTTGAAGTTCTTCACTTTCAGAATAAATAATCTTTTAAAGAAAATATATAAAATGCATTTGCATAAAAATATAAAACCCTTAGAGAGAAGATACATAAAAAAAAGAGAATACATTAAAACCAAATGAATGGTTAGACTTGAACCAGAAGATGGGAATTTGATTCCAAGTAGAAGACAAATATTGAGAAATGCCAAATCAGGTAAAAGAGAAAGAGGGGGAAATACCAACAAGTGAAATAGTTCAAGGGGTCAGGCTATATTATGCAGCCATGGGTATGTGAAATGCTTGAGTAAATAAGAGAACAGATGGCTAGTGATTTTGGGTCAATTAACATCAATCTTAAGAGAGATTAATTGAGAAAAGGAAGACAAGTATCCATACAGGCTAAACAAATATGGCATAAGGTGAATCGATGCCTCAATGCATAGCACCCACCTCTTACAAACAGCAGGACCAAGAGAATGTTTTTTTTCTCATGTGTTCTCTGCATAAGAGGTTTTTGATCAACACTGATTCTGCCAAAAGATTAACAATTTATCTATGGATGATTTTAGAATACATTTTTTATATCTGAAAAGAGGGCAGGTAAGAATTTTTTTCCCTAGAGAATTTGAAATTATCCCTAATAAATATTTGCTAACAACAGTTTAGCTCATCAAGCATCTTTTCCTGAGAGAGAGTAGTAGTTTTAGGCAAGAAGTGGGGAAAAAAAAGCTAAGAAAATATTATTTTACTGTTTGTTTCTTGATAGGAAAAGCAGCTGTTCCTGACTATCTTGCCACTATTCCTCCTACTACAGGCAATTTCTTTTTGGCATTACCAACATCCAATTTTGATATCTTGATTCTGGCCATAAATTAAACATTGAGATTGTGGGCTGGAGGTCATTAAGTGCATATGACCACATAAAAAACGAAAACCCAGAAAACAAAACAACCAACTAATGAAATTTGGTGTATGTATATATCTACACACACTCACACAAATAGTAAGAATAAAAGCTTAAACTTAAAATATAAAATAAACTGAGGGCTGGATGCCAAAATCAACAGAGCCTAAATATATTATAATACCAAATCCACTATTTGAAGTTTCATGCAATGACAATTATCAAACAGAACCTGAAACTCTGAGAAGTGGATTTGGTACTATTATATATATATATATATATATATATATATATATATATATATATATATATATATATATATATATGACAAAAATTAATATGTAAAATTACTAAATTTAACAAAGTTTCTACTAATAAAGTGATCACTATTAATGTCATAATTATTCAATATAATAATGTTTAATACTTGTCAAAGACTAACTCAGAGGTTTGCATTTGTCAGTTGCTCATTGGAACTTTTGACAAGGCTTGATTTAGAATGCTACTACTTAAATGAAAAAAAAAAAAAAGAAAAGAAAAAAAAGCTTATAAAAATTGGTTTTATCACGAGAATAAATTCTAAAATTTTCACCATGGATTTAGAAGAATCAGAAAAATGACCTAAAAAATGTCAAAAACAAAAGACAAATTCTCATTCCCGACATCAACAATCTGAAACCTGAAAGTCTGTAATCCTATGCCTACAAAACAACTCTTACTTAGGCATGCACTCTGGACCCTTAGTGCTAAGATGTTAACTGCTGCAATGATAGAGATTCTGCAGAGTAAACATGTTGGTCCAGCACATCCTATAAGTGCTCAAAAGGATTGAGATCTGAAGAATTTAGTGTCTTGCACAACGGTGGAATTGACATGTTGCCTGTATAAATTTGCAGTGTGCCAAGGTGCATTGCCCTGCAGAAAACGTCCACCATTATTGGTGAAGACTTTCTGGTCTTGAAGGTCTTCTATGACGTAGTAAGTAGTAGGTGTGACAAAGTACTTTTCACAACATGAATGATAGAGTGGTTTCCAACAAAATGTTGGCCAAAATATCATACAACCTCTCTCAGTTTGTTTTTCACACAGTGGCTCCTAATGTCATTGCTTCTCCAGAACAATGTATCCTGCTATCCTTTTTATTCAGGCAGAAGCAAAACTCATTAAACTTATAGACATTGGTTAGTGTGTGTACTCTGACTGATCTGTGGCTGTATAGCCCCATATGCAATAAAAACTGATATATATTATGTATTCATCTTAATTAAAAAGGTATTTGAAATTTAATATCCCTTTTCTTGGCTTGTAGTTGCCCATTCACTTCTTGCATTGATAACCCCTGTCTATTAAATGCCTTGTTGGTGGGAGGTGATTTTTTTTCTCTGAACACAACTATCAATAAGTATTTACATCACAACTGATTATGAGCATTCTAAAATCACTGCCATTTTGGAAATGCTTTGACATAATCTTCTGACCATATCAATTTGGCTTTTATCAAAGTTATCCATTTTGTTTTCCTTTTTTTGCCCACAACTGTGGCATTAAACACATCAAAATAAAGTCAGCTTTAACATGTGCAACAGTTATGAGATTTTAGTTGTCATATGTTGCTACTCAAGGTTTCCATTACAACTTTTATTTTAAAAATATACAATTTAGTGTTAGTATAGCACAGAAAATCAAAAGATTATGATACAGGAAAAAAAATAAATAATAAAAGAGTTATATATATATATATATATATATATATATATATATATATATAAAAAATGTCTTAAATAATTTAGACAAGTTTTGTCTACTTATTTTTAATAGGATCCTCTCATAATTACAGACAAGTTTCTTAGTATCCTTATTAAAGGAAGAAAGAAATTTACAGGAAGAAAGAAATTTACCACGTTGACGCATTTTATTCCAAGTACTTTTGGCATTAGCACAAGGTCATCTTTTCTAAGACAAAAAATACCCACAATCTACCTAACATATGTTGATGATATCCTTATATTAGTCAAGAATATGGATGAAATGAAATGTATCAACTCCAAAAACAATTCCAAAATAATTGTCCTTAAATTTACATATGATCTTATTAATAGTAATAAAATTCCTTTTTTAGATATATTGATAAACAATAATAATAAATTCACTATCTCCCTATATAAAAAACCCTACTAGCACAAATTTGTGCACCCTTAACTACAAGAGTGAATGTCCAATTTTAATATAAAAAAATAAAATTAATTATATACTGTACTAAATCCAATTTAATCATTCATAATGACTCATTTCACAAGTAAAAATTTAATTTTCAGATGAACACAATTTTTTAACAACACGCTAATGATGACATTGTGCTAATGTTGAAAGTACTTGGAATAAAATGAATATGCATCAACATGGTAATTTTCTTTCTTCCTTTAATAAGGATACTGCAAAATGTGTCTGTAATTAGAGGATCCTATTAAAAATAAGTAGACAAAACTTGCCTAAATTTTTTAATGAAACACATCTTAATGAAAACATGCTGCCAAAATACATGCAGTGTGTGAGATATATATATGTGTGCATGTGTATATATATATATATATATATATACACACACACACACACACACACAACAGATTTTGGATAGTAAAAAAAATTGAAACCTAACAATAAACCATATAACAATCAATAATCTTAAGCATTGCATTGTAAGGTACTGGATAGTAAGTCTAGTCAATCATTATTAATGCATAAGGAGTTCAGTAGTAAACCAATGACTAACATGGACTTTCTTGTATTATTTTTTTTCTTCACAGTGCCAAATATGTAAACAGCAATTCTTAAAAAAAAAAAAAAAATTCAAATAGAACAATTAAAAATACAGGGTGAAATAAATTGTTAAATAATATTATTAATTAAACCATTTAAATTGTGATTAATTTTATTTGTATTGAAAATATTTGCTGGAGTTGAAAATGCATTACTGGCAACTATAATCAAAGTGGGGTGGTGGAGGAATACAAAAAAAAAATATGGGCAGGAAAGATTTTTAACCAAAATGAGAAGTATAACTGGATCAAATTCAAATGTGTTCATTCAAGATGTTGATTTTAGATAAAATATAACATTCTTAGAAGAGAGAGAAAAAAAAAGAAGCCTAAAAATCTCAAAATATGAGGTTAATGAAATTTTAATATTAAGACAAGTTTTCATTTGTATCTTAGCTTATCAAGAAAATGACTGAACAAAAAAAAAAGCCTGCAGATCTAATTTTATTAAAATCTCAAAAACAACAAAATGAAACTTTTGTCTTTGATGAAGTTATTAACCAAGTGGCTTAAATCTCTGCTATGGTGCTTTGTTGCAAAAGGTTTTAAAATCAAAACATTATTATTTCTCAGATCACTGGACCATCAATATAGCAAAATTTTTTCCTTATAAAAGAAGCCAAGGGTGTTTTTGGTGTTTTATCTTCCTTTAATAGAAGTCAAAAAATAGCAGCAACAATTTACACAGCACTTCCTTTGATTAACTTGTTACTTAGAATGATTACTTTGCTACTTAATGTAAACATATGAACAGTCCGAGTTGGCAAA
Source organism: Acanthosepion esculentum (assembly GCA_964036315.1). Lineage (NCBI taxonomy): Eukaryota > Metazoa > Mollusca > Cephalopoda > Sepiida > Sepiidae > Acanthosepion > Acanthosepion esculentum. The sequence continues at coordinate 55,276,755 of OZ038483.1, read as the reverse complement.
AACAGGAGTGACAGATGGCTATAAAAAAGCACTGTTGATTATTTATGGTTAATTTGTTTAAATAATGAAGTAACTATTGTTTATGTCACATAGCAATAATTATAAGTAAAATGATACACTAAAATAAGTAACCATTTTAAGTTCTCTAAATATTGATGCCAAAATTGAAAATGAATAGTTTTAGCAACACTAAGCATCTTAGTCAATAGCATATCAAATGCTGTATCTAGGCATCTACAGAAAATAGTTATGGTTTGTAATGAGAATTTGAAAAAGTGATTTGGCAGTAGGGTGAGAGGAAGTTGATAAAGACTAACTAGAATTTTATATTCATAAGCAACATTTGATAAATTAAAAAAATAATTTTGTGAAGTGGTTATTTTTCAACCTTCTTTTAAAGCATTAATTCAGTCATAAGAAATAATTTATAAGTAAATAAAAAAATATTAATAGGAAAAGCTCAATAATTCAATCAAATTTCAGAAGGCCACTGAACAGACATCAATATAAATATTTTTAAAGGATTTTGTAACCATTTTCTATTATACTTTTAAAAGAAGCATAAATATTAAAGCTAAAATCATGGACAAACTTAAAAACATTTGGACATAAAATTCTTTAAAAAAAATATAAAATGCAAAAAAGAATTTCTATTTTCTTCAGATAAACAATTTTTGACAGATATTTCCTTAGCATTTACCCTTTATAAGGTTTTGAAGAAATAGCTTTTAAAGTGTGAGCAATCACTGAAAACAAAGTATTGATCAGTAATGTAGATCAATAAAATAAATGTTGGAAATTCAATAGAATTACTGGAAAGCAGAGTTCTAATAAAGAATAGATAAAAATGGTTAAATAAATTTCTTGAACGAAAGCATCAATGATTTATTGAAAAAGTAGTGTTCATAAAGAATAGATTTTGTCGCATATTGAGAGCAAATACAGAACAGTCTATGGTCAAGTCAGTCTTGAAAGCAAGGAGCATCAATGTTCAGCATCAATGGAAGGCTACTTAGGAACAGGAGGGAGTGTAAGCAACTTGAAACCCGATTGCTAAACTTAGCAAATAATTAAAAATAAGGAAAGTGACTTGGGATTTGTGGCCTTATTTTTTTTTCATTTCTTATTAATAAAACAAATGGTGCATTTGCAGCTGATTCTAATATGTACAAAATGCTTAGAATCTTCCACAGCAAGATGGTAAACAACTTCATTCATAGTTGAGATTTATTTCAAGGGTTTTCAGTTCTATTAAAAATTATTACTTTCTCCCCACCTACACACATGTCCATCCTCCATAGAAATAAGCTGAAAGAAGAAACATCTGTACAAGATAGTTATCAAGTGAAGGAGTCAAAAAATATTTATCGATATCCAACTGTAAGTCTAAAATGTCATCTTCACCTCAATACATGCATTAAAAAAAAAAAAAAAAAAAAAAAGACATTAATTTTTCCATAATCACGTTTTTTTTTAAAAAAAACTTTGTACATAAAAATAAAATACTAAACTCCATTTAGTAACACACACACACACACACACAAATCTAAAGCACAAATTTACATTATTTGGACAGTTGTCATTATCTTTATTGTCACACTCGCAGCATTTCAGTCATTGTAAGCCTTGGCCTTCTCAAAGTGCTATTTATTTGAATTTCAAAGCAAATCCAGAATAGTCAATCTGTATGTTGGCTATCCTGAGTTCAGCAGTTCAAAATTCAAACAAATATCACCTGAAGAAATCTGGAGTGTACAATGGCCAAAATGTTGTGAATGTGACAACGATGAGGACAACAATTCGAATAGTGTAAACAGTTATAATACCCCATCTCAAAAATATAGACAGATGAAACACATAAAATTACATATAAGATTGATTTATTAAACATTTTTGATTATTTGTCTTGTGATAAGTTGAGTTTTGCTCAGTGGTACTTAGCTCAATAATTATCAAATGTTTTTGATTTTCAGAAGCTGCAAGTATAGTTGATTTTTTTTACTCTTTTGTCTTTAATATATAAAAAAAAGAGTCTAACACAAATCCTCATTGAAATTAAAATAATTTTCATCGTTGTTTTCCAACCTAACTTTGCACTTGAATATGTTTCTTTAGTCAATGCCCTTCTTTCAATGTATTTCCATAATTAAACTGCATAAATACAATGAGATTGTTGGTGTACTGAGTATCTTAAATACCATTAATTATTTCAAGGTGGAAATACAATTAATAAGTTCACATTACAGTCTGAGCAGAAAAAATTATCACTGTTTATGACAAGAGCAAATAGTAAACCAAGTAGTTAAGATAAATAAGGAGACTTTTTCAAAAGAAATAGATAAACACTATGAGACTATTTTATAAATATCATATATAAATGAAGATTTATTTAACAGATTATTGAATTATCTTTAAATGTGACAGTAGGAATTTGAATCTGAAAGACAGGAATGGAATTTCAATAAAAATGTGAAGACAAAATGAATCAACAAAAATATTTAGACCCGATAAATTACCTTATACTTGAATAGCACCATGCCAAACAAATATTTTATTCTTTTTATATGTCTATATACTGAAAGCCAGAACTTGCCTTATCTAAAGAAAAAAAATGGTTTTTGTTAAGATTAGAGAAAATCTAGAAGACTTATTTACTAAATTTCCCAAATATATGAATTTATCAAGGTATTTTTAGACTAATGTACACAGTACATCATCTTTGCTCTTAGCAAAGTGATTCTTCGTTCCTACTCTTTTTTGTCTAGACACTATTTTTAAAATCATATTTCAGAAGGTCATCCATTCCAACTTTTCAATATTGTTTGATTGAAAATGGATGCATTTTAAAAAGATCAGTGTTGCAATAGTTTGAATCTGATCCTAACTCCCCATTAAAACCCTATAATTCTCCCTGGGGGCAAGACTTTCCCCATTTTAGAATCACTATATTGCCAACCCATTATATTTAAATACTTTAAGAAAATGTGCCTGTTATAGGCTGACAATTATGATAAGAAGGGAAGCTTTTAAAATTTAAAACAAAACAGGAAAAGAAGCAAAAATTAAGTAAGAAACCCAACATCCAGGATACGACTTGTGTCATTTTTACATTCTAACATCGTTATTTACATGCATGGACTATTGTTCTTGTTATGTTTTAGCTGCTATGTCCTTTGACCTGCATCAAGTACTTGTTGATCTGGGTAACCTTCAGGGAATTTTGAACTGAACCCTTTATTTAATATAAAATGGTAGATTATCTTTGTCCTCCGCTGTACATGTCTAGTGATATCTTTGCTAGTTTTTAGTACTTCTCTGTTATTGCTCACTCATTTTCACCAGGTCTAAGTACATATTGTCTGAGTATTGAACTCATAATTACGGTCACCAAATTCATGAATTGGTGCTTTAAATGCTATTGTCCCGTGGGATGGCAAAGTAGCTGAAATGTTGCAATAACAAGAGTAAAGACAATCTGCATGTCAATAACTCTGAATCCTAGGAATTCAGAGAAATTACACCTCAAAAGACTACTTTTACCAATTATACATATTTTAAGATTTTTTTTTTTTGCAGTTCAGTGAAGATTATGTGAATAAAAAAAAACAAAACAAAACACTGTTCATTTTAAAAATTCATTACTAAAATCTGGTCAATTTTAATGAGACCACCAAAATAGTAAAACATGACTGAAAAAAATAAGGCAGCAAAAAAACAGATCTAAAATGGCCACAAAAGCTGTTAGGAAATACATGCTTGCAGATTAACATTTAATTAAAAAAAAGAGACTAATCACATTACCACCTGTGTTTTAGGTAGTGCTACAGATTTCAAAATTAAATCATTATTTGGACTAGTAATTCAGTTTTAGAGCTGGGGTTTCAATCAACTTATTCAAGGGTGCATCTTGAATGTATTGCTGAGAAAATCCATTTCCATGGCCATATTGGATTTTAAATATATCAAAAAGGATTAACTTACTTGTAAGATTTTTTAGTATAAATAACTACAATAATTTTGAATCAAAAATCAGGTTTAAAGGAAAAGTGACATATAGTCCTAAATTAAATATACTAGTAAGTACTGCTCATGAACTGTTTCAAGGAAAACTCATAACAGATACAAATATATGTAAGGATTGAGGTAAATGTGTTATAGAATTTCAACAAAGCAATGAAAGGCAAGTGATATTATTTATTTCTAATCCATCATTTTTATTATTTCAAACATTATTATAGTGATTATTTATTTGAAAATAGCGGCCTCATTCTTATTCATTTATTAAACAGTGCGTATTGCACTGCATTTCAGACAGAGCCAATAGACTTAATACACACTGTTTAAATAAAAATGGGGCATACATTTCAAATAAGAAGTATCCACTATAATAAAGTTTGAAGACATTATATATATATATATATATATATATATACACACACACACACACACACACACACAAGCTTTGTGAGTGAAATTGGGTAGACAGAACCCTTGAGGGCTGTTGATAGCTGTGCTAGCATGAAGTCACAAGTCATCGTGACTGAGGGATTGAGTGTGCTGGCCTTGTTCAAATTGTTGATCACACTAGATAACACACTCTTTCCCAGAAACTGTAACTAAGGTCTGTTCAGCATAGTTGCAGTATAAACCACAGGTGGGCTTTATGGGTGTTGAATAAATACAAGTGCACCTGAGCAAGTGTCTGCAATAGGGATTGGCTAGCCCCTCTAGTAGACGAGTATCCTCGAATACAAGTGGCAAGGTATACTATATAACAGAAAAAAGTGAGAGCATAAGAGAAGGGGGGAGAAAGAGTTGATATTTCTCTCAAATAAGAAGAATACGCAAAATCAAGATAACCATCTTCTGCAAATGAGAAGGCATGAGAGAGACTGGAAAAGAAATAAAAAAAGACAAGATTCTAAGCAGAGATTGATAAAGTGCATTTTACATGTATAAAATTTACTGTAATAGAAAGAGATAATATAACAGAGGATAAAGTTCAAACTTCAAGAAATGAAAATGCTATAATTTTTAACATATAAGTGTATTTCTGGTGAAGTTGAAATTTTAAAATCAATATAAATTTATAAAGCATACAAAAGTAGGAGGTGGTGGGAATGAACTACTAACTATACATTGCTGAAATTACATTAAGAAAAAACTCAACAGAATTTGAAAAGAAGCATAGAATAGATAATTAGAAGATAACATTTGCTAAAAAGAAAAGCAATTCTTTGTTGGAAAGTGGATAATGCTAGTAAAGAAACAAATGTTTGGATAGGACAATATTCTAACATGAAATTTTCATGCTTCATGGTGGATAATTTTCAACTTGTGTATACATGCAAAAAAGTCAAATCAAAATTGAAAGAGAATTAAAAAAAAATTAAATTTGTTTTGCTTGCATGAACTTTATTCTTGAAACAATTCTTTTTTGTAATCACTGCATTTTTAGACAAATGAGAGAAGAGAAAGGCATGAATCCATTTAGATAGAAGAAAAAATGCAGCTTTCACAATATGAACTTAATGTAATGAAATGCAGTAAAAGGTAAGTACCATTTAAATTAATGACATGAGAATCAAGAGGAAAAAAATATTGGCACCTAACAAAAAAAGAAAAATTCTTCACTTAGAAAATCATATTTATTATTCTATTTTCTATTCAAGACATTTTAAAACATTTAATTTCCAAGAGAATTGGATAAAAAAAAAATCATTTTTCAAATATTTAATGAAACAGCAGCTGAAAGACATTAAGGACTTTCTTGCAAGTATTTAAAATTTCAATTTTAGATCCAGCTTATCATTTCAGAAAAAAAAAAAAAAAAAAAAAAAAAATAGGTGCAAGACCTTGAATCCAATAGAAAGAACAAGAATGTGCAACAAAAAAAAAATAAAAAAAAATAAATAGAAAATGATTTGGGGCACTAAATGGAAAAATGAATCTTTCAGACACACTTTAACATATATATTATATTTTAATAAAATTAATATATTTTCTTGAGACTGATGCTATGCACATTTCAGATATATTGCATGAAAATTTAATTTTAGATTAAAAGACTTCACAAATATAATGCATTATAATGTGCAAATAAATTAAAATTTTTTTCATGTATATCATGTAGCACTTTTTTTGCCAGTAAAATATATTGTAATCCTTTGTGTATAAATTGCTAGGGAGTATAAGACGGTTAAAAAATAGCATAGAAATTAGGGGGGGTGATAGAAAAGAAGGGGCCTAATTTCATGTATAAATTGCAGCTCATGTAAGAACAAAGAAAATGACTGAAATTGTGGAAAATGAAGTATAAATAAATAAAAATAAAAAAAGAAATAAAATCAAGACATTTTTTTTGTATTTTTTTTTTATTATCATAATTTAAATATTTTTATCTTTCAATGATTTCCAAACTCACATAAGTGTCTAGATTCATCAAAATCCAGATGAAAGTATGGAACCATACAGGACTTAGAGAAACATTATGAAAGACTGATTTGCTTTTGTTGCAATTCACCATTAGATAGATGTTATATCACTGATAAACAAACAAATCCAATTTGACCATTTTTTTTGTTCATTTTTAGTTCTGGGAAAAATGGGATTGAGTTCTAAAGTAGAAGACACAGCAGACTTTTGGACATGATTTTTTATGAAAAACCTGCATCTTCTGTTTACAGAAAAAAAAAACAACTACAAAGCTGTTTACAAGATAACTGATAGGAAAAAGAAAGAAAAAAAAACTGGGAAGACAATTGGGAAAAAAAAAAAAAAAAAAAAAAAAGGGCCTTATTTTGCTTATTTGAAAGTTTAAAGAAATGATTTTTTTGCTAAAGGTGATAAAGCCACTAAGATGCAAGGGGTTACTGAGAATAGAAAATGCTATGTTATGGTGATGGGAAAGTGAATGAAACTGGTTTGTATTGCCATAGATGATAGAATTATTTTGGCCTTTGTTAAAAGACAATTTAATTTCAAATCAGTAAGAAAGTCTTGTCACCGCTTAGCAAAATGTAAGAACAATAGAATAAGTAATACAGTAATACAAAACACATATACTGTATTCAGTTTATTCACTTTCATTGATACTCATACATCGAGAAGGTCTGTATGAATACCATTTTTGTGGCACAAAATGACGTGGCATCATGTCTTATGTGATATTTTATGTTACAAAGGCTCTTTGAATGGCGTCCTTCAACTGTTGGGTATTCTGGTATCATTCATGTGAAACTCTCTCTTTGATAATACCCAACAGAGCGTTGAAATAAAAAAATTATATTATGTAGGTGACAAAACTTTTGGACCACACTGTAGATTAAAATTCTCATGGTTGAATATTTATCTGGTATTTACTAACATTGATGATAAAATTAAAAACAACCTTATTCATGACTATATAGGTGCTTAACTGTTTTAAGTAATATAGATGCTATAAAATGATCTTCTGAGACTTCAATTCAATATCTCTTAAGTCGGAAAGATTATTTAAATTGGTGCCTAACAGCTTTTAAAGTCACAATTTCTACATAATTATGGGAAATAACATGCTTTAAGTAAATAATAAAAATAATAGATTTAATGATGGATAGCAAAAGATTATTTTTCTATCTCCTTAAGGCATTTAACTTTTATTAACATTTAAGAAAAGTTGCAGCCTCTTTCTATGACATTTTTTATAGGAATAAATAATCATAACCTTTCATGAATGAGGACAAATCTGAGCAAGAAATCCATTTTGCTGTATTCTTTTTAAGTAACAAATCTGCAGACCAAAATTTTCATTACTTCATCCTCATCTTCACTACTCTCTGCTGCTACTACAACTATTTGTTTAAAAAAAAAGAAAAAAGAAAAAAAGAAAAAGAAAAGAAAGAATCCACATGATATACAGTCCAGGAAATCATAAATGGGTTTTTTTTTGGTTCAGTGTTTGAGCTGATGGATTTTCTTTTCATACAAAACTGATATAATAAAGAGCTCTGATACACTTAAGTGTTAGCATACTTCAAGATCATATTTTGTTTTATCTGATTTTTTAATTTATCCATGACAATAGTGAATGAGTGAGAGTGGGGGTTAAGGCCATTGTTAATATTTTCAAGCTTATGAAAACCACAAAACAGCTTTCAAGTTCAATACAAATTGGAACTTACTACTGATTGAACCCTCTTATACAAGATGAAAGCAAATGTTTTCAGCTTGTTTAAACAAGGACAGCAAAATCCAGATTATGCTTGTTAGTGATTTAGCAAACCAGTAATCAATAGTTATGCTATAGTTATAAGAGATAAAACTAATTAAAATGAATACACAGGTTGATAATCAATATTTAATTAATAAACCAAACAGATATGCAAAATTGTGAATTTTCTGTAATGTACTTATCTTCAAACAGATTTCTATAAAGAAAGTTGGTTAACTTAGCTTATGAAAATAAAATACACAAGCAAAACATTCAATACCTTTTTATATATTGTAGGAACTTTAAAAGTTAAAAAAAAACCCCCAAAAAACCTAGCCCCAATAATAAATTCCAGTGATTATTAGTTATAAACACCCAAAGTAAATTAAAACTTAGAAAAAAGAAAAAAAAGAAAAGAAAGGAAAATCAGAATAATAAGGCTTATATTAACAAAAAAAAAAAAAAAAAAAAAAAAAAAAAAAAAATTAGATTGCTAGGAAAATAATCATGAATTTCACCATGAACTTAGAGTTAACCTATGAAGATTGAATGATAAGAAATTACTTCTAGAATTGGATTATTGTCTCTTCTATCTGACAGTGTGCCATAATGCATTTTAGAGTTTAATTGGAGAAAAGATAGAATTTGGGTTCTTCATGAGCTTTTGATTGAGAACTGAACACAATATTCTATCATCCATAGCAATCTTTTAACCAGAAAATTTCCATTTTTGCATTGCATTGTTGCAGGTGATAAAAAATGGGTTTTGCATGTCAACAAGAACCCCCCCCCCCCCAAAAAAAACAGTGGTTTTATTTTATCACTAAACAAGAAATCATTGCCAACATACAAATCAGAACTGAAATCCTTGTTTTATGTCTTATGTGTTAAGTAAGATCTACTGGAACATGAAAAGATCATCACTGCAGCCATCTATTGCCAGCAACTTGATCAGGAAAATGAACCATTACATTGGAAGTGTCTTGCTTTGATAAACAGAAAAGTTGGTATTCTCCAGCATGACAATGCAGGTGTACATTTTGCAAAACAAATTTTTATATATATATATATATATATATATATATATATATATATTAGTTGGATTGATATGAGTTTGTGACCCTGGGTTTCATGCTATTTGCGGCGATCGTCAAACTGATTAATTTTTAAATTTTGGATTTATATATGGTTGTGTATATCAGTGTTTTTATGGTAGTGGGAGGAAAAATTGTTGTCGGAACGCCACTCATACTTACGCAAACATACATACACGCACGTTCACTTATTGACGTACAGACATACATACACACACGCACTCACTCACTGATTGGAGCTCACACAAACAAACATACACACACGCACTCACTCACTCACTCATTGGAGCTCACACAAACAAACATATGTGAACAGTGTGGGACGGCATATATGAGCATCCATGTGTCATTGCATACATACGTACGCATTTGGTCACTGTATTCAATGCTGGATTGTGCAGCGAATATCTTTCATCTGTTGCACTGTCAACGTGCAAAACAATTGCTATTATTTTTAATTTTTAAAGCTGCTTTGTTAATTTAAAGCCAGTTATTTGCTCATTTTTGGCGATTACGCATATGTAAAAGGTAGAAACTCCAATTTGTAATACTTATTAGTATTTATGCAGTGATATTAATTTTGCTGGGGGAGGCAGAAGTATGTATAATTGTGGACTGATACGGTAATTGTAATTGTGGTGCAGTAGTAATTGTAGACTAATGCACCAATGGTAATTGTGATGCGGTAGTCATGGTAGGGGGAGCAGATGATGATAATAACAATTGTAGCAGCAAATTGTTATTGTAAAGTGGTATAAGTGATTGTAGTAATGGTGGTGGAATGATAATAACAATTATTATTATGATTGTAGTTTGAAGTAGAAAATAATTTATGGTGTTATGGTGTGAGTGGTTTCTCTTTTCATGTTCATAGGGTCAATGGTGGATGATATAGTAGTGTTGGTTGTTTTTCTTTTATCCGTTTGGCATAAATTGTGATAATAGGTATTTGTTTTCATGTCTGCATTTATAAATTATTTCTGATCTTATGTTTAGTAATTTCTTTTGTTGGGTATGAGAAATTACTGCTACCTTTTCGTGTAGGCAAAGTAAGCATTTCTTTGTAATGCTGTTGTAGGCAGGTACGTTTTTCAATATTTTCCAGTTTATTCTTGGTATAATATTTCTGTTTTTTAGATGCCATATGTATGTGGATAGTGTAGTGCTGTTTGAGTATTTTGTGTTGAAGGAAAAAAAAAAGGTTGTGGTTGTTTTTTCTTTTCTTGAATGGTTCCTCAATGGCACTGATGTAGTACATTGTGCTGTTGTTTGCACTTACCTTGGCTTTATATATTATATTCGTTTGTTGGCAATTTCTTTGGAGTGGACATGTTTTATTTCTGCAGTTGCATTGAGGTTCCTCGGTTGCATTATTGCAGGTTGTTACTTTTTTGTTGTGGCTTTTTATTATTTGTGTTATATTTTTGTGCAGCTGTAACTGATTTTAACATTATTTTTGTTAAAATATTATTGCTAATCGGTTTGTTTCAGGGAAGTGCTTTTCTATTAAGTTTAGGAATGTCTTTCCTATGTTTGTTTTGATGGTTTTGTTGTATGGTGGGTTAAACCAGATAATGTTTCTTTTTCTGGTTTTGCGTTTTGGTTATGGAGGTATGTATTGTAGTTGTGTGTATCCAGTTTACCCCATCATACATATATACGTATGTGTGAGGAAACATTATTCAGTGAACAAAATAGATGAACGGGCTCTGTGTTGACAGTGCAACAGATGAAAGGTATTCGCTACACAATCCAACATTGAATACAGTGACTAAATGCGCACATATATGCCCAGTCTCACACTGTTCACATGTTTATGTGAGCTCCAATGAGTGTGTGTGTGTGTGTGTATGTATGTCTGCTTACATCAATGAGTGAACGTGTATATATGTATATTTGTGTAAGTATGAGTGGCGTTCCGACAATTTTTTCTCGCACTACCATAAAAACAAAGATATACGCAACCATACCAATCAAAAATTTTAAAATTAATCACTTTGACGATCGCAAACAGTGTGAAACCCAGGGTCACAAACTCACATCAATCCAACTAAATATGTTAGCTCTATTACTGATATTGAGCACTTTCCAATAAGTACTGTGCATATATATAAATAATATATATAAAAAATTGCATATATTTTTTATTTACATACAATATATATATATATATATATATATATAAAAAACACCCATAACACTATATGTGAAGAGACAGCTGCAGATTGATGCGCCTGGCAGCAGGCTACACATACAGGCATCATGACTGCAGAGGAGAAACTAGCCTGACTGGTTAGAAAGAGGAAAATCTGTGGCAGCAAACACCCAGCTGCATCTATTTGCCTTCAGGTGCAGTAGCTGTGTTAAGAGACACTCAAATATTGGCTTATTCAACTACAGCTGATGCCGTTCTGCATCAAACTGAGTTTTCAATGAGAGCACACATTGTCTTTATGCAGAAACAAATAAAGTGTGTGTGTATGTATATATATATATATATATATATATATATATATATATATATATATATATATATATAAGTTTTAAGGTATGCTATATTTATGAGTAAAAGTGCTCAATATCAAAGATGGATCATTTGTTAATAAATAAAATAAACAAAAATCTAAAATAAATAATAATAAACAAATTTGAAATAAAAACAAGTAAATGTAATAATAGTCAACAATAAATAATTATGGAACCAGTAATAAATAATGAGTAAAAAAAAAATGAAACATTATAAAATAGCTACAAATAACTGCATTTGGATCCACAATTATTTGTACTTGAGAATAATTTGAAAAATAACAGATTTGATATACCCTATAACTATTAGGATAATATTATAGACCTTGCTACCCATAATGCACCATTGACCAGCATATATAAATAGTTGATCCAAAACAACACACATGACCTGAAGATTGTGTTCAAACATGTTACAGACTGTCGCCACTTGGTATTGACGTCAGTGTGTGTGTGTGTGTGTGTGTGTGTGTGTGTGTGTGTGTGTGTGTAAAAAGCTGAATTTGTATTAAAAAGAACAAATTTTATATATTGTGAATTAACTGCTAAAGTACACCAAGCAAAATAAATTGCAAGCATGGCTAAACCTTAGTGCTATCTACACTTACATGTACAAAATATGGATGCAAATATAACATTTTGAGACAAAAGTACTAATTCATAGAAATGTTTGATAATGCATCTTAAATCTATATAAACTGAAAGGATTCTTTAGAAAAAAAAATGCATATATAAAATTTAAAATACCAAAAATAACCTTTAATGCAGTCAAAAGTCATTTTAAAAAGGCTTCTTTGTAATACTGCATCAGTTACAAACCAAAAAGGGAAAATGCTATGAAACTCGCTGGTAAAGCTAGTAAAATGTTAATACAGATCTATGTTCAATAAAGAGAGTAAATTGGTGAAGGTTGTTGGCATGTTGAGCAAGTTCTGGTAAGCTGGCAGTAGAGACTGACTAATAAGGCAAGTAGAGGGTTTGAGAGAGTAGGGTAAGGTGTTAATGGCAGGTCAGAGAAAAGGAGAGTAGGGAGAGGGTGAAGATAGGTAGCCATAGAAGAGAAAAATCAAAAAGTATGGTGTTGGCAGAGGGAAAGGGCCCTAGTACCAATTCAAAATGTCAGGGAGACTAAAAAACATTCTTGGGCTTTAACCTTCAACTTATCTGCTTTGGTTTTCATTTGTAAAACAATAGTTGTGGGATACTAACAATGAGGACAGAAAGATGAGAGAGAGAGAGAGAGAATTTGGAATGATGTGCAGATGTCAAGTGAGAATTGGCAAAGGGGTGGTGGGTAGTTCAGGTTTCTGTGTGTGTGTGTGTGTGTGTGTGTGTGTGTTGTGGGTAGAAGTTCTACCCTACTAGATATTCAAAACAGAGTGAAGAGAGAAACAGTAAAGGAGGGAGAAAGAGAAAAAAAAACAAAAGTGAAGAAAATATAATACAAGTCAGCTAGAGTGACCATTTCAAAGAGACTCACAGATGAAATTACTGTAAACAAAGTATTTGACAAATAAGGTTTAGTTCAGAGTCAGAGTCAGAACCTGGCCTTTGTACTGAATTCAGGGACCCTGGAAGAGTCCAATGGCAGGGAAAGGGATGAAAAAGAAATGTTCTAAACATAGCTACTCAACAAAAAGTTATTTTTGATATTCTGTAATTAAGTTTGTTGCTTTTATCATAACATTTAGACATTGTTTAACTGTAAAATTGAAAAGCTCCCATACCTTAAGCACTCAATCTTCCTTGCTTTACCCAATTAGGCTAACAAAGCTGTCATGATTAGGGAGAGTTCTCCAATATTTCTGCCACCATCTTTAAGTTATTTTTAATCCAAATTCTTGCATAGTAATGTTAAAAAAAAAAAAAAAAAAAAGTGACTGAAGAGTGGGAAATAAAACTAATCAAAATCACATGTTGAGATACCGGTTCTCCTATGATTGACCAAAATTAACTAACATCCAACCTGTTCAGTACCTAGATGGGTGACTGCTTGGAAATATCAGGTGCTGTAAGCTTGGATGTGTAAGTGGTGTAATGGATAACAGCTTGGAATTAGAAATGGTAGAAAATTCCAGTAGAGTTTGTTATATTCATTTATGTGCAAATACCCTTAGTAATCCACCACTTCTCTCCTAGCTATGGGTTAATTAGTAGGACTTGTAGCAGCAATCCGTTATCTCCAAAATAATTCTTACAATCTAATATTTTAGGGCTTTAAATAAGCTGCAAGAAAAAAAAAAAAATAAATAAAAAATCATTTTAATATTGGACACTTCTTGTAATATTACACAAATAAACTTATTTTTCCTGATTTATTCAAACTGGTATCCTCATGTTTTGGTTATGGATTATTCAACCTAAGAAGGTTATCAAATACAACAAGCACTTCAAGGTTAGAGTGTGACTATAACAATCAAATGTGAATGAATCAGAATATCAAATTTCTCATTTCAGGAATTCAAACAAATGTGTTTTTACTTCACATACACACACTGAGGTGATTTTTTAAAAAATTATTTTTATGAAATTGATCACTTGAGCAAGTTATTTTATTCTTGTCTAAAATCAGTTAACCATTTTTGGTAAAATATCCCAAAGGAACAAGATAATTTTGGATACAAACATTTACAACTTATTTTACAGTTCTATATTAACACTAAGGTTTGAGAATTTAGTAAAACTCCTGATTATTCAAATGTTTGAGAGATTTTAATTTAAATGCAAGGAAGAAAATGATACGAATGAATAAATAAATAAAGTCCTACTCAAAGACATTATCTCATGTCAGATACATTCCCGAAACTTTCCCATTTCTTCTACTACCACCATCTCCACCAAAAAGGTAACTAACCAAATCCATCAAACTTGTTCTACTCATTTACTCAAACTTATTAGATTTTTTTTCTCATTTTTCACACTCGGTGACCCTTTGCATTTTAGTGGCTTGATTGCCTACTTTGGGATGAAATTATTAAAATAAAAAACAATAAAAAAATAAAATAAAATCTACAGCATAAACTATGAAAAAGACAAAAATAACAGAATAAAGAAAACTGGGATCCCAAAATACAAATTTCAAAAGAGATACAAGTTGACAGACATTTCAGTGTATACTAATTCTCAAAAAATAGGTTAAGGATCTTAGAAGCTATTTTTGATTTGGGAATTTGTCAGAAGTAAAGAAAGTCACTAGACATGCATGAGGTTCTTGGTAAGACATCTCATAGGTTTTACCAAGTTTTAGGCAAACCCCCTTCTCTGTTTTCTGTACAAAGGAAATGACTAAGAATTACTCGAAGTGTTAGCCAAAATTCAGACAATCAACCAACTACAAGGGAATCAAAGTATAGGAAAGCAAAGGCTATACTTAAAGCTATTTACAAGCATTTCCACACTTTACATTTGAAACTACTGTATTCTTCTTAACACTTAAATGATCAGGTCTGGGAGGGAGCAATTGTATTTTGTACATTCTATATTTACAATCAAGTAAATGTACTCATGGCTGGTCATTTGGCAGAACAATGAATACCTGCTCCATTCCAATCGAAGAGATACACACTGAAGCCACTGACATAGTGTTTTGGTATTTGTTCCACAAGTCTGTGTAGGTAAGTAGTAAATGCTATGGTATACTAACTCAAGTTATATTGTAAAAGTCTTATGGTCTATCATTAGAGGTTGTTGGTAATAATCCCTTTCACCCAAACAAGGAGAGTAAGTACCTGAGTCTAGCAGAGAGATTGCTCATATCTGTTTTTACACACTACACTGGAATTTGATTACCAGAAACTGAAGGCCAATTTTTTTTGATCTGACAATAATGGCTACTGTTGACACACTGTGATTAATCAGAATCAAAAGTTAATAGGCCATAAAAGAATTTATGAAACTAAGTGTTTTATTTAAGTGCTTTTTGCATGTGTGTGTATTATATACCTTAGTCACACAGAGTGGTGCTGAAAAATTCTTGGTACAAACAAGAAAAAGTATATTTTATCCCACAATTCCATTGCATTTCACTACTGGACATTATTTCTTGATTTTCTTTAACCTTTCCAACAAAAATTATTTCAAGATGTGGCCGATCAGGGCTTTTCCTAACTTTGTCTTTTGTTGCTTCAAGTAACTCTTTCTCTTTTATCACACCTCATTGTAGTCCTTGTTCTCTCACTGACTTACTCAAACTTATTAGGTTACTGTTCTTTGTTTCTGTTGCTTTATTAAGACAGTTAAATTCTTCAAGCCCTCTTTCCTCAGTTATGTATCCAGACTGTACATATTGTAATCATAATATTCATGCACTAATTGGTACCCAGCCTACTGAGTGGGTCTACCATTAGTCTTTGTACTAGCGTTCAATTACTGAGGTTTTGTAACACTGTTGGTAAAGTGCTGTGATCTTTACAATGGCTGATAAATTTGAGCAATGTACCAACATCAACTTTTCTGTGAGTCTCAGAAAATCTGCTGCTGAGACAGTCAAAATGCTTCATCAGGCTTTGAAGAACAGTCAGTAGGTTGAACACAGACTTGTGAGTCACATAGAGCTTTCAAGTTCAGCCAAATGTCAGCTTAAAATGAGTGTTTAGGGCAACCAATCACCAGCAGGAAAAAAAAAAAAAAAAAAAAATTGTCAATTCATCCATAGTTTGACATATTGACTTGTTTTGTTTTGTTATGTCTTTACCTTTTGCAGACTATTTAAAGCCAGAAAATATTTTTTAGATTGTAAGAATTTTTTGGCCATGAGGATTTACTGATACAAGTTCTACTAATTCATTTATAGCTGGAGGGAGAAGAGATGGATTCATTCTTTACTCAAGGATATTTGTGCGTAAATGAACATAATGAACATTACTGAAATTGAAACTTGGCTTTCCAATTTCAAGCCATTACACCACCTGCACATCAAAGCTTACAGCACCTGGTATTCCTAAACAGTCACCTATCTAGGTACTGACCAGGAAATCCTAATGCAGGAAATTTTCACTGTCCCCTTACTGAGCAGAACTACAGTTTTATACAGATTATAACTTTTAAAGAAAAATTTAAAATACAATAATGAGATAAGTACATTCATTTTTTTCTGATATAGAAATGATTTTGTTTTTTGCAAAATGTAAGGAAAACTAGAGATTTTTCTAAAAGCTCAATATCTTCTTTTTAAATGTTCATTTTTTTTTTTTTTTTTTTAATCATTTCACTCCAAGCAAGTTGATAATGTCATTAGGATGCAAGAGGTTCCAGGGAGTGAAAGACAGCGAGAAGATTTTAATGAGAAGTGAGGAGAAAAGACAATAAAATAACAGGATTCAGGAAGACAAAAGACAGCAACTTGCATTTAAATTTTTGAAGGTTGTAGGTGACAGAGAAGAAAGAAATCAGGAGTTCCACAGGTGATAAAAGAAACTCTTAGAATAGAACATATGGTTGCATTTAGTTAGTTCAATAGTAAAAAGGTGAGACTTAGTTGCCAATTTAGTAGCTTTATAAAGTATCAGAGATTATTCAAATGATCTCTTTGGCCACATGAATACTAATTTAAATTTTAATGTTTATGAAAATTCAGTGCCCCATTATACTTATAATGAAAATTATTAACTGTTTAAAATTACGGTTTTAAAACTAAAATTTTCATATTATTGCTTTATTTAACAAAGTTTATTGTATTTTAATTGAGAAGCAAAAAAAGACAGAAGTACATACTGCATCTATTGGCTGATTACTTTGATTATGGATAGCAATTAAGTAATCTGTAGGGTTACAAAATTTTATTTTAAAAGCAAATATTTCCCACAATTAGTTTTCCTAGATATTGTCAGTGAGTGATTCTCAATGAACGTTTCATTATTGTGGTTTCAAATCAAACTACATCTGGCTGATTAAGTACCTTTTCACACAACTTCTATATACAAAGCCCATGCTAAATTATGAATACTATCAATCAATTGAAATCCATATTCAAATATCCAATTGCTTGAGAAAAAAAGTTTTTCACAACTAACGTTCTTTCTAAAATAGGATGCAAGTAAAATTATTCAAAACCTCATTTTTCTCTTTCAAATTCATGTACTTTTATCGCTTTTGATGTCCACACATAAACCAGTGTCGAATAATTTGAATTATTCAGATTTTTGTCAACAATTTTCTGAAACTGCCAAAGTGAGGTAATTAGGATAAATAAATGCCAGAGAGTGGTAGGTGAGATTTAAGTGATTGCTATTGCAACTGGGCTTGCAGACAAATTCTAAAGATGTAGGCCTGGTGGAGAAAGAGAGGTGAAAGCTCAATTTCCACTTTTTAAACATGGTTTTACTTTATTTTACTTTTTAAAATCATTACTAATCTAGAGTCAATCAATAAAAAACCTATTAAGTATAATACATTCAAACAATAAAGATACAAAATTTATAAAAAGGTATGTCTAAGTTACTATTCAATCAAATAAATGCCATGATCACTAACTTTTCTAAAAGACATCTTGCAAACTATTTAACTTTAGGTACTTTACAAAAATTTGATTAATCAAAGCAATATATATATATATATATATATATATATATATATATATATATATATATTAGTGCAACCTCAGTTCTTGAATGTCACACAAATTATTTTTTTCGAGATGAAAATGCCTCAGTTATTGAACAAAATTTTGATTCTTGAACAACATTGCCAAACCAAGTTAACCCGAACAGAATAATTTCCGAGTCGATCGCCATGTTGTATACATTTGTGTGTTGTGTTTTTTTTTCTCAATTTTATTGTACGGTAAATTTTTTTCTCTACATTAACTCCTATTGGAAAAATAGTTTTGGTTTACAAACATTTCAGGTTATGAATGACCTTCAGGAACAAATTAAATTTGTGAACCGAGGTTCCACTGTATATGTATAAAAATTTAAGATATAACTACAATATATCTGTAAAAGAAGAATATAAATAAAGACTTAAAAAACTTAGCTGACACTTTTCAAAAGCACATTGGTTAAGATAAATTTTCCTTTTGTTTTTATTCATATATGATAAGGAACAAATTGGTAATGTTTATAAATCTCATGTGTTCTGCTTTTATTGATTATTTTATGTTAGATTTATAAACATTTCTATTTTGTTCCTTATCCTGTTGGATTCCTATATATATATATTATATATATAAAAATAAATAAAAGAAAAACAGACTACTTTAAGGCTCTATTGTAATGGTTTATTTCACCAGAGACCTTTTAAGGTACCCTGGATCCTCAGACATCACTTTCAAACCTTTGAAAATGATGTCTGAGGAACCAGGGTACCTTAAAAGGTACCTGGTGAAATAAACTATTACAATAGAGCCTTAAAGTAGTCTGTTTTTCTTTAAATTATTTGCTCTGAATTTACATTGAGCTCTCAGGATTTCATCCTCCTTGGGACTACCCATACGCATTACCAAGTTTTTTGTAACATATATATATATATATATATATATATATATATATATATATGAAAGCAAGTTCAGAGGTTAAAGCCTTGACTATTTAAATGTAGTTTATAGTTCAGTCCACATCTAAACAAAATGTATAAATCAAAAATTATTTTTATTTATTTTTCTTTTTATATCATCAGGGTGTGTAAGACTGATAATCTGTCCCAAGAATATGACACAAAAAATACAACCAAATAAGATTAAATCTGTATTCTTTGAAATTCCAGGTAAGGTATCTTTGTTGCTCCAATAAAGTTTTAGGTTATATGGCCAGCAATCATTTAAGTTTTTTTTTGTATCTGGTAATCCATAAATTT
Organism: Acanthosepion esculentum; assembly: GCA_964036315.1. Taxonomy (NCBI): domain Eukaryota; kingdom Metazoa; phylum Mollusca; class Cephalopoda; order Sepiida; family Sepiidae; genus Acanthosepion; species Acanthosepion esculentum. The sequence goes on along the minus strand of OZ038483.1, from coordinate 55,257,153 downwards.
TCAGTAGATTTTTTTTCATGTGTTTCAATTTTGTAGCTGCAACAGGAACTTATCAGTTGAGTCCATTAACTAACCTAATTGAAGTAATGAAGTGTTAGCAAAAAATAAATTATTTACTTTTGAAAGAGTTAGAACATCACCTAAGTGACAAATTTTATATATTTGTATTAATCAGATTATATAAAATACATAAATAAAAAAGGTAGCAGTAGGGAGATATACTGAAGATGTCTTTATAACCAATTAATTATTTACTAAATGTTTATACTTTTAAAGTTTCTGCATATTGCCTAAGAGACTTCTTTTTTTAATATTAGAAAAAAAAACTTACACTCCTATGGCTATTATTTTGGGAGATTGGGTTATTTTATGATTTAAAAAATTTACCTGCTTATTTGAAACTGAATTGCTATAAGCTTTCAGGTGCTTTTTTAATAACCTAAAGCTATCTCTTAAATTTCCATTTAAAAGATATTTCATTTAATCATCATAGAGAACCTTTTCTGCCTGCCACCAGCATGGCTGATGCTGTCAAGAGATCAACTCTTTGCACATTCTTAGGCTCCCATTTTCCACTGACATGAAGCGGAGTGAGTATATTGAATCAATTGCTAGACCTACTGCTAGGAAAGTTGGTTCACTGTGTTGTGCCAGACAATTTTTTTTTATCAGAATCCATCTTACACATTTATAAATCTACCATTTCTTTGTGCATGGAATACTGCTGCCATATCTGGTCTAGTGCTTCTACTTTATATCTTGAGAGTCTTGACAAATTCAAAGAGTAATGCAATCGATCATGACATCTCGACCAGTCACTTTCTCACTGATGTGACGTGTCTTCCCTGTCTTTTCTACAAATATTTTCATGGCAATTATTCTGATGAGCTGTTCTCTTTACTGCAATTGCATGAATTTAAGCATACTACTAGATTGGCAACTAGGTTTCATCATTTTTCTGTTGGACTAGCTAAATGCAACCATATGTTCTATCCTAATAGTTTTTCTTTTTTACACTTCTTGCCTGTGGCACTCTTCCAAATGCTTGCTTCCCTGCCACCTACAATCTTCAAAAATTTAAATGCAATGTCAATCACCATCTTCTGTTTTCTTGAATTCATTTCTTTTATTGTTCTTTTCCTCACTAGTCTTCTCATTCTCTTTCACTCCCAGCAATCCCTTGCATCCTAGTGGTACTATTGCCTTGCTTGGGGTGAAATGATTTAAGAAAAAAAAAACAAACTTTGAAATAAAATGAACCTATAACATTTTACAATTCTTTTTATTGAAAACATTTAAGTGCAAAGCACACTATTCCTTAATAGGATTATTTCATACTGCATTTACAACCATTTAAAACAGCTTAATTTTTTCACCAACAATAATTTATCTATTCAGTTATGTGCCATGTGCAATACGTGCTTAAGCGATCATGTATCTTTTGATACATGACTTACAAAGATTTTTTTCCTGCAGTAGGTTGCCATTTCTTTCTGTGGTAGACCAGTTACCATCCAAGACTAAAGAACCCGATCTGCCCTACTATTTGCCCATAGCTGGGGGGGAGAAGAGGAGGATTCATATTTTTCCCCCCAAAGGTATTAGCATGCAAGTAAATGTAATGGATTCAACTGGGAAATTTCCAAATTTATCTATTACTAGTTAATAAGCAAAAGTAGTTGACGGTTGAATTATTACAGTAGAAAATACCAGCCAATCTTAAATTGTTCACATAATTCTCAAATATCCTTATTTTTATTGTATAAAGTGAATAATTGTTAGTTTGTCAATGAGGGTTCAAAAATAGCAATGCCATTTTGTTATCATGAAATCAGAATGAAAAACAAGTTAGCCAGTATTTACAAGATAAAATTTCACTTCAGCTTCAGGCTAAGAATACATTAAAAAATAAATAAAAAGGTCCTAAACAATCAAAGAGTGTTTATAGTTAGCTTTCCATGTATAGGAAGCAAAATGAAGGTAGAGAAAAAAGTAGAGAGAGAGAGAAAGAAAAAAAAACCTTACTAAAGAAACCAACAACTATTGCAAATGCTAAATATGGTTTTCCAAATGAAAAGGTCTCCAGTTTAATATGACTAGCAATTGAATCCAAATTTGGAAACTGTGTGTGTGTGTGTATATATATATATATATATATATATATATATATATATATATATATATATATATATATATATACGAGAAAAATTTTGAAAGGTGACATGATAAAGTAGACAGAATTCTTGAACTTGTCAAGATACTAACATAAAAAAGAAAGCCAAAAGTGATGAAATGAATGTTATTTTTATATTTCCTTATCCGTATTCTCACTTACAGAAATCTCCAGCATCATCTTTTCCTAATGTCGCCCATTAATAAATTGTGTTGCAGAAAAACTGAGCATGTTTCATAAAATGATATTTTAGAAAAGGTTTAAGCAGGAGAAATAAAATTTGATAGTCTTGAATGTTAAAAAAAAAAAATCAAAAATCAATTGAAATGTTTTATTTTTTTGAAATTTCCAAAATTTTAAGTGGCAATCATTTTCACTCACTTTTAACTGGAGAGTAACAATTTGCACTTGGCAACTGAAAATTTTGAAAATATATTTTTTTAAAAATTTAAACCACTTGCCTTACATCTCAAATTGTCATGGTTTCAAAAGTTATATTATGTTTGTTCTCAGTTATTAAAAGAAAATGAATTATAACCAAGGCAAGGACAACTATATGAGACTTATAAAATGATTATGCTGAAAAGAATTATCAAATTGATTGGAAAGAAAAGTGTTCCAGTCTATTTCTATAAAAAGCAATTTCCTCTATCTTTGATTTTTAAGCAGGCTTATTTTATTCACATACATACCACTGTTGTATTACCTAACCATATATAGCTATGAATTTCTAAAACTACTTAAAAATCATAATGCATTTATCTTATCTATTTCTCCTAGAGGAAACATGTTTTTAGTGCATAAATTGAAAGTTTCCAAGATTTTTTTTAACCAGATACAGAATATTAAAAAGAGTACCTATTCAGATTTTCTTTTTTAATGTAATAGGGAAAAGATATATCTTTAGGATTTACTTAAAAAATGTTCGGTTATGCAAAAGACAACCATTTCAACATTTTTAGGGTCCATGACAAATGACAGTTCACAACAAAAGAGTCCTTGAGCTGTACTATGGTTAATAAATGTAAATATTTTTATATGGTGTCACATCTGTAGTTAAAATTCAATCCTTATAGAAAAATAGTTGAAATGAGTTTTCTGGAAATGTCTGAATGCTTCAAAATAGCTACAAACAAGCATATTAAATAGATAAATAATGTAGTTTTCTTTAATCTAAAAAGAAAAAGTGCTGGATTTAAAGAGATCAGAACTTTTAATAGTAAGTGTACTCAACTATACTTCTGTGTCAATCACATAGTCAAGTCTTAAAGCATAAAATATGATTATAACATTAAAAAAAAAAAGAAAAAAAAGTTCCTGCTCACCTACTTATATTAATTATAAATTTGTTCTACTCTATGTAACTGTTCCATAATAAAACTTAAGGATACATCAAATAATTAAAAAGAAAGGTGAAAGCAAAGTTTGACAAAAAGACCAAAGAATAGAAATAATAAAAATGGTAAGAGGTTGGAATTCACACCAGGACTGGTTATTATAGCTTTAACATTTCCATGCTGAATTTTTAACAAGAAAAAAAAAAGTGCTGGAAAGCCTAATGAGAAAGCATACCAAACTTGTTGAATTAAATTTTATTAATTAGGATTGGTTATTTGTAGATACATTGAAAATACATTTATCTCTCTTGGCTTAAGGGATTGAATTAAGGTCTCAATATATAAGACAACTTTCAATAAATATGAAATATTTCTTTTAATCAAAATATTTCTTAAAAATATCATTCAAATCCTATATCACCTACAATATATTAAAATATTTTTTCCCAAATGAACAATTATATGGCCATTTGTGATTATTTTAATTTAATGACTACCCAATACAAATATTGTTTGTGTAAGTTTCAAAGAAGGTGAAGAAAAAAGCCTTCATCACTTGTAAAACTGCAGACCTCAGGATATTCTGATCTCCATTTAAATGTAATGTGGTTAGAGCAAGAGGAGCCAGAGGCCTGTTATTTCTCTTAGCCAAAATTAATCTGAAAATGTGATAGAAATTATCACCTGACCAATTGGCCAGCTACAGTTGCTTGGTTAGTTTAAGATATCCATAGAGAAGAACAGAAAGACTATGACAGTTGTATTCTATTATAAACTTATAAAGAAGCAAGTTGCATCAAATGAAAGATTGACGAGAAGGGCCAATCTTACTAGTGTCAAGTGGCCTATCCTAATCCCCTTTTCCAGTTCTCTGAATGCTTAATTTAGATTAGATTTGTTCAACTTTCAAGTAGGCATGATTGTTGATAAAGCTGCTTTTGTAAATGTCAATGATGGGAGAGAGGGAAGCTGTTAAAGAGGAAGGCCAGGAAATATAAAATTAAAAGAATTGGCACAACTAATTATATCTAGCAGCAAGAAAAAAGTTTTAAAAAAGATGGAATAGTGAAAATAAATGTGGGGAAATAATATATATAGAAAAGGAAAGAGGACAAGATAATTTATTTTGATAGAATTTTAGCAGCTCATGCTCAAACTATGTGATATAAAAATACTGAAGAAAAAGGCTTCTTTTTGGAGAGCAGAGAAAGAATTTCATTCATCCATAGTTATTACAAACTAGCTTAAAAGTTGTCCTATCAGGCTGCATTTAAGCACACTTCTGCAGAGGGCTCTTAATTGGGCTTTTTGACTTGTTCAGGAGTTTGAGAGTCCCTAAGTCTTCGCATATTCTCAACATTGGAAGCTCTCCTGGCTGCTGTTTGATCTGGGTTTTCTTTGCACAGGACTCTTTTCCTTGCCACGGCCTTGGGTCTTTTGATCTCAATCTGGTCCTCTGTTGGCGGAGATTTTTTTGCAAGGCATACTGCTGCCGTATGTGATAGGCAACAATAAACTACAGATGAACTCAAAACTGATCACTGCATTTAAGTTTTGCATTAAGCTTACCTTTTAAAAGTTCAACAATAATTCTTCTACTGCCACTTAATTTAAAGACAATTTGATGTGCATAGGTCTTGACATTCTGTACAAAAAAATTATTATTTCGTGGGTGACTTTTGATGGATTTTGAAATTAATTTTGATTGTTCCCAAACATATTTCCAAGTTATAAAAATTATTGTACAAAAAATGGTCACAAAAAAAATCATGTAAAACAACTTGCCAAAAACAATTGCAATATTGAAAACTTGAGAATCCAAAATTTCTGTAACATGAGCTATTGAAAGTTAGAAAGTTGTGTCCCTTTAATTGAAAAATGGAGACACAGTGACATTCCATTTATGGTATAGAAGAATTTCAGTTACTTAAAACCATGAACTCAACATTTTAAAGTCTGATCAAACTCAGTGAAATTTATATTACAGTATGAAAAGTGAATAGTAGCAAATTATTATATTAGAATACTAATATTAAGAAAAAATGCTATACCAAACAAACATGTAAGAAAATCATCATTATCCAGAGTGCAGCAGAAATACCTCCCATATTAGTTGCAATGGAGTCTTCAGCTATCTAATGTCTTACCATTATGTGGGAGGCATTTCTGCTGCACCCTATATAAACAAAATAAAGTCAGTGAAATTTTCATTACTAAAAAAATTGATGCTTATGAGTTTTGTTTTATGATAAAAGAAAAATCCTAGTACAGTTTTTTCTCTCTTGTAATTATTTAAAATTGACTTTCAATTATAATTAAACAATGATTTTCCCCTGTAAAGGCTGAGTAGTAACATTTTTTTGCTGCTATGGCCTCAGTAGGTAAGGTAATTATTGGAAAGTGATTTTCTTAAATACTCACCCAACCCTTTTGTCAGCCATCAGTGAGTATCTGCAGAGAGGAATGAGCAAAAGAAAAATTTGGCCTTTCTAAAGTTTGAAGCTAACATGGACAGCCTCAGTTGGAATTCAAATTGATAGTAAGAATTATTAAATGCCTCTATGAAATATGATAACAAAATTGACAACTACAGGGTGTGACAGAAAAAACTCACACATAATGGTAAGACATTAGGTAGATGAAGACACCATTGTCACTAATGTCTTACCATTATGTTGGAGGTATTTCTAGGTGGCATATGTGGGAAGTATTCCTAGGGAGTATATGTGGGAGGTATTTCTACAGCACTGTACTTCTTGATTTACAAGTAATTTTTTTGACATCACCAAGAAATATTGTATGCATAGAGAGGAAAAAAAACGACAAGCTTCCACCTTAATCCAGAAAGGAAGAAATTATTCTAAATTTGAAAACTTGAAGCAAATAAGTGTAGGAGTATGTGTGTCCTGAGAGTCATATAACTGGAGTGAACTAGACAAGGAATTTGACATTTACCAGATGGCAGCCGCCCACCCCAGTCTTTTCAATAACAGATGCCAGCAAGAGCAGATCAAGAAATAAAAATGCTTTCTTCCTTGACACTGTTGACTTAAAGACCTAACAAATTATTGCAATGACAGTGTGAAGGAAATTTTCCTGAGCAAATGTCCAGTTTTATATACAGTTTTAGGGTGCGATGGATAAATTGTCTAAATTATGCAAAAATGAAAATAACACTGGCATCTCATTTTAGCAGATATATTTATCAAAATTACACAAAAAAAAAAAAAAAAAAAAAAAAAAAAAAAAAAAAAAAATCGCTATTAGCTTCAACCAGACAACTTCAGAATCTCCTGCAACTCTTCTGGATAGTCTCCTTGTTTAAGTTGGTGAATGCTGCCATAATCCTTGCTTTCTGTTCATTCTCTAGTGTTACAAAGAATTTTGTTGGTCTCTCACTCAACTGTGCCTCACGGGTAATCAAGGGGGTTGTAATCCGGGGAGTTACGTGGCCAGATGTAAGGGGTGATGTGGTCATAGAAATTGTATGACAGCCATGACGGAGTTCTCCTGCTTGTGTAGCATGGTGCAGAGTCCTGTTTCCAGACACAGGGTTTTCCAGCAGCCACCCTATTGACCCAGGGTGGCATTACCTCTTCAAAGCACTTGATGTAGGCTTCTGTGTTGAGTTGGAGGCTCTCACCAACAAATTCGGGAGTTCTTTTATCAGAGTGAGTTTTCTAAGCGGCTGTGCCTTCATAATCAATGTTAGACTTATCCAACTCTTTCTGAATCCTTGGAACCCAAATACTTTGAAATTATATATATCCAGGTTTTAAATGAGCAGCTCTGAATACAGTCTGCCCAAAAACAGCCTTCTGGTATAAAAGTGCTTGGTGCCACAAGAAATGGCAGAGCTTTTGAATATTAATTCAAATAACCAGGTTGGCAATGACTGGCCGCTACTAGTTTAATGTGTTTTCACACAATCATCAAGTAGCCAGTGACTTGTTATAAGATGAATACTCTATATACCACTGGGTGAGTTCAATTTGACAAGCAAACCAAACCCGTATGGTTGGTGGGAGGGTAGATCATCCAGCCAAGGTCTAAAATGAAAAAAAAAAAAAAAAAAAAAAAAAAAAAAAAAAAAAAGTTTCCCACCTGGAAAGGCTTACCAGTATAGCAAAATGTGCTCAATAAAGTGAAACTAGTTCCATGGCTCAGGAGCTGAAGCCTTCAGCCAAAAGAATGCTTCGCAGTACCGAACAACCAAATTCACTTCAGTGCAGGTTTGGTTTGCTTGTCAAATTGAACTTGCCCAGTGGTATATAGGGTATTCATCTTATTACAAGTCACTGGCTACCTGATGATTGTGTGAAAACACATGAAACTAATAGTAGTGGCCAGGCATTGTCGACCTGGTTATTTGAATTAATATGCTGGATTCTCCTGTCATATTCGACATATGAGGGTCAAGCAGCTCAATTCCCAGAAACCGACAGCCCAGACACCAGCACACATGATTTTATTATAGTGGTGAAGGCTTTGTGCAGAACCAATCACACTTTTTGAAGAGCTGAATACAGAGATCTGGTGCACTAAGTGCCACAAGGTCCCCAAACAACCCTCTGCAGGTTTTGAATATATATATTAGAAAATATACCCCCCCCCCCGCTTTGTAAAGAAAGCACATCAGCTTCATATGTTCTCAGTTTGTATCCAAAATGGAGCATAAACAAAACAATTTCTAAGAAATTAAGGAATTCATTCTCAATCCAACAGTTTTACTACATTGAACATTATTATGGTGGATATGTTGTATTTGAAATGGGTGCCCCATTTTTATTTATTAAACATGTGTATTAGGTCAATTGGCTATTGGCATTTGACAAATCTTAGTCAATGGAAATGCATTTCCTGCTAGGGATTGAACATGTGTCACCATTTGATCTGGTGTACATTACCACTCAGCCACATAGAATGTTGCAGCAAGTAAGGCTTATTTTCTCCTTTTTAAGGAATGCACATCCTCTTCACTCAGATTATTTTCTTAAAAGCTTCAGATCTGCTCAGTTTTGCATCCAAGTCTAAACAGAGTAACTGAGCAAACATGAAGCTTTGAGAAGATATATTTTATTACTTCAAACATTATTTTTAATAGATACCAGTATTTGAATTAGACAGCATATCTTTAAAAATGCGACCTTGCTAGGCTGTTCACTTTCTCTGGCCAAGTGGTCTAAGGCACTTTGGAATTAAACTATGGTTTCCCTTACAAAAGGAGGGATGAAGGTTCAAACCCTAGTGGAGAATACATGTCTGAAGTGCAATATAATACACACTACTAAAAAAGAAAAAAATGGGGACATCTATTTCAAATACAGGTATCCACTGTAAATAACATTTGACGTAATAAAAATGTCTTGTTAAAAATAAAATTGATATATATGTGTGTGTGTGTGTGTGTGTGTGTGTGTGTGTGTGTGTGTGTTATAAAAAACTGTTATGTAATTTTTCCAAAGGAAAAAAAAAAAAAAAAAATGTTAAGAATGAAGGATTTTTATAGCTCATGACAACATTAAGCAGAAGCAGGAAAGAATACAAGTTGAAAAACAGATCTGGGTAGCAGGATTTGTAGATGTGTATACAGGATTATACACTTGCTTCAATAAAAATGAAAACATCAGCCTTGTGGTATCACTTATTTTAATTTTTATTGTGCTATAAAAGTCAAACGAAGAAAAGAAAAACAGCTTAAAAAATAAAAATGAAATTTCAAAAACAATATATGTATTTAGCAGTTATTTGTTTAATAAGGGTCAGATTCAAGGAGCCTGAGTTCTATAAACTTAATTTTACAATACCATAAATATTTGATGCATTAAAACCCCCAAAATAAGTTTAATAAGAGTCTATTGACTGTTAAATTATTAAAATTATAGTTATGAAATGATAAATAAACAAGTATATCCATCTATATTTCTGAAAATTGTAACTATTTACATCATTCAGACTGTTGTCTTCACCTTTGTCATTTTCATGATCTTCAGGCGATATATGTTGGAATTTTGAATCAATCACTTTATTTTTTCTGCAGGAGTAGATTATTCTAATTTCACATGCCATGCCTGTTTTGGACATCTCAATTTCAACTAATTCTCTTTAGTAACTGAACTCTTAAAGATTTTGTTCCCTCTGCTGTGGCCAGGTATTGAACTCACACTTTGGGCCAGGTCACTTTTTATATTACTCAATCAACACTTATCCACAGGTACATTCTATTTAGATTTAAAAGATATTTGAAATAATTTATAGTTTTAAACTTTTCAGAAAAAAAAAAAAAAAAAAAAAAAAAAATCAATTTTCTGATATTAATTGAACTGCTAAAACAAAATTTATTTACTAAATTTTTCATTAACTGAAAAAAATCATAAATGTCAATTTTTACCTAGTATATATTTTTTGTTTTTTTTTTGCTTGTCAAATCCATCTGTTAAGAAAATAAGCAGAGATAAAAACCAGTTGTTATCTTGCATAACTAGGACAAAAAATATTTGTGAACAAATTCCTTAATTTAATGGAGTATGTAGAAAAAGGTCATGTTTTAAACAATGTATAAATTTGTGGTTTTTGTTTTGTTTTACCAAATTATAAAATTATTATTGCATTTGTTTATTGCAGTTAAAAGCTCAGCCTTTATTTTTAATACAGTGTTTTCCAAAATCAAATTAAGAGAAGCATTTTCTTGGAAAAAATTAATTTTTCTAAACTTATTTTTTTAATCATTTACTAGAGGTCAATGTGTACAGTTTAGTCATAAACCATTACAGTTTGCACATTTATAGGTGAGTAAATTTTCTATGAATTTTATCAAAATGAAGTACACTTTATGAAGATAAAATTATACAAACTAAAATCTTTGACATTACATTAAAATATTACAAGTTATATAGATAATTACATTAGCATATTTCAAATCAATCAAGAGCATTTGTTTTTAAAGGATGAAAGGATTCAAGATGTTTTTTGAATTTATGATGGAAAGAGCTTAAGATTATAAGAGATTTTCTTTTTTAGACTATCTTCATTGAAAACCCAATCTCCTGGGGGGAGGGGGGGTTAGAGGCTTTCCACTTATTAATTCTCAAGCCTCTCAAAGGTGAATGTAGTAAATTGCAACCTCAGATTTTTTTAGATAACATTTCTCCTAAAGCATTTTAACTGAAAATAGAAATAAAAGAATGATTGGAAAATAGACCAGATGAAAGTACATAAAGGGGAAAAAACTGCAAAAACAAAAGATGTCTGACGATAGGCTGAAGGATTAATTTCATTCTCTATAGGAAATTCTCACACCATCTCATTTTAAAAGGAGAAAAAAAATTAGTCCATTATTATATATATATATATATATATATATATATATATATATATATATATATATATATAAAATATTGTATAAGGACCATTAGCATGGTTGGAGGAAAGCCAAGAAGAAAGGATCCTTTACAAAGAAGTCAATTTTGTTTTATTAAATTCATGTTTGTATAGTTTGAATGATTATACAGAAACAATCAGCAGAAGCTTGTAATTATTATCCAAGAAAGTATTAAAGATGATAGGGCTAACTGGATCTCATCAACTTTCAAAAGATAACCATAAAAAAAGGATTTTTTGTTTTCAGACTTTCCACCAGAGTCAAAATGAGGTCATAAGTTGTAGATTCATCTCCAGCTCAATTCTCTAAAAACTCATTGGCATGCGAGTGTGTGTGCATGGAGTGGGGGGGGGGGGGGGGTCATTGCATAAATACATTGTAAGACAAAAAAAAAAAAAGAAACACTACCTCGCATGCATACATGTAAAAGAGGAGGTAAATACTTTAAAAATAACATCTAGGAGGTAGAGTTTTTGGAAAGGATTAAATGGGTGACAAAAAAAAAAAAAAAAAAAAAAAAAAGAGTAAAAGACAAAAGAGAATGTTATTTTAATTCAAGCAAAAGCAGATTTGCAAACCACATGCTAATTAAATAAGCTTTCCCAAGTGCAAATGTTGAGCAGCAAGTTGAAATAATAGAGTTAAGACTGGTGTATGCAAGAGGGAGGAACTAATTGCTTCAAATGAGCAAAGAGTGAAAGGACAATCAGAATTATAAACAAAAAAAAAATATGGCTCAAATATGTTCTAAATATAGGGCCAAAAAATCAAACTTTAGGATTGAACTATTTCAAGCTAATAAATTCCTATACATACCTAGGTCATAAAAATTCTGAGAAAAGACAAAGATTCAGCATCTTGCTGAAAAAGTTCAGTTCAATTTTTTCTTTTCAAATTGTTTTCATTTTATTTCTTTAATATTGTGATATATTTTATGAATACAATCTAAAATTTAAATCAATTATTCTAGAACTAGTTAAGATGACATTTTCATAAAATATAAAAAGAAAAAAAAGATAATTTACAAACCAAGATTTAGACAAACAAGACAGCATATCTTTTAAAGAAGAAAGTGATCATAACTTTTACAAAAAGAAAAAAAAAATCATGACTTTGTGAATCTATTAAGTTTTTCTGTAATGTCTTTAACTTCAAGTAAATTTAATGATGAAAAATAGCAAATATGCATGAAATGTGCCTGGTGTGCATTTCTCTATACCAGTAAAATTAAAAGAAAGGAAAAAATGCAAAAAATATAAACATGAAAAGAAATAAAAATCCCTTTTCTGATACTCATTCGAAAAACTTCAATATTTCTTGTCTTACCTGTTGAGATTAGAAAATTTTGAAAGGGTGCACATTTTGGGTAAAATGATAATGTGAGAAGATATCTTCAAATGAGTTGACTGGCCAGTAAACTCGGCAATTAACAACTTGCATCATGGTATTCTTTCTCTTGCTAAATTCAGACTTCAAATGTCGGCATTTTCAACGTCTACTGACTTCTTAGGCAGCCACTAAATTACTATTATTAACATTATAAAAAAAAAAAATACTTAAATGGTATAGAAAATTAGAAAAGAAAAAAGAAAACAAAGTTATTTTAATTCTTTCTCAAAATATCTTCAGGTAAATAAAGCCATTTAACTGAGCTATGTAATTAGGAATGAACAAATTAGCAATAATTTTAAAATTTTTGCAAAATTGCACCACACAGTTGACAATCAAATAACTGGTCAATGCAGTAACTATTTGTTTAATTTATTAAAAAAAAGAAAAAAGAAAAAAAGAAAAAGAAAAAAAGAAAAAGAAAAAAGAAAAAAGAAAAAAAGAAAAAGAAAAAAGAAAAAGAGAAAAAAGAAAAAAAAAAGTAAATTCCTTCTTTCTTTTTCCTTTTCAAAAAATCATTTCATCCCAAGCAAGGCATTAAGCTACTAAAATGCAAGGGGTTACTGAGTGTGAGAGAATATTAAAAAAAAAAAAAAATTAAGGAGAGAGCAAACAAAAAAGAACAAGTTATTAAGTAGATAGAAAATAACAACTGTTGTTGAATTTGAATTTTTTGCAGATAATGCTGACTATAAAGTAAGAGGCCGGAAAGGAGTTCCAAAAATGATAATAGTGAGAGAAGAAACCATTAGAATAAAACTTTGTTACATTTAACCATTTCAACTGTAAAATGATGAGACTTTGCTACCAATCCATTAGTGTTCTTGAATTCATAAAATAAATTTCCAATAATAAATATTTATGAAAAAAATAGTCTATACTAACTTGCTTTGATTGAGTTATTTTCTACGGTTTATCAACCCTATTTAAAGCTGTAAAATATTTTTAAATTGTAAGAATTTATCTTTTGTATATAATGGTTTAGTGATACAAGTCCATAGAATCGGTGGATTCATAACTTTCCCAACGGTATTTGCATGTAAGTGAATATAATAAACCCAACTGGAATTGGAACTTGGCTCATCAATTAATAATTTCAAGCCATTATCATCACACCACTTGCACATCCAAGCTTACAGCACTCAGCAGTGCCATGCGGGTCACCCATCTAGGTACTAACCAGGCTCAACATTGCTTCACTTTGATTGTACAGGAACCGTTGTTTCAACATGATGTAGCTGTAAACCAATAACTTACTATGAAATTGAGCAATGGCAACAAATAGGATTCTAACATTATTTATTGCAAACTATTTATCTAACCCTTTATATCGGAAGAAACATTTATTAAATATATTAGAACTTTATTGTAAATCATTACATCTTATTACATAAAACCAGCGTCACCTTTTGTTGGTTTTATTATAGAAATATGTATAGAGTTAAGCAAACTCTGCTTTTATTTGAATCTTTGACCTGGTGGAAAGCAGACAAATGTCATACCAATATGCCAGCATACTACTGCAGAAATAGTTGGATAAAATTAGTCTTCACAAAGGTCAGTTTTTTGTTTTTGCTTTTAAATGTTTGTAATTATTTCAATAGAATTTTTTTTTTTTTTTTTTTTTAAATACCATTCAATACAGATGTGTTAAATTTATTTTTTTGCTGTTTTAAATCAATTAAACATTTTCTTTACATTTTTTGTTACATTTCAACAAGACAGCCATTGATTGCTTTACAGTTTAAAATCTACAATGATAATGATTCTACTTAAGTGTTTATATCAGGATATATTTTTTTTTTTAATAATTTACTTTTTGCTGAACTTTAAGAACCTGTAACATAACCAACAATAGTTGCTTGACTCTTCTTAGCATAGTTACTGTTCTTAACGTTTCAAAGAGGTTTCCTTTGTTCTCATGGATTATACTTGATGAGGCTGAAGGAGGGATCAGCTGAAATGCTGTGTTAACAACAGCAATTACAAACAGGTATGAACATATGAACAATGTTAAATACTCCTTTCCCTATATATATCTTGAAGTGAAGGTACTGCCTTGGAGAGATGGCCCTGTGGGGATTGAGCTAATATTATTTTGAAACTACCTAGCCGAAACCAGGTAAGTATTAACCATGTAAGATTTACTAATATATAACAGGAAGCTTAATAGGACATTCGGTTTCTGTAAGGTTGAGGTAGACAATATTCAATTTACCAGTTAGAAAAAGCTAAACTAGCAAATTTGCCTATAGTGCTAGTTAGCCTATTAGAGTTTATACAGAATTTAAATCCCAGAAGCAATAGGAAAAATTTATTAACCATAATTTGTAACTACAAAAGGCAAGATATATAATTAGAAAGCTGTTCTATTAATTGTATTAAAAAGAAACAATTTCCTAGAGAAGAGGATATTTTTCATTACTTCTTAACATCCACAATCAAAATTCATATGCAAAGGTTAGGGCAGAGGGAGTTAGAAATGACCAATTTAAAATATTTATGCAGCCTTTTCCAACAGACTAAATTACTTAAAAAAAAAAAAAAAAATTTTTTTAAATTTGTGTTGGGATACAAGTAGAAAATTGTTGAACACATGCCTACTACTAAACATTCCATATTAAAAAAAAAAAAAAAAAAAAATTGACAGTTTTTCAAATCAATACCTGAAAACATGAAAATAAATCTCAAATTAAGTATATACATAAATTGCAAATTATTATTTGGTGATCTTCCTGTCATTTGAAACATAATTTGAAAGAAAACCCATTCATATTAGTAATTGCCTTGTATCGTATAAAGTACTATTTAAAAGAAAGAAAAAAAAAAAACATTTAAATTACATATCCTACATATTTGTTAAGAAAATATAGAAAATTTTTAAACAGAAAAATTGGTTCAGAACGCAACAGATAAGGCAAAACCTATCAAGCTCTATTATCATAATAGTGACTACTGTAACATGTGAAGCTATGCAGATGTGACCAGTTAAAAAAAAATCAACCAACCATATAAGACACTATTTGAAAACATCTGGTATGTCAAAACCTGATACAAGTTAAACAGAACAGCAAATAACAAACATGCAAATTATCAAACTGAATTTTTTTTAATTCATGCATGTCAAAACCTGCTCAGTTATTGAGAATACTTAAGTGTTTTTAACTGCTGTTAGATTTTATTACATGTTTAAACCTATTAACAAACTAAAAAGGAATAAATGGCTTTAAAATAGGTGAGAAGTGTTTTTTGAAAACTTGTATAAAAAGAAAAAAGCAATTAAATTACACAAAACTGAACATTTGAAAACAATCAAATCATGTAGTTTCTCTATTTAATTAAAATGTCCCATTTAATTTTTTGCAACTAGATAAATGAAAACACTTAAATTGTTTTTATTTTTCTTCATTTTGTAATATAAATGTGGCTTTTCAAATTTCCTTTACAGAGGTGAAAGGTTTTAACATTTGTACTTCATAAAATTATAGTTGTGAACCAAAGCAGAACTATAAATATATAAATATAATAAATAACTACTACTTTGGGTGCATGACATATACAAAGTCAAGAGATACTTGACACTATATAATGAAGCAATAGAATGAGGTCTTAAACTTGCATCCACAAAATTTCTGTTTTATATGAAGAATGAAAGTTGAGAAAAGTTTTTACTTTTCTATGCCTGACATGAATTTCTGAAGTTCAGGTGACCTTTAACATCACCATTTAAAAAGGCTAAGTCCAAAACAGAAAATACATAAAAAAAAAAAACCCCAAAAAAAACAAAAAAAATCCATTCAACTCATTAGAGAGACTTATACGCAATAGTTCCATCTCCATATCATTAAGAAAGATCAACAGAAAAATGGTATTTAAGAAGATTTTATAACTCACAGGAAGATACATCCATCTGAAGCATTAGTTTCTATGTCATAGTCCAAAAAAAGTATTAGTATGGAACAAATTAATATCCATCAAAGTATTTCTTATATAAGAAAGTGAAAGTGTGCTGAAAAGTTCTCAGCCTCATGAAATAATAATTGTGTTTGGTCATTTGGTCAGATTTTGGGAAGTGAGTGAAGCCAATAACATTTTTTCACATATAAATATACACTTTCTTGTAAAACACAATTTGAATTTTCAAACTAGGCAGAAAAAAAATAGCCATGAAAATTACAACAATAATTCTGGCAAATAATTTTCAATAGTTATGAACTATCTTACAGTATTAATAAATCTATAATTGCAAAGAAAGATAGTCCCTCCACCCCCACCAAAGCAGAAAATAAGTTAAAAAAAAACCAACAAATCAACGAAAACAATAATCCAATATTGTTGAACAATTACATATACAATATATTTATTTTGCAAGAAAAATAATCAAGCATATTTTGTTTACAACCAAATTTCAATGAGAAATTGGTCATAGCAAAAAATAAGTATTACTCTACAACAAAAGGGGTGGGAAACTAATTTAATTGCAGGTGCTGAGGTCAGCCAAAAGGTTTGGAATGAGAATAGATGGTTGGAAAAATAGGACAGAGGCTTAGCTGATAACTAGCCAAGTGAAAACAAAGCAATCTAAAGGATTTGCTCATTATTACAAATTGTGAAGAGAAAATAGTATATTGGTATGCTGGTGAAAACTGTTTTTTTTTTCTAGCAGCGAAGATAAAACTGATTAATGTTAAGTAAACCACATCAAAAAGGTTTTTATGATAACATCTACTTGAAGCATTTATAGTCTCTAGAAGATAGGAAGCTTATACTGTAACAACATTATGTAGACTTTTACATCTATATGTATATCCTCAACCAAGTGGATCTGATTTGACTTAATAGTGACTATCTGCATTTCATCCAAGTGTCCCACAGACATTCCTTGGAAATCCAGCTTCAAGCATTACTGATAATTCTATTTTAGTGTCTTAAGCATTCTCAGTATTTTTACTGATAAAAAAGAACCTTCTTATTTTTAATTAATGTGGTAACTGAGCTCTTTATTTTTAATATAACATTTCTATGACAACTGAGAGGCTTGGATTGAGGAATTGGAGAGCAGAGTTCGAATTCCAATCGAATCCATTACATTCACTTACGTGCTAATACATTTGGGAAAGGTATGAATCCTCTTCCCTCCAGCTATGGGTAAATAACAGGACAGGCCCGGTTTTATAGCCTTGGCTGGCAACTACTGCAGGAAAAAAATCTGCCTCGTCAGTCATGTATCAAAAGATACATGATTGTCTAAGCGCGTATCCCACATGGCACATAACTGACTGATGACAACTGAAAACAGCTCCTTCACCTTCATGATCCCATTATAATCTTAAAGAGAGTAACGTTTAACCACTGCATTCTTTGACATTCAGGAAAACGTGCATAATACAATTACTTTGATTTATATCACATCTTTATGGAATCTTAATGCGTGGTAAATAATTTATTCCTGTCAATGGGATGTTGTATTTGTATTTACTCAAAAAAATGTGGTCAGATTGTGACACAAGGTCGGTTTAATTTGGGGAGCCTGAGTGTGTACACCCAGGCTGTGCTAGCCTTGGTGCAAGCACTGATCTCTCTCTCTGATGCAATGAGAGGGCGCGTCCTCGGGTAACTGTTCCCCAGGGCTGGGCACCTCTCAGTATAATTTTCCTCACTTGCGACTGTCCTTTGATGGAGCTGCCACCGAGTGCACACTGCCCAAAGACAGAGATTCAACTGAGAGATGATAAATAGGGTGTTACAAACTACTTGAGAGTGAGATGTTGTATTAACCAAGTATCTGTTTCTGTGGCTGATATCTTGAATTTATTTATAAATAAATATTTATATTGCATTTTCTTTGTTTTCATAATAAAATCCGGACACTCTCAAAACAAGTTATTGAGATTTTCAATAATGATTGATATCAGAAGCAGAAAATAACATTATAAAATTAGCTGCATGGTACAATCAATTTCATTTAAAAATACAATTTCTCAAATATTGAAACAATTACCTTTTTAAAAGTTAGAATATGTTATGATTTCAATACTCATAATACATTTCATATAGGAAAATTTCATTAGAATCAAAGAGTACTGAAGTGTTATATAATATCAGTCCTCCTATATGCCAGTGAATGCTGGACAATCTCCTCACAGATGAAAAGATTTGAAGCAACAGAAATGTTCTACAGAAGGATGCTGAGAATAACAGAAACTGAACATGTGAGCAATTACAGAGTTTTAGCGAAAATGGAAACAAAAAGGACACTTACTTTAACATCAGAAAAAGGCAGTTGAAATTCCTGGGGCACATGAGAAAGAGGGCTTGGAAAATTTGCGACTCAAAGGAGAGATTAAAAGCAAGAGGGTAAGAAAAAAAAAAAATGTATGACCTACCTAGTGAATGGATAGCAGAACAAGGTTTAGGAGAGATAACAAAATGATAATTTATTAAGAAATTATAGAGAGCCATGATTGCCAACATCCTGAAGAATCCATTTTAGAAACTTTCTATTCAATACATTAAACAACAAAATAAGCAAAAGCAAAATTATCCATGATTCAGCTAATAATAGCTAATGACAAACTTTCTGGTCAATAACTAAGTAAACATTTACTATATTTATAACTAATCTACTACATGTTTATTTTGGTATATTGTTCCAGTCTTTGAAAGCAAATCACAAGATACTAAATTTGAAGGTTATTTTGAATTAACCTTACAGTTCTTACTACAAATTTTCTACTGGATTCGAGTTCAGATTTATTACTCTCACAAGATGTTGATATTGTTGTCTCTGAGCCAATTTTTTGCTAGTACACTTATGTGATTATCGTGTTAGTGAAACATCTTACAAAAAGGCACCTGACAATCTTTCAGAAAAAGAAAAAACTTTTTATCCAAATTCCAATCAAATATTACAATGTTTATTTGAGAAAAGATATTCTATTAAGAACATGGTGATTGCATATCCTTCTTACCATATGACAGGACACATTTACTCCATTGACAAATCAATTTCAGCATAACTAAGATTGTTCTTGCATTTACAGACAATCTTTAATTGAAAGCTTAAGGCACATTCCAAGAAGAGGAACAATGGTTTCTGTATCATGATATTTTTTTATCATACAGTTGACTTAGTGACAACAACTTAGCTGCTACTCCAAAACCCATTCCCAAATTGCAAGCATGTACAATTCATTGTTTTAAATACATGTACAATTCTTACCTTTGTTGCAGTATTGTTGCTGTTACCTTGAAGTGAACCATATGCATCTTTAATACTGTAAACTAAACTTTAAAAATGTACAACTCAAGGACACAGCCAGACAAATTACCTTGTCATAACATGATATACATTTTTTGAATTTTCATAAATAATTTTCTAGGATGTAGATAATTATGTTCTTATCAATTTTTTAAAAATATTTTTTATAATAATCTTGTATTGAATAAAAAATTCATCAAATGGATTATAAGAATTTATTCCATGTCTAATATATTTTTTAATAAAAAATCTAAACAAAACAACAAAAACAATTTCAATATTTGAAAAGCGTATTACATTTTAAATGAAACTCCTTGTATCATACAGATAATTTTGTACCTCACTATATACTGGTGCATTTGAGGACATGAGATTGCACACCTGCAGTTAAGTGATAATGTGCTTTTATCTTTGCAGAGTATGAATGGTGAACTATCAGCTAACACACAAGATAAAACAACATGCTGCAACTGTTATGATACAAGCAAAGCACAATAATGTTGAGATTGCACATTTTGGAAGTCACTAGGTCATTTTGTGCACAAAATTTGGAAGGAGTTTTAAGCCTCCAGCAGGGTTTTGTTGCCTGAAGCAAAGTGCAAAAAGCATTCACAGTATTTGGACTGAATCAGGGCATCACAATTCATAAAATGGATGCAGAACATGTGAATCCTGGAATGCCCATGAGAGTCATTAGCAGAGATCTTCAGATGTCTAAGCGTACAGTTTGTAATGAGGAAAGAGCTGTTCATACTGACACACACACATGAAAGAACAATGGTTGCTCCAAGCAAAACAATTACTGAACAAGTTGAAACATCTTTTATAAAATAAAAATTGGAAAAATACAGGTATACTAAAAACAAGTATTCACTTTCACAAAAGAACTTATCACTGCCATTGTTTTTCTTAACACAGCTTTTATTCCATAGCATTAACAGAATTCTTTTTGTATACATAAAAAGAGTCAATTTTAAATCATAAGCTTCACACAGACAAACACTATGAAATTCAACCTTACCAATGGACAATGTACAGTACTTTATTGTTAATGTCCCTTAACAAATAACCAAGTTTGGTAAACATGCCATTTGCATGAAGCATATAAAAGCAGAATCTTCCATTACCACCAGCTAATTATTTTGTACACAAATTGAGCCTGGAATCCATGGCTTATCAGTTTTAGCAGAGCAGAGCAAGCTAATGAGTGAAGTGGAGCTATTTTGATAGAAGAAAACAAGGAAGAGAAACAGTTTTGATAAAACACACACACACACACACACACACACACACACACACACACATATATACATTATATATATTTATTTAAAGACATTTATATAATATGTTTAACATTCTTTTTATAGATACAAGTATTTAAGCAAATGCTGTCTTATAATAAACAGTATTAAATAACATTTACCGGCCTGAATGTCCGAGAAATTTTCATAGAAAATTTTCGTTCTCCGACAGGAATCGAACCGGTATCCTATATGGAACCATCATTTCGCGTGATGTGCCTTAACCTTTCGGCCACGAAGAAGCGTCTGGTTAGCAAGGTCGATTTTACTATCTTTAAACTTAAATCTTCCATGAATCTCTTCTATTCATATCTGCTCTAGCGTATCAAATGTAAACAAATGATGTCATATATTTTTTAATTTTATTATAAAACAGAGCATTTGCTTAAATACTTGTATCTATAAAAAGAACGTTAAACATATTATATAAATGTCTTTAAATAAATTGTCGGACTATGTCCAATTCAAAAATATATGACGTCATTTGTTTACATAATTACATAAAATCGGTTTTACTAAAGTATAAAAGAAAATCTTATATACATGCTTCTTCATGCATCCTTGTTAACAGTATAGATTTGATATGCAACAAATCTGTAAATTATACAAGGACCAATCAAAAAATAATGCCTTTTCTAATTTTAAATGTGTTAAAATTGCTAGGGATATTTTTTTCAGCTATAAACCATGAAGTCTATAGAAGTACAATGGGACAAACAAATTGTGGAATTATTTTATTTCCTACCCAAGCAGAAAGCAAAGAGATATAAAAAAATTGTTTTTGGAGGGAGAAAGTTTTTGTAACTTTCTCAAGGGATCAATGAATGTTTATAGAAAGGCTGTTATTCATGTGAGCACAGTGAAGAGATGAGTTAATAGCAATCCTAGAGAAAAAGGAGAACCTGATCTTAGTGAGAGGCAGCACAGTGTCAGGCCAGCTGCTGCTATGAATGAGGATATGGCACAACAGGCTGATACTCTCATTACAACTGAGGAGAAAGAATTACTACTGCAAAACTAAAAGCCTTCAGGTAAGCCATTGTAAAATCTGCAGTTTAGCATAGAATCTTAGTTATTCAAAGGTCTGTGTAAACTGGATTGCTAGAATGCTGTCAGACTCCAGGAAAGGGTGGTTGCTGTCCAAGAACTTTTGGAACTACACTAAGAAATGTACAAAGAAACGAGTTCATCATTATGAAACAAAGAGCAAAATAAAATCAATAGAGTGATGCAACATAGGAAAAAACAAAAAAGAAATTTAAGGCAGTATATTTTACAGGGTAAGTGATGACCAAAGAGTCCATACTGTCTGAGTTTATTCTAAATGTCACTACTATCCATTCTGACTACTACATGAACACAGTATCAAAACTCGGAGTAAGGATTCTTCAAGCCTTTGCACCTTGACAATAAGGCTTTTCAGCAGCTTAAAGATTAGACAATAATCACAGCACATAGCTGGGCAATCTTTTCCCATCCATCCTACAGTATTGGCACCCCAGAACTTTTTTTGACCTATGAAAGAGACACTCAGAATGAAGCAACTTACACATAGCCAAGAAACCTGAGGCAAGTATACATGCCCTCATTCAAAAGGTGGAATGCTATAACTGAGAAGGAACATTGTTGAGGACTAGATTTTGAATCTGGAGACTTCTGTCCATTCTAGAATACCTTGTATGTGCTTCTGTTATTAAATTCATGGCAAGAGATGAAAAACCCAAGTATGACTTTTTGAAAGATGCTTACATTTAAACTTGCTGATGTAACAATGAATTTTTGATAAGTCAACAAAAGAAAAAGCAGCAGACTGAAGAGGTGAAGGCAATGATAAAACCAACTTCACAATAATGGCATAGTCTATTTATTTTTAATATTCTGACATGTTCAAAATGTAGCTGTTAGCCATAAGCTCATCATGGCTCGTTACATTAGATTTAAATCACAATTCAGTTATACTCCAGATCAGTATAACAAAGGAGATCCTGCATGTTAGGACTTGTCATTGTCAGCCATTTTAGTCCACTGCCAATTTAACTCTCTTTACATTTGAGCACAATTCCAAGTAGATATTTATGACAAAGTTTATTTGAAAGAGGTATACATAGATAACAGAAGTAAATTCAGGTAATTGAGAGCACAATAGTACTGGGAGTGTCATCTGAAACTTTAAACGAGATCTTGTCAGGGAGTGGTACTGTGATCTAACATATAAAACTTATTGCTGGTGTACGCTAAAAATTAGCAGGTAATTTATCTGGAAACAGTAAATATGTATTTGACAAGGAAGTAGTTTAAAAATAAACAATACTGAGGCCTTTGAAATCTAGATAATAAAAAATAAAAAAATTGTACAAATAATTTGCAAAAGTTATAATTTTAATATTTCAGCAATTATTCTAAGATTCATCTTCACTACAATATTTCAGCTGATGAATTCTCTAGCCTTCTTGCAAGACGTTTAAAGCCTGTAGTGTAAAACTCTGGAGAAAAAATAAAATTACCCGTCTATATTTCTGAGATGAGGTATTATTATGTACACTATTAACATTATTCTGACTATTGTCTTCATCTTTGTTGCCATATTTATCACAACGTTTTGGACGTTGTAAGCTCCGGCCTTCTTCAGGTGGTTAGAATGTCGAACTGAACCCTTTATTTTGCTCACTGGGGTAGACTGTTCTAGTTCCATGTACCATGTCTAATGGATGTCAGTTATCAGTTATCTCCTGTTAATTCTGCTCTCCAAGTTCTCCACCGCCTTAACCAGGTATTGAACTCACACTCTTTGTGTCCTGTCACTGGATCTAACTAACACCTTTATTTACTTAGGTGTCCTTAAGCTGAAACGTTGTGATAAATATGGCAACAAAGATGAGGACAATAGTCCGAATAATGTAAATAGTGAAAAAAAAATTACTTATTCGGAGTTTTTTTTCTCTCCTGTATTGTATTAATACTAGAGACACAAACAAGAGTAAGAGTCGTAACGAACAAGTGGAGAATATCTAAGAGGTAAGAGTATTTTAGTAGGCTTAAAGAGTATAAGATTCTTTCAGCGAAAGAATAAATGAGTGCAGATCACAGTTCAAATAATTAACAGAATAAGATTTTGATTTGTCAAACTGAGAGTCAAGCAGATTTTAAATTCAATGTAAAAACATTAACTCCCACTTTTGGCCATTTTATCCTGAAATTTATAGTAAGTTTTTTTTTTTTTTTAATTAAATGCTAATAAAAAATATTAATATATTTTCTCTTCACATGCACAGCTATACAAATAAAATATGCCAGCATTAACAGTTTTTAAATATTTATGTTAAAATATTTCCAACAAAAACACGTCAACTCTCTGCAGTAATAATACCAAACCATTTTACAATGCCAGATAACACTGCAGCAATTTAGCTGAAAGATGAATTTGTAACCTACAGAATTTATGACTACCACAAGAGTCTATGCTACCTAACATAGCAAATCACCTTTAAATGGATGGATGTAAGTTTCTCACAATATATGAAAAAAATTTTTTTACAACTACCTTTTCATATTAGTAAAATTATAAGCCCTGTAGCTATGAGATTTTTTTTCAATTTCAGACCCTTTCAAAAGTGTTTAAACAAAGATACCCAATTACAATGTGAGCAGATTTAACATTGAAACAACTGGAATATTCTCAAGAACATCAAGATAACTAGCACACATTCTATTTTGCCTATATATGGAGAGTGAAGTACGTCCAATTTCTTCCAAATCTTATTCACTCTAGATATGATCTATATAAAGAAACAGTAAATAAAACTTTATATGAATGCATACCAATGCAGGTAGTAGTGCTTATCAGTGACCTGTATATACTGATTGGAATTTCAAGGATGGTATCTGCTTATAAGAAATCTTTATTAGTAAAGATTAGTAACTGATTCTAACTCCATTTTTACATTGTTTATAAACAAATCTTTTAAAACACAAAAGAAAACCATTGAAGATAATATTTTGAAAAAGATTTTTATGAAACATTTGCCAAAACAACGGCTCCTGTATGACCACTGAAATTAAGCAATGTCGAGCTTTGTCAGTACCTAGATGAGTAACTGGGAATAC
Organism: Acanthosepion esculentum; assembly: GCA_964036315.1. Classification (NCBI taxonomy): domain Eukaryota; kingdom Metazoa; phylum Mollusca; class Cephalopoda; order Sepiida; family Sepiidae; genus Acanthosepion; species Acanthosepion esculentum. The sequence goes on along the minus strand of OZ038483.1, from coordinate 55,232,207 downwards.
CAAGGGCTGTAAGCTTGGATGTGCAAGTGGTGTAATGGATAAATGGCTCAAAATTGTTAATCAGAGAGCCAAGTTCCAATTCCCATTGGGTTCATTATATTCACTTATGGTTGTCGCAGTTAGCTCCTCCTCATTTCCTTAATCCTTCAACAGGGGTCTCTCTCTCCCACGAGTATAAATACTGGCTGACCTTTCGCCTCTTTCTCTTTTTACGGCTTACGCACACGTGCGGCCAGCTATCTCGACTCAGGCCTTGGGCCGCAACCTTGCGCATGAGGCGAGGTAAAAAAAACAACAAAAAAACACTTCCTCTTTTTTTTTTACTTATTCCAATATGTGACCTCTCACATAATACAGCGTTTCCCATATTCTGGGAACACGCTAAAAACAATATATGCGTTCGTACGGACACTCAACACACTCACCATAACTTCTCCATACAACACTCTGTAACCCTTCATGTCATTGTAATTTGTTATTAATATATATTTGTTTGCATACATGTATATCGGTCTTGTTTGTTTCTTTATCTTCTTTGGACTCCATTATAGTCCAACATTCTTATGTAGCTGGACCGGCCAGCGGAAAGTTTAACCCAGAGAGATCTTCTCACACATTCACACGCACGGTCCTCTACATGGTCAAATACCTTTGGGAAATGTATGAATCCACCTCTGCTCCACCAAGATATAGGTTAGTTAGTAATACTTGTATCACTAAACCACTTTTTTTGGTTTTAAATAATCTGCAAAGGGTTGATGAGCTGTGGAAAACGAATCAACCAATTAAAATTATGATTGTATGTGTGTGTGTATAAGACAGGTAGTTATTAATGAATGGCTTTTGATTGCATGGAATTTAATATTTCATATAAAGAAAATTAGTTCAGACTATTTTATATTTTTGGAGATTCTTATAAAATCTGAAAAATTCTCAGAAAATTTTGCTCAAAAAAGAATATATAATGGATAAGTGAAGTCACATGCTTAATTGTATACAAGGGAAAGAGATATCATGTGGAAATGAATACATGTACATAACTATCACTCTCAGTGGCAGCCTTAATGAACACCACATGTTAAAAGTACAAAGAAATAAGTTTCCACATAAATTTCTAAATTAACAATATGACAAACTTGAAGGAAAGAGAAAATTAATCTCTCTACTAACTAAAATGCTTTGTCTTCTTTCGCTATTTTTGATAAATGCTGAGTGTAAAATATACTTTGTTCCCCACCCCCAAATAAAAACATTCTTACATGTTTTGATCAAAAATCTTCGTAAAAATACTGTTAGTTACCAACCATATGTATCAGTTCGTTTTTATTTATTCATCCCAGCCAAGAGAAAAATAATACGTTGATGGTAACATCTTAAGTTAAAATGGATAATATTACTGTACATTTAAAATAAAAATAAATCACAAGTGGAAAAAACAAAAATACTTTGAAAAAAAAAAAAAAAGAAAATTAATTCATTTGTCTTTAAAAACAGTGCAACTGTCAGAAACAGTTACATAAAACTGGCATTATATGATGATTATCCAGTAAGATAAAAAAAAAAAAAAAATAGGGACCGGATAAAGAAAAGAGAAGCGGATTGGATATTCCTAGCTTCTAACTTTCAAATATGACAACAATGAAGGGAAGAGAGAGAGGGAGTAAAAAGGAAATACGAGCGGTTCTCTCTCGGCAGACAGATTTTGGATGAGGAGAAAAGGGGGTTTCCTATTGTTTTGCTGTGATTATTACATTATGTCAGTCCTTCATGCAAGCATGTTTATGTTGAAGACAACAGAAAGATCAAAATCGGTAAAATCGTGTAAATTTATCAACATCAGACATTTGCAAAGGTTAACTTGTGACCACTAAAATAATAATAATAAAAACAAAATATATTGACTTATTTTTTGTTGGTTGTCATTTTATTTCTAAGATTTGTCAAGGACTTTTTTCTTTGTCATACCTATTTGAGATTTGGACGTAAATAAACTGCAAAGTTTATATGGAAATAAAAAAATACCTTCTCAAAAAAAAAAAAAATCACTTTACTTAAAACTTTAAATACAAACTAATAAAAAATACTATTTAAAATCAAAAGGTAAATAAAACATTCAGTGAATCAATTTCTTTTTAGTCTTTCTTTTGGAGGGAAAAAAAAGTCATGGATTTGTGGCAAATTATGCATATAAATGACAAAGAAATATCCCGATTTCAATAGAAAATGAGAATGAGCGCATAGCCTTAATAAAATCGTTAGGCAACATTAGTTTTCTCAGTACAGAAGTGAATGCAAATTTACATTTTACTAGACATTTGGTCAAAATATGCAATAATCGCTTATTCCAATTCAAGACTGAAAGATGATTAAATAAAATGAAAATTCTAAAAGACGAGGTTTTTCTTTTTGATGATATTCCAAAACTCAAAAACAGAACTTGGTTTTTTTAAATAATGACAAAAAAGTAAAGTTAAAATTACAACCCCAAATTAAAATTTAGATTGTTGAAATTTAAATGGTAAAATAAAATACAAGTCAGTAATTATTAATAAAGATCGAACTTTTTAATACAAATGAAAATATCGTTGTTCATCACTGTAACCAGTTTTCCACTTAGTGCCACGAAAAAAAGAAAAAATTGTTGTCAATTTTGACGAGTCATAGAACTACTAAACTTAGACATTTCAGTTTAGTAAGAAGCAAATTTAAAAATAGAAGACTAGTGGTTCTGTCAATTACATCAGTCAGTGTCCATGGTTGACAGCTGGAAGATGTTTACATTCATCCATATGGAGAATGGGTGGGTGTGGTGGAAGGGAAGGGAAGAGAAGTTGGAGATGCCTAACATTTTGTGAATCACTTAGTGCCACGGAAGGAGAGATTGGGAACAGCAGCAGAGGGAGGAAAAGGGAACACAACACTGGCTCAAAGTCATTACCAAACAAAAATTGAATGAAAAGAAAAAGCAGACAGAATGGTACATGGGTGGTGAGAGAATCGATTTTTAGGTCGGGGAGAAAGAAAGGAAACTAAATATTAAAATAGCATCTTAATGTCAGCATAACATACGTACCAAATATTTTTATTTAAAAGTAAAAACTTAAAAATATATATACATGATGCTTTCTGAACGTTAAAGAAGAAAAAAGCTAAAACGTGAGTTCCCCACCCCCAGCTGTCAAGGGAGACATCAAATTAAGTTATTTTTTAAGAAGGGTAATGTTAAAATTAGTGTTTCCTGAGTAGTACTGTACAAAGAACTGTATGTCTTTTTTTGTGAATAAATGGAAAAAGGCGAACAATTTAAAAATGACAATTTAAACACGTGCCATTATTAGTGAAGAAAAAAGTTGAAGTGATCAACCTCAACACACGCGAACTCAGCAATGATTTTGATAACTTCCTTGTTTACTTGCAAGATTTTGGGAGAAATTTCCTTCAATAATCAGCACATGAGCACTAACACAAGATTTCTATGGCCAGTGGCCGACAAATAATATTAGTGACCAATAAGTAAGGAACAAATATTCCTCTTAAAATTAAGTTGGTCTAGAGCTGGGTCTTGCTAGCATTATTTAAACAAGCACAATTTGACGACGAGGGGAGGGGGTTATGAAAAGAATGTTATTGTTATTGAATTAAGACAACTAAAATATTCGATGACTGATATTGTCAAGGGAACAAAAGATGGAATTTAAAAATTTGTATAGCCAAATTTTAATTTCGTAATAAAGAATTTCTTGAAGAAAGTTTAAATAATGAAAAAAAAAAATGAGAAAAAGAAAAAGGGACTGTCACAACGGAAAGAAAAACAAAAACATTTTGTTGTCATTTAGAAGATAAACTTCAAATAAAATATAAAACAGTTTTGTTTATGAAATTTTGAAATAGAAACAATAAAAATAATGCAAAAAAAAGAAAAAGAAAAAAAAAGAGTAACAACTTTGAAAAAGAAAACATTTTTGAGGAAGGAAGGGGGAAAAAGAAAGTTGCTCACCGTTAGCGTTATCAAAGTTGTATTTCCAATTAAATTGGTGTTGACAGTCAAAAAGTTCAGGTGTAAAATCTTTAGGAAAATAAAGGTAAAATCCAGATGATGTCAGTCAACCGTAGGCAGTAGTCGGTTTATTTAATAATAGCAAACAACCGGAGTAAAATAATATCCAAGATTATGAAGCGTAGTATGACAAGACAGGACGACAGATACACAAGACAACGAAAGGGGTAAAAACGACAAGCCTCACGCAGTACTGACCTATTCAATAATGACAATATGAGTACAATGATAAAAATCCATTTCAATTAAAGAATATGTAAAAAGGGAGGAAACAAAAAGTAAAACTACAACGTTCAGTCCGGATTTGTATTTTATGTAGGTGGTGAAAAATGAGCGAGCGATTGAGTGAGAGGAGTTATCGGGAATAAACGTTGAAACCAAGAAAAGAGACAGGAGGAGCAGAGCAATGATTGAAAGAAAGTAAAGTAAATATGAAGGACATGGGAGGAAGGGGTGAAGATAGAGAATGAACCAATCAAAACTATTTCGATGCACGCAATGTGAGGTCGGTAGTGAGTGAGTCACCACTGACTACCATAAAGAAAGGAAGAGTTTTAAGGGTGGACAAGAAAATATAATAAAAGTTGAAAAGGTGGTGATGATAGGTGGGAGAGGAAGAGAAGTAGGCCCGATACGAACGAAAAAAATGCTAATAACAACTGAATCAAATAGAAATTACAAATAGATAGTTTTTTTAAAAACCGATCCAGTCTCTAAAAAAAAAAAAAAATAAAAAAGTAAAAACGTACTTTACACCTTTTTTTGAGAAAAAGAAACTAAAAAAGACTATCAGTGCTTAAATGATGATCAATAATACAATTTTTTCTTTGGGAAAAAAACAAAACAAACAATCACGATGATTTTTCTGTGCTAAAAAGTCACATTTTTATTCCTAAAAAATAAAAATGTTTATTTAATTTTAAAAACTAAAGCATCATCCATAAAGGGGTCTTAAATCAATAATTTCAAAACAGTCGAAATAGAATTTTGATAACGCGGTAAGAATAAGACAAAGAATATTTTTGAAGTTTCAACGGGATATGGACAATAGGTTTTCAACTAGTAAAGAAAGTAAATGACACCCCTCTCACACCATTCATCTGTGCCATAGAAATGGACAAATCACCCCGAGCTTGTGTGCGTAGTAAAGTAGCACTGTTCAAATTAGAACAGAAAAACGGTTCAAATAAAATATTCTTATTGGAAATGAATTTCTTTTTTAAAAGTTAAAAAGAAAAAAAGAGCGAGATTTTAATTTATTTCCCCCTTATTTGGAAAAATTGCCACTTATTTTTCACTTCTTCTTTCCAACAATTTTGACTGAGACAAGTTCTTTTTTTTAGTGTGTGTGTGTGTGTGTGTGTGTGTGTGTGTGTGTGTGTGTGTGCATAATTTGCATTCGGACCACGTGGAAAATGCAAAAAGCAAAATATTTTTTAGTAATAAAAAATAAACTGTATGTAGTATGAAAGGAATTTCTTTCTAAACCTTTCTCTTTCTGGAGGAAGGAAAGAAAAAAAATCAGGGGTTTAATTTTACCTTTAGTTAAACAACATTGAGTGCTACGTATTTTCCCCTCCTGCTTTTGAGGTAGGCGGATACGGTATTGTTTAGATTACGAGTGTTTATTCAGTTGTAGCGTGAGTTGCGAGTTTTTCGAAATGACAATTTTCAGGCAAGAGTACAAAACCAAATACGAAATCATATGTAGCTATTACACATTTAACCAGTTAGGGCATTTCCTTTAAGTCAAGAAGACTGATGTTCCAACTCATTCTGCTTTGATAGCTGTGTACACAATTTGAGTTTTTGATGCTTGGCTTTTCATCCATAAATATCAATGCAGTAATATTTGTACTCATTGAAAGATTAAAAAAAAATAAAAATTAATGGATAAATAGTAAAATATTTTACTAATTTCATATTAATATCAAGAATAGTCTTCTCTAAATTTCTTAAATGTGAAAATGCTTTCTGTCATTGTTCAATGGTACAAGCGGATATAGAGTCTAGTTTTGTTTTAGCTTGATTGAACCAAAATATTTTGACTATAGCAATTTTATATTTAGTAAAATACTTCAAAGTTTATCATGATTACAAGGCAAATTACTTTGGGTTAAGCAAAATAACTTTTGCTAAGAGTTCCCCACTTACTTCTGTATATAAAAAAAAAGAAGAGTATGGGGTGCTCATAATGGAGCAATGGTTAACAAGCTAATATGTCTAATTTCTACTGAGTACCTTACATTTACTGTTAACCTTATCTCAGGCTTAAGAAATAGCTATATGCATGTGAATTTTCAAGATATCATCTTAAAACATTAACAATTAAGGCCTAGAGTTAGTGTTGTGTATTATCACTAGGCTGCATGACTTGAATAATAAATTCCAAATGTATAGGGAAAGAGTGTAAATGGAGACTGATGGAAATCAAAACTGACTCAGAATATCTTACTAGCCTTGTAAAACAAGGGAATTTACAATACTCTTAAGCTTAACACCTAAATATAATCTAAAGAATGTCTTGTGGAATATATGTGTCAGCTATGAAAATCTACTAGAAAAGTAGCTTTTATTCACTAAGGAAAGATGGAAATTACTTTCACAAGCCATCTCAATATAGAATATTTAGCAAGCTTGACTTCCAGGCTATTACTTCTGTAGTGAGTTTAATCCTCTCTTGTAGCCTTGTGCAAAACTTGCATAATATATTTTAGCTGCATTTTTACCACTGTAGTAGGTTACATTGAAGACTACAAAGTTTATTTCAACAATTTCTTTAAGCTTCTATTAATTTTCATATAATGTAATGGATATTTATCTCCAGGTTATGTAAAAATTGTATATGTATATATTGTATCACTTTCATCATTAGTCATTTTCAAGAGATTATATGTTTTGAAATGCCAGAAAACTTTGATGTAATTTTTTCATCATGGCATTTGGTGTTTAGTTAGTAAGCTGCCTACAATGTATGTAGAGCTATTGTTTGCAGTACCTTATGGATTAGGCCTGTACAATTTTTTTTTGTAAAAATTTCAGATATAACTAAAAATATATCTGGTAAAGATGATATAAAAATTTACCTTATAAGTTTACCTTTTGTCTTTGTATACACATGATACAAGTATATATGACTGTTACAAAGGTGTGGTAAAAAGTTATCAGTCTGACTCACTTCCCAAAATTCAACCAAATAATCAAACATTAGAATTTTTTGTGAGAGATCAGGCCAAAAATATTTCAACCATTCTTCATATATCCACAAATAAAATAAAGGCTATCATAATATGAATATAAACTACTTTAGTGCATCAAAAAATAAGAAACTTGTGTAAAATATATATTATATATATATATATATATATATATATATATATATCCTTGTAAATATGAGGCTTTGGTGGTTCTTTGTCATAATGTAAGAGTGCTGGGCTCAAACAAAAGCAATCTACCCTAATCTTCATGTGCTTATTTCCTTTGATTTCAACAAAAAAGTTATCAAGGCTGAAGTAGGACTAACACATTAGTACCTGACTATAACAGGATAAGTATTAGTTGTAAAGCCAGTATTTTAAAACCTTTATTGGATTCTGGGAAGTGAGTCAGACTAAAAAAACAATATCAAGAAAGCATCAATTCACTATAAAGGATGTAGCTTAAAAAAACAATGACCAGATAAACAGGGAAATATAAGTGAAATAATTCATTCATATAATAAAAATACTTTATAAGCTTACTGATGATTGTTCGCAGTATCAAAGCACTCAGTAGGGAAGAAACTCACTACATTATCAAAAAATAGTCTCTAATATATAACTCAGAATGTTGTTTAATGGCTGAAAGGAATGAGACCTTGCTTACCAATTCCTGTACAAATATACACCACTGAAATCCTGCAGCTCATTAATGCAGGGCAATCCAGAATATTTCGGGGTTTTTTTTTTTGTAACCTGTGACATGTACTCATAGCTACCGCCACGAGATTGCTAAAAAAAAAAAAAAAAAAAAAAAAAGAGCAGAGCATGATAAAAAAGATGCCAAACTTGACAAAAACAAAATTTTATCATCTAAATGTTTATGTTATTATTAAGAGGAAAGATAAAAGTTTATTTTAATTATTTAAAAAAATTTTTCCTTCTTTTTAGAAGAATCTGAATTTTCATTTAAAAATCCTTATTTCTCTTTGTATCACCGAAACTAGTACAATAACATACAATTTTTAGCACGTTTTTTTGTATGACACATTAATTTGGAAAATCTTGCAAAAATAAAAATTGTCGGGTGTTAATGAAACTTTCAGAAACTATTCACATATGATCAAAATTATTATAAATATGTTTTCTTTTATTAAAGTCATGGCAGAAATATTTTTTTATATTTATTACCCCCCCCCCCCCCACACACAACTAATTTATGAAAACTCTAGAAATTTGATCGAGTCCACTTAAGTAATTACAATATTTAAAAACACAAGGCTTTGAGTAATGCAAACTTTTTTTTGTTTTTAATTGGACTCCCTTACCTGAAAACCAGCTATGAATTGTAACATACAAAACTCAATAAAACAAATATATTATTTAATTTCAAATGCTTTTATTTGCTTTTAGTTGTTTTTATGAATATGGACAATATTTTCTGAAATCAAAAAAGTTTTTTGGTGAAAAATGAATTTCTAATACAATTATTTGTTATTTTTTAATTATAGATTTTTACAGTTAAGTTGTTAAAATATTATAAAATTAGTTAAAAGCCGCATCCACTTTCGTAAGTGTCCTTATGAGAGATCATTTTTTAGCGTGTTGTAAATTGTATCGTTTTGACTAATCAGAAGACCCGCAGTAATTAAGAAATGTAATTCTGTGTTTATAATCGGGCTCTAATTATAAAGTACAGAAGACCAACCAGAATACGATTAAGTTGCATTATTTGAGTTAAGCATTGTTCTCTGCTGTTAAGGCTTTTATTTTTGCGAAACAAGTGTGGAGAAGTTTATTTGATTTTTCAATTTCAACTGAGAAGAGTACCTAAAAGTATCAGTATCATCTTATGAAATTTATATGATCTTATTTTTATATTAATCTCAGTTATGGCATTTTTTCCATAAATGAAATATCAAAATTAATAATAAAATGAATGGAAATACAAATAACACAGTAAAATGTAGTAAATGTACATAAAATTATAGTATTTTATGTACACTTCTGATAAAATTTCATAGGAAAAGGTACCTATAAATTAATTAGATACCTTTCTTATGAAATTTAATCTCACTCTTAACAGTCTTATTTTAATTTCTTTATATTTTCCATAAAGCATCGTAAACGTAAAGGTGAAAGCTAAGTATAAAAAAAAAAAAATTAGAGTGCTGAAAGTTTCCATAAAAATAACGAGGTAAATAATTTGTTCACTTAAATGTAAATTTCACTTTTCTCCTTCTGTAGAACAAATTATCCTCATGGAATCCGTCAATATGTCATTCATCACCTGTCAAGTGACGCGAAAGTTTACGACCTCTTTGTTTTATTTTCAAATTATATCTTTTCGGCACAGAAGATAAGTTAAGCTTGGTTCAAAATATTTTAAATAAACATTATAATTTCTGATTTTCTTAAAATAAGTTTTGAAAAAATGATAATTGATATTTAAAAGAATTTCAAACTGAGATTTTCATTTTTTTTATAAAATGGAAAAAAATGTTTTCCATCCGTCAATTTTGCTGACTCAAAGAAAACAAGATTTTTAACGAAAATTTTCGGATGTGCTAGGAATGATTAAAAAAATGTAAAAAAATACCAAAAATACTTTGATCTTTCCTCTTAATAATAAACATTTAGACGATAAAATTTTGTTTTTGTCAAGTTTGGTGTCTTTTTCATCATGTTATGCTCTTTTTAGTGATCTCGTGGAAGTACCTATGTACACATGACAAATCATCCAATTCAAATGGGCAAACAAAGACTGCCAACAACTGGATGGATACAATTTTTTTTTAAAATTGATATTTTACTCTTGAATATGTCCCTAAGAGAGCCAGCAAGTAGTTTAAGTGGTAGTAACATAGTAAAATATAAGCATGTGACATTAACTTTGTTACACAAAGGTGTCAATACTGGGAAAAAAAAAAAAAAAAAAAAAGAACTATAATAATATATCAGCAGTGGTGTAGCAAGTGCTTGTACCAGCCCCAGACCCCCATAAAAAGTACAACTTACTGCACAGTAACTTCCTCTTTATTATATTTTAAAACTATTAACAAGCCCAAAAGATGAAAAATAGAGCAACAGATACCCTCAAACAAATTTATTTATGAAAATAACTGAAATTTATATAACAACCAAGATGTGTCTCCCACACACAGTGGTGCCACAGCATTAAAAGAATGCACTCTGTGTCCATTTTACATTGTTAACAATGATAAAACAACCCTGAATACATCATTGGAAAATGTTTGCTTGATCAAAATTATAATTATTTAAATTAAATACATATGCTATAGTTTAAGTTACTCAAAATCGAAAAGATCCTTCAACTATAAATAGTGTCCCTGACATGAAAACCATTTTTATTTCAATATAACTTATACAACATACCCAGAAGTGCCATCCACATAAAATTAATCACCCCGAGTTCAACTGCCACCTTCTAGCAACACTACTGAACATCAGCATGAAAAATATGGTGTAGGTTCATCCAGTGTTGCATTTTAAACATGAGAAAAATAGTTTTTTTTCTGACTGAAGAAAAAGATTATTAAAACATTAACAGGCAGTAAACAAACAGGAGTTGAAATGGCTCTTATGCATTAGTGGTGGCAGTTTCATGATGATGGTGGGAGCATTTCTGGAAAAATGGTCACTGAAGAAGTTAAAATATTTCATGAGAAATTTACTATTCAGCAACACTTTTTGACAATTGAAATAGATTCACAGGTTTAAGTCAAGGCACTGGATCAGCCAACATTGTATGAGCCATGAAAGGAAAACTGCTGAAAAAGCTGCAGCTTCAGGTTAAGTGGAGGTGACTTTGTAAATTTTGTGGCCAATAAAGATGAAAATAAAGAAAGGTTTTTCACTTGGTAAATAATTGCAAGGCCAGAGTAAATAAATTTAGATCCAAGCAACAAGTGATGAGAAGAATTATGGTCTAAAAACATGAAGTAGTTAAGATTACAAGCCATGAAAGGTTACCAACAAGAAATACCCAGCAATCCCATAGCAACGTCCCCAATCTTAGTTTTAGACATTTCAGATGATGACCCAGATGTAAACTTCCAGATATTATTCAAATTGGCATGAAGATAAATAAGTACATTTTAGAAGTAGATTTACAATAATCATTAAAGTAAATAAATTATTCCTTTTTGTTCATAATGTTTTTGTCATGCTTTATAAGATGCATAGGTTTTATCAGCAGTACAGTACTGTAAAGTATAAGCATTATTTTCACTTCCAGAGTTCTAGATTAAAATTTTCAGACCATTGCCAAAAATTGTTTATCTTGTCTATAACTTGATTAAAATTCAACTCTTATGCTTTTTTTGAGAAAATTTCAGTCACAACACACACATACCTTATTAAAATAGATAACACACACAGGGTGAGTTACGTAATTGACAACAAGTAATAATATTCAAATGGAAATTACATTTTAATAGTCAGTATAGTAAAAGTAATAAAAAAAATGTATATATGTTAACCTTAAAATAGAAGACAAAGGTTATTCAATAAAATTGATCTAGGTCTTAAAGGCTGTCACACAGTGTGGCCTCTGAAATGACTGCATCTCCAGATCAAATCTTGTTCATATTGGCAATTACATCTATAGTGGTAATTTTCAATGAGTCCTTAGAATTGTGGGATCCACTAGCTGGTCATCCTATCAACAACATATCAATGTAGTAGCCCAGGAGTTGTATGTGTGAGAGTGAGAGAGATATTCAGAAATATGGCTACATATTAGGGGTGATATGATTGTAAGAGTTTTTGGTTAGCCACACCTGAATCCTGTTGGCTCCAGGGCTTGAACAATGCCCTCAATGTAGGCAGTGGTATTGATCGTGAGACTCTGCAATAAGTGGGAAGGCATGACTTACAAATCCTCAGACCATCATAAACAATAGGAATTTGGTGTGTATCACTGTGACTACCACTATAAGGTCTGCACAGAGTCACCTACCACTTCTTTCTGTATCCTTAACCATTTTCAAAAAGCTCCAACTTTGAATCACTTTCGTTGACAGTATCATGAACATGGCCTATATTTTATTTCCTATAACTGATTGGAAGCTGACTTGTTGATGCCCTTGATAAATCTTAAAGAGAAATGACAATGTTAAAATTAGGCATATATTTAATAACATTATTTTAGTTTCCATATATGGTTCTGTAAAGGTGTGGTTTTCAAATACCTGGCACACACTGTATGTATAACAAACTGCGTCTAGAGATTATATGCAAAAGAGGTATTGTCAAATATTTTATGTAAAATTCATAGATATGTGTTATCCAATGAAATAATTTGTACTATTATGTATAGCGAGTAAGCATGAAAGCAATTAAGTCCCAATTTTCAATTTCAGATTGATATTTAGTATTTTTTTAGTAATTATAGCAATTTGCAGTGTCAAGTGATTATTTGCAAGAACTAGAATTTAGTATTATGGCTCGTAAAAAAGAACTAACAATGAATGAAAAGAACTATATAATCAAAGAAATTAGCAAAGGAAAGTCTTCGCTCCAAATTTCTAAGGATTTGAAAAGGGATCATTGAACAATCAAGAAAATATGTCAAATGGAAATTCAACCAAGGAAAAAAAAGTCTCAGGCTGAATTCAGGAATTTAACTAAGTGAGATCTATCACATATCCAAAGTGAATTAATAAGAAACCCAAATGCGTCAAGTGCGTTCATATTTGAGGCTGCTGGAGCTCCTATGGTGTCAAGGGAAACAAGGTGTAAAGCATTAAGGAAGTTTGCTGATGTAAAAAATCAAATAAAGAAACCTATTTTAACAAAAAAACATGAGGAAAGAAGATTGCAGTGGGCAAAAAAATACATGAAAACTGATTTCAGTAAAGTGCTTTTTACAGACAAATCAAGGATGGGCCAGATAGATGGGCCCGAGGATGGGTTTGCAAGAAAATCTTTTAAACGCCAACAAGGCGGCGGTGGGATCATGATATGGGCTGGGATTATTGGTAATGAGCTTGTGGGTCCATTTAAACTGAAAGATGGGTTAAAATGAATTCCAAAAGTTACTGTGATTTTCTAGAGCAATATTTCTTTGAATGGCTTGATAACCAGTCTTTAGCCAAGCGTAGATCTATGATCTTTATGCAAGACAACACACCAAGTCATGCATCAAAGTTTACTAAATCCTGGTTGAAAGAAAAGGGATTTGTTGAAGATTCTCTTATGGACTGGCCTTCAAATAGCTGTGACTTGAATCCCATTGAGAACCTGTGGAGCATCCTCAAGAGAGATATTTATTCTAATAAAAGGCAATTTAACAGCAAGTGTGACCTCTGGGAGGCAGTTAAAGTTGCTGCAAACAACTTACCAGCCGCTAAAATTGCAAATCTAACATCAGATGTT
>OZ038483.1:55143554-55213554 GCA_964036315.1 Acanthosepion esculentum | reverse complement strand
AACAGGAAAAGAGTGAAATACATGTGACGTGCCAGTATTTATATAAAAAGGACTGAAATAATTTGGCTTTGTTAATAGTTGAATATCAAAATCACTTTGAATTACTATTATAATAATAATTCAGCAGAAGAGATGAATTTATATCTTTTTCAAGGGTATTTGCATGTAAGTGAATGTAACTCAACTTTGTTCTCCAATTTCTCAATCTGAGCCTCAATGAGGACCAAACTCACTAGTAATGACTGACAAAACTGGCTTAGTTATAATTACCCTATGATAAATATTATATAAAGCTTATTTGAATTTCATAACAGCACATTTATTTTTTTTTTAAATATATGTAAACATGGAAAAAAAAAATGTTTTTACCAGTAGGAATAAAAGATTACTCAAAGACAAAGTGTCACTGAAAGTCAACCGGTTACAAATGAATTTTTTAAAAATGCTTCTTGAGCACGATAGCTTATTAGAATTCTGAAACTTTGATTATATATTGAATTGTTTTTATCACTTTAAATATTATTTTTTGTGGATACCCATATTTGAGTAGACTCTCCATTTATTTTAAACAGTATATTTATTTTCGTCTACTAGCCTGAATATTTGAGAAATCTTATGAAAGAAAAATTGGCAATGTCCTTCGTAGTTGAGATGGTCTAAAAGACATTGGATAAAAAAGAAAAAAAAAAGGTTTCTCCTGTAAAGGGAGATGCAGGTTCAAATCCCGTCACAGGGCACATTTTTCTTTAACATTCAGGCTGGTAGATGAAAACAAATATATCTGTTTAAATATACTGAGCATCTACTCAAATATAGGTATCCACTAAAAATAATATTTAAAGTGATAAAAATCTGTTGGATTAATAAATAAAATAATTTTTTTTTTTTTTAAATTTCATTGAAATATATTGAAAAAAAAAAGAAAAAGAGATGCTATAATAAATATTACAGAAAGCACTTTGTTTTTTATTTCTATACATTTTAAGACCAACAAACAATACAACTAAAACATTTATGGGTTTAAATCTCTTAACCTTCTACTGCTTATCACATTTTTACATATTAACAAATTTCATCTAAAATAGCATTAGAAATGTGAAAATGTAACTGATGGTTTCGTTTTTTACTGCTTATAAACCCTTTGCAGGTTATTAAAAACCAGAAAATATTTTTAGATTAGTAAGAACTTTTTTTTTTTTTTTGAGAAAATATTAACCAATAGCTGGAAGGGTGAAGAGATGGATTCATATCTTACCCAAAGGTTTATTTAAAAAAAAAAAAAAAAAATAAATAAATAAATAAAAATTATAATGTTCACCCAAGACAAGGCCTAAGAGCCACTCAAGGTAGAGGGTGACTGTGTGGTGTATGTGTGTAAGAAAAGGCAAGAAGTGAAGTCCATGGAGTTATGCAATAAAGATAAAGGTTAACCCTAGACTTGAAGAAGTCAAGATTGTAGTGATTAGGAAAACATCCTGCTGCGAGTTTGTGCCTCAAACCAGCAGTTCTTGGGAAAAAGCTTTCTGAATGGAAAATTCCACTGCAGGGAAACAAACTGTTGATGGATAAATAATAAAGTGATGTTTTTTTTATGTCTATTAAAAAGACCTTTAAAATGGAGCACTCTTACATACATAAAAGGAATATACAAATCTCTCTCATATATATATATATATATATATATATATATAAAAATCAATCAATTTCATTATACATTAGGTCACATATGGTAAGGTTTTTAAGAAGTTGTCCCAGTGTCTGAAATACAAATGTAACAATTAAGAGAAAAACAAAATCAATATCTTGAATTATCAGGTTATATTTTGATCACTTCAGATTGTTGCACATCTTTGCCATTTATGAACATTCAGATGAGTGTGAGATAAGTAACATTGGAGATAAGCACAGCAAAAAAGTGCCAGATGGATTTGATGCTCCAACCAAAGTAAAGTGTTGGTTAGAGCATCTCTCTATTTAAGTTTGAGCTTTGCAGCAATTTTGTCAGCTTTGCAAACACAAGAGAAAATGTGTTGGAAAAAAAAAGAAAAGAAAAAAAGAGACATAACATTCCAAACAATATCTGAAGCTGATATAATTTAGTTAATTAATGGATAAAAAAATGACAAATAAAATAAACTGGAACTAGACCTCAAAAGCTTATCTATTATGGGAACTAGTGTTTTTGTGGAGAGACTCTTTAGCAATAAATTACCTGTTCCATGTCGGAAAAAAAAAAAAAAAAGAAAGAAAGAAAGTGCTGTTTTTAAGATTATTTTTAACTGATTGAACACTGTGGAAAGCATCATTCAGCCAAAACATCAACCTGAAAACACAAGTCAGAGTCTTGTCATCTTGTCAAATCGAGACTTTCATATGAATGCTATGTATTGTGTAAAACCTGTTCAGAGATACGTAAACTGATTAAGATGGTTGCCTCATGTATCTCATGAAACAGGAATTCATTAAATGAAAATAAAAAAAAGTATGCTTTTCGTAGTCAATACCTCACATTGAATTTATGATTCCATATCCTGCAAAGGTACTATTTTAGTAAAAAGGGCAAACACTTAGCTGAATGTGTTATAAACTTTTATTTACCTATGTGCATTTCAGAAAGCAGTAAGGTTTTTCGCTTTTTAAAACCACCAGTGAGGTGGCTTATCAATATCACAGAAATAGAGAAATCCATTTCACTAGATAACAGAATCAAAATCAGTTGAAATCAACATTTAACAGAGATGCCAGATACTGATTTTTCTTTTAGCTGAATAGACATCAGTACATGGTGAGGATCAACTATTGTTCATATAGCATGACATGATCCACTATTAAACAAAACCAGTGTTATTAGCAAGCTGAAAAAGGTTTCAAATGAAATTTGAAATATTAGACAATTTGTCAGTAGAGCTTCAGGAACTTTGCAAATAAAGATAAATTCACAAAAAAATCCAAGCCTGCATTTTGCCCAATCAAACAAAGACAAGGAGTGGATTGAAGATATCGAAGAGAATCAAAGAAGTGAACATTTTTCTTGCATTAATGGGATAATATAGAATACCATTTACAGCAACAGGAGCCAGAACTAATAATGGGAAAGAAACTATAAATATCATTACCTTGTCACTCAGACTAAAATTCAAATGACACAATTTGGAAAAAAAAAAGTTAGAAAAAATAGGCCACATGGCAAAAGCATAACTTATCAGTGCTCATACACTTCATCCACTAAACATTGGCAACTGGGTTCAAATAAAGAAACTGGCTGGTAAGGGGGGGGATATCCTAGGATATCACTAGCATCATAATATAAAAATAGTAAAAGCTGAAGCTAACATTCAAACAAACATCGGGAATGTTTGAAGGAACAGAAAAAGACATTCTACACATTGCAGAAGAGAATGAATAAATAAAAATATTTAATTTACATCCATCTTGGAGTTAAAACATTAGAATTCAGATAATCAGAAATGTTCAAATCTGTTTTATGATTTAGATGGGTTATATTACTGGTATAACAACCCCAAGGTGATTTCATGCTGAATAGGGTAGTTTTAAGATTTGTTTTTATTACCAACAAGAACTTCCCAACAGCAACCAAAGAACCACACATGAACAATTTTTGCCAAATAAATTAAATACACACACACACACAAATACATGCTGTTGAAACTTTAATCCTTGTTTGTTTCTCTCCTTTGCAATCAAATGTTTGTTATAATGCACAAACAAATGTATATACTTACTTGAAATTTGCTGTACAATTACATATTATTAGCTAGTTCTTATCTTGTGGAAGGCCTAAATGGAGCCTTTAGTACGAAAATTGAGAATTGATTTTATTAAATAATAATAATACCTCATTTGAAAATCAATGTCATGAATGTTTGGATCCCATTTAAACACCTGGAAGGATTTCCTAAGAGATTTCATTTATGCACATTATTTTTTAAGGAAATCTAGTCTTTTTATTGCAGGCATATTACTGAACTATTTTATTTTTGTAAGAGCATCTAAGTTAATAAACACCATCATGATACTAACATTTATGGCTCTCTGGTGTACATATACAACAAATGTAAACATGAGTTCTTAAAGTCTGTATCTTCTGGTATATGATAGGTTTAGTTAGTTAATCTGGCTACATAGTAAAGGTCCAGTGCTGGACAATCTTGTCAAAGATGAAGAAGCAACAGAAATATAGTTCTACAGGTTTTGGAGAGAATGGAAACAAAGAGGAAACTTATACTTAACATCAGGAAAAGGCAGCTGAAATTTCTGGAAAATGAGGAAGTGGGCTTAGAAAATCTGATACTCACAGGTTGGCTAGAGGGAAAGTGGGATAGAGGAAAGCAATGAGTGACATACTTAATGGTCTTGAACAAGTGGATAGTAGAACAGGGTCTAGGAGAAATAACGAAAAGACAAAACTTATTAAGAGCTACAAGGGACAGGGGGAGGGCCATGATTGCTATATTGTAGCCCTTCACTACTCCATACACTTGATCATGGCAGATGCTATATTTCTTCAAAACCTTGCCCCTTCTCTTATGTTCAATTCAATATAACAAGTCTATTTAGATTTATAATCAACATAATTTCTCTCTAGTTGTTTGATTATTACTAACTTAATCTAAATACTCTTTGTGAACATTCTAGAATACTTTTTATACTTCATAGCAACTTGGGATTTATTTCCTTTAGATATATCGTATGTAGCAAGCCCTGAAGATGTTATTATACACCCTTGTCATATAACTTAGTGACTTTTTGCCAATAAGGGAGGAAAAAGAAAGAGGAGGAAGAATGCAGGTTCCTGGTCCTTGTGACCAGGGCACTTGGACAGGTTCTGTATCAAGTTACAGCCTATTTATTTTTATTCTGCCAAGAGGATGCTAGTTAGAAACTTTCCTGTCCTTTCTTACTTCCAGCATCCCTATTTCAACCTAACTCACCTGGTTGATCGACATTAATGGACCGGCTTACAACAGAACTGAACTTTCTTCTTTTTGGATATATTGTCCAGACTTCAAACACCCTATTCTGTACACTTGGATTAAATACTATGGAAGTTTCATTGTTGGACTTATAGTTTAACATGCCAACTTAAATTACCGGAACGCTATTTTTAACATAGCTATATTATCTATGTTCTTCTATTCGATCTGTATACCTCCATTTACTCGATTCATTGTTTGTTCATGAATTCAAAACACTACTCTTTATAGGATGTAAAATAAATTTTGCATTAATTTTAGTTTGCTGTTCTCTTGTTGATCTGTCAGATTCATGTCTTTTATTTTTAAATGCAATTGGGCCTCCTGTAACTCATACTTATTGGGGTGCACAAGCCACTTTATATCACACCTGCTCCAGGGATTTCACTACACCTACAACTTGTAGGGGCATGACACAAAAAAGTACACTGTCAATCAGTACTAAAAACAAAGAATTTTTGGAAGCTAAAATTTAAAAACCTGCTAAGAAGTTCCATTAATTCTGACAGAAAATGTGGGTGTCAGAGTTCTAGTCGTCCTTGAGGTATGAACATTTTGATGACACTGATTTTTTTGTAAAAAAGAAAACATCTTCATTGAAACCTTTTTTTTCAAGATTTGTATTTAATTTATATATTTTTAATGAAGAATAGTGAGGTAGATGGTAACAACTTAAAAATTGCAAGAGAAAGGGGGAAAAAAAACAAACTTAAATCAGTCCTCCCACCATACACTTTTGTAGTTGAGGAAATGAAGAGAATACTTATGAGCCACTTAAACACTCCCTTTAGGAAAGGGAAGACAAAAAGCTCTCACACTATTGTCACTGTCAGGCAGGTTATTGAATTTTGACCGTGTGCAAGCACACGGTGTATTGAAAAAGAAAGTGAGAAAGATATTTAGCAGGAGACTGGAGGCGTTCTATTACCTGCTGGGACAGGCTACCTTGACCGGATGTGGGCCAATTGAATAAAAAAAACTTTGAATATGAAATGAGAATTTTGCCCGCTTAATGTAAAAACCGTTAAGGTGTGCCGACAATACTAGAGGTGATATGACCGCACTATTGCTAGAGGCTAGGAAGGTTTTTTTTTATTCACGAGAACAAGATTGGCAATTGGAATAGTCAAACCAAACGTTCAACTCCATCTCCTAATTAGTTGTTCACTCAGTAATTAATCATTTTAAAATTTAATATTATTTCCATAGACTGAAACATGCAAATTGTTTTTTTTTTGTATAAATCCAAATGTAAATAAACTTAAGTTGGTTCCAGCTACACTATACCCCCCCCCCCCCAATGCATATACGAGGTTTGGAGGCGGCATCCCCCACAGAACAAATGAATCGTACATTTTCATGGCAAAACTGGTTATTTTCAGAGTAACAAATTTCAGGGCAAATTCCTTGTACCACTCAGTAAAGATTCTTTCCATACACCTATGCTCCACCAGCCATAAAAAATAACTCTGACGCTACCTAATGAATCCTAAAAAATAAATAAATAAATATCCCCCTTTTCAATTAATTTAAAAAGATCAGTCAGTTGCTGTTGATTGTGTTTAGTTTTTAAAATTGAACCTGTTTAAAAATTAATTTCCCCTTTTCTTCATAGAAGCTCTTTCTTTATCAATAATGGAATTTACGGGGGCGGAGGTAAAATCTACCTGATTTAGAAATTTACATTGTAAAAGAAAAAAAAAAATAACTTTCTGAATAAAAAGCTAGAGTTTTACTGTTTGTTGTTTTTTTTTATTGCAGTTGAACACCGTTGCGTTAGTTAAACTTTCTTTTACCTAAAGAAAAAAAAGAAACTATCACGTTTCCTTTGTTCATTATTCTTATCAATATTAGAAAAATAAAAAAAATAAAGCAGTCTGCTTGTTTGCAGTTGAAAAAATATTTACGTGGGCGTCTTGTTAAATAAGACATATCTACTTTGTACCAGCGAATAAACTCTTGGGGACTTTATTGTCTATAAAGCTGTCGTTGCTCCTGCTACGTGTTTGACAGCGTCTCTAAAACTAAGAAAATCCGTGTAAAAATCTATACACGAACTGAGGCAGTATTACTTTTCTTCGTTTTCGACATGTCCTAAAAAGAGTGCACATTCATTCCGTCGGAATATAATGTACATTTGTGCCTTCAAATTTATGGCGTTAAAAAGAGATTAGTGTTCTCTAGTCACAAATAGCTTAGTATTTATTCCAGTAAAAAAAAATAAAATAAATAAAGTACAGACAGACATACCTTACACATGTACACTGTTGTACACAGACATATGTACAAACTGAGCCTTGTCAGTTAGTTCCAAAAATGAATTCGGTCCAACAGCATCCTCTTTCTTTAGTACTTTGAAAACTAAACTTACCGAGTATAAAAGATTTATTTTTTTAAAAGGTTAATAATAATTACCAAGAAAATAAATCAGTCCTAGTTAAAGGAAGTTTATTTTACAAACAGAATTTAATGTTTACTTTTACGCCGGTAATTGTGAGGTAAGAAATTTGAACTGAAGCCAGGAAGAAAGAGGAGAAAAACCAAAAACAGAGCAATTTCTTTAATAGACTTTTTTTAACGGGACCCTACCCCTGAAGACATCGTAACTAATGAAAATCTCTGACCTCAGTGCTGTTGTGGATCAACAATACTTGGATTTAGTGGAAAATATTATTTACGCCTCCCTGCCAAGAGCAGAGTTCGAATTCCAGTCAAAATCCATTATTCTCTTACTTGGGGAAAGGTATGAATCCTCTTCTCCTCCCAGCTAATGGGTATAGCAGAACAGGCAGAGTTCTATAGCATTGGATGGCAACTGGTCTGTCGCAGAAAGAAATGGCAACCTACCGCGGGAAAAAATTTGCCTCGTCAGTCATGTGTCGAAAGATACATGTTCGTCTAAGCGTGTATCCCCATGGCACATAACTGAATAAGCGTGGTTCAAAAATCTACTATGGTAACATAGATAGCAAACATGTCACTCACAAAACCAAGTCGTGACTTAACGCCATGTTCCCGGAGGTAGGCAGTCATGTGTATCTTCAAAGTTTCCCTTTCTTTATAATATATATGCGTAATTTACAACTTGTTAGGAAAGATAGTGAAGAGATTTCCTGTTGCCTTCGCTTGTTAGGCCTTTATTTCTGACTCCATACATGATAGATAAAACAAATCTCGCTTCAATTCTTTGTTTTGTAAAGTGTAATTACGGTTAAAGTATGTTGAAAAATTATGTATCTATTTTATTTTAATTTCTGGGGTGTATGGGAGGAAATAAACCCTATTTCCATTACAATTACAAACCCACATACATACCATAAGACACGCCCAAACTATTTTCTACCCAATAACAGATAATATTTACAAACACGCCAAAAAGATTCCACAATAATACAACACACACCGCTTAAATCAAAGTGTCCAGTGTACTGATTAGAAATTATCATCACCATGTGAAATATTTGACCAGAGAAAACTTAAATCATACTTTTCTTGAGTATGTTTGTAAATACAAATAATTTATTCAACAAAATCCTGTTTTATTTTAATTTTATTATTGTTTGGAATCCAGCCGTTCGGATTTATAATTAAAAAAAAATTATATTTATTTCAAAAATCATATAATTAAAATAATCCCTGGACGACAGAATTTATTACAAACAAGGTATATATTCTAAAGTCGTTTCTGTTCCCGGGACCGTATTGTAATTATTAAGCGTAGCTTAATTTTGATACATGGCCACAAGTGTGGAGCACCCACTGAGGATCGAACTCATTAGTAGTGGTCAATCAGATTAACTTGCTAACCATCAAGCTACGCACCCACCAACCGATATTATTCTGGGAGGGAATAATATAGTTTTTGTTGTTGACAGATGAATGAATCACAGAGAATAGCAAGTAAATTATGGCAATCTGGTTAAAAATTGTTTGATATGAACTATCAATTTTTTTTTTGATTACTTATTGCCCGGACGTTTAGACAATCGTTCTTTAAATTCTAGCGAGTTCATGGCTGCTTGCTGACTTTTAAAGGCCGCTTTCGATCGTTAATATTTGCATTGCCGCTTTATGTGAGCAAGAGTCAGTATTCTATGTGCGAATAATGACAGCGCATAGGAAAAGACCCCTGTGAACTTGTCCCCACAACTAATTAAGCAGTGCAGGTGTGCGATTTATTGAAGAAGGATGAGCTGAGGGGATTTTTTTTTAAACCGTTCTAGCAATGTCGTTAATTGGCCTGAAAATGAATAATTGAACTTTGGCACTCATTATGGGTGTCAAGAGATGCAGTTTCGATTCCAGACAAAAGATAAAGTTACTTTCACCATTCGACTTCCGGTCTTTATGATGTCGAAGACGAGCGTCACTAACAGTATTCAGAAATTTTACAGCAATGCCTCCCCCGACTTTTTTCAAATCTACAAACTTTCTGGGTGTATTTTAATTACCTTTATATATATATATATATATATATATATATATATATATCTGTGTGTATGTTACTATATAGTTTATCCCTCTTAAACGGTTCACACACCGCACGGCATGTCGATTCTTTTAGGGACAAAACTCAAAAGGAAAGAACCATGTATTCCTCAAAAACTGATGTCACCAAAGACACTCGAAACCTGTATTGAAAATTAAAAAAACCTGAGGAGTAGGGCTTCATGCCCACCTTTTTTTTGTTGTTTTAATGAAATTGTTCAATATTTACTCACACCAAGCAAACAACTGTCCATCAGCCGCTACTTATGTACTGAGGTCACACTGACCCTATCCACATATGACAATCAGGATTTTATGATTCACAAGAATGCATAAAACTTTTACAACTAAGCGGTAGCAGCGTTTCTAACTCGATAAAAATATTTATGAGGAAAGAAAAACATTAAAAAATGAACCTTAGGAAAATATTAAGTAACATTAAAGTCTACGATTTTAGAAAAAATTACTGTTTCTTGTCAAAAGTTTACTTTTGAATCAAACTGTTAAAAAAATTCTTTCAAATGCTACACGATGTTTGACACTTCCACGTGGTGTAATGGTTAGCAAAACTTGTCTCGCTCAATCACTTTACGACTAAGTAGCGATTTCTGTTCCTCACAGAGTGCTCCTTGGCGTTTTGCCACATCTAAGCTGAGCTTCTTTTATGTGTCGTGTCCCTTCAGGACGTTGCGTTGGCGATCATGGCCCTCCACTTCCCATTATCCTTTGTAGTTCTCAGTGTTTTGTCCCTTTGCTACTTTTTCCAAACCCTGTTCTGCCATCCACTTGCTTAAGCCCGCTCGCTAAGTATGTTACGTGTTGTTTTCCCTTCTCTCTCTTTCCTTCTATCCGCCCTGTGATTATCAGATTCTACAAGCCTTCCTTTCTCATTACGTGTCCCAGAAATTTCAGCTTCTTCCTGATGTTAAGTATAAGCTTCCTCTTTGTGTGCATCCTCTCCAAAACCTCATCGTTGCTCACATGTTCGGTTCATGGTATCCTTAGCATCCTTCTGTAGAACCATACCTCCGTTGCCTCGAGTCTCTTCTTCATCTTTGAGGAGATCGTCCAACATTCGCTACCGTAAAGTAGCAGTTCAGTACTCTTTTCTTTGTTGCCAACGAAATTCTCCTGTCTCGTAACACTGTCTAGCTTTTGGAATGCGTCTTTTTGGCCATCCCAATACATCTTCGGGTCTCAGCGTCGCACTTACCGTCCTCTGTCAGAACACTTCCCAGGTATTTAAATTTACGCACCTGCTTGATTTTAGTGTCTCCAACCTGCAAATCGCATTTCGGGCTCATCTTTTTACTGATGACCATGCATTGTTTTCTTATAGTTTATGCTTAGTTCCTTCTTCTCGCTCTCCTTCGCTACCTTCTACAGGAGGTTTTGTAATTTCCTTTCCATGTCTGCTACGAGCACTGTGTCATCTGCATATCTTATATTGTTAAGATTGTGGCTGCCAATGATGAATCCGAGTAGGATTTCCAGTTCTCTCAGAATTACCTCGCTGTACAGGTTGAATAAGTCCAGTGAGAAGATACATCCCTGTCTTACACCCCTTTCTAAATTTGTGTATATGCTGAGCTTATTTTCTATCTGTATGCCGATACCTTTCCCAAATATATCAAGGTTCTTGCCCTATCTCCGGTCTGATTCTGGTGCGCGCTCTATTCATCAGAATACGGATGATAAGTTTTGTATTGTGGCTTATTAGGCTGATTGTTCGGTGGAGTTCACATTTGTTTGCGCCTGGTTTCTTAGGCAGGGCTATGAAAATAAATCTGCTGAGGCCTTCCGGTATATCACCGTTGTTGTAGAATTCATTTATTATTTCTGTAATCTTGTATATGCGAAAAATCATCTAAAGCTGTCAGCATTTTTGTTACAATTCCGCCTGGCTCTGCCGCCTTGTTTCTGTTCAATTTGGCCAGTGCAGCTTCTACTTCGATTTTTTAGAATTTCAGGCCCGTGGGTAGTTCTGTGTATTACCAGTTGTTCTTTTTCGTCGTGGAAGAGTTCGCCAATATATTCATTACAGCGCTGAAGAATTTTCCCTTCTCTAATATGAGCGTTCCATCTTTCGTTTTTATGCAGTCTGTTGACGATGCAGCGTGTCTTCTGGCCTGTTAGTTGCCTTATTTGTTTATGCATATCTCTTTTGCTGAGGGTACTCAATCTATTTCTGCACAGTCTTTGTTTAGCCACCCTTCTTTAGCCTGCCTGCATTCGGTCCTTATTTCATCGTGTAATTTTCTGTATTCCATTCCATATCTTGGCAAAGTTTTCTGCCTCCTTTGTCGAGAATCCCAGTCATTCATTCGTTTTTTCTTCTTCGTCCATTCTTCTTCGAGATGATATCGTTTGCCGATACCACTAAAGCTTTACTTAGTGCGTTCCATTTCGAGTTTCCATTTCCGTTGTGTTTCTCGTATATTCTTTTCACACTGTCCATATATTTTTTCTTTCAGGTACGGGTCACTCAGGAGTTTGCTGTATTGCAATTTGGGTGCTGCGTTAGGCTTCTTCAGTTTCCGTAGTTTCACTCTTAGTTTATATATAATAGGGCGATGGTCGCTTCCGCAGTAGGCACTTGGATAGGTTTTGCAGTGGACCAAGTAAATCATTACCATGCGATATTTCTGGAAGAAATGTGACGACTTATCTGATAATGACGTTTATAAAATTAACTGTATTGTTATGATCGACTAAAGAAAAAGAGTTTGAACAATCCTTCGCCATAAATGCCCATTTCGTTCAAAGAGGGAAATAATTAGAGAATGTAGTAATTTAAGAGATCCTGTATCAGAGTAGCCTCAAGTGTCACATGCTAACTGAATTGTGCGTGTGAGCGAGTGAAGACTTAAATCCAATGATTTTTCAAGACGTAATGCACCAAAATTTGTTCGAAAACTGAAATACTGTTTTTAAAACATATTGTTAAGACAATCCCTTTTGTATTGTATTGGAATCTTTGTAAGACTTTTTGACTTTAAAATTTTTTCGAGTAAAATTTAGCCATGAAATATATTGGTGTTTATTACAAATAGAATAACATTTTCTCAGATTAAAAAAAAAAAAAAAAAAATCATTCATTATAAAAG
The DNA here is from genome assembly GCA_964036315.1 of Acanthosepion esculentum. NCBI lineage: Eukaryota > Metazoa > Mollusca > Cephalopoda > Sepiida > Sepiidae > Acanthosepion > Acanthosepion esculentum. The sequence continues at coordinate 55,200,965 of OZ038483.1, read as the reverse complement.
TAAAGAATTAATGAATATGTACTAAAATTTTCATTTAAATTGGATAATTCTCCGATTTTTGATAATTTTAAAAGAGCGTTGCCCTTCACCCCCAATTCTTTCGAGGGTTTGATTTTGAAATCGGCATGTAGAGAGGGGATCCTTGTATCAAAGTTTGAGTGGTGGGAAGACCCTAGCGCCGGCCCTTCCTATGGGTTGAAGTAGCTAATGTTGACCTTTATGTTTGAATAACCCATTTCATATGGCTTGTAACTGGCCAAATTTAAAAATTTTCTTGGGCCTTGCAGCGCCCGAAACTCCAGTTGTATGGGCTCGTTGAGCTTGTCAGAATCTATTCATAGCCTACATTTTGGCAGTTGAAACCTCGAATCTATTTTTGCTGGTTGCAAAGTGAGCACCCATATTTGTTCACACTTCAGGGTTCCCAAAATGTAGGTCCGGCACTGGTAAAGAGTTCAAACTTGTTACTTTGTGATAGTATAAGAAGCTTAGTATTATTAACAGTAGTAGAGCGTTTTTTGTAAGAGATAGATAGATAGATAGATAGATAGAATTTTTAAACTATAACTTTGAATTAAAGAGTTCAATAAAGGATTAAAAAGTGGCTATGAAAATAGTAAAGACGATTATTAGACTGTATTATGAATTTAACGAACGTCAATCACTTTGGGAATAACTATTGGTTTAGGTTCTTTGAAATAATTTACTGAACCAGAGTCATGTTCAAACTGAAGCCAAAATTCTCAAAGAAAACAATGGAAACAAACATGTACAGGTGAGAAATAAAGGTGTATTTATAGAAAGGTTGTGGGCGGGTAAGGTTGATCGGACATTCCTCATTTGATGAATAACGTAGGCAAGAGACATGCGCCTCAAAAAAAAAAAAAAAAGGTAGGGCCATAAAAAGAGAAAGAAAAAGAAACTGGATTTAAGATCTCTCTTTCTCATATATATATATATATATATATATATATATATATTATATATATATATATATTATATATATATATATATATATATATATTTGTGTATTTAGGCAGCAATCCTTCTTTCATGCACATTTCATTAAAAACGGCTGACAAGGTGCTTTTATTTAGTTTTTTATATAATTTCTCGTGCGATCTAATAAAGTTTTTCTTTTCAGAGGATAAATTATATAAAAACTGTCCGAATGTTCTTTTTATCCGAGCGCTTTCGGCTATACATTTAGCCATTTTCAAGGATTATATTTCAACTGTTAAAATTAGAAATAGTTTGTTATATGTATGTTTTATAAACTGATTCATTTTTATTTTGTTTCAAAACACGGTCAAGATATGTCCATGTTCAAAGTTAATATTATTAAGTGTTGGTTTGTTTGTTTTTATTAGTAAGGCTTCCATTATTTTTAGCCTTATTGGATTTTTAATCGTGTATGAGGAAAAAAATATGAGAAAGCAACAAAATTATTTACAATTAATCAGTTTCAATTGAATAATCAAAGAAATTTTAGACACAAATTTTTAGATTTTTAGACGCAAATAAATGATCATGGTCCAGACTTTGTAAAGATGACCCAAGACCTAGATTTTGGCACCAATATGAACAGCATAGGATTTCTGGACCTCTGAAACCATACCATTTTATTAAACAGTCCCTAATATCTGCAGTCTGATAAGCAAGCCACATTTGCAATTCACATTAAATAAACTATATCAAATAGACTTTTGTATTTGTCAAGTGCTAAATACATATCGAACGGTGATATTTTATCATAAACCTGAACTAGTTTAATTAAAACTCACAAGAAGGCCAAAACAGACTATTTAAAAGAGTTCATATGTAAGACTTGTGAAATTTGTTTCCCCTTGTAAAGGGATATTTTTTGGCAAAGTAAGACACTATAATGAAATTCTCATAAATGAATAATTTTATCTCAGCTAATTTACTCTTTGATGAAATTTTTTTTTTTCTTTACAAACTTAAATATAGGTACCTCTATTAATTCGGTATACGTAAGGTTTAAAATGATCTTTTTAAATGAAAAAGCTTTCTTGAAGCCTTCATTTTAGCTTTGAGAGCTAAAAGATTTAAAATTTTCTATTTCCAGTAAGCAAAATACTATGGTGTATTTCAAGCAAAAATTTTATTGATTGAAGTCGATTTTTTCAGTAAAATCGATCAAAGCGGTCATTTTTGACACATTTGTAAACAAAAGTTAATTCTCGGTTTTAAAAATCTTCACTATATGGATGGACTTAATTATCAAGTTAAATGACTGTTAAACAATCAACTTTTTGTTTGCTACAATTGAGTGAAGTTTTTATTAGATTGCTTGAAAATCGAGGGAGTTTTTAGTTTAAAATTTCTGTTGAAATCGATTTTTCATGGTTTTTCGCTAAACAGTGGCGTAGAAATAAAAATGAGGTATTGTTGAGCTCGTCACAATGTAAGTAACCTACATACCGAGTTTGAACGAAATTGGAGGAAAAAAGTTGAATTCATCGATTTTTGATCGGCTTTATCGATTATTGATTTTTTTAAAAATTAGTGATTTTTTATGCTAAGAACTTATCTTTTACATTTTACAATGTAAGTGCCACATTTGGTCAAAATCAGTTGGATGGATCTCTAGTGAAAAAAGTATCACACAGACACAAAGACGTGTCTGTGTGTGTTTTGACTCCAATTTGGGGGGGGAGGTGTACTATTTGCCCAGAGTTGGGACCCTAACAGGTGCCACCACCCTGAGTCAGGGTGGTCCTGGGAACAGCAGCAATTAAGAGGTAGTTCCACGCACCTAAAAAACTTCTGATCAAAGGCTGTGCTTATGGATATAGTTTATCAGCAGACCCACGATGTCATTTGAGCTTATATGATCATTACCTGCTCACATAGTGAAGAGTAATCAATCATCAAACATTCATGACATAAGTTTAAATTGAAAACCATACTATAGCTAATAAAGATTAAATTTTATCTGCATGTCTGATCGAAACTCAAAAAACATAAGTTGATTGCACATGTGCAAATTTTACATAAAATAGTGACATCAGATAAATACAATTTTTATCATACACTTTATATGTATCCCCACTTGAACAAAATATTGCACCAAGCTTAAAGTGAGAGTCACAAGCTTACATGGAACTAGAGACAAAAAATGTTCACTACTTCCCTGTTGCGACACCTCAGTGTGTAACTAACCTCTCCCCCTTTAATCAAAATGTGTGAGGTGATGCCTAGAGACAAGCATAATACAAATAGACCTGTATAAAAAAAATCTGTATTCATGTCTACTAGCATAAGTAACATGGTTCTTACTTAGAGATAGCTAATTTGCATATTCTGTTGTAAAAACTAATTTAAATATAACTTTTGTTATTCATTTCTAATGTGATCATTTGTGATTTTTATAAATAAGTGAGAATTAAAATTAGATTATTTATTTAACTAAAGCTATCATTTTACATTGAAAGTAGTAACCACATGAGCCTTTAAATCAGTCTAGGAGTAATGTATAAAGGAAAGTAAGTGGTGCCGATTCTGGTACCCAAATGTTTAAACTTGTTCTAAGACAATTTTGCTAATGCCATACCATGATATGCACAAATCTCTAAAAGGCAGTGCAGTGGAGAAAAGGAAAGGGACATAATTTGTGCAATACTGTGCATCACTACTAGTAGACTATATTTCTCAGATTTTCTAAATAACTATAACTTACTTTAATACAAAGCCAAACTGGATGATGTTTGGATCAAGAGAAATTATTGCAATCTTCCAAGTGAGAAGTGCTTGCATATAAAATCAGCAGATGAAAATTATTTTTTCCCTTTTACTTGGATTTGAATTACAATCAAGAGTCTCATAAATGATAAGGGTCATAGTGACACCACATGTATTGTAGCTGCAGTAGCAGTGGTATTTCCTTGTCAAGACAGCCTGACAGAGCCCAACCCTCTCCAGGCTAGTTTGAATTGAGATTTATCTTTCTCCTAGTCTAGTCACCAACCAAGGCTATAGTATCTTGTCTGCTCTGCTAGTTACCCATATGGTGGGAGGGAGAGAAGAGATGGATTCCTATCTTTCCCAAGGGTTTTAGCACATGTGAATATAATGAACACAAGTGAAATTAGAACTCTTCTTTCAGATTCTTCAATCTTAGCCACTATCCATTACTCCACTGTACCTTGTGGAGTTACCTCATTTACTTCCTTAAAAACACACCACTAGGGAATGTTCCCTAAGCTTATAAATAGGTAGTGACATTCTCTGTCATTCTCTTTTTTCACTCAAGGATGTTAAATTGTAGGTCAAATAAGGAAAATGCTTTTACACTGGGGAACATGCACGCACATGTATACACATTTCACTTCATTTTCTCTAAGACTTTTTCCAACACCAAACTACACGCTCACACACAAACAATTCACTAGTTTAGATGTTTTGTTCATTCATGTTTATTGTTTTGTAATGTGCAACAATATTCTATTGTCTATGAATACACTTGTTTTGTTAATACATACTTATTGTTTGTGAGTGTGTGTATATATATATATATATATATATATATATATATATATATATAATTTTTATCATTACTTTATTAACTTATTACCCGAACTCACATACAGAGTCCACCATTTTCATTGTGGGAAATATATAGGAGACAAGTGTTTTCAACAGAAATATTTGACTTGCAACAACCTCCAAAAATATTGACTATTGGGAATATATTATTTCAACCACAAAGCAAGCTACAAATTGAGCAAATTGTGTTCCTGTGTATTCAACCATCTTAAAACAGTTTGGGGAAAAACTATATTGAATTCTAAAAACAGAATTTTATGTTATATGCTTTTTACTTTATGGTTCCAATGTGAAAAGTAACAGGTTTTTTTTTTGTTTTTTGGGGTTTTTAAAAAAAATAAAATACAGTTTGGTAGTAAATATTTGATTCTGTCAATTGTTTACATTTTCATTAACATTTTTTATTTTCTAATGCCAACTGCAAAATTCCATTTTCATTGGAACTAAGAGAACCAGGTTTCTGAAACAACAACTTAATATTTTAAAAGAACTGTGAAAGCACCTCATTGAAGTGTAATGCCTAGCAATATTGTCTTGTAGATCATGACTACTGAGAAGGCAGTTTGACCTTCACAGATTACCCTAAACATGCAGCTTTGTGCCAAATCTTAGCTATACTTATAACTGTTACAACTGGGAATTAGCCATATCTACAAAACAGAAAAGGAAATAAATAATACTTATAATGATGGCCATTTTTCTCCCTTCACTGTATTAGTAAGTACAGGGTGTGGCAGAAATACCTCCCACATAATGGTAAGACATTATCTAGATGAAGACACTAATGTCTTACCATTATGTGGGAAGTATTTCTGGGAGGTATATATCAGAGGTATTTCTGCTGCACCCTGTATTATCATTATTATTGCATTGTCTTGAAATTTACATTGGATAAGTTAGCTTTCCAAACACTGTGTGAAGAGTTTCATAGACAGTGTAGTCCTAGGTATAACGATAAACTACATCTGGCTGCAAGGCCTCTAATCGGGAAATTGGAGATTTTGAGGAGTGTGGAACCACCTCTTAATTGCTGCTGTTCCCAGGTCCATCCTAATCCAGGGTGGTAGCACTTGTCAAGTTCCCAGCTATGAATAAATAGTGAAACACCAGACAAAAACAAAACACCATGAAAGTATAAAAATACATTTTTATAGTAAAAATACCAGTGTGGCAATAGACAAAAAGTTATCTCCACTTGACGCAAACAAAAATAATGGTAAAAATTAATTATAAATAATCACACAAAAAAACAAAAACAAAAAAAAAAAAAACAGCCATGTGACCCGATGAGTCATTAAGCAAGAAAGTGAATCTTTTTAGCTCCTAGAAATCAAGGTAACAGGATACATGCAATTCAGGCTGGTAGCAACCAAACATAAGTACAAAAATTCATATTGGTTTTTGGTAAAGTCTTTTGAAAGTAGATATATGCTAACTTTGTATTAAGAATTTCAAATGTTATTTTTATATATATATATATATATATATATATATATATATATATATATATATATATATATATATATGTGTGTGTGTGTGTGTGTGTGTGTGTGTGTGTGTGTGTGTGTGTGTGCATGCAAGTATTTATACAAAGAATTTGTGTTTTATTTGAACCTTCATATATTTATGTTGTCATATGTTCATTCACTTTGTAAATGAGGTTAATGCTTCATATCTGCACACAATATATTTGGTAACCATGACAAATAAAATAAGCACATGTAGCCAAATTCAGGCAAAAGAAGAGCGTACTAAAACCTCATCAATACCTTACAGTCTCAAACCTTTCCAAAAGGGACAATTACAAAAGATATGCAGAGCACATATTTATTATGTGGATGCTCTGTGTTCATATAAACACTGGTGGAAATGGAAAAAAAAAAAAAAAAAAAAAAAAGTAGAGACTTGACACAACAGCCAAGTTAGAGTCCATCTTCGCCAGTGCCAAATGAAGTGTGAAACCAAACAAATCTGCCATTATTACAGATACCAGCAATGTTGGGGACAAAAAAAAAAGATTTCATTCCTAATAGATACCGGTACCAGTTTATCATTTCACATAGCTACGTCAACAGTTTATTAATGGAACGAATACCAGTTTCTCTAACTATGATTACAGGGCCTGATGTATGATGCTATGGGCAAATTGAAGCTGAAATAAGTCTACCTACCCTCTGATGATCCTTTCTGTGGATTTTCGTAGTTGTGGACATTCAACACTCCTACTAGGATTCGACTTCCAAAACAATTTTGGTTTATTAATCAGTGCCAACAGAGAACAATTGTCAGTCCCAAAACATTGCGTTCAAAGAAGTTAAAACATTCAATGACTATCAACAGTCATAAATAATATGCCTGATTTCATTAAAGGCTTTATAAAAATATATCCCAACATTATATCCCACATATCAACCCAGCAAGCACATATGTAGGAGTATACCATAGAATTGATACAAGCAGTCATGCTCCTACTTTTGCCAAGGCTAGACATCAAAAGAGAAAACCCAGGCAGTAAAAAGGGAATTTTCAAAATTGCAAAACAATGGTGTCATTACACCTTCTGATAGTTAATGGGCTAGCCCACTAGACATTGTTAAAAAGCCAGATAGAAATTTCAAATGACATGATAATTACTGCATATTAAACAGCATCACGAAAAGCGATAAATACCCCATCCCAAAACATTAATTCAATTGATGATAAACTAGCCAACAAAATAAGATTTAGCAAAATTGATCTGGTGTCAGTATCAAAATGCACCCGGATGATATAAAAAGAAAAGCAGCACTTATTTCTCCTCTTGGATTGCACAAATACAAATAAATGCTGTTTGAACTAAAGAATGTAGCATCCACTTTTTAAAGATACATGGACAAGACTTTTCAACATGTTGATAATACATTTACATATATTGATGATAATCTTATTTTCAATGATGATTCTTCAGCACATATAAAAGATGTTGAAACTGTTATAAAAATCCTGCATGATAATAATCTAAAAATTTCAAAAGCAAAGTCAACATTTGATGTGACTTCAGTCAATTTTTGGGGTTATAATACTAGTTGTGACATTATTAGACCCACACAGAATAATGTTAGTGCATTACTGAATTTTCCCCCTTGTAAGAATTTTTGCCATTTCTTAGTCATAGCAAATTTTTATAGAAAATTCATCCCAAACTTTGCAGAAAAAAAATATGTATATGCAGTAATACTACATTTACATTAAATGACTTGAAATTACAATCATTTAATGATATTAAAAGCAGAATCAGTAAATTTCCATCCTCAGCTCACCAATGGTCTGAATGTACTGAATATCAATTGATAACTGATAGCAGTAATTATGCAATTGGTGCAGTCCTACATCAAATAATAGAAGGAGCACCAATTCCAATAGGCTTCTCGAAGAAGTTAACTCAAACGAGGTAGTCAAATTTTGGTAAGAAACTTTTTACACATTCAGTACACTCATATATATATATATATATATATATATATATATATCTCATTTTACATATGTACATAATTTCACAGCTCAGAGAGTGAACACAATAAATAAACACCTTATAGTAATAAATAAAATAATACAGTGGATCCAATATATATGGCAGACATTTTCCATATTTAATGTAGAACAAGAGAATTAGGTTGTCTAAAAGAATGACTAATGACAAGTGATAAAGATCTGCTTACAAACAGTATAGCAAGTTAATAGAGCATGTAAAGATTTTAGTGTTTGTTAAACTAAAAGCAACATAAGAGGTATTGGTATTTACTTTGAATTCTAAATATAATTTTGCCACTTTATTTTATAGTTACAAAACTGCAAAGGAAAAAAAAATGTAGCAATTATATTTAACTTCTTTTTTGTATTATAATGAGCAGAAAGATAAATTTAAAGATTGTTTCTTTGAGAGTTTTTTTTTGTATTGATAAATTCATACATACATATTTTGTTGGTTTTATCCTGACATTTTTAGGGTAATGGAATGTTTGAAAAAAATCCTTGTTGCTTATTTTGCATTTATTATATATATATATATATATATATATATATATATATATATAAATATATATGGATGGTTTGGTGGATGGATAGAATTATTAGTATATATAGAATTGAGGATAATGTCAATAGTTTGGCCGACAGGATGTTTGTAAATAAGTTTTCAACGGTTTTTTTTTTTTTTGTAGATTTTAAGATTTGCAGGAATTTGTGGGTGGATGTGATACTGTAATTGGTGGGTAGGTATGGAGTGATGATGTCATTCAAGAATTTTGATAGCTCGTAGATAGGTTTTGGGATCTGGGAAATAATTGGTGTGTGAGTGTGTGTGTAACACACAGGTTTGATTAAATTCGACAAAGACTGTGTTTAATATTGTATTTTTCCAATTTTCAGACAAGATGTATATTAGGGTCAAAATTTTGGATAAAAATTCTGAGGTTAAGGTTTACTGTTTTTGTTCAAGTACATTCGACCATCTCAATCATTATCAAGAACTGGGTGTTGTGAGGTTGGTAGACAAAATTTTCTTAGCTATATATAAGAAATATACTCAGTGATTACTGCCTTTACTGGCAAAGTTTCATGTGGACACCTAGATAGTTATACAGCCGAGTTATGACCTTCATGCAGTACAAGAGACAAGATACTAAATTGTGTGTTATATTTATAGGAGAAGAGTGCTCAATATTAAGGACAGTGTTTATACATGTAGATATACAAGTTCATATTATATAATGACTGTCAGTTTCATAGTTTAAATTGGTCTTCAAACTGAAGATTGCATTGAGGCTTGAAAACAACTGTCACCATGCAGTGTTGATTCCAGTGTCACCACACTCTCAAGATATACAGATACACACACGTTTAATAACAGCCTATTTAGAACAATGATGTCTTACCCCTTTCAAAGTACTCCCCTTTGGACTTGTCATAATTCAGCATGTCTCCACTTTTTAAAGCAGTCTTCAAAGTCCTCCTTTGGGATCACCATCAACTGTCTTATGTTTGATATTCCCTTTTCAATGAAGAGTTATTAAAAGCCAGAAGTTACTGGACATCTAATCTGGACCATAAGTGGAGGGTAGATAACAAATCTTGGTTATGCAGTGTTTTGCCAAAAAGCCTTGCACAAAGCATGAAAAATTATCAGTTGTGATAAAAATATAATATTGATTCTTATGTTCACACAGTCAATATGTATAAACAGAGTCTCCAATATTGGGCACTTTTCCACTAGAAATATAATAAAAAATTATTTTGTGATTAAAAAAAATAAAAAAAAGCATGCTTTCTAGACAGTTTGCTGACTAAAAATCTCATTTTTATTGTCAAATGTGTAGCCCTACATATTCCACATTTAGGAGCCTTTCAAGTCAGAATGAAGTTAACTGTCAATAGATTCCCAGCCAAGTTTGAAGAAATGCTAATAAAGATTTCTTCTGGATTTTGCTTAATAATTCATTTCTAAAGAGGTTTTAATAGTTTTCATGAATGAATATCCAAGTTTAAGAACAAAAAACAAAACAAAAACAAAACAAAAAAACAAAAACAAAACAAACAAAAAAAACAAACAAAACAAAAACAAAAAACAAAAACAAAACAAAAACAAAAAACTTGATATTCACTGTTAATGCAATGGTACCAAAATACAGAAGCCCATTTTATGGCATCTAACCAGTGATGGAGAAACTCCACAAAAAAGAAAGTGTTTTTGTATGTGCAGCAAGGTTTTCTTTGCTTGGCTACCAAATTGGCTTATTTCTTGTTTGAATAGTCTGTGACTATCACACTGCCTGAAGATTGAAACCAACATGAAAACTCAGAGACTTTATTATATTAAAGCACTGTCAAATGATATTGAACACTTTTTTTAAATAATTTTATCCTTTTAGCTTATTTTTACTATGGGTGTGTCTGAAATTATGGGATGAGGAGTTATTTACATGTGACCTATTGCCTGCATCTTTGTTAGTGTTATCACAACAGGCAAAATGTTGTGATAACAACAACAAAGATGAGGAAAATGGTCTGAGTGTAAATAGAGTGTGTGTGTGTGTGCGTGTATATACAGGGGTTGGACGAAATAATTGGAACAGTTACAAAATCCACTCCTATATTTCAAAGACCTATTATATAATAAAAAACTTTAACTAAAACTTCATAATTGCAGGTTATATCTATTGTAAATACATTTATTTATCTAATTTACTGTCTTTGTCTTATTTATTTTTAGAATTTAGTAAAATTTAAGCTAAATGTGTGACCTCTGCAAGTTCGAAAAAAGAGCAAATTGTTGGAGCTCGCATGACAGGAGCCTCGATCATTAAGGTTGCTGAACTGTTTGGTTTTTCAAGAGCTACCATATTAAGAACTATGATGCAATTCGAGAAACATGGCAAGATCTCTAGCAACCATAGCAATTCGGGCCGGACTTGCAAACTTACTGACAGGGACTGACTTGCATTGAAAAAAAAAAAAAAAATGTGGCAAAAAATCATCGGACAAATGCAGCCAAAGTGACTGCTGAGTTGAATAACCATCTGAATAGTTCAGTTTCTAAAACTGTTCGCCATGAGCTCCATAAGGCTGGATATCATGAAAGAGCCGTCGTGAGGAAACCTCTTCTCTCCACTCGCAACATTCAAAAGAGGTTGAAGTGGTGCAGAGATCACAATGCTTGGTCTGCAGACCAATGGAAGCAAGTCATATTCTCAAACAAGTCCAGTTTTTCTCTTTTCCCAACTTCAGGGCAAGTTTATGTGTGGAGGCAGCCCAAAGAAGCTTACAACACTGACTGCCTTCTTCCAACAGTGAAGCATGGAGGTGGATCAGTGATAGTTTGGGCCACCATATCATTGAAATGTCTCAGTCCAATAGTTGCTCTGCATGATAGAATCAACAGCAAAGATTACTGGAACAATTTAGTAAATCCTTTAAAAGTAGGAAAAAGACAAGACAATTCTGTTTTTGCCTCAAATCTAACATTTTTATAATTAATTAAAAATGTACTGTATTTGATGACACGCACACACAAATATATATTATATATGCTCCAGGTGAATCAGGTGGAAAAATTGATTTTTGTAAAGGATAAATAAACTGATGATAGACAATGAGTGCTAACTGGGCACATTTGCTTCAAGCAAACAACAGTGATGAACTCTACAATAGCAACATCTAAAAAAGTGATATGACAAAGTATCATAATAAATGGTGTATTTGCTTCCAGCAAACATGCAATTAGTGGATAGGATAGGAAATTACGTGCTGACTTAAATGAAAAAAAAAAAATAAATAAATAAAAAAGATTCAGAGTTGACAACAATACATTACTTTCTCAAATTTTCTAACAAGGGAAATATACTTAAAGAGTTTGATTTGAGAAACTTTCAAGGTTTTTCTATCATTTATAATTATTTTTTTATTAGACAGTAGATACTGAAAATTCATTTTACAACTCTTTTTTTCCTCTAAAAAATAGTTAATTCTCTAGTTTTATTACAATTCTGTCCAGACACCATAAACTGATAGTATAGTTTCCTGGATTATAGAAGACATGATGAAGAAAACTAAATTGCCCAGCTATGATAGCCATCAATGTAATCTAACAAGCAGACTAATAATAGACTTGACACTGTACAAAACTGTACTTGAAGAAGGCTAGAGAATTAATTGGGCAAAACAATGTGAAGAAAAAAAAAAAAATAAATAAAACAAACAGATGAAGCTGCATCAATTCTTTTTTTCTCTCTCTACAATTTATAACAAGTGGTTCCCAATCATTTTTTTGGCCATGCCTCTCTAAAATCCAGATTCACCCTAATGACATGTAATTCTTATTATTCAAAATTGAACTCCTATTCATGTGGAGGACACCAAAAAGGACATTAACTTTGCTTGAGACTGCATACATGCAATAGCATTATTTAATTTTAGAATTTTTTAATATTCATAAAAATATTTTTATGTATACATACTGTATATGCACTGTATGTATTAACTCTCACTCACACACACACACACACACACACGAAAAAAAAATTCACTGTTAATTACTCATTCTTGAATAGCCCTTCTGTGGAACACGCACTCCACATTGGCATTCATGGATTTATAGTTTTAATAAGCAAACCAAAATATATGAACAGTTAATGTACATGCTTGAATTTACTAAGAGAAAACAAAGTAGTAACAGAAACTGAGACTCGGCAATATTTCCAGAGGAAAAAAAAGAAAAGACGGACAGGTACTGGTGTAAGGAAGTTGACTTTCAACAACCAATAAACGACTATAGCCAAGGAAGAACAAATGTGTGTCAAGTTTACAATATATCATTTGCTATGAGAATGCACAACATATGGTGTAAATGGCTGTTGGGGAGGTGTCATTGCCATGAGCAAACACAAAAACTGTTAGAGGGATCAGCTACTTAAATAGAGTGAGGGTGGCTGACAATGGAACACTTTAAAAACATCAACTGTGTACAGCAGAGAGCAGAAATAGAGAACCCAACATAAAATGTATCAATGGAACTAGAAGATTTGGTGAAAACTATGAAAAGGTTGATGTTATATTTGTATTTTCAAAATTTACTTTCCTTCGTGCAAATACACCAAAAGCAGTGAAAGAGTTCTTAGCAACAATATTGGATCAGTAAAAGAAGAGTGTATTGATTTCTAGCCTTAATGTTGTTGAAAGGTTCATTGCTACGAGAAATCAGAGTTGGCGATGAAAGACACTAATGATAGGCAAATGTTCCTTGATCAAACACATTAATGGTAGGCAAATAGGTTTTATCAACAGCATTTTTACTTAAAAAGATTAAGTAAGCATATAGACAATAGTGTGTGCATTCTCCACAAGTTCCCTTGCATTAGTAATTTGAAGGGTGTGGTTGATTACTTGCAACAACCTTTATTAATGCAAGGTTTGTAATAGTATCTCTGATTTCATACATGTGAAAAAATATATTTCAAACAGTTACAGGGAATTAGTAATATGTCAAACGTAAAAGCATTTTTTTTTTTCTCCAAACATTTTTCATCAGTTGAAAATATAAATTAGTTTAGGAGAAATCATTCATAATTTTCTGTCAAGAAAAAGAATATCACTTTCTTGGAGTTTTTACACCATCACCGGGGTCCAGCAAATTTTATATTCAAATGTAATAAAACAAAAATCACATGCATTGCAAGAGAGTGTGTGTGTTTGTAGGATGTAGTATCTGAAACAAAAGTGAAGATGAAATAAAAAATTGGAGAGCATCTACTCTCTTAGGCTTCCTTAGGTTAGAAACCTGAGGAAGCCATAGAGAGAAAATGCTCTTGGCAAAGTGCATCATTTATAAATTTTCAACAAGAGAGTTTTATTTATATATTATATATAAAAATGACTGTTTCTCTAACAGTATATCTATATATTGTAATTTTTTTTTAAAGGTTTACTAATAAAAATTATTTTGGACCAATGTCCTTTCTATAACTCCACTTAAATCTTTTTCAACATTCACCTCTTAATTTTACAATAAAGCCAATTGAAGAATGGGAATAATTAATGTATAAAAGAAGGTATTTTTTAGGTATGATGTATTCATCCAAAGATTCAATTAAATTCAACTGATAAGATCTGTTTTATTGCATTTTTCGAGGAAGATGCATATTGGGATGAAAATTGTGGACAAGTTCATGTTTGTTCATTTTTTATTTTTTTTTTTTATTTTGGCGAAGTACTTTCGATTGATTTGATAATTTTCGGCAGCCATGCAGTGTCTGTGTGGGAAGCAAGATCCCGCTGGCTACATCTTGCCTATCACAGACTAACAGCACATGGTTCTTGAAAATGACCGATACAGTCAATAGTACTTTATAAAAAAAAAAAAAAAAAAAAAAAAAAAAAACTTACACAATTTATCCACAATTTCGATTCTAATATACAATTTATTCGAAAATTGGAATACAATTTAAAATTAAACATACATACATACATACATACATTTCCGGTTGATTAATCAAAGTTGTGCGTGTGTATACATACAGACGTACATATGATCGCTTGTTTAGTCAGTTACAAATGCCGAATCGTGATATTTAACCACGCATTTACTTTTTAATGAAAAGCAATAATTTGGCATTTGTATTTCATATTGTTATGTCACTTGTAAATAACAATTTTAAAATCATTTTCATTAGAGACAGATTCTAAAATTCTCATAAGTAACTAAATGCTAATCACTTGTGATGGAAAAAAAAACAAAAAACAAAAGAAAAAACAGCATTCCTTCCATCAGGGGAGTGTTTAAAAAGAAACTCACTTTTTATGAGTTTTTACCTTTTTCTCAAGCTTAACATCTCCAGTATCGATGTCATAAGAAGAGTAAGACTACAAAACTTTCTTACACACACACACATTGTGATTAAAAAGGGTTCCAGATATATCACAAACTGACATGCTTTTTTTTGTTCATATTTTTACGATCAATGAAATCATAATTGTTTTACTGTGAAAACATTCGGTTTTAAATTTACATATTTTAAATCGTACTAAAGTTAAATGACGGTGACATCTATTTGTGTCAATGTGGACACAGTTTTTTTTTGTTTTTTTTTTTAAACACCACACGGGAAAGGGCGTTGGCTAGAAAAAAAATTCACGTCAGTGAAAAGAAACAGCACTAAACAAATATATTCTTACAGAATAGAAGGTAAGAACTAAAAATCCAATGGAATGAATCATTATGAATGAAGAAGATTGAATACTGCACTGCAGTATATCGACGATTGCAGAAGTAAAAATGCCTGCGTCCAATGTGTAAAAAATTAAACTAGAAAAGTTAGGGACAAGTTTCAAATAAAAAGTGACTAAACAAAATTGTGATATATTTTCGCATGTTACGTCCTGGCATAAAATGATTTTTTTTTCGACTTGAAATAAGAAGTGTAAGAGTATGATCCAATTTTCAGCGTCACCGCGTGTATTTGTGACATGATCATATATCGAGGTGGTGGTTACCTGTTGAGTCGGACACTTACAGCCAAGTTAAAAAAAACTATTTGATGGGGGTCACTTCCCCCACACTCAAGGTCTGTTATTCTGTTAATTTTATTTTTGTAGATTTATTTCCTATTCTAAGAGAAGACCATGCTTTCGCATGCAACCATTATAACAAAAATTAAGGGCGGTTCACTAAATAAAAAAAGAGAAATGTAACTATGTAGAGAGAAGAAAATATAGTAATTCTTAAACCCAAACGCGTTTTATTTAACAAAGATAATAGTTAAATTAAATATAAAATTATTTTCATTCAAAGGAGTTTTAAAAGGTTAAAAAAAAAAAAAAAAAAAAAAAAAAAAAAATCACCTTTCGGGTTTAAGTTTATACTTCTGATTAAATTTTTTTTTTTTTTTTTTTTAACAAAGATGTGTACGAAATAGTGTCGCTTAAAAAATGTCTAATTTTGGTGCAAATTTAAAGAACACATGCAATCTTAAATTGTACGTAATAATTTATTAGCAAAAGGGAATCCTGTAAAGTTCAAAGTAAAAAATTTTCAGTTCACATAAAAAAAAAATCTTTACGATTCAAAACTTTAAGTTTCAGCACACAAAACTAAAAACGAAAAAAAAATCTTTCATAGAGAAAATAGGATTAAAAATGACTAAATCAGTCAAATTAAAAAGAAAATCATTTTCTTTTCTGTAAGTTGTTAATAAAAAAAAAAAATAAAATGAAAATGTTATCAGATTTGTCATGGAGACCATTTTTTTTACACTATGCACAGGTGAGGGCTCATTATTACACCTTGCTTAAACTACTTAAAATATATGAAAGGCCGAACGAAATATAAACATTTTTCACGTTAAAATAAAGACAATAAACAATTTACTCACCTCCTCTGACAAACTTTAAACATATATTTAAATAATTATATTTATATATTAAAAAAAAAATATCCGCCTGTTAAGGAAATACCAAGTGGACGGCGGCTGAATGAACTTAATTTGAATTCAGCAACGTCATCGCAGTTAATGATGACGTAGAACGCACAAACACCTGTCCAGGTGAAAAATGTCGCCAGACTATGACTTTCTCTCAATCAACACCGATTATTGTTGGACAGAAGTTTCAACAAAAGTTTACAAAATGAGCCAGACAATTGCACGTAGGAAATACGGACATCATTAGTCGGTATGAACAGTTTTTAAATTTTATCACGAAACAAAAAGTGTTAATAAAGAGAAAAAAAATCTTGCTTTATGTTAAAGTAGGTTAACGTTAAAGTGGGTGTCTAATTCTTTTCCTTTATTTTATTTTTTGTAACGCTTCGTTAATTTAATACGTTTGTGTTCAATACCTGCTTCTCTTGAACTAACGTGTAAACCTATAATAAAAATGGCGTGTGGGCTTGGTAAAGATCTTACAGACTCGAAAACTTTCATATATTATTTTTAATTTAAAATTTTTTTTATATTGATTTTGTTTTGATAAAAAATCAATTTTTTTTATAGGGATGTTATAACATTTCTATAAAATTGGGCACGCATTAACGTCTCTCTATTTTTTCTTGCGGGTATTTTACAAGTTATTGCCACATTTTTCACTAAAACAAATAATGAAAACAGTCTCTCTTTACAGTGAGGCGATTGTGAGAGTCCTACCAGGCGATCACAATCTTAACAACATAAATATGCAGATGACACATTGTTGATAGCAGACACAGAAATGAAATAAGAACTCCCACAGAAGGTAGTGAAGGAAAGCGAGAAGAAAGGACTAAACATTAATTGCAAAAACAAAATGCTTGGTTGTCAGCAAAAGGAACAGTCTAACATGCAAATTACAAAATGGAGGTACCAAAATCAAACAAGTACAACCATTTAAATATCTAGGAGTTGTTTTAACAGAGGACGGAATGTGCGACACTGATATCCGAAGGTGCATAGAGATAGCGAAAGACACCTTTCAAAAGCTAAGCAATTTATTAAAAAAATAGAAAATTTCATTAGAATCGCAGAATAGAGTACTTAACGGTAAAAAATGTAATATAAGTCAACCAATATGGCAGTGAATGGTGGAAAAATTTCCTCACAGATGAAGAAGAGACTTGGGGCAACAGAAATATGATTTTACAGGAGAATGCTGAGAATACCGTGGACCGAACATGTAAGCAACGACAGATTGAAGGCAAGAGGGACAGGAGAAAACAGCACATAATCTACCTAGCGAGCATGGCAGAACAGGATTTAAGAGAGATAACAAAAAGACAAATTTTATTAAGGATATAAAATTATGGAGATCCATGATCGCCAACGTCCTGAAGGGACACGGCATATAATAATAATAATAATAATAATAATAATAATAATAATAAAACGGTTATCAATGCGGAAAGTGGAATAGGCAAACCAGGTTCAGTTTCTGATCTAGACTGTTTCGTTCACGTTTACGATGTTGCCCTTGAGATAGGTCTGAATCTAACTATTCTCCACCCACCTATGGGTTAAATAGCAGCGTAGGCCAAGTTCTTTATTCTTGGATGGCAGTCAGCGTAAGGGACGGACATATTTGAATTCAAAAACGTGAAAATGACAACAGGAAACCACTCCACTATCTCTTCAAAGCAGTTACGCCAATTCATAGACAATATGGTAAAATGAACTTATGGAGAGCCGTGATCACCTCTATCCTGAAGCATTAAAAATATAACAATGGGTCGACTGAAACGCAACAAAACTCTCTCTTTTATTAATAGTGAACGTTTTCATTCTCCCTAATTCTTACAAATATAAACTGAAAAGTAAAAAAAAAAAAAAATTAGTAGACAGCTACATAATAATACATAGCTCTCCCCTTCACCTGAATAAAGGCGGCTACACGATATAGCATGGGGTTCACAAGATACTGGAGTAGTTGGAGGCTTTATCCAGGGCTGTCTATAACCGAGTTTGTTGGGTTTAACTGCAGGGAATTTAGTGAGGTGTACAACATGTCCCGTAAATGCTCAATGCGGTTTAAATCTGGCAAGTACAGGTGCCAGTAGATTACCTGGAATCAAATTTGTGCCACCTGTACATGATAAGGTGTTGTATTAACTTACGGGTATCAAGGCGAATAAGTAGGGATGTAAACATGCTTCAACAAGCTCAGTGTATGTAACACCGGTTAATACAGACTCTTGTTTGACTAGTGGTCCTTGCGAATGCTAAAAGGACGCACGCCATAGAGCTAAAGAGTCACTGTAGCGTTAAGGTGTTACTAATTGTAATGGCAAGGACTGAGAATTTCCAAAAGGAGGATTTTTCATATACAGTTGAATCTCGGTTCACGAATTTTTCGTTTCTGAAGGCTGTTCGTGACCCGAAATGTTTGTAAACCGAAACTATTTTCCCACTAGGAATCAAAGTAGAGACAAAAAGTCACAGTACAATAAAATTGGAAAAGAAAAGTACGGAACAACACACGAATCTATACAACACGGCGGTCGACTCAGAAATTATTCTGTTTGGGTTAAATCGGTTAGGCAATGTTGTTCGAGAACCGAAATTTTGTTCGATAACCGAGGCAATTTCATCTCGAATTTTCTGTTCGAAAACCGATTGTTCGACATGTGAGACGTTCGAGAACCGAGGTTCCTCTGTATATATTTTTCTACACAAGACTATATAATTCAGGAAGAGAGGAAGTAATACTTATGTGTATACAGAAAGACAAAAAAGGAAAGAAAAACATTTATGTGATTAGCAGCAGTATATGTATATGTGCGCGTGTATGTATGCATGTGTTAGTGCGCGACGCTTAGTATTGTTGCAATTAAGTCGGTTTGTCCTGCGAAAGAACTCTCCTCTGTCGTCGCTGCTGCATCCTGTAGAAGAGATAGCAAAAAATAGAAAGAGAGATTATATACTTTCCTTTTATAGAGCTTATTACTACGCCATCTACTAGGTGTTGAGAGAAGTTCCTCAACAGACAAGGTGGAGTAATCCCACATCAGCATCAACTTTCCCAATGCACTGTCGATATATCGGATTCATAGCCTCATGCTATTTCATCTATACGCGATCTGATAGAGCTAGGAACGTAATTTGTTTAATTAGGCGATACAGTGTCATTCTTCCACCATGGTATGGGGAGTATTCTGGTTCAGGTCGAGTAATCGTTACCACGTTCTTATTAATGGTACTATTGTTGGTCGATGATTACGAAACATCGTGAAGGGTAGTGTACGCGTTGACTGGTGGGATGAGTGACACGAAAGTTATATTGGGATGTGCTTTGATGCAATTTTTATTTTCCTCGGTTGGTTACTTTTTTTTTTTTTTTTTTTAAGCGTATCACCCCAAGCAAGGCTGGAGGCCACTATCACGCAAGGGGTTATAGAAGGGTTGGAGGAAGAGCAGATAGGAGTGGTAAAGGAGAAGATGTGGAGAATGTGAAAGACAGTGGGTCGATCAAGGCAAGGGGGCCACAGAAGACTCGGAGCGAGAGCAGATAGGAATGAAAGATGAGAGGATGTGGAGAAGGGAAGTGGATAGATCAAGGCAACTGGAGATGTCGATTGACGCTACACTTAAACCGTTGGAGATTGTATTTGTCAGGGAAACAGTAATAGGGAAGGGAGTTCCATAGGCGAGATGTGCGAGACATGAAGCTATTGGAGTAGAAGAGACGTCTACATCTAACAGTTTCAACGGTGTAGGGGTGGGAACGGGATGCCAGCCTCGTAGGACGTTTAAATTCACGAGGCCTTGTACTGCATTGCTAGCTGTTAGTAAACACAATCCTGACATTTAAACTTGGCAACCCGCCTGAAGAATTGTGTACACATACTTCTGAAGAACGCGACATTTCTGCTCGTTGAGGTTCCTTTTTTAGTTTGGTAGTAAATTGGATGATAATTCAAGACAATTCATTGACGGTGATGAAAACAGTGAAAGTAACTATTGTCCTGAATCGGTTGAGTAGACATTTCACTAATATAATGTCGCACATTGACATTGATATAGGAATCTTAGGTAGAAAAAAACGACATTTCTTATTTATGAAAAAAGAAAAGAAAAAAGAAAAGAAGCTCTACGAACAAAATAAGGTTAAATATCCTCTTGCCAATTTATTTGGTGAATCATCAAAAAGAATATGCATGCCTGTGTATGCGTGTTTGTGTGTGCATTTACGTGTATGTATTCTTGTATGTGTGAGAGTCCATATGTGTACGTGTGTCAATAAAGAAAGTAAATTATACGAGAGAAGCTCCGAATGTAATGCTTTCTATTTATTTCCATGGAAGCGACATAAGATATTAAGATCACAATAGGAAGAAAGTTTTCAGCTCGAAAACACTATCTTTCCGCACTTACCACTTTTTTTCGTGGGTTGACAGTTAGTGCGGGTGGGGTGTAGAACGTAGCTTCTCGCATCACAGTCACCATTGCTGAAACGCAGTGTCCACTGCTTGCCCGTGCTCGAATCCACTACTTGGTCTCCGTAAGCTTTAGCGAATGTCAATGAATATCAATGATCATGTTTTCGTTTTCTGCATTGGAAAATTCAATTACACACAAATTTCAGAGCGACCCCGTATATAAAAACTGAATTTCTTCTATCGCCAAAGCGACAAAAATGGGATAAAGAAACTGTACCTAAACAATTTAATGAAATCATTTTCCTGTATGACAACGGTGGAATGGACTGACCTATTCTTCCAGTCAGAGCGAGCATCGTCGACGTTTTTGTTCAAATTCCACTCGAGAATTCTTGTTTTCATTCTCATTTTGTTAAAAGACAATCGTGATACTTTACTAGTAGCATTTATCGCCTTAATTCGACGCTCTTCACATTTTCAGTGAATCGATTTCACTTCCTTTCTTCAGGTTTTAATTATTGCTTCATGGATGATTTTACTTTTCTTTTTTAAACGCATCGTCATGATCTTTTTTTTTCTAATAAAATCTAGTCCACCAGACATGTTTGAAACATGAAGAAAGCTAGTAACTAAAAACAACACTTGCAAGTAATCAATATTTCATTAATAAACAAGCAGTATAATTGATTTTGTTTTGTGTTCATATTTTGAAAAACAATGTGCTTAATATACCATTTCAATTTTTTTCTTTTTTTAAAATTTTTATTTATTTACTTAAGTATTAATTTGTTTTGTTGGCTGTTACTAATTATTTTAGTTTTCATAACTGTTCTTTCTATCTAATGGTAGTGAATTTAATCTACCCCTCTTGTTATTTTACTTTCTATTGTGAACTTTGTTGAATATGAGGTCGTTTGAACATTCATGCTAACCGTGGACACTTGACGTAGGCGAAATCCCTAAACAGGGTCGAGTCGGAGCGGCGATACGCCTTCCAGGGCGGATCAACCACGGAAACAGGATCGCGCCGAAGGTTAGCACTTGAAGCTGGGTCAGAGAGGCGATACGTCTTCCAGGGCGGATCGACCGCGGAAACGGGATCACGCCGAAGAGTATTCTCTCGACGAAGGCACCGGGAGCTCACAATATGGTAGCGTACTACACTTTGATCCTCAGCCCGGGTTTGGACGAAAAAAAAAGGGCTAACAATGTCTGAAACGATTTGTTCAAGTACTCCCTGGCTAGAGGGAGTAGAAAACCGTAGATATAAAATTAATTTCATTGTTGTTCGATGTTTGAAAAGCGCTGCCTAATCCGATGCTCACGAGGTACGGTTTGGACTCCACTATATTGGCCAGTTGTCCAGTTTCTCGCATGCTGCTTGACTTAAATATGCGAGATCAGGGGTTGTGAAAGGTCAAGGTTGTTTATCTAAGGAGCGGCTAATGGCGGCCGCGATAAAACGTCATATTTCAGTTTACGAGCTTCTTGTATGCTACGTGATTTTTCTTTTTTCTTTTGTGCGTGTATGTAATAGGAGTAGATAGGTTTACCTATCGTCCGGTCGATACTCCTTCCCCTTCTCTTGAACAGGTATAGAGACCCATCCTTTGTTTCCTGTTTAAGAAGGGGTTCTCAGAACTTTTCCTTTCCTTTTCTCTGTCCTCCGTAGTAGTACTGTTGTGATTCTCTTGTGATGTGTGCAGTCTATGGCAACGTCTCTTCATTTTGAGGGTACCAGGTTGACAGTTCTTTGGTTGCTGTTCCCGACTGGTAGTTAGGAGCACTAACTCTTGCGTGCCTGTAGTGCCATGTCGTACACGAAAGGGTGTCCCTGCATGCACCTCCGGTGGGCAATCCTAAGGCTACATTATGTTGCAGTCTGTACCAGCTCCTTTCTGCCCATGTCACATTTGATGACCGTCTGCTACTACTACTTCAGGCCTTTTCATTTTCATTATCAACGTAACTCGTCATAGCAACAAACGATCAAATAAACCTAAACCAGCTCTAAAAAAATCACCTAAACACTTTAACATTTCCTTTTCCAACATCCGCTGTATTCGAACCAACTTCTGCAGTGTGGAATCGTTCCTCGTTGAGACCAACATTAACTCTGCTATCCCCTCCTCTGACTTCTCGATCTCTGGTTACCTTCAAAAACCCACATGCATGGCCTTGGAGTTTACGTCAGGGGCTATCTTCCACAGGCTAGAGAGCTCTCTCTTGAATCTCCAGACCATTCATACATGTGTCTCCGTCCTGGGTATGACAATAAACTACATCCGCGTCCTGGGTAAGATGATAAACTATGTCCAACAGCAAGGCCTCTGATCAGGAGGTTTTGAGAAGCGTGGAACCAACTCTTAATTGCTGGTGTTCCCAGGTCCACCTTGACCCGGGATGGTAGCACCTGTTAGTGTCTCAGTTATGGGCAAATAGTTGACACCCAAACTTGTGTAAAATTAGGTTTTAATAACAGAAATACTTTGTAATAAAAAAAATTATTACCAGCAATAATTTTTGAAGGAAAAATTATTATCAGCAATACTTAAAAAATTACCAGTAATACAAACAGACATGCATTCTTTGAAAAAAAATATGACCAACTATAGATTTCTTCAAGGAAAAATATTCCCAGAAATAGATTTTTGAAGAAAAACATATTACAAGCAATAACAATTTTGTCGGCATTAAATAACCCATTGAGGTTGATATGCCATAAAACAGAACAAACCAAACATCCGCGTCCTGGGTAAGACGATAAACTACGTCCAATAGCAAGGCCTCTTTGAGGAGCGTGGAACCACCTCTTAATTGCTGGTGTTCCCAGGTCCACCCTGACCCGGGATGGCAGCACCTGTTAGGGTCCCAGCTATGGACAAATAGTTAACCTCGAAACTGGGGTAAAAACACCATGAAAGTGTAAAAATAGATTTTAATACCAGAAATACTTTGTAAAAAAATTATTATCAGCAATAAAGTTTTGAAGAAAAAAAATATTACCAGCAATACATTTTTGAAAAAAAATATTACCAGCAATACATTTTTGAAAAAAAAAATATTACCAGCAATACATTTTTGAAAAAAAATATTACCAGCAGTACATTTTTGAAAAAAAAAAATATTACCAGCAATACATTTTTGAAAAAAAATATTACCAGCAGTACGTTTTTGAAAAAAAAATATTACCAGCAATACATTTTTGGAAAAAAAATATTACTAGCTATACATTTTTGAGGAAAAAAAATATTACCCGCAATAATTTTTTGAAAAAAAAATATTACCAGCAATACATTTTTGGAGGAAAAAATTATTACCAGAAATAGATTTTTGACAAAACAAAATATTACCAGCAATAACAATTTTGTCGGCATTAAATAACCCATTGAGGTTTTGATATGTCGTTAAACAAAACAAATCAAACCAAACATGTATCTCCGTTTATCTCTCCTCAATGCAGTGTGCTACCTCCTCTTCCTTTATCGTTCTCCATCCTCCCAAGACTATGGTGTTCTCCATAGCATTTCCGATAATATATACAAGGCTATTTCTCTTCATCTATTTGCTCATATTGTCGCGTTCGGTGACTTTAAGGCCCACCATAACAAGTGGCTTAAAAAAAACTATAACTGACCTTGCTGGCATACAAACCCTTAACTTTTCAATTACTCAATCCCTCACACAAGTGGTTGACTTTCCTGCACGTTTCCCCAATAACCAGGACGGCAAGGCTTCCCTTCTGGGTCTCTGTTTTATTTCCATCCCCGAGTCTTATGGTACGTAGCTCTGCCCTCCTGGCAACTCTGATCATGCCGTAGTGTCTGTTAACATCTCCTTCTACTCCCCCAGCAAAGAACCTTCTACAAGCAGAACATATTTCTGTTATCCTTGAGCAGAGTGGAACTCGTTCCATGATTTCCTTCGAAATGTCCGCTGGAATGTGGTCTTTAATCTCCCCGTTCAAAGATGCGCTTCCGAGGTTTCCTCCTGGGTAAAAGCTAGAATCGAGGCTTTCATCCCCGCAAGAAAATATAAAGTTAAATAGCACTCAATCCCTTGGTTCTTAGCTGCTTACTCGGCTGCTATTGCCTATAGGAATCACTTCTGTCTGGACCGTAACGACATGTCTGATTTCAACAGACGCCTCTTTGTCTCTACCCATAATGAGTACAAGCGTGTCCTCAATGAAGTAAAGTCACTATTTGCTGAAAGAATGAAACAATGTATTGCATCTCGCAAGTTCGGTTCTAAAGATTATTGGCGTCTCTGCAAGGGCGTACTGAATAACAGCAAATCCACAACACCTCTGTTATTCAATCAATTTAAGGTCCTGACTTCCTCAGCTGATAAGGCCGAATGCTTTGCTCAGAAATTCTCACCCAATTCAACGCTTGACACATCCGGTGTACCCACAACCGATTTTCCCCTTAGAACTAGTTCTATATTGAGCAAGATGCACATAACCCCATAAATAATGCCTTAATACAATAATTCCTGTCAAACCGTGAAATGAAGGTCGTCCTAAACGGGTTCTCCTCCAGCTCTTTTCTCACGAACGCTCGTGTTTTCCAAGGTCCTATCCTGGGTTCTACAATGTTTTTGATCTTCATTAACGATTTTCCTGGTGTCATCAGTTCCCAAGTAGGCATCTATGCAGACGACATTACTATTTACTCCTGCCTAAATAGGAAATCTGGTATCGCTGACAAAACTAACCTGGTCTCGAAAAGGACCTCCAATCTTTGGTTGACTGGGGCAGGAAATGGCTGGTAAACTTTAATGACTCAAAAACAAAACTGCTCTCATTTACTCACCGCAGAGAACCCTCCCTGCCTCCCATTTGAATGTCTGATGTTCAACTCCACGACAGCGCTTCTCTGCGCCTGCTTGGTCTCACGCTGTCCGCTGACCTAAGATGGAACAAATACATTGAATCAATAGCTTCATCTACCACAAGGAACGATGGTTCTCTGTGTCGCGCCAGAAAGTTTTTCTCGCCTGAGTCCTTCCTTCAAATCTATAAATCAACCATTCGCCCTTGCATGGAATACTGCTGCCATATATAACCTGGAGCCCCGCTGTTCGTCTCAAGATCCTCGACAAAATCCAAAGATGGATATGCAATGTGGTTGGTCCTGGTCTGGCATCTCATCTACAGTCACTTTCTCACAGACGTGCCGTCGCTCCCCTCTGTCTTTTCTACAAATACTTTCACGGTAACTGCTCCGACGAGCTACTTTCGCTGGTTCCCAAACTGCATAAATTTAATTTAAGCGTGTTACTAGGTTGGATTCTCAGTCCCACCCTTTCACTGTCGAAACAGTTAAATGTAGCTGTCTCTTTTACTCCAATAGCTTCATGTCTCGTACTTCCCGTCTGTGGAACTCCCTTCCTCTTACTTGCTTCCCTGGCAGTTATAGTCTTCAAATATTCAAATGTAATGTCAATCGACATCTTCTGATGCCTTGATCTAATTCCCCGTTCTTCTCTTTATACTTTACTCAATCGCGTCTCTTTACTCTTGCTCCCACTCTCTGTAACCCCTTGCGTGCTAGTGGCACTCCCGCCTTGCTTGGGGTGAAATGCTTAAAAAATAAAAAAAAGAAAAAAACAGTAAAGCTAGTAGCAATAATAATTATGTAAATTTTATCGTCCGGTTTACACTCTTTCTCAATATTTTGAACAGGTGTAGAAGTTTATCCCTTGTTTCTTCTTCCGGATTGGGTTTTCGGTTACTTCTAAAGCTTTCTCATTCTCTTTCATTCCCACTAGCCTCTTGCGTCTTAGTGGCATTATATCCTTTTGGTGGGGGTGAATTGATTTAAAAAATTATCCAAGCTGCAATGTATGGGATACCAAATGAGGTCAGGATGTAGGCGATCATGGCTCTTCACATTTTGTTTTTCTTTATTATCTGTGAAGTGTCATGACTTCTTGGGAAAAGACAGCGGAGTTGTTGCCCACTTACCTACTCTAGGATTTTGAATTCATAGTCATCCTTCTCCTAGATTATCTACCATCTCGTTCTCAAAATCTTAGTCTACCTTGGTATTTAACCCATAGTTGGGTTAGAGAGAAGAGATGGATTCGAGCTTCTCTAAGGATATCGTGCAAAACAGGTCAGGTCGGAATTTGAACAATACTCGATGATGACAGTAACACTATAAATGTGGTGGTGGTGGTGGTGGTGGTGGTGGTGGTGGTGGTGGTGGTGGTGGTGTTGTTGTTGTTGTTGTTGTTGTTGTTGTTGTTGTTGTTGTTGTTGTTGTTGTTCTTCTTCTTCTTCTTCTTCTTCTTCTTCTTCTTCTTCTTCTTCTTCTTCTTCTTCTTCTTCTTCTTCTTCTCTCTTTTCTATACGGTTTTTCTTCAACCGGAGATCTTGCATTGTGGGTGTTCTTCATCAAGTCGTACGAACTTAAACATATAGCACCTTTCGCAGAATATTTGACTTCAGAAGCGAGAGAATAATTTTGATTTTCTTAATGTAAGACATTAAGTTTGGTGCTAAAGGCCCCAACGACCCAATGATAACTGGGACATTAGTGGTTTGAACGTCCCACATTCTTCTGGTAACCTCATATTATTATTATTGTTATTATTATTTGCTTGTTCATAGTTAGAATGTACGATACGCCGCGCCAATAACTTATAAGTAATATTCTGTTTTGATTGTGAGGAAAGACGGAAAAGACATATCAGCGACATTGTTTGGTTTCAGTGAAAGAAAGAAAGAAAGAAAGAAAGAAAGAAAGAAAGAAAAGATTGACGGGGCGATAATACTCTCATGTATTTAACGTCTGCTTCAGTGAAATGGAAAACTTCCCAATCTTTTCATTTGTACCCTCTTACTTCTTTAAATAATGACTTGCATTCAACATAATGATTGTTAGTACAATATTTGGTTAAAGTTTTTAAGCTCAAACGATGCAATAGAGGGATTTCCACTGGTACTGCAGAACTCGCAAGGAGCGTATTTAATTATCAACTTAAAAATTATGATTCATCAAAAAATTAAAATAGCAAAATCGTGAAATTTTCACGAGTATTTCTAGTTATGTTTTATCACACAATGTAAGTTTTTATGTACATTGGGTAATCTGCCAAATCACAACACTTTCCGTGAAATATACGCAGTATCCAAAAGAGCCGATTTGGGGACGACTTCAAGTTGCTATGGTATCCCCAGCTGGTCAAAGAAGTCACATAGTTTTAATGGGATTGATCCCAGTACACCAATCGCCACTGGAATCACGTTGACATTTCCTTCCAAACGATCATGCCATCTCAAGTTTCAAATCAGAGTAGTTTGTCATTTTTTCAATCACCTTGTTTGTTCTATTTGTGCTATTTGGTATGGCAAAATCAATAATATGACAGTTCTTCGTGCCTTTGTCTAGCAATGATGTATGACTGTCTGAAAATCATAGTCCCAGAATAATGCAGGCTTTCCAACTTCTTCAATTGTTCTTCAAGGCACATGCTCGTACCAATTTTCTGCAACTCGGTATCCATACTTTCGACACTTAAGCAATGTGCATAAAGGCATACCTTATCATGGCGCCTCATATTCTTTTTGCATCTACAGATCAGGTGAGTCACATTTTGAGAGTGGTCACCACAAAGACTAAATTTTGGAGTCATTGTTGTTTTGTGTATGTGCTATTTTATGGTATTGGTAGCAAGAGGTTAGTCTTATACTTCAATTATCAAGCTTTCAGTTGCATATTTATTATTATTATTATTATTATTATTATAATAAGGTCTGCAAAAATAAGATTTGCGAAATACACCCAAAAGAATGGAGAAATAATCATGAGAATTGCTTGAAACAGCAAAGCAGTTGTAAAAACAAGATAGCAGTCAAGAAGAAAGAAGATCAACAAGAAACGAAAAATAGGAAACTCTCCAGATAATTTATTGTGAAAGAACAAACCTATCATATAGGGAACATTTTAAAATGAGAAACGGGATGTTTTTATCATTGTATCCCAGAATTAATTTTTCAGAATCAATTATGTCAATTCAATGCCAATATTGTCTCTAAAGAAAAATAAACAGGTCTGTACATCGTATGATAACTGAATGCATGATACTGAGTCAAAGATAATCCCTCCATAGGCATGATGACGTAGGGATGGTGACAGACGTAAATTCTGACGAATTACATGCGCATAACGAAAACACTGTTCTGGAAAATCGAAACGAATAAATTATTCTAGTATTTCACTCGTTAGACAGACCATGACGTCCAAGCAAGATGATCAGAGACCATTGTTATGAAAAAAGAAAGAAAAACGCATCTGTTCCGGAAACCTACTTGGTGATTAGGAAAGTAATGACTGGACTCATTCAAACATCATTAATAAAATCTTCACGAATACGTAAGTATAATGGACTACTGAGGATGCTTATTGTCACTTGATCCCCAAATATTACTGGTATCGATAATAATAATAATAATAATAATAATAATAATAATAATAATAATAATAGAATTTTATCTACATAAAATGTGTGTGATCATAATTTTTTTTTACAAAAACAATGATCAGTAGAAATTGTCATGAAGCCATTTCTGACCTTAGGTCTCTGGTAGGGATCCGGAAGGAAATGTGTATAAAACAGAAATCCAAGGCAATAATAACAATAACATCCTCAATGTATCTCATACAGGGTACATTGTCAGTTATGTGCCATGCGTGATACACGCTTAGACGATCATGTATCTTTCGATACATGACTGACAAGGCATATTTTTTCCTGCAGTAGGTTGCCATTTCTTTTTGCCATCCAAGCTTATAGAACCCGGTCTGTCCTGCTATTAACCCATAGCCGGGTGGGGGAGATGAGGAGAATTCATACCTTTCCCGAGTGTATTAGCACGTAAGTGAATGTAATGGATTCGACTGGAATTTGAACTCGGCTCTCCGATTCCTCACCATCGTGCCTAACAACCGAGCAATAATAAGCTTTCCATGATATCAACCAGGGAAACTAAAGAAACAGGAACAACATTGCTTAGGAGCATGTTTTGGCGCTTATTGGTCTTTATGAAGTTAAAATTTCACACAAGGTATCCTACATGAGATACATTGAGGATAGCCTCATTACAGCAGTAATGTTCGGCGAGGTTAGCTTTTTTTGTCATCACGCTACGGCGAGGTACTCCTTAGTCTAGTTTCAGTTCCTAAGAGCGCCATCATAACTTAAAGAAAGCAGTTATCGATCATAAATATTGATCGGTCTGTTATAAGGGTAAGGCTACGTTGGAAATTAGTTACAAATCATAAGAGAAAAATCGATGAGAATAACTTAAATTTTGTGAATGAAAGGTGTATTATAATAAAACCAACCTTTTCTTTCTTAAAGCAACACAAAATCAATACATAATCTAAATTTACAACTGATTCCCACGGAAGCCTTCACAAGTTGCAGCTTAGTTTTACATGAGTAAAAGCGGTTTCAAGAACTTTTGTTTTGCGATTTTCTTCGTTTAGTTCCTCCAACATTTTTGAAACTAAACAAAAATCTTTCAATCTAAAAAAGATTCTAGCTTTAAATAACCTGCAAAAGGTTTATAAGCCGCAAAAACAAATCAATTTTTCAAACTGCTCACACACACACACACACACACACACACACACACACACACACACACACACACACACACACACACAGATATATGCGTATAGGATTAATATGAGTAAAAGTTAGTCACTTAGTTGATTGATGTTACCTTTAGTATCCCGACTTCAGAGTTGCGTAGGCGAACCTATCCGTCCACTCTTCAGGAGGTATCAACAATTTATTATATATATATATATATATATATATATATATATATATATATATATATATATATATATATATATATATATATATATATATTGACTGTTTAAAAATCCTATATAAATATATATATATGTGTGTGTGTGTGTGTTTCTAAAGAAAGTGATAGATTTTTATTAATCCGACATATTTTTCATCACTTTAAACGTTATTTTTAATGGGTACTCGTATTTGAGTAGACGCTCTGTTTATTTATTAAACAGTATATTTATTTATTTTCGTTTACCGATCTTAATATATATATATATATATATATATATAATATATATATATATACACACACACACACAGGCACAACAACACCAGCAACAACAAGCCTAACCTTCCACAATACCTCAATATTTATGAAAACACCCAGACAAAAAACAAAAAAAAATAACAAACTACTGCTTACTAAACAAAACAAAAAAAAACAGTAATGATAACATATCAACAAACATTAAATTTACTATTTAAACACTATATATATATATATATATATATATATATATATATATATATATATATATATATGTGCGGGCGCCTGTCTGCGTGTGTCTGGGTACGTCCGTGTATGTGGTATGTGAGAATGTATATTTTATTCAAACAACAAAAAATACTCCATAGACATAACCATCCATAATTGATAACCTAACATTTAAAAAACAATTCACTTTACCAGTTAAGAACTAATTATTATATTAATAAGAACAGACACGCGTGTGTATGTGTTTGTATGCGCGCGTTTGAACATATATGTGTATGTATATACATCTTTATATATGTATATCCATGTATATATGTGTGTGTGAATGTATGAATGTAAGCATGTGCATACAAATTCAAGCAACAATAAATAAAAACTTAAGTATAAACCCAACCTACTATAATTAACACCCCAATGCTTAAGATACCATCAAATCAAATAAGAAAAACGAAATAATGACCAAGTTAAGACATAAATATTTACCTTATTAAACATTAATAAAAAATTAAAAAATATATTTATGTAAAAATTGAAATACAATTTTCCAAACTCAAGAAAACACTAGAACGCTCAACAATTAACAAAAAGAATGAATGCCTGGAAAACCGGATGTCAAAGTCGCTACAACGAAAAGAAAGAGTAAAAAAATATAAAACCAGTAAGAGAGAGTATAAATTTACAAGAAAAACGATGAGAATGAGAAATAAGCACAACATTTTACACGTAAGGAGGCTGGCGCACGCACGCACGCACGCACGCACGCAAATACACACACACACACACACACACACACACACACACACACACACACACACACACACACACTATGAAAATGAAATCAACACTCTAGCAATGAAAAGTGTATATTTAAAAGAAAAAAAAAAGAGAAATATAATCAGTGAATTGCTGATATAACCCCACCTGAGGCGAATAGACGGAGTGATTACCGAATAAAAAGACTAGAGGAAATCTATTCTTAGCCGACGTGTTTCGGCCTCTGAGAGATTTTATCAAGGCAATATATTAATAAAGATCATCAGAGGACGAAACGAAAGAATAATTTTCCCTCTTGTATTTTTATTCAATCTGTTCTATTACAGATACATTATATCTGAGATTATATATATATATATATATATATATATATATATATATATATATATATATATTGATGTGCATTTGGGCATCAACATTTCTTTGATGAAACATTCAGGCCGGTAGACGAAAATATATAAATATATGCAATTTTTATATATATTATTTATATATTATATATGCGTGGTAGTTATACAATTATACCCCTCCCCCCCAGCAAAATTAATACTACCGCATAAATACCAATATGTCTTATAAATTGGAATTTCTACCATTTGCATAAGTGCAATCGCCCCAAACATGCAAATAACTGGCATTAAAAATAATAACAAAACAGCATTAAAAAATAAAAAAATAATAATAACAAATTTACCTACTATAGTCATACACAGAGGCCATCTTAAGTAAGTAAAAAACAAAAACAAAGACGGATAGAAGGCGTGTGAACGCGTGTGCATACGTATATGTGTGTGCGAGAAAACATTATTCCGCGAAAAAATATACGAACGATCTATAATTTGACACCGTCACTTGGAAAAAAATCGCTACACAATTCCAACATTGAATATAGCGACCAACGGCGCAACCTAGGGTCACAAACTCACATCAATCTAACTATATATATATATATATATATATATATATATATATATGATGGTGAATTTAAAATAACATAGATTGGTGTACAGTCCACGTATACGGATAATAGTATTGATATTTAGGTTCAATTTTTTTAGATGTTTTTCTAATACATTGAGATATTTATTAATGGAAACATTATAGAAAAATAACATTTAAACTATCCTTACATTTCTTTGTCGTGTTTGTATCTTGGATTTTATTTAGTAAGTCACTAGAATGTTTTAGATGAGTTGAAGTGATAGTTTGAAGTAGAGGAGTTTGAATTTTTGTAATGGCTCTACTAATTTTGTTCGTAGCGCTACTAATTCCAGATAATTTTGGAATATTAATTTCATGTGTTTATGGCTGACCATATAAGTTATGGATAGTGACCATATCGTATTCTTTTCCATTCAGTTTCTAACAGGTAATAGAACCAACGAAAAACTAAAACTAAACTAATAATTATAAACGAAAATAGTGAAAAATAATAGAGCATTGTAAAAACCCGTGCCCAATTTTCATGTTAATATAAAATGACCGTAACTTGACTCTGGCGTTTGTTTGGATGCCGATTTCAATGAATCATTTTTGTTTGCTTGCAAAGATAGACGTAAGAAGAGATATATCAAAGATGCTGTTTGATTTTAGGTAAAGAAAGAAAAAAAGAAAAGGAAGATAGAGGAAGCGATAACGCTCTCGTGTTTAAAATCTACCTCAGTGAAATGGAAAGTCTTCTCAATCTGAAATCTTTCCATTTGTACACTCTTACTTCTTTAATGACCTGCATTCATATTTATGATTGCTATCGCAATATTTTGTTAAAGTTGTTAAGCTCAAATATTTAGCGAGGCAATATGGGTATATTATAGTTTTAAAACACGCAAGAAGCTTATTCAATCATTAAATTACGAATTAAGATTCATTCAAATAGTAAAACTGAAATTTTCACTGGTATTTATAGCTATTATTAACATTATTGAGTGAGCCCGCCAACAAAATGACACCGAGGTGCAAATATATGAAGCTCAATCATGATTCTCAGTTTGATAGGTGTATATCAGACACATGCATCGCATCCAATTTAGTTCGATATGGCGACAGGCTTTGATAAAAACAGCGCATAGCTTTGCGGGTGTGGCCCACTTAGGAATACCTCCAGCTCGGTTAACCCAGTCTGTTCAGACAGTTTCCCAAATATTTAGATGTGCTTCCTAAGCCACCTTAGCGACTTCATACCTCAAACTAAAAAAAAAAAACTATAATGCACCCCTTCTACTACTTCTCAATGGGTCAATGTCAGGCAACTGACAAGCAATCTGTGGAGCTGAACGGGATATTTACAGTAGCCCATCTTAATTCAAAATTTGGAGGAATAAGGTCGAAAATTGCGTAGGGCGACGAGAATCTCCACTCGCCACTGTTAAGCGTCGGAAGATTGCATGCTTTGGGCCACACCAAACGGCATGACAGCATCTGCAAGACCATCGCGCAAGGGGCTTTGAAGGCGGGGGCAGGCGTGGACGGCAACGCAAGAGCTGGTCAGGCAACATCAAAGAGTGGAGGGACATGACAGTGCCGAAAATCTTGAGAGATACTGCCAACAGATCAGCATGAAAGCAGTTGTCTGTTTCTTCTGCCCTCCGGTTCCACCGACAATTGACGCAGTCGAGGGGTAGATGATGATCTTAATTCACCAAAAATGTACACCTGAAAATCTCCAATCAATTAAGATCAAAAGGCATTAGAACCATGCCTGGTGAAGCATCAGGAATTTATTGCTATTATTGTTATTTGCCATTGGTAAGTTTAACGATGGAGGCAACAGTCCTTTGTTGCTATTATTTGGACAAGGAAATTGTCCACTGCATACAATTTATAAAGAATTAAAATAATTTCAACGAACGAAAAAAAAAGGTGTTATTTTGAGTTAATTAAATATTTTATTCCCTTCGTGCTATTTATAATTCAAGAAGAGATATTTAGTTGTTGATTGTGAATAAAAAGAAGACTGGATGAATTTACGAGTGATTCTAACTTTTATTACTGTATGAATAAACATAAATATGTTAGGTGGAATACGTGAAAACCAATTGGATGTTGAACATATTTATTTTCTTGTTGACATTTCGCTCCTTTTACGCGAACGTTATCAAAGCATAAACTTAATTATGTGGCATTACCTCACCTATTTTTTCAGGAGACTTCATTTAATGCTCATTGGGGGCGTGATAATGAGCTATGTAAAAGGAAAAATTTAAACACTCTTTCTCTCATTTGTTCTCTCACACACAAGATGTCGTAGTGACAAGACGAAGCTCGTCCCCTTCAGTGAGACACTGTCTGGGCGAACCGACTTCTTAATTTCAACTAAACTACGTGGCTCACTCGCTCACTCGCTCGCTCACTCGCTCACTCACTCACTCACTCACGATACAGTTATTCACATAAATGTTTTTCTTTCCTTTTTCTGGACTAAGTTGTTCTATCTTTAACATTTTTTATAAAGTCCTCCAGGCGTCGAATTAGTCTATTTTGAAAGTTCTCAACCACAGCCATTGCAACTAGTAGCTCCATTCCGTTACAGTTACGCTTTGATAATGCTTATGTCAGCAAGAGGATACACATTTTCAGAATCTAACTGGTTTTCGTCTAGGAAAATTCACATGAATCATTTATCATAAAAATAAATCAGGCATAGAACAAAATTGATAAAAAATAAATCACCTCGACGTCTTTTTGTATAGCATCACAAATAAATATTAGGAATTTATACGGGCAGTACTCATAGCAACGCTAAACTCCGTATAAATGTTTTATACAAATTCTTGTGACGTTCCTGTGTGAACATGCAAAAATAATATCGTCTTAAGTGAATAATAAAATGGTGATCAAGCTTGAAATTTACGATAATGGAAAATGCTGTCGAAGGCAGAAAAACAGTTTTAAATTGGTAATCAGTCGCTCGATTTTATTGAAACTTTTTTTGCTCTTTCTTTTTTTTTTTAATCATTTCATCATTTCACCCTGTTATGGGTCCTTACCTATTACTACAGAATGAAGTCTTCCTAACACTATGTATACTACGCCTCTCAAGAGAGAGGAACGAATCGAGTCGAGCCGATAGTAGTTCACTCCAAACCAGACTGACAGTCATACTAACACCTTCCACATCTTGTATTATTATTCCGTGTAATATATCTTCGTTATTTCTACTCTTGTGTTCGTGTTGTTCTTCCTTGGTCCTAACCTGGACCATAACACACCCCAAGTAAGGCGAGAATGCCATTAGTACGCAGGGGGTTACAGAGAGTGAAAGTGAGAGAAAAGGCTGGGTATAGTGGGGTATTAAAGAAAGTATAAAAGATGAACGGAGTTCAAGACGACAGAAAATAGCGATAGACGTTGCATTTAAATTTTTGAAGGTTGTAGTTTTCAGGGAAGCAAGGAAACGGGGGTTCCACTGTCAAGAAGAGCGAGAAAAGAAACTATTGGAGTAGAAGTAACGGTTACATTTAACTAATTCAACAGTAAATAGGTGGGACCTAGATGCCGATCTAGTAACACGCTTAAATTCATATAGTCGGGTCACCAATGAAAGAAAGCTCGTCAGAGCAGTTGTCATGAAAATATTTGTAGAAAAGACAGAGGGGAGCCATATCACGTCTGTGAGAAAGTGTTTGACGCCGAGATGGCAAGTCAGGATCGATTACATTACCGACCCTTCTTTGGATTTTGTCAAGAATCACGAAATGAATAGCAGGAGCACCTAACCAGATACAGCGTAAGCTCCGGGATAGAGCCTAGGGGGACACCCGCTTTAGCGTGAAAGGATCTGAAATCGAGCCCGTTCAGAACGACCTTCATTTCACGATTTCATAAGAATGATTGGATTAAATCAAACAATCGCCCTGTAAAACCGTAGCCCTGAAGCTTACGTAGAAGATCAGCATGCCAAATCCTGTCAAATGACTTTGAGCTATCTAGATCCACAGCTCGAGCATCGACGTTATTATCAAGAGCTTGATATACATATTCAGTGATGGCCGTAAACACGCCAGCGGTAGACCGGGAAAAACGGAAGACATATTGTTTGTCATAGAGTAGATCGTGAGAGGTAAGATGCTTAACCACTTCTGCATTGATTAAAGCTTCAAATACTTTTCAGAAAAGCTGTAGGAAATAAAGGGCGGTAGAGGGTTTAGAAGATTCTCTAGAATTCTTAAAAACAGGAATTACAGAGGAGGACTTCAAACAAGATGTGAAGCAGAAAGCAGCGAAGCAATAGATGGAGAGTTTGGAGAGAACTGGAGCCAGCACAGGAGCACATTTCTTTAGGATGACGTCTGGGATCCTGTCACCTCTCACTCGCCTTATGGGAGTCTAATTTAGAAATGAGTCGAGTGTTGGGTTGGAAGAGAATTTCCGAGCAAAGCATTCAACCTTATCTGCTGTAGATGTCAGGACTTCGAATTGATTGAAAAGAGGAGGGATTTGTTGTTGTTCAACTCACTCTTGTAGAGCCGCCAGTAATCTCTAGAGTAGAACTGCTATTCGTTGTTTTTATTCTATCAGCAAAGAGTAAATTCGCTTCATTGAGGACACACCTGCACTCGTTACGAGCATAGACAACGAGACATCTGCTGCAATCAGACATGTCGCTCTGGTACAGGCGGAAAAAGTGGTTTCTGTGGTCTATAGCGACCGATCATGCAGATGAGAACCAAGGAGATGAACGCGGTTTAGCTTGTTATTTCCCTGCTAAAATAATAAAAAAAGCATCGATGCTGTCTTTCACCTAGGAGGAGACCTTAGACGCGCATTTTTGAACAGGATGATTAAAACTTCATTCCAAGTGACATCACGAAGGAAATCACGGATCGAAACCCAATCTGCTCGTTGATAAGAGAAATATATTCTGTTGGTAGGAGTTTCTTGGTTGGTGGCGGAGTGGAAGCAGGTATTTACAGACAGTACCGCTTGATCAGAGTTGCCAAGAGGGCAGAGCTGCGTAGTACGACAAGAGTCAAGGATAGAGGTAAAAAGAGATCGTGCCGAGAAGCGTGTCCGTCAGGGTTACTGGGGAAACGCGTGGCGAAGTCCACCACTTGCAGTGATAGCAATAAATAAATTAATATCTCTCAACACTTATTACTGGACTATGTAGTAGTCTGGAACCAAAATAATTAATAATAAAAGAAAAATTAAAAGTTAAGCGATAAAAATGCCTTAAAATGCAGGTAAGAATGGTGATTAACAATAAAGAAAAAATATTAAAAAAAACAGTTAAATAATTATTGAATACTCCCATGCTGCATCAAAACAAGCGTTTTACCGCCAAATGAAACAAAAATCAAAACTCTCTTCGTTTTCAACTACCGAAGGAGGCAGATGTGTTGGAAAGCTCTCTGATAAAATATGTTGCCACCAGCAGATAAGCAAGACCTCTTTATTTCTGTATACATATATGTTCTTTAAAATACACAATAAATTCTCTGAAATGTATGCTAAAGCATTTTATCGTTTTTGTCTATGTTTATTTCATTGTATCGCATATATGATTTTGTTTGTAATTTTTTTCAATCCTGTTGTGGGATGATGATGCCCTTTTAACTCACAAAAATACATACATAAATAAATTACACTCAGACAAGGTCAACGCATCACCAGAAACTCACAACATTTCTTTTCCAATTTGGGTAATCAGATTCTTACAAATATAACGCTATTATGAGCCATTTCTGCTTTATTTAATTGTAAGCACTTTCAGAACTTTACTGGTATATATCGAGATACGAACATACGCCTACGTTTGCTCGATGCACAGAAGTATGCAGTTCTAGACGGTTTTAATATAAAAATATTTCTGCAAAAATAACTCAGAATATGGAGTCTTTTAAATGTATTCATTTTTCTTCTTTTAGCCTCAGTTAACCTTTAAAATCATTGACATTTTCAAAGAATATGCATAAAGTAGTTTCTGAGCTAGAAAAACTAAATACATTTTTGAACAGGACATTTTTTTTTTGTTTTTTAGTATTAAATTGCATACTTTTCTTTTTCATTCCAAAGTAGATTATAAACATAGTTGCCGGTCTTTTCTTGAAGTTTATTTTTCTGCTTTTAAATTTAAAATAAAATAGAATAGTAGCTCTGCGGTATATATTTCCGCTTTTGTTGTTATTTTGTTTATTTTATTTTATAATTAAATTGTACTGAGGATTGGTTCAGTTCATTGTTTCAACAATTATCCTGGCGATCTTAAGATATACGATTTTATCTCATGTGGCGAGTAGCTAGTATTCGTACACCATAAATCACTCACTCACTCACTCACTCACGAGAGAGAGAGAGAGAGAGAGAGAGAGAGAGAGAGAGAGAGAGAGAGAGAGAGAGAGAGAGAGAGAGAGAGAGAGATGAAATTGTATATTTTGCATATTGACAAAGCTTGGATAGCTGCAATTGTTTTTATGTTATTTTATTTATACAAGGTTTGAAGAAGTTGTTTACAATTCGATAACGAACACCACCTTGTTTTTCGGCATTTTAACTACAGTTAACTAACTACGAATTAACAGATATGTTTTAATAGCATATATCATTAGATATTCATCTTCATTAGTTTTATATATGAACAATTATTTCCCTTAGCCAATTTTGAGTAAGTAGAATCGCCTGCCTACTTGGCCACAGAGACCGAATAAAATAACTATCACGACTTTAATCTAAAGATTTAATTCCTCAGAAAATACACTATTGTGACTGATTTTGTTTAGAGATAAATTGAGAAAAAGGCACATAGGTAAGAAATGCATCACATAACAGTCTGGTTATAGGCGCGAAATGTAAGTCGCCTAGCCAGCTGCAGTCAATTCAGCAGAACAACTCTCCTACTGACCTTCATTTTATCTCGCTATTTATGGCTGAAGCAATGAACGACCAAGTCAACGAACGGT
This sequence comes from Acanthosepion esculentum, assembly GCA_964036315.1. Classification (NCBI taxonomy): domain Eukaryota; kingdom Metazoa; phylum Mollusca; class Cephalopoda; order Sepiida; family Sepiidae; genus Acanthosepion; species Acanthosepion esculentum. The sequence goes on along the minus strand of OZ038483.1, from coordinate 55,161,037 downwards.
CGGTTTTCATATCGGGTTATTGTTGTTTATGAAATCATATGAATTTCGTCTCTGTCTTAAGAATCATCAGCTATCTTGAACATAGAATTAATTTAAATAATAATCTGATAGGCTGTTGTAGCATACCTACGGACGATGATGCGTATGTCCGCATTCACTTAAGTACAGTAGTAAATACTGTATGTTGGTCTGCAGTTGGAGATTCACTTGACTCATTTCTAGCAGTTGACTACTCCTACGCGCCGTTGGCGAATCTAATATGTGTTGTTCTTGTCGTAAGTATTATCGTTCATTACCAACCTTCGCGTGATTATTCTATTCAGTAACCTTCCCTAGGTTACAACATAGGCATACATTAATATTTTTGTGTCAGTCTTTGTCTAATGTAATTAAATTGCCGTTTATATTCAGTACAACTCTATTTGGTAATAAGTATTATCAGATGGGAGAGTCAGATAATACAAGTCGTTCTGAGATATAACGCTAAATCTTTTAGACTGCCAACTAACGTATGCCTTTCCATGATTGCTTTTTATTAACCCCTACTGTCGTTAGCATAGATGGACAGCCCCCCAAACGAGTTACAATTTGGAGATGTCAAAATGCAGAAATTTAACTATGTGAGAATGGTTTTAAACGACGACGAAAATACAACATAGAAATCCGAAGGCCCATTGGAACAGCGAAAGATGCCTTTCAAAATCGAAGTATATGAAGAAACATTAAAATTTCGTTAAAAACTCAAAAATGAAAAAAAAAAAAAGAAAAGAAAGAATACTGAACGGCGATGTAATGGCTAATCTTCTATATAGCAGTGAATACTGGGCAATTTTCTCGCAAATGAAGAGGAGATTTGAAGCGACGGCGATGTGGTTTTGACTTAAGGATATTGGGAATACCACGGATGGTGTATGTGACCAACGAGGCAGTTTTAATTAAAATGGGAGCAAAAAGGACACTTGTACTTAGAATAAGAAAGAGACAGTTGAAGTTTCTGGGAGGTATAATGAAGAAAGAGGTCTCGGAAAATTTGGCTGTCAGAGGACATATTGAATGCAAAAGGGGCAGAGGGAAACTTGTAGTGTAAGGAAGAAAAATTGTTTCCAGCTTCCAAGGATAGAGCCACGATTGCCCTTATCTTGAAGAGACATGGTACGAAGAAGAAGAAGTAGAAGATCCTTTAGAAAAGAGAACTCTCGACTTTATTAGTATGTCAGTGTTTCAGTATTGGTAAATTAAAGGTTCAGTTGGTATTACTCTTGGTCTTTGCGTCTCTAATTTTTCCACGTTGCATTCTTGTCTTGACGTTTTTATCTTCCTTTTAGTCAATTTGCTTTCAAAAAGGCTGACCCACTTTTTTCCTCTCTCTTCAGTTTAATGTTTTTTTCATTTTCTCACTTTGTCCAGCCTTATTCCCGCCAATCTCTCATCGCCTGAGCCACTTTTTTCCAGAGTTTTTCTTTCTTTTATCGCTAAACAATATTCGTCTGTACTTTTATCTTTCGCCGTTTGTATTTTTTCTTTTGCTTGTTCTCCATTTTATTTTAATCTCTTGAGCGTTTCGTTCTTTCTGTTTCCTGCGATTTGATGTAGGTACACATGAAAAATCCCATTCTTACACCCACGTAAGAGCGACCATAAATGTGCAAGCACATGTACATGTATATGAATATGTCCTCCTATGCACTAGAGATATTTCTAAATATATATGAATTCTAAAGATATTTTCCCATCAATAAATTCAATTTTACTTTGTAAACATTTAGTTTTATTTGTTGCTTTTAAGGCTCTATCGCTTTATATTGAACATTTTAGTTATAAAGACGGCTTGCAATAAAATGTTATATTCTAGAAATGTTTTGGTGAAACGGAATCTTTGTTTTTATACATATTAACATGAACGTTATTTTTAGTGGGCACACGTGTTTGAATTGATGTATCTATTTTTGTTTTTTTATTTTTGTTGTGGTGTCCTCCCTCTAAAGAGTTTATGTCGGACTTTTCCGCCTACTATAAGATTAGTAGGAGAGAAGGCCTTTGGGGGAGGGACAGTCGATTAGATTGAAGATATTGTGACCAAGTAAATGGTTAAATAAATAACAAAAAAATATTACAGATATATCATATATTAAACATAAAGTACAACAGAAGAGTATTACACGACTTGTGGGTGTGTGACGTTTGACCCAGCGTTCAATCTAATCGACTGTTCCCCTCAAGGCATGCTCTCCTACTAATCTTATAGTAGGCGGAAGAGTCCAACATAGACTCTTTAGAGGGAGGACACCACAACAATTTTGTTAAACAGTGAAATTAATATCAACTGGCCTAGATTGAGCTGTCCTTTTTCATACCATGATTCACCCTTTACAAGGCCCGGGGCCACTCGTGGTAGAAGGTTACGTTTGGAGGCCATTTGTGTATATAGGAGTGGAAGATAACGGTTAACCCTAGCCTTGTGATTGTACTGATCGGGGAAACATTCTATTGGGAGTCGGTTTCCTATTAAAGAAAAATGGGTATCCCAACAGGAATCGAATATATCTGTTTTTCACATCAGGGTAATTATTTCTATAGCCGAAGTAAATGATGTTGAATTTTTTATGCAATTAACATTTAAATTATTTTATTATGGGATAAATTTATGTATTATATATTTTTTTTATTAAATAATATATAGATGGTGCGATGGGTAAATTGTCGCCATTTTATATTTTTAATTTTGCGCGTTGTTTGTTTTTTGATGTTGTCAACTGCGCAGTATCGTAGGAACAGTTGGGCACAGTCAATGAGAAAAAGAGCACCATGACGCAATTCATTCTGACTGAAACTTGGAAACGGCATGCTGTACTTCTTAGCATTCACGTCAGAAACTCCAACACAAACGCTTCAGAGTGTTTGGGTGTCAATGACAGTGCAGAGGATTCAGAAAGAGTTAGGTGATTGTGATGATGATTACGAACGTACGGCAGCTAGGAAAATTCACGCTGGTGTTCCCCAACGCTCTATCCTGGGTCCTGCACTGTTTCTGATCTTCATCAACGATCTTCAGTTCTCAAGCAGGCATCCACACACACCGCACTACTACTTATGCTGTCTCAGTAGTAAATTCGGCATTGTTGACAAAATTAACCTCGCCGTTGGTCTCGTAAAGGACCTTCAATCTGTAGTTGACTGGGACAGGAAATGGCTTGTAAACTTTACTGCCTCCAAAAAGAAACTACTCTCATTTACTCACCATTGAGAAACCTCTCTGCCTCCTATGAGCATGGCTGATGCTCAACTTTACGAGAGCGTCTCTCTGCGCCGGCTTGGTCTCATGTTTCCACTGACCTGATGTTGAACAACTACATTGAATCAATAGCTTCATCTACCGCAAGGAAATTTGGTTCTCTGTGTCGCGCCAGAAGGTTTTTTCTCGCCTGAGTCCATTCTTCAAATCTACAAATCAACCATTCGTTCTTGCATTGAATACTGTTGCCATATATGGTCTGGTACCACCGCTGTTCATCTGGATGTTCTTGACATAATCCAAAACAGATATGCAATGTGATAGGTGGCATCTCAACTCCAGCCACTTTCTCACAGAAATAGTTAGGTGAATGTAATGATGATTACGAACGTACGGCAGCTAGGAAAATTCACTCTGTTCGTTCTGATAAGAAAAGAACTCCTGAATTTGTTGGTGAGAGCCTCAGACTCAACACGGAGGCCTACATAAAGAACCTTGAGGAGGTAGTGTTGTCCTAGGTCAAGAGGGTGCCTGCAACCCCTTTGATTATTATGTGTGGGGCGCAGTTGAGCGAGAGACCAACAAAACCCCTTGTAACACCAAAAATGAAATGAAGGCAAGGATTATGTCATCATTCACTAACTTAAACAAGGTGATCATGCAGAAAAGTTGCAGGAGATTCCGAAGTCGTCTGTGGGCCGTGATTGAAGCCAATGGCGTTTTTATTGAATAAATTTACTCTTTACTATTTCAAGATATTTTTGTGTAATTTTGGTAAATATATCTGTTAAAATGAGTTACCTGTGTTATTTTCATTTTTGCGTAATTTAGACGACAGTTTATCCATCGCACTTTGTGTGTATATATATATATATATATATATATATATATATATATATATATATATATATATAACAACATCGTTTACTCACTTTCGTTTATTATAAATATATATATATATATATATATATATATATATATATATATATATATATATATATATATATATATAATTTGGGAAGCAATTTTAGTTTTATACATGTTTCATTGAATGTAACGAACAAAGAAATTTTTAGAAATTTCTATATAGTTTTTCTAGTGTTCTTTCAATTTTCTCTTAGGTGTACTAAGAGAGTGTAGAAACTGTTTATAGTCATCATTGCCCAAGCGTTTTCGGAGAATTCATTACCCATTACTTTGTTAGTATATTTTTCAATGATCATATTCTAATATGTAGTAATAATTCTAAGCTGTGTTGTATAGTAGTAGTAGTTATTCAATGTCGGGGTGCATTCAGAACACTCATAAAACGTTCCAGCTCATTTCAATGCAAGTAACATTGAGGAGTGACCGAAACCGCTTCATAAAAAGTGCTTCCATTATCTTTAAACGTCTTTTACAATAAGCTGTTTTTAGAATGACAGTGTTATCTACAATAAATTTTATGGGATCTGGGAGTTTTGTATGAGTATTTAAGTGCTTCCATATAGAACTAAGATCAGGTGTATTGTCAATATTTTACTATAAAACACGGCATGGAAGCGTGTGTTATGGTATCCTCGACATCAAACGCGAACGCATCCCTTTTATATTCGTCATTCTTCTATCTCCCGCAACAGAATCAGTGTATCATGTTGACGTCTCTTCATCTATATTCTGAAAAAAGTCTTTGCCTATAAGACAGGCTCTACAAAATCCTATTTTGATACTGAAATTGAAATTTGATGCTAGGTAATTCCACTTCCGAAGTCAAGAATATTGCAATAAAACGAGAAAATAAAAAATCGAAAAAAAAGAAAAGAAAAAGAAAAGAAGACTATTCTTATTACTGTGGCTCAAAAAACCAATTTCCTTAAGTTTAACTATCTGAACTTTAACCACGCTATCTTCTCATGGGGCACTTCAACGTGGTATAATGGTTAGCAAGCTTGTCTCAGGGGTAGTGAGTTTGATCCTCACTGATCCTCATACTTTCGGCCTTGTGCCACATCTCAGCTACGCTTGGAATATCGTTGGGCACCTCGAAGTGGTGTAATGGTGAGCAAACTTGTCCCCCTAGAACAATTACGACTGAATAGCGAGTTCGATCCTCACTGGGTGACCCATACTTTAGGCCTTGTGCCACATCTAAGCTACACTTAGAAAAGCACCTTCTTATAAGTTGTGATGAAGTTAATCACAAACCTTTAAATGGAGGAAGGCTATTTTTATAATAATCTTCACAGCTCTCATTTTGCGTTTCATCAAAGCGGATAAGGGAATACTTTTTACAGGAATTTGAATCCCAACCGACGTCTGGAGCGTTTCGTTATGGCAAGAGTTTTCAATCGATCAACATAAACCGGACAAGTGTTTATCCATCAAATGTTTGTATTGGTTCATAAGGCAAGAATAAAATACATGGATAAATCGAAATAAAAGAAATGAAAGGGAATTGAGGAATTGAAGATAAGAAAAGAAAACAGAAGGAAAAAAGTAAAGAAATAAAAAAAAGAAAAAAAGGGTAAAGAAAAGAAATTAAGAAATTATTGATATAGTGAAGGAAACAGAGCGAAAATGAACAAAGAAAGAAAGAAAAATAAAATAGTTGAAAAGAATAGAAGAAAAATAAGTCTGATTATGAGAGGAGAAAAAAAAGAAAGAAAAAAAAAGAAAGAAAAAAAAGAAAGCAGGTTAAAGAGAATAAAAGAAACAAACAAATAATTAAGTGAGATAGGAGAGAAAAAAGCAAAGAGAAGAAAAGAGATAAGTAGAAAGAAGGAACAAACAAACAAACTAGAAATAAATAACAGAGAGGATCAATGTATGAAACATGGGACGTTTGAAAAGAAAGAAAGAAAGAAAGAAAGGTTAAAGAGAATAAAAGAAAGAAACAAATGATAATGTAAGGTAGGAGAGAAAAAAAAAGTGAAAAAAGAGGTATCCAGAAAGCAGTTACAAACAAACAAACAAGAAATAAATAATAGAGAGGACGAATATATGAAACCTGGGTCGTTTGCAAAGAAAAAGTAGGAAAGAAAGGAAGAAAGAAAGAATGAATGAAAGACAGAAAGCCTTTAAAAGAGGAGTATGTAACTAAGAGACTTATCAAAGGTCCATTGAAAAATATTCCCACATACTCAGTAGCAGCGAGTGGTTTATATTTTATTTTTCGGTCGTCTGCTGTTCGTCCGATCGAGAAAGCTAGGACGAACGGCGGCATTGAGAGTGAAGCAACGATTTGTAATTGAACAAAAGCAGACGAAAGAAGGGAAGAAGCCAAACGCATAAACCACGGTTCACCACACGTAAACTGTATATATACAAGCATTCGTTGCGGTTATATCCTTTCTATTGGTTTATTGTTGCCAGTGATTCCAAGAGGAGGGAGGAATTCATTTGACGTAGAATAAAACGAATATTGACCAGCAATCATATCAATCATAATCAATATTAAGCACCCCTACAAACATTATAATCAGTAAGATCAAGATCAGCATTATAGGTTTCATTTCAACAATCATCAACATTAATGGGTTGGAACAAGATTTCGTAGGTGGCATTTGAACACGTGATTTCGTTTCACATATGTTTAAATTTAATGATTTGTTTTTTACGGCTTATCAACCTTAAAGTAAAAAAATATTGATTGTAAGATAGATAATAATGATTTACTGATACAAGTTTTACAAATTAACCGATAGCTGGTGGGTGAAGTGGTAGATTCATACCTTTCCCAAGGGTATTTATCGCAGAAATGAATATAACGAACCCGACTGAAATTGGAACTTGGATCTCCGATTTCCAATTCTGAGTTGTTATCAATTACACTACCCGGATATCCAAGATTACGCTACTTGGTATTCCCAAGTGATCCCCTATCTAGGTACTGGCCATGCTCGATGTTGCTTAACTTCATTACGACTGAAATTTATGATATTTATATATATGAAACTACTTCTCTCTCTCTCTTTCTCTCTCTCTCTCTACATATATATATATATATATATATATATATATATATATATATATATATATATATATATATATACCCGGTAAAAATAAATTTCGGTCGAGAAATTTAGAGAGAAAGTGCGAATTTGTAAACAGTCACTGCTACTGCTGATATGAATCGAGCACTCTGACTGACTGGCATGTTTAGTCAAAATAAATACGTAAAAATTCACCTTCCTCTCTGCCGAGTGCCGATAGATTCGGGGAAAAATCTCCGACTGATGGCAAATCAGTTGGCTTTCGATCCTGGCTTGAGACAATCGGGTATCTAGTTACACTGATGAGCTGTGATATATATATATATATATATATATATATATATATATATATATATATATATATATATATTTCTAAAGAAGTATATATACTGTATACTCATCTTGACAAAATCCAAAGAAGGATCTGCAATGTAATCGACCCTGACTTGGCATCTCGACTTCAGTAACGTTCGCACCGACGTGACGTGGCTTCCTTCTGTCTTTTCTACAATTATTTTCATGACAACTGTTCTGACGAGCTTTTATCCTTGGTGAGTGAAGTACGTGAATCTAAGCGTGCTACTAGATTAACATCTAGGTCCCACCCTTTTCCTATTGATTTAGTTAAATGTAACCGTCACTTCTACCCCAATAGTTTCTTTTCTCGCACTTCCTGCTGGTGGAACTTTCTTCAGTTTCCTTGCTTTCCTGATAACTACAATCTTCAAAAATTTAAATACACCGTCAATTGATATCTTCTAGAAACCCATATATATATATATATATATATATATATATATATATATATATATATATATATATATAGCATTTCCGATAATATAGACAACGCCATCTCTCTACATCCGTTTGCTCACATACTCGGGTTCGGTGACTTTAATGTCCACCATACTATGTGGTTTAAACACTCTGTAACTGACCTTCCTGGCACACAAACCCTTAGCTTTTCAATCACTCACGCAAATGATTGACGTTCCTACACGTTTCTCCAGTAACCCTGTCGGTAACACTTCCCTTCTCGATCTCTGTTTTATCTCCATCCCTAAATTATATCGCGCTACGCAGCTCTGCCGACTTGGCCACTCTGACCACATTATCTGTTAACATCTGATTCCACTCCCCTTCCAGCCAACCTCCTACCATCAGAATATCTTTCTGTTATCAACGCGCAGACTCGGACTCGTATTGTGGTTTCCTTCGCGACGTCCCTTGGAATGTGGTTCTTAATCATCCCGTTCCAAAAGGTGCGTCTGAGATCTCTCCTTGTTAAAAGCCTTCATCGAAGCTTTCATCCCAGCAAGAAAATACAAAGTTAAATCGCGCTCATCACCTTGGTTCTCAGCTGCTTGCTCGGCTGCTATAGCCTACAGGAATCACTTCTTCCGTCTGTATCGGAGCGACATCTCTGATTGCAACATACGTCTCTTTGTCTATGCAATGAAGCAAATATACTATTTGCTGATAGAATGAAGCAACGTACTGCATCTCGCAAGTCTGGTTCTAAAGATCATTGGCGGCTCTGCAAGAATGTGCTGAGCAGCAGCAAATCCACAATCGCTTCTCTATTCAATCTATTCGAAATCCTAACTTCCACATCAGATAAGGCTGAATGCTTTGCTTGGAAATTCGCATCCAACTCACCATTCCGGAATACCTACACCTGATTTTCCCCCTAGAACTGAGTCTCCATTGAGTGAGATGAGCAGAACCGCGTCGATGGTATTGGGAATCATCTCTAAATTAGACTCCCATAAAGCAACTGGTGGAAATGTGCTCCGATGCTGGCTCCAGTTCTTTTCAAACTATATAACTATTGCCTCTCTGACTCTTGCTTTCCAGCCTATTGGAAGTTCTCATTTGTTGTCCCTGTCTTTAAGAACTCTGGAGACCCTTCTGACCCATCTAACTACCATCCCATCACTCCTACCACTTTTCGGCAAAGTCTTCGATGTTTTAATCAATGCCGAAGTGGTTAAGCACCTTACATCCCATGATCTACTCTCTGACAAACAATATGGTTTCCTCTTTGTCCGGTCTACTGCTGACGTGCTTACTCACTGAATTTGTATACCAAGCTCTTGATAATAACGGCGAAGTTCGATCTGTGGCTCTAGATATCTCTAAGGCGTTTGATAGAGTTTGGCATGCCAGACTTCCACGAAAGCTTCAGCAATACGTTATTACGGGACGGTTATTTCATTTAATCCAATCATTTCTGTCAAACCGTGAAATGTAGGTCGTCTTAATCGGGTTCTCCTCCAGTTCCTTTCATTCGAACGCTGGTGTTCCCCAACGCTCTATCCTGGGTCCTACACTGTTTCTGATCTTCATCAACGATCTTCAGTTCTCAAGCAGGCATCCACACACACCGCACTACTACTTATGCTGTCTCAGTAGTAAATTCGGCATTGTTGACAAAATTAACCTCGCCGTTGGTCTCGTAAAGGACCTTCAATCTGTAGTTGACTGGGACAGGAAATGGCTTGTAAACTTTACTGCCTCCAAAAAGAAACTACTCTCATTTACTCACCATTGAGAAACCTCTCTGCCTCCTATGAGCATGGCTGATGCTCAACTTTACGAGAGCGTCTCTCTGCGCCGGCTTGGTCTCATGTTTCCACTGACCTGATGTTGAACAACTACATTGAATCAATAGCTTCATCTACCGCAAGGAAATTTGGTTCTCTGTGTCGCGCCAGAAGGTTTTTCTCGCCTGAGTCCATTCTTCAAATCTACAAATCAACCATTCGTTCTTGCATTGAATACTGTTGCCATATATGGTCTGGTGCCACCGCTGTTCATCTGAATGTTCTTGACATAATCAAAAAAAGATATGCAATGTGATAGGTGGCATCTCAACTCCAGCCACTTTCTCACAGACGTGATGTGGCTTCCCTCTGTCTTTTCTACAAATATTTTCATGGCAACTGCTCTGACGAGCTATTTTCACTGGTGCCCTGGTGGAGAGATAGCAAAAAGACATAATTTATAATGAACTACAAAGGACAGGAAATTCTGGCGAACCACAATCGTTTTTGTAGTTTTCTATCGTTATCTACAGAATAACAATTAATATTATAGTTTTAATGATACGGTTTTATTGTGCCTAGCATTACTGAATTTCGCGTTTATTGTGCAAATTGAATGCTTATATTAATACTGCGTCGAACAAGTCTATCGGAACTATTTTGTCAATGGTATTTGCTCACTATGGGGTTCTGTGCTATACTTTGTCAATTCACTTAATATTTAAAAGCTTTTCATTATTATTATTATTATTATTATTATTATTATTATTATTATTATTATTATTATTATTATTTCCTTTGGTTTCTGGTGTGTACACATTTCTTTCCGGATCCCGCCCAGAAACCTAAAGTCAGAAATGGCATCATGACATTTTCTACTGACCAATTAAAAAAAAAAAACAAAAACCAAAAACCAAAAAAACACACACATATTTTACATAGATAAAGCCCTTCGTAAGGTGTGGGCTGTACTTATGGGGACAAGTTTTTGTATTTCTCTAAGGCATGGCTTTCCAGGAATCCATTCAATGAGTCTACTGGAATCTTTTCCAAGCAAATCAAGGGCTCCAACTACAAGAAGGATTGTTGATGTTGCCATGTGCCACATTTTTTAGATTTGTTATTATTATTAATATTATTATTATTATTAGGTTGGTGCAAAAATAATGTCGTTTTTTGACGTTCAACTTCATGTGAGAAAACGACATTATTTTTGCACCAACCTAATATTATTATTATTATTATTAGTTCGGTACCTGTCGTTTTGCTAACTGCAAGATGATCAAATTTTACATCTTAATTATTTGTTTATTTAAAATATATTCAGTTTTAAATGCAGGAGTCATAAAAATGACTTCAAATGTCTGGCAAAAAATTCTTTCCCGTTACCCAGAGGTTGTTGACATACAGAAAGAGAAATTAGCCCTTACGACACAGATGCCCATTTCTGTTTCATTCAAATTGTGTATTTGCATATGTATATTTTAATTCCATGACAGTGCTAAAACATTTCTAGAAATTTTTTAAAAAAAGACTTAAAAATAATTTTATTTACTACGGAATAATTTCAGAAATATAATGAAAATCATACAATTATCTGACTTTTTAAAGTTTAAAAAATTAAATTTTTCCCTCATCTCCAGCTTTATAATTTTATTGTTTAACCCAAGGTAGAGGTTTTCCAGACTGCCTAGGAGGGGAATGTAATATTTCCAATGTCTTATTTCAAACTTGGTCACATTTTGCGTGTATGTGTGTGTTTGTGCGTGCGTACGTGTGCTTGTGTGTACATCAAATGGCATATATATGTCATAATCGCATACAAAGTCACACGAACGCAGTACACGATGGACAGAAAATCAGCTCTCCTTTTATAATATAGATGCTAAAATACTAAAGCTATTGTGTAATAATTTACAGTAATGTAATAACTACATTTTCATAACCTGCAGTATTGTAATAACCTACAGTATCATGTAAACATCTGAGGAAAAAGTCGAACAATCCGCTTTATTGCAAAATTTGCATTATTGAAGCGCCCTGGACACTATGAGATATATCTGCATGCCCGTTTTATTGCGCTCTACAGCTATTGCCCTTTCATATAAATTAAATGCGTGTGGCAATCCCCAATTAAGCAAGTTAGTGATCACCGACATTATGCCAACCACATTCACTCCCGTCTTGGTATATTTTAAATTTAAGATATGTAAATTCTTTTTGTTATAGTACTATATAGCTATAGTATAGTGCTATAATAACCGTAGTGCTATATAGTACGCCCAGTATATTCAGTCAGTTAAATGCCATACGTCATACACGCATGAGCGATCATTTCCCTTCCGATTCATGACAGACTAGGCAGATGATTTTTCCTGGAGTAGGTTGCCGTTTCTTTTTGCGGTAGACTGGTTGCTACCTAAGGCTATAGGAGCCGATCTGTTCTGCTATACAGCCCATAACTTAGCTGGGGGAGAAGAAATGGATTCATACCTTTCCCAAGAGTATTTGTGTGTAAGTGAATGTAACGACCCGACTGGAATTCGAACTCCATTACACCATAATGCACATCCCCAGTATACTACAGTATAGTAAAAATATAACTTTTATAAGCACTGGAAAAAAAACAAATCGTTTAACTATTTTTATTGCGATATTATCTTCATTACACTGGTCTGGAATGAAGTCCGCAATATCTTCGTGCTACGCCTGTATGTGTCTTGTAATCAAAGACTCTTTTTTAAATATTCATCGATTGAATACATGTCTATCATCACCAGCCTCTTTCTTTAAAAATCGGTGGACATTCTGGGGAGAGAAAATAATGTCATCCTTCCTGGCATGCAAATTGGCGCCATCTGTTCCATAAAAATTTCCGGTCATAAATGTCGTCATTATTTTTCCTTCCGTTCACCCATTCAATTTTTTCGATCATTCACAAGATGACTGAAATTTGGTCAAGTACTGCTTCTTTATCTACTCTGCCATCTCTTTCCGTTCGGTCCAGAGTCCCCTTTGGCAATTTTCATTCGAGTCCATGTTACAATATTCCTTATTAGGAAACATTCACTAACTACCATCACCTTTTATTTTGTGCAATTTCCTGTGCGTCATTTTCGTAATCGGCGCCATTTTCGTTCAGTTAGACCAATATAGTTAAATTATGACATATCGAATAAAAAAAAATGTAGATGCATTTTAGAACGTCTTACATCTTAAATTCTGTTTTCGTCTTCGGCGTCGTGAGCTCGGCTGAAGAAATGATTCAGAATTTATGTCTTGATTATGGAATGTGAATTCATGGCGGGATTAAATTATCAGCTCTCTCTTACATTTTCGTTTTTTTCATTCATGAATTCATAAATAATGTGTATTAAGGCAGAAATCATTCATTAATAAAATTTTGATTAAAGATGATAGACAATGAATAAAAAAAATTCAATCAATTCCTCTAACTTACGTACAAGAGAACGCATTTCTGAGTCCAATCAATGTAATTATTGTCCAGACCTTTGTGATCTAGCGCTTTTGATCGCACTTCTGGCCATTATCAGGGTCAGAGGACAACCCACTATGGAAGTTTGCTTTTTTGTTTTTGTTTTATTGTCAAATTTTAATTTCGTGACTAAATTTCCCGTGTTTGGTTATCATTTTTTAAAATTCTCCCTTCTATTTTCGGTTTAATCCAGTCAAATGCCGTACATGATATACGCTTGGACGATTATGTCTCTTTCGATTCATGACTGACTAAGAAGATTTACCAGAGTAGGCTGCCGTTTCTTTCGGCGGTGGAATTGTTACCAACCAAGGCTATAGGGCCCAGTCTGTCCTGCTATAAAAACAATAGCTTGGGTGGGGTGGTGTTAGTAGATATAGATTCATATCTTTCTCAAGGATATCTGCGCATAAGTGAATGTAAATTCGAACTCGGCTCATTCCGAGCTGTTATCTATTGCGTCACGCCGCACGTCTATGATAAGACAGTAACGCATAAGTGTTGTTTGTTCATGACTCATTCAAGTTTTTGGTTTTACCAAAACTTGAAAGAAAAAATATAAATTAATTCTTGTCTTGTTTATTAAAGCAAAATTATTTCTTCGAATTAAAAAGAAAGTAATACAATTAACTAAATTTAAGTCCTTCAACCATCACTTTTCATTCACTTTAAAAAGAAGCGCTTAGGTTTTTTGCATTTTTGCTTGCATGTGTGTGTGTGTGCGAGCATGCGTGCTCCATTTATTAAAAATACGACTTCTATTGGTGAAAAGCAAAAAAAAAATATATATATTTAAAAAAAAATTACTGGCTTTTAAAATGAATATAACAGAATTTTAATCTTGAGCCCTGATATGTATGTAGGGGTATGTGTTAGTATTAATATAACTTATCTGTGATTCTTGAAAAAAAAAAGAAAAGAAAAAAGAAGCATGCATTACAATGATACTCATCATGTATAAGGCTCAAAGCCACTCGAGGTAGAGGATTGCAGAGTAAGAGGCACGACCAAGGCAAGGTGATAATGCCACCATGACACAAGGGGCCATTGGAAGTGAAAGAGAAGGAAAATATTTTTGAGGAAACCGGAAGCTCAACAAGAAATTTCGTAGAAAATATGCGTTCTCCGACAGAAGGTTAGCAAGGTCCAAGCAACAAATCTTTGACTATCTTTCCCGAAATATACCACTCAGCTACAGAGAACCAGACGCTTCTCTGTAGCTGAGTGGCGTATCACGCCAGATTCATAGGTCACGGAATCGATTACTGTCGGAGATTGAAAAATTTCTATAAGATTTCTCGAACATCCAGGCGGTCAATGTAATTAATACTCTTCATTTAAAAAAATAAAACAGAGCATTTACTTAAATAAATTGTATCTATTAAAAATAACATATAAACAGAAAATATATTAAATAATTGTCGGACTTAATCCATTTCATAATATGTTGTCAATGCTTACGTTAAGGTACGTTTCGTGAGCAGATATGATCTGCGAAGATTTGTTGTTTATAAACAGCAATTTGGACTTTGCTAACCAGACGTTTCTATATAGTTAAGTGGTATAGCAGGTCATATCAATTAACTGTTATGTATAGGACACAAGTTCAATATATATATATATATATATATATATATATATATATATATATATATATATATATATATATATATATATATATATGTATGTATATATATATGAGTCAATTAAAATAAAAGTAAATACAGAAAATATGCTTATTAATAACTCGTTTAAATTCTGCCTTTGACTGCATCCGATCGATATCAAATCACTTCCTATTGACAATATTCTATAATTATTTGCAAATATTGATTATCACTAAACGTAATTGCTGTCATTAATTAAGTATGCCATTATGGCCGACGGAAATAGTGCAGACAGACCAAGGTAAACGATTCACACACACACACACATGTATGTATATATATATATTTTTGTCATCCACAGACAGACTGTTTCGCTGTTTCACAGCTCATCAGTGTGGCTAGACGTCCGGTTGCCTCTAGCTAGGATCGAAACCCGACGGAACTTCTACCACTAAGCCGTCGGCTCACGGCAATGATGAAGGTAAATTTTTAGCGTGTTTATTTTTAGATTTAGATAAACACACAGTGACTGACAGTGACTCAATTCTGCCGAAGAGTCATGCAGTATTAGCTTAAATAGTCACTGTTTACAAACTCACACCTCAAACCAAAGAGCTCAACCGAAATTAAATTTTTTAGGAGCCAATATTTTTGTCATCCACAGACAGACTGTTTTGCTGTTTCACAGCTCATCAGTGTGGCTAGACGTCCGGTTGCCTCTAGCTAGGATAATGGATCATAATAATAGTAATTAAAGTCAAATGATTTTTAAACGTATCTGGCCTTCAAAAAGACCAAAATCAACAACAAACGCAAAATTGATTTGTGTTCTTACACAATATGGAACCAATCCTATGCCACTTGTTAGGAACACCTCCAAGCGGATATGTAGAGCTCGGTCCTCATTCTGAAGTGTATGACAAAAACAGATTATAATTGCCAAACAGTTACTGGTCTTACTACGCTCTTGGTTCAGATTTATTCAAATAATTTCTCTACAATTTTTTTTTTTTAAAAAGAAGGAATTTTAGTTTGATTTTCATACAAACGAGCGCCTCACCATGGGCTAAGGGTTAGTGTTCTGGTTTTTCAGATTATTACCACTGTAAAGGGATTTCCAACCTGACCCCATACTTGTAACTTTATGCCAAATTAAATTAACATTAGTAAATATGAATACAAGTTTTATAGCATATTAAATGTTCTCCCGCCTTTACTGATCACTAAAACCCCCAAAATGTGTTTATAAGATACTTTTGTATATTGGTACTTAAAACGCAAACACGTTGAGAAAAGAAAAGAAAGAGAACACATATGTAATCACATGACTAACTGAGGTCGGTAAGAGGCTTAAAAATTAAATATATGATTCTCTGGAAAATCCTCAAATTACAAATTCATAATTTTAATTCTAATAAATCTTTCAAGGGTTCAGGCAATGTGATGTGAATAAGGTATTTTTTTTATCTCCCATCATCGTCTTAAATTATTTCCTAGGACGGTAAGACGTATTCGGATGGCCAAAGACGCATTCCAAAAGCAAGACAGAGTTCGAGACAGGAGGGCTTTGTTGGTAACAAAGAAAAAAGTGCTGAACTGCTACGTGATATCTGTCTTCCTTTACGACAGCGAATGTTGGACGGTCTCCTCAAAGATGAAAAAGAGACTCGAGGAAGCAGAGGTGTGGTTCTACCGAAGGATGCTGAGGATACCGAACATGTGAGCAACGATGAGGTTTTGGAGGGAATGCAAACAAAAAGGAAACTAATACTTAACACCAGGAAGAGGCAGCCAAAATTTCTGGGACGCGTAATGAGAATGGAGGGCTTGGAAAATCTGATACTCACAGGGCGGATAGCGGGGAAAGTGATACAAGGGAAAGCAATGCGTGATATACTTATCAGGCTTAAGCAAGTGGATGGCAGAACAGAGTCTTGGAGAAATAAAAAAAGTCAAAGCTTATTGAGGGACAGCAGGAAATGGGGAGAGCCATAATCGCTTACGCCCTAAAGAGACACGGCACATAAAAGAAGAAGAATTCTAATGAATAATCTTCTGGTCGGCAGTTTACTTATTAAACTTGCCTTTGTCTGTCAAATTAGCAGAGAAAACGGCGATGATAGACTTAATAATACACTAGCTAACTATCGCACAACGGAAAGAGGCCATAAATATTTATTGAGCTTACCTTCTAGTCCAAAGCCACGAAAATTAGGCATCTGCCGAGATTCAAATTCACTACACTAGCAAACAATCTGTAGGTTTTATTTCGTTTGGCTTGTTTTATGACATATCAACTTTTACAGGTTATTTAATGCAGAATTCTGTCATTTTGATAGACAATACAAATCTAGAGGTTGGGTGAGATTTAAAAACTTACAGGTTTTGTTTGTACGTTTTTGACAAATAGGCAGTCATGGGTTGGGCGAGATTTAAAAACTTACAGGTTTTGTTTATACGTGTTTGACAAATAGGCAGTCATGGGTTGGGCGAGATTTAAAAACTTACAGGTTTTGTTTGTACGTGTTTGACAAATAGGCAGTCATGGGTTTGGTTTACACGAGAGTCAAAGAGTTAAACAGAGGTTTTGGTTTGTATGATAATCAAGAAGGTTGACACAGGCTTTGGTTT
>OZ038483.1:55131054-55138554 GCA_964036315.1 Acanthosepion esculentum | reverse complement strand
TAAAATAGAATTCATTCTAACTAATAAATATTAAATTATACTATAAAATTAAAAATGACCAATTTAAAATTTAAACTATATTAAGTTTAAAATTATAAAATTATTTAAAGAATTTAAACTGAGGAAGAATACATATGTTTTTCATGTTTTTCTATTTACATTATTCGGACTATTGTTCTCATCTTTGTCGCCATATTTATTACTACGTTTCGGCCGTTGTACGCTCTGGCCTTCTTCAGGTGGTTGGGACGTCGAACTGAACCCTTTATTTCGCTCACTGTGGTAGACTGTTCCATTTCCACGTGCCATGTATAATGGATGTCAGTTATCAGTTATCTCCTGTTAATTTCCTTCTGAAAGTTCTCCACTGCCTTAACCGTGTATTGAACTCACACTCTTTGGGTCCTGTCACTGGATCTAACCAACGCCTTTATCCACTGTTCTATTTATTTTGTTTTAACCGACAGTCGATCGGCCTTGAAACTCCGTGCTATTACAATTTTTTGTTCAACTGATAGAATGTTTTCCAAAAGCTTGACGAACAGTTCGAGGATCTCGGTGGCAGATTTTCCCGTTTATTACGCAAAATTTGACACAGACCAATTATTCGAATTTTTCAATCATCGTAAAGATTGCAGTTATAAAATATCGTGAAGTAATTGAACACAAGTACTTTTGTGTTTCAAATAGACGGACCTGGATTATTATTCTGTTTGGGAGAAAAATTCACCCGAGACATGCTTATTACAACCAACCCTTTCATTAAATATTAATGAAATTTCCTCCCATGTACTTAATTGGAGGAAATTTCTTTCTTTAAATATTTAGGAAATTTCTTCCCACTCTTTAATTAGAGGAACGAAATTTCTTGAATATTAAATAAATGTGGGTGGTTGGAATTTTCTCTAAAACGAATGGCCGTTCCGGTTCATCTATTTTAATCTCAAAAGTATACCCGGTCATTGACGCTGTTATAACGCAACAAAACAAAAACACATGAGATTAAATCTGGTGCATTAACTCTGGTTCGTTTACCAGTGAAATTTTATCATAGTGGTTGTGAGGAGCCATTACACTCAGTTACCTTAGACGATACGCTAGGGAAGAAAATGAAAGGTCAAGTACCGCGTTATTGGGTTAACGCTACACCGCTGTTTCTTTGGTGACCCGGCAAAAAATACTCGGACATTGTTGGTTAAAATTTATAAAATTTTTTCTCTTAAAAACTGACTAGATCAGAATTCAAACTCGGCTTGCCGATTCCACGTAGCGCGGCGATTCCACTTGCTGCATATCCATGACA
The DNA here is from genome assembly GCA_964036315.1 of Acanthosepion esculentum. NCBI lineage: Eukaryota > Metazoa > Mollusca > Cephalopoda > Sepiida > Sepiidae > Acanthosepion > Acanthosepion esculentum. The sequence continues at coordinate 55,137,251 of OZ038483.1, read as the reverse complement.
AGAACATTAAAACGTGTGACAATTCAATCCTTAATTCTAAGTGGCAAAAACGGAAATGTTTGAGAATTGACGTTACTCTAATAAAGGAAATTAATATCAGAAGGTAATTATTTTCATTGGCTAAATTTCAGAATGATCAAACCTATTTAAGTACAAATTTCGTGGATTCAACCAAAACAAACGACTGGCAAGGTAACCAGGTGGCGATTGCTCCTGGTTGCTTTCACTTGAAAGAAGGGATTTATAGAAGCACGAGACCCACAGTGACACCAGCAATAAACACCGAGGGCGTTTGAGATACATCAGAAGACGGTAAATTTTATCGAATTCAGTAATATGCTTTATTCTCATCGGTTGCATTTGCTAGCCGACTGGATCGCTGGGTTTCATTTAGTAATTATCGAATGGAAAACGTAGAAAAAGCAGCACTAATTGTGTCTGATATTGATTTCCCTGCTGACGCGCAGCTCGGGAAAAATCTCACATTGTTGTAGATTTTCGTGTCTTTCCTTTCTCAAAATTTGTTTTTATTATCTATGACATACGATGTTGGGATAGAACGAAAAATAACACCGCTACCGCGCAACACGGAATAGAAATATATTTTTTTAAAGCAAATCACCCCAAGCAAGGCAGGAGTGCCAGTTGCACGCAAGGGGTTACGGAGAGTTAGAGTAAGGGCAAAGAAGAGTGTCTGGGAAAGGATAAAGAGAAGGACAGGGATGAAAATCAACGCATCAGATGATATCGATTGACATTATATTTGAATATTTGAAGATTATAGCTATCAGGGAAGCAAGTAATTAGAAGTGATTTCCACTGAAGGGAGGTGCGAGATAAGAAGCTGTTGGAGTAGAAAGAGATGGCTACATTTAGCCGTTTCAACAGTGAAAGAGTGGGACCGAGATGCCAACCTAGTAGCACGCTTAAATTCATGTAATTTGAGAACCAGTGAAAATAGCTCGTCGGAGCAGTTGCCATGAAAATACTTGTAGAAAAGGTAGAGGGAAGCCATAGCAGGTCTGTGAGATAGTGACTGTAGACGGGATGCCAAATCAGGACCAATCACGTTGCATATTCGTGTCTGGATTTTTTCGAGGACCTCGAGATGAACATCGGGAGCACCAGACCATATATGGTATTGAATAAGTTAACGAATCATAATTTTTTACATTATGAAACAAGATGAACAGCTTATGCGATTGGATTTTCTAGTTGCAGAAATAGGATTTGAGAGTTGGGGTGATGTTGCGAGGTTAAAATTCATAAGTAAGATCCAGAGAAGAAAAACACATCAAAGGAAGAGGAATAACCGGAGTGTGAGGGAACCAACGAATCAAAGGATTGTTTACATGTCATATATTTAGTTAAAGGATTGTTTACATGTTATATATTTAATTTAAAAAATCGGCATTGACTAACCTACAGGGTTCATATGCCACTAAATCAAAACTACCAAAGGAAGGTAGCAGAAACCTGACTTAAAATTCTCCTAAAGCCGACTTGAAGGACGTTGGTCTACACCATAATTTATAGTATTAAGTAACCCCGTTCTTAGAGGAATAACCGGGGTGTGAGGGAACCAACGAATCAAAGGATTGTTTACATGTCATGTATTTAGTTAAAGGATTGTTTACATGTTATATATTTAATTTTAAAAATCGGCATTGACTAACCGACAGGGTTCATATGCCACTAAAACAGAACACTCAATCAGTCATTTGATGAGCTAGGCTAGTTAATTTCAAGAGGGACGTTTACCCAAACACGTATATCTACTAGAACAGTGTTTTTCCACATGGTCCAAGTGGACCACCGGTGGTTCACATAGCATTTCTACAGAGAATTCGTAGCCATAAAAAAATTGTAGCCACTTCACGAAAATGTATCTAAATTATTCATACTTTGAAGAATTAAAAAATGTAATATTTTGTTTAATTACACACATGTCCATTATATTTGAAAATTTGGAAATTACATAGGTATTATGTATTGCTATATTTATTTTATTTTTTATCATGTTTTAAAGTGTAAATAGACTACTTTGTCTTTTCATTGGTTATTTTAGTGTGAAAATTGAACAGGCTAAAAGTAAAAGTAGGTCCATTTGAATGTTTTGGAGAAAAAATGCTACATGGGCTGAAAAAGGTTGAGAAGCACTGCACAAAAATAACAGCTATACCAATAAGAAACATATATGTACGTGCGTGTACGTGTGTGTGTGTGTGTGTGTGTGTGTGCATATCTGTATGTGTTTGAGAGATGTAGATATATGCGTTAATATATCTCTTATGTATATTTATTCGTACATATATACATAAGGGGACGTAAAGAAATGTTCATGCAATTATACGTGCACATACAGACTATAAGGTTAAGGACGCCCATTCACGTCCTACCTATATAATATACTTGTGTTATTTTGGCGTGCATTATTATAGATTCAAATATTTCATGTTTAGGGTATAAATAACATCAAATTGCAGAGGTGGTAAATGTTAATATTGTAATAACAATTTTCCTGTTCTGTCATTATCTTCCGCTTCTCTCATCACTGTTCCGTATTAAGGTTGCTTTTGATTGTCAATAGGAACAAACGCAAAATGACGCCAGAACGCCCACGACCTATCTATCTATCTATCTATCTATCTATCTATCTATCTATCTATCTATCTATCTATCTATCTATCTATCTATCTCAGCCTTTTCATATCTGTCGATCTAGTGGCCAAGATAACTGCAGATTTACCATCGGCATTTGTGTTTGATGTTCGGGCTCAGGTACAAGGCAGAGGTTTAAGTATCGATTTTTAAGGCAGCTCTTGTAACTTGAGGCAATAGCTATGTCGTTCTACAGAAGGATGCTGAGAATACCATAGACGGGACATGCGAGTAACGAAGAAGTTTTAAGGAAAATGGGAAAAAATGAACACTTATATTTAGAATTAGAAAAAAAATAGTTGATATTTTAAGGACATATAATGAGGAAACGGGGTTTGGAGAATTTGACACTCATATGATATACCGAAGGCAAGAGGAATAGACAGAAACATCAAATAATCTACCTAACCTACCCAAATGGATGTCAGAACAAAAATTGTGAGGTATAGTAAGGGTACAAGTATTGCTTAGAGCTGCAAAAGCCAGGAAGTTGTGGAGGGCCGTGATCGACTGAATCCTGAATGGACATGGCACATGAAAAAATAAACATCACGAATATCACAAAATACAGTACCTACGACCCACGAGTATATCTTGAAAATATACTGAGTTAAGTAAATAACACTGTTATGATCTTCGACGAAAATGAAAAATGTTTTATTAATTTAATATGCAAATAAGAAATTTAAGTAATTAAATTAAATGCATTACTTTACCGCCTAAATTATAACTGATTTTTTCAAGCGTTTGTATTTTTCAATTAACCTCAGAGTATAAATACCAAAACAAAAATTAACTGATTCGAAATGTTTACACCATTTATTGATTTATTTTTTATGACTTACCAACCTTTTGAAAGTTATTTAAAGCCAGAAATTATTTTTAAATTGTAAGAATTTGGGGGAGATTATAATGATTTACTGATATAGGTCCGAATATTTAATCCATATCTAGGGGAGAAGAGGTTGATTCATACCTTCCATAAGAGTATTTGCGCGTAAGTGAATATAACGAAAGCAACTGGAATTGGAACACGGCTCTCTGATTTTCAATTCCGAGTTCTTATCCATTACACCACCCGCATATCCAAGCTTACAGCAACTGGTATTTCCAAGCGGTCACCCAATTAGGTACTGTCCAGGATGAACGTTGCTTAACTTCGGTAATCGTATATGAACTGGTATTTCAACGTGATATGGCCGTAAGCCTTACACCATTGAATTGTGTAGTATGCGATTCCGACCAGAAAATATAAGAGAATTAAATCGATATTAATGTCAATAAGCAACCTGTACTTGGCAACCTGTACTTGGCAACCTGTACTTGGCTCACCTTAAGGGATAGCAATGTAGGCTTGGCACTCGGTTTCACACCGGAGCATCACAAGAGTCAAGTGCATCAGAAGGTTGATCTGGAAGAGAACCTCTTATTCATCAAGTGGAGATCCGGGCCTCAAAGTATGTCAGTGGCCGCTCCGACGCGTAGACATGAGGTCAGCCCAAATGAGGTTTGGATGTGTGCATGTGTAGCAACCGGATGACTGGATAATACATAAGCGTCTCACCCAAGAATAATATCAACGTTCAAAGAAAGCTCCCCAGAATCACACACTCGCACGCTGACATTAATTGATCCAGAAGTGAATAAAGAATCATTTTACGTATGAAAGATTGTCCGTGTTCTTGTCAGACGTTATTATGGTGACATTACAATTATAAGACTTTCCATATGCATCATTAAATTATACATGTTAGGAACGAGGATAATAAATAATGAATTCAACTGAAACAAAATAAACAAAAAATAAAATAAAATAATTAATTTAATAATTACTGAAGTCAAAATATATCGAGTAACACAGTGTGTTGGGTCACTTTTTCTTTCGCCGAATGAGTTTTGACTGCTGGATGCTATGCGTCCCGCTTGACTTTAGTCTTTTCTCAAATTTGCTCTACATTTTTTTCTGGAATTGTCATACCGTTTTATTGTGGAAAGAGATCACTGTGTTGTAGCATACCTACAGACGATAATGGGTATTCCCCCATTCCCATAAATACAGTAGTGAATACTGTACGTGGTTTAGAGTTGAAGATTCGTCTCTAGCTGTGCTGATCAAACTCTCTGCCTCCGGGCAGAGAGGATCCCCAGACGGGGCTATATCAAAGGGCAGAGTTTCGTCTCGAGAAACACCTACATCTGACCGCGTGGGGCGGTTGATAGATATCCTAAAGTTGGAGATTCGTCTACAGCTGTGCTGGTCAAACTCTCTTCGTTTTATTATTCTATTCAGTAACCTTCCCTAGGTTACAACATTTTGGATCTCATCCTCGTATCCAAAATGTTGTAACCTAGAGAATAATCAAGCGAAGGTTGGTAATGAACAATAATACTTAGGACAAGAACAACACATATAAGATTCGTCAGCGGCATGGAGAAGATGTAGTCAATTGCTAGAAGTGAGTCAAGTGAATTCCACAATGAATCTCTAACTGCAGGATATTAACCAACTGCCCCACGCGGTCAGATGTGGCACAAGGCCGAATTTAATGTGGGGTATCCGAGCTCGTAGGCTCGGCCAAAAATTCCCCGTTGACTCCGTCAAAAACGGGGTTGGGTAGCAGTTTCCCAAGACGAGACTCTTGGACATAGCCTCTTTTAAGCTAGTATATGTATAAATTTTATGCTTTACATGTATAAGAGTGTATATATGCGCGTGGATACATATACGTATGTATACATTATACATTCTTGTGTATGTATATATGTACCTGATTGTGTGAGCGTGTACCTTGAGTGACAGATCTGTGTATGCATATACAATTGCATACATATACACGTGAATGCATATATGTATGCATAGGCTATACATGCGTGTGTAGATATACAAGTATCTGTGTGTTTGAGTGTATAGAGCGATAGATTTCTGTTTGTGTGTGTGTGTGTATAGAATGACACATCCATTCATCAAAATATACGAGGGGTAGAGTAAAAGTAAATATTGAATTAGGAAGGTCATCTGTCTTATTAATGGGTTAAGCGCATATGTCTGCTCCTCTGGAACGAAAGGAAAAACTGCAAGTTCGATAGAAGCTAAAAAAGAGGGAAAAATAATGAAGTGATATTAACAAAATAATTCTGTGTCTGTGTGTGTGTGTGTGTGTGTGTGTGTGTGTGTGTGTGTGAGAGAGAGAGAGAGAGAGAGAGAGATCTTCGTCACACATATTCAAGCCATTCATACTTCCTTGTACACAATGCCTATTGGTGTCAACAACATTCATTTCAAACTAAGAACGGAGTAATGTTGCCATATCTGGGCTGGTGCTGGCCAATTCTCACTATCATGACAGAGTTCAAAAGAGATTTACGCGGTCTTGAGAGTGATGAATTATTTTCCACCTTGCAATACCTCTCCCACGGACGAAGCATTACTAGCCATTCACTACTCTGTCGCTATTATAGACAAATGTTCAAACGGCCTACATTCCTTAGTCCCACCAGTTCAGAACTTCACAGCTAGGGCCCGTCATGCCGTGTTG
>OZ038483.1:55108554-55126054 GCA_964036315.1 Acanthosepion esculentum | reverse complement strand
CAACCTCAATCGGTTATTTAATGCCGATAAAATTTTTATTGCTGGTAATATTTTTTTTTCAAAAATGTATTGTTGGTAATAATCTTTTTACAAAGTATTTCTGGTATTAAAACCTATTTTTACACTTTCATAGTGTTTTGACCCCAGTTTGGTGGTTAACTATTTGCCCATAGCTGGGACCCTAACAGGGGCTACCACTCCGGGTCAGGGTGGACCTGGGAACACTAGCAATTAAAAGATGGTTCCACACTCCTCAAAACCTCCTGATCAGAGGCCTTACTGTTGGACGTAGTTTACCGTCTTACCCAGGACGCGGATGTAGTTTATCGTCATACCCAGGACGGAATAATATTAATAAAGGATTTTTGCCAGCATAAGATATGCACTTCCCAGTTATCCAGCTAGTTTTATAGACAGACCAATTTCTCTGTCTCTTGTCCCTTTCTTTTTAAACTCGTCCCTTCCCCTATCCCTTCTCTCTCTCTCTCTCTCATATGTACCATCCTCTGTCAAGTTTCCCTTCTTATCTCCTCACTTCTCGTTATAACGTCCGTCATTATGTGTCTGTTCCCTTCCCTTTTTTTCTGAGATATATGTTCACCTCCAACCTTCACCCAACCACGTCCAGGATTCGTTTAAGTCGTTTTTCATTCCTACCTGGCCGTCTTTACCTGGCGGCTGCTATGCTTGTGCTCCGTGTTGTTGCTGCTGACGACCGTTCATCAACAGGTGAATGTCTCATTTGCCCTTGCTGTCAATTGCTCGGAATGTACATACGGTATGACTCATATATTGATCCCTGGGACACACATGTTGAAGATGACTCGACATTCAATTCAGTAATAATAATAATTATAATAATAATAATAATAATAATAATAATAATAATAATAATAATAATAAGTTTGAAGTCATGATGTTTTCCCGTTGTTACTGACTCGCCCGCCAGATATTATTAATGAAGTCCTTAATGTTCGGCTAGTCATATTTTTCACAGTAACAGCCACACAATTTTAAATTGAATGAGACGCTATAAACTTTTTTCTTTCTTTCTATTAGAGATTGTCGCTGTCGGGTCTCAGCTCGTTATGCTAAGCACAGATAGATAGATAGATAGATAGATAGAAAGAGAGAGAGAGAGAGAGCGTGAGGGAGAGAGAGAAAGAAAGAGAGAGAGTGATTGATTGATTGATTGAATATGTTTGAACAATTACGTCATTCTAATATGCGACCGATCTTCCAGAGATTATTTGCAAAATGTTGATCACAAGCAACTTCTTTTGTAAGTGAGGTCTTATAATACTTTGTATTATCATGTAGTGATTAGTTTTTCTTTGAAATTTTTACCGGGCGTTTTCAGGGAAGAATAGCTCCAATGTTCATGTGTAATTATTGCCCATTAAAATGGAGAAGACGTTAACGGAAATGTTTTAAGTTTGCTTTGGTTTGTATTACGACACATCAACTTTTCCCATGTTATTTAATGCCCGATTCTGTCGTTTTGATAAATTAGGGTGTAATTTGCTTTTTAAGCCCCGCGCTAAGTATTTTTAAAAAATTTCCCAAATAGTTATATTTAGCTGTAAATGTACATACTTAATTCGAAAATAACAAAGAAATTTTGATAAAATCTACGGTCTGGAGTTATCGACAATAAAAGTTCGGACTCAATCGCGTCACGGCAGCAATTACTGGTGTTGTTTGCATATATTTGCTGCGGAATAATCCCACAATTGTCCTGATTATTGCGCACGCAATGAGTCCTCAATTGCGCAGTAATAGAGACAAGTAAGAGCAGTAAAAAGGTCGTTAACAAGGTAATCTTCCGCGCAAATCTAATCAGCAGGGAACGTATGCAAACAGCTCCAGTAATGGCTGCTGTGCAGTAACGCGAATGACTCCGAACTTTTATTGTCGATAACTCAAAAACGGTAGATTTTATCAAAATTTCTTTGTTATTTTCGATTTAAGCATGTAAATTTACACATAAATATAACTATTCGGAAAGCTTAAAATGCAAATTACCCAATTAGGAAGGTAGACACAGGTTTGGTTTGCCCAAAATTTCAAAACGGTAGACACAAGTTTTGATGGTACAATAGTCAAACGGTAGACATAGATTTAGTTTGAACTGGAGTCGTTAAAAGACTGATTTGTTTTGCGCGAGAGTCAAAAAGGTAGACACAGGTTTGGTTTGCCCAAAATTTCAAAACGGTAGACACAAGTTTTGATGGTACAATAGTCAAACGGTAGACATAGATTTAGTTTGAACTGGAGTCGTTAAAAGACTGATTTGTTTTGCGCGAGAGTCAAAAAGGTAGACACAGTTTTGGTTTGTACTAGAGTCAAACGGTAGACACAGGTACAGTATACGTGACCCCTTTTAGGAGGGCGCTTCTCTGCACGAGGATGTAGTAGGTATATTCTTGACCACAGCCAACAAAACTAAATATGTTCTGGTAAAAAACAGGACAGATAGAGATGCTCGTTCAACTTTATCTAATAAAATGCAAACCACAATACATTAATGCCAATCTTTTGTCTCCGTAGACAATAGAACGGCACTAAGAAATTTCACTAATGCACAGGCGTTAGCCTTAGTGAAGCGTAACTTGGCCCTGTAATGCCGAATCAACAGAATAACCCACTCGGATACAGTCCAAAGGATAGCGAAGCGATATTTTTAGCATCAACTTGGATGCAGGAGTTTTACAACTAGCTCCATTCCCTGGTTTGCATTCAGTTGTTCGTTTCTTAGACGGATTGTCAGCTTTGGCTAAAAAAGCCTTGTCTCATCTACTATTTACCTATAACTGCTGAAGTTGAGCGTGGAGATGGTTTCTAAAGGCAAGTGAAAAATAAATGAATGCAAAATGCCCCAACTGGAATTTGATCTCAGTTCACCGATTCCATTTGTCGTAACGTCATACCGTTATACCTCTCGCGCTTCCACAAAACCAAATATATTACCAGTCGCTATCACAATCATGAGTAATGTATCCGATTAGTGTCTTCGGAGGATCACATATGCTGCAGCTGTAGCAGCCATCCACGGTGGTGTCTAGAGCAAGATAGCCTGAAGGAGCCCATCCCACTTCAGGTTGGTTTTGAATTCAGAGTTGTTATACTCTTAGGCTGATTGGCCTGCCAAGACTAAAGATTTCAGTCTACCCCGATATTTACAAAGGTTCGCGTTTTCCTTCTTCTAAACTGGTTGTTAGAAAAGCTCAGTTTAGGTTTTCAATCCGTAGCTGGAGGAAGATATAATCTTGCCTTTTCCAATGTTATTAATTCAAAGTAAATGAGGCAGAACTTACCAGATTCCACTTTCTGTGCCGATACTTGTTAGCTGATATCCACCATCAGTAAAACCAGATAATGAATTACCATCTTTAAACAATTCTCACATTCACAGATTCTGGAATATTATAAATATAATAGTTCTGTTTTTTTATGAATCTGTAACGCATGTATTTAATATATATTTAAAAAAAATAATTATAATATAGACTCTACTGTTGTATTGAGCACTGTTTTTAAACATAAAAACAAAAATACTAAATAACTTTGGATTATTAACCTAACGGTTCTTTCCTATTTTTCTATCTTTCTATATATTTACACACACACACACACGCACACACACACACACACACACACACACATATACAGTGTAACCCGGATATAAGATAAACCCGAATATAAGAGAGATTTTCTCTGGTCCCAAATTAGAGCCTGTGTTAATGTATATATAATAGACCAAACCCGGATATAAGAGAAACTCGGATATAAGAGACTTCTTCTCCGGTCCCGACAACTCTCGTATATCCGGGTTACACTGTATATATATATATATATATATATATATATATATATATATATATATATACTTGAGTAGATGCCTTACGTGCCACATCCTATCAAGGTGCTATAAAAAGACATCTATCTACCGACAATTTACAAGAAGCCTTATGAAGATTCTGGTCGAAAACATTATATATTACACAAATCACATTACAGGAAACATCTCGCCATAAGATATATATTACTGTGTATTAAGCATCTCTTTCTCTCTTACTATGGACCTCAGCTTATTTAACAGTGGCAATGGAGTGTTAAAAGTTTTTTAATAGTAGAAAGACGCCCACTCGAATTCCAGCCGCGTTCAACACGCGAAAGCTCGGAAGAAATGCTCCTATTCGAAACAACACAAAAATAAAATACAACTTAAACATTCAAAACATGAAGAAAAACTCGTAACACAAAAATCCACCTTGAAAATGGTTAAAGAAGTGTCTGAAAGCGCTTGGGACAATGGAAATTATTGAAAATTTTTGTACTCCCACCAAACTGAAAAACGTTAAGGACGCTGTAAAAATTAATAAAAAAATTAATTAAATCGTCCTTGTTAGCCATATTTAACGAAATATGTTTAAAAGAAGGCTTTCTGCACAAATATACATTAATATATATATATATATATATATATATATATATATATATATATATATATATATATATATATATATATATATATATATATATGGTGAGACGAAAAAGTACTAGGAAGAGGAAAAAAGTAAATCAGTTATGTCCTGCCCCCCTCCCCTACAAAAAGGTTTTGAGCAAAATTTCATGGGGATATTAGCTCGGGGGAGGTGTTGTAATGGAATGTTCCACTCTCCCTTTTACCTATTGTGAACTGACTATATCAGTAATATATGTAGGACATACCAGAGTCGGTCTGTCTGACTGTCCATCTCTCCGACTGGCTTCGGGAAGTGTTAGTCGTTTTCCTGTCTTTCAGTAGTGTATTCTCTTTTACAATAAACCTCTCTTTCTTCTATCTACGCCTGTGTTGCTGTTCTTTCCACTCGAGTACCACCTTTGTTTGTAACCTTTTTAAGGATACAACAATATATATATATATATATATATATATATATGGAGAGAGAGAGAGAGAGAGAGAGAGAGAGAGAGAGAGAGAGAGAGAGAGAGAGAGACTGTTTCGCTGCATCATAGCTCATCATTGTGGATAGACGTACTGGGTGTAATTGCAAATTTGTACAAATCGTGTTACAGCGTAATCGGCCATCCCACAAAATGTTTAATATCTGAAAAACCACTAAACTAACTGTACTTCGTTTTTCCAGGTTTTCAGATAAGACATTTAACCATCTTGTTACCATTTGTCTTAAGAATCACTGTAAAACCCTTTGAGCTATTCAGCTAGAAAAAGAACAGGTTAAAATCGTTTTGTGTCAGTCCCACTCCTTTCTCAACTGAGCTATGGTGAGAGGAAAAAGATCATTCAGGCCTTCAGTAATTACGTCATTCTAATATGCGACCGATCTTCCAGACATTATTTACAAAATGTTGATCGCATTTATAAGAGAACTTATATATCTCTTTTCTATTTTGCAGAAATATATTGGTAATAGATATCATTTGCAATTATTTGATGTAAGACTATAATTTTTTTTTTTTAAGTATTTTGTTACTGTCGTTATTCGACACTGGGGGATGGTTCAAAGGTTAAAAATATTCACCGTGGCGAAAGAGGAATATATCTCTTTTCTGTTTTGCAGAAATATATTTCTTAGTAACAGACACCATTTGTAACGGTGTAAGGCTATAATTTATCTGTTAAGGGCTCTTGTAACTCTCCTTATAACCAACTATGATCTAAGTCTTGACATCCTAGTCAGCGTAGACAGGTACTTTAGCTAGTATGAATTAGATATCCGCATATTTTTATCTAGTCTGCACATAGTAACATTCAACGGATAACGGCAAACGCAGCAGGTTTCGATTAAAAGCTATTTCGCAAATATTGCGTGGTTGGTTGATTTTACGACATTTCAATTGCTATCTTTTAATCGTCCGAGGGAACCTTTTTTTCCTTTTATGAACATGGCTGATGCTAACCTCCAGGAGAGTGACTCATTGCATCTTCTCAGACTAATGTTTTCCACTGATATGAAGTGGAAAGAGTATATTGAATTAATTGTTAGCTAGGAAAGTTGGTCCACTGCATCTAATTTACTATACATAAGTCTACCATTCTTCCTTGCTTTAAATATCGCTGCCACAGCTGGTCTGGTGGTCCCGCTATATATTTAGAGATTCTTGATAAAATCCAAAGAATAATCTGCAATGTTATTGGTCCGGACCTATCATCCCGGCTTCAGTCACTTTCCCACCATTGTAATGTATCTTCTCGGCGCTTTTTCTATAAATACTTTCATGGTAATTGTTCCGATGAGCTTTCCTCTTTGGTACCTAGACTTTATGAATTTAAGCGCGGTACTAGATTGGCGCAAAGGTCTCATAGTTTTAGACTTGAAATGGCTAGAAATAATTGTAAGTTCTATATTATCAGTTTCTTCTACTGCAGTCCTCGCCCGTAGAAAGCTCTTCCTGCTTCCAGTCAACTTTGATTTTCAAAAATTTAAATGTAATGTCAATCCTTATCTTTTGTCATAATTCATGTTCTTTTATTGTTCTCTCTCCTTAATAGTATTTTTATCTCATATTCTCTAACACCCAGTAACCTCTTGCGTCTTAGTGGCTTTATAGCCAAGCTTGGGGCGAAACGATTAAAAGAAATTCAACATTTATTGTGTTATTTTATGGGGCAGCTGATGAGGATCGAACTTACTACTCGTCAGCAGGAATTGTCAAACAGACACTCTAACGAGTATCTCACGTCACGACATCGCGCAGATATCGACGAGATTAATATTAGACCATTGCATTTTTTATTGACAACTAATTGAAAATTGAATAATAAAAAAAGACGAATCTGAAATGTTCAATGAAAACATGGCATCGCGTTCACAGTGTAGATAATCATCTCTGTCCACAAATTTATTTTCTTTTATTATTTGTGAATTGCCATGCATTCTTGGGAAAGATATTGGAATGATCTCCCATTGCTTTTTCCACAATTTGAAATTCAAAGTTTTCCTTTTTCTAGTCTGATTGCCAGAGCCCACTCTACTATGCTATTTAACATATAGTGGTAGTGCAGAAGAGACGTATTCATGCCTTTCCCGGGGACATTTGTGCAAAATTGACCGCATGTGACTAGACTGGATTTTGAACACATCTCGCCGATTCTACTTTCCGTGCAACTGCGCTACTGGCAATAACCAAGATAAAAATCAAAATCAAAAAGAGAATTAACTATTAACAAGCACTTAAATTTAACATTAAAGCAATGCTGTGACTTTCTTTTTTTTATCTTGAGGAAGTGGTTTAATTTCTAACAGTTTTTGTATAACTTACTCGTTTTCTATAATACATGCTTCAAATACACTGAAACCAGGTTATCTGGTAATCGGATAACTTAAACAATAAGGAATTAATCATTTTTAGACTGAGTCAACGTTGGTCCACGATCATATTCACAGAGGACTAAACAAAGGACACATCATATTGACCTGATAACCAATTCCCATTGGTGAGCGCTCTGCATGCATGTCATATTAAATCTTGAAGTCCACACACATTTTACTAATCCTGACTATTTCTCAGGGGAATGCAAACATAATTAATTCCTATAAATTGCTTAAGCTTATCTTATCATTAAAATTCCTGTAGAAAAATCCGACTTATCTGAATTATTTACTAATATGATGCAAACAATACGAACGAAAAATATAAGATTAGAATTTTCTTTTTAAAAAATATCTTTATTTATTTATTTATAATTAACCCAGCAGTCATTAGACTAAACAGGCGGGATGTAAAAGTTATAGGAAAAAGAACCGACAAAATGTAGAAAACAGAAATAATTGAATAAAGACAATGGAAGAGGCACATTGTACACAAGTAGAGTTACCGTCTGCCAATATAATCACAATGTATTTTATCTCCTTTTTGAAGACCTCTAAAGTTGTCGAAACAGTTAAGTAGCAGGTTTCGATACATGACTGACGAAGTAGCCGTTTCTATACAGGTTGCCAACCAAGTCTATCCTGATGTTCAACTCCGAGCTGGCGGGAGAAGAGATAGATTCATACTTTTTCCAAGGATATTTGCGGGCAAGTAAACGTAACGAACCCGACTAAAAACCGAACTCAGGTCTCCGATTTCTCATTCCAAGCCGTTATCCACTACACCTGACAGCACATCTCACTCATCCGCTAATTACCACGAAAAAGAATATTTTGGTATGTTCAGACGATAAGGTAGCGGTGGTAGATTTATACTGACTTTTAGCAAATATAATTCTCGAGAATTACGCCATCAAATTGAATGTTTTTTTTCAGGTTACTACCCGATAAAATTTTTTCATATATCCACTCTCGGCTTCTCTAGAGACGATTGTTTTTTTCCCTTCAGGACATAGGCGATTATAACTTTTTGCTTTTCTTTATTATCTGTGGGTTACCATGAATTCTTGGATATGAGAGGGGAGTGGTTAGATTTCTGAGTTGTCCTTCCCTTAGACTAGTTACACCTAAAGCTAGAGAGCCCAGTTTATCCTAAGATTCAACCCATAGCATGTAGAATGGATGCATGCATGTTTACCAGAGGGCATTTGTGATAAAGTAAACGCAGCAAACCATCGCGGAATATGAATAATGTACGTCTTTGAAAACGTATGAAGCTATTAAAGTTAAATACTCGGCTTAGCATAGGACGCCATAAAGCCACATGTGTGACATAGGAAGTGAAAATCGAATTCATTGAGAGACCAGTTTATTAATCAATGATGTACAGCACGTTTACCATATCGAAGGAGTTACTGAAAAGATATATTAAAAGTGTTATTTGGCCAGATTTTTGTGAGGTTGAGGACTTTTCAGCACCTCCTCATTTCTTTATAATCGATTTAATGGTATTCAAATTAGTTTATTTTTAGCTGTACACACACACGCACACACACACACACACACACACACACACACACACACACACACACACACATGGGATGCGATGGGTAAATTGTCGCCATTTTATATTTTTTAACTTCATGCATGCAGTTTGTTTGGGATTTTGTCGACTGCACAGTATATTAGGATCAATTGCGTACCGTCTGTGAGAAAAAAGAGCGCCATGACGCAATTCACGCCACCAGAAATTTGGAAACGGCATGCTGTACTGCTTGGCATTCGCGCCGGAAGCTCCAATACGAACATTTCAGTGTGTGCACGTGTCAATCTGAGGACAGTGCAGAGGGTTTGGAAAGAGTTCGATGAGTGTAATGGTGAGAAACCAGTCATAGCTGTCAGATATTTTCTGCAACTACATCACCTCTTACATCTGGCCACCTTACTCCCCAGACCACAAGACCCTTGATTATTATGTGTAGGGCACAATTGAACGAGAGACCAACAAAACTCCTTGTAACGCCAAAGATGAACCGAAGACAAGGATTATGGCATCATTCCCCAACTTAAAGAAGGAGACCGCTCGGAAGAGTTGTAGGAGATTCCGAAGTCGTCTGGAGGCCGTTTTAAAGCCAAATGGCGATTTTATTGAATAAATAGTTCTCCCATTAGCTGTGTAGCTGCTGGTTAGTGCTACGTTTATATATTTTCTATTTTGTATTAGGTCAGATGAAGGAGGACCCAAAATCTTTGCTGAACCCATATATATATATATATATATATATATATATATATATATATATATATATATATATATACATCAGAAGACAGACTGTTTCGCAGTATCACAGCTCACTTGTGTGATTAGAGAAGCGATTGCGTCAAGCCAGGATCGAAACCCGACCGTTTTGTACTCAGTCGGAGACTTTAGATCATCAGCTGACGTAGCGGAGAAAGGGAATTTTTAACACCTTATATATGTAGCTAAGAGCTTTTAGCGTTAATAGCGGCAGCCGGCAAATTCCCTTTCTTCCAAAGTGCTCAACCTACAAGAAGGGGCGTATATATATATATATATATATATATATATATATATATATATATATATATGTATATATATATATATATATATATATATATACACGCCTCCTATATATATATATATATATATATATATATATATATATATATATATATATATATATATATATATATATATATATATATATATATATTTAAAGAAATAATGGATCTTATTTATTCATTAATCCAACATATTTTGATTACTTAAAGAGCGTTCAATTAATAAAAATATTTCAGATTAATAAATAAAATTAATCCATTATTTGTTTAAATATAACTTTGTTTGCATTTCAGATACGAAACTGGTTTTGAGTTTCGAAGAAATCTGAACGAGCAAAGTGTGCTTTAAAGGCAGATGGAACAGTGCTTTATTCTGAAACTCTTCGTAACCGAGTGGTCAAAGCACGTCAGATCAAACAACGGTTTCTTCTGCAAAGAGGGAGGTAAGATCGAATCCTGACTGAGGGCCCATTTCCTTTAATAAGATTTCTCGAAGTTTCAGGCCGGTAGGCAAAATAAAATACTGATTAAAATAAACGGAGCGTCTTCTCAAATATGTGTATCCATATGAAACCAGTATATATATATATATATTCTATATTCTACATTGTCACTTGAAAAGACACTAGAAGTGTTGAAACAAAATGGCTACTTTTGTCGTGATTTTATAACATATTTATGTTGTAATATTCAAATAAATAATTATATATATATATATATATATATATATATATATATATATATATATATATACAAAGTGATGATAATTATATTCTTTGTATATTTTTATGTTTTTTTTTATTTAGTTGAAATGTGGGAGCACAATAAAGCTGCCCCTGTAGCGTTCGGCAGTGCCTAATATTGATTTTTTTTAACTGGTCTAAATTTCAAATCCCGTCATGACTCCTATCGTCTTCGATATATGAGTCTCCAACAGTTCAGTTCTTGGAACGGAACAGTCTGACAACCGCTTGTGTTAAATATTATTTTTAGAGGGAATAGTATCTCTGTTCGGAGTTCCTGAGGCTGACCTTCGAGGCAAGATGGGAGACAAAACGAGGAAGTCATTTATGAGCTCGTGTGAAAACGATAGACAGAGAAATGATTCTCGGTGAGTCGAGTCTTAACCGTCAAACAATGTAAACGTGCTTTCTTTCGTGTCTGAAGGGGCTCCCCAGTGGAGGAGGAGCGACCCGTTGGATAGAAAATGTAGACCGACTCAAAAAAACTAGCGATAACCGCCCGAGAGAGAAGAATGCAAATTTATTATCAAATTGGCGCAGTGACTAAGACCTCCCAGCATGAGGGTGGCTATGAAACACTTGGGCAAAACCAACAATAATTTACGGAAGAACAGAATACAGAGAACTGATGCGCATAGTGTACCACGAGGGACGAGGTCCCCAAACAGCCTTCTTCAGGTTTTGAATTTAGTATTTTTCTTCTCCTACACTTGTTGCTAACCATGGCTAGAAAAGTCAATCTGCCCTGCTATTTAACCCATAGCTCGGGCGAAGAAGATGGATTCATACAATTCTCAAGTGTATTGGTGCAAAAGTGACAAAACTGGGTGCGCTAGATAATTAAGAACAACAAAGATATTTAATGGAACTACGGCCTTCGACAAAGAAAAGTGCCTTAAATCTATCTATCTATCTATCTATCTATCTATCTATCTATCTCAGGAGTGGGCAAACTACGGCCACGGGTCACAAGCACAACAAACAGTATTTAAAAAAAAATATCCATTAATATATTTGGGTATTTTTGGTCACATGTTGCATAGCATAATAATCTATTCAGAACAGGAATAAAGACAACAAAGATGTAAACCATATATAATTTAATAGCGAACTCCAATTCTCAGGAAACTCACTTCCAACAAAATCAACATCTCCTGATGTACTACCACAGGTACAATTGGATCGCTACGCCTCACATTTTACCGGTGTCAATGTTGTAACATCGACAGTGTGTAAACTGAGGGAAGGTTCTAGGTGCTTGCCTGTATATAGGATGTAATTTCTGCACTTTGCTTCAAACTTCTCACGAGATTAATCGAGAATTATTATTTATTAATTTTTGTTATTTTAGCCGTTACACATGACGAATAGATAATATTAAACGTCTAGCTTCCCAAAGAGTACCAGGATGTAGATAAAGGAATTCACCTATTGGCGCTACATGTTTTTTTTTTCAATTATTTTCTTTTTTCTTTCTTGCTTTCGTTCTTTCTAGCTAGCTGTATAAACCAAATCTTATTTAGTAAGCTTAACTAATTCGGATTGAGAAATCGGAGAACCGAGTTCGAATTCCAGTCGAATCCATTACATTCACTTTCGAACTAATACCCTTGGGAAAGGTATGAATCCTCTTCTTCTCCCTCCAGCTATGGGTAAATAACAGGATTTGTGGGTTCTATAGCCTTGGATGGCAACTGGTCTACGAGAAGGACAACCCTGACTTCAAAACCTACGGAGGGTCGCTTGGGGACCTTGTGGCACATAGTGCACCAGGTCTCTGTATCGGCTGTATGAGTGTGGATGGTTCTGCACAAAACCTTCACCACTATAATCAAATCTGATTTGCTGGTTTCGGGCTTTTGGCTCCTTGGAACTGATCTGCTTGACCCTCATACGTCGAATTCGATGGGAGAGTCGAGTATATATATATATATATATATATATATATATATATATATATATATATATATATATATCATTTCACCCCAAGTAAGGTGAGGATACCGCTGATACGCAAAGTGTTAAAGGGAGTGAAACTGAGTATAGGGGAGGATTGGGGAAAGGAGAAAAGTTGAACGAGATTCAAAGAGATAGAAGATGGCAATTGACGTTGCATTTAAAGTTTTGAAAATTTTGGTTATCAGGGAAGCAAGTAAACGGAAGGGAGTTCCACAGGCGGGAAGCACGGGAAAAGAAATTGTTGTAGTAGAAGGGGCGGTTGCATTGTACTATTTCAACAGTAACGGGTGGGACCGAGTTTCCAATCTAGTAGCACGCTTAAATTCCTGTAGTCGGGGCACCATGCAAAAACGCTCGTCAGAGCTGTTGTCATGAAAATGTTGGTTGATATTAAACCTTGTTGGACTGTTTAATGTCAGATTTTATAGGGGGGTACTCAATAATAGTTAACCAAACAGCCTCATTATCCATTATCCCACGCTAAGGTGCTTACCCGTTAATAATCAGTGAGACTATCACAGATCAATGTCTGGTAGTGATTATTTCTTCTCTTCAATTCTAATCTTTATATTTATTTTGTTTGGCACAAACCTATTAATTTAGACTAATTTGGACCAAATTCATTAACAGCTTGCGAGACTGTCTTGCTAAGCACAGATCCATAGCGTAATATCCATTTCAGTCTTTTTATATTTTCAATTCATATTTCAAACATTTTGACAGTAATGCCCTCCGCTAGTGTTTCGATAGGTTTTCACACTGCGTGGTTGAACAAGCACTTTTGTTTGCAGAAGAGTTTGCAGTAGTGAAAGAATGCCTCTCTCTTGATTCCAGCGGCCAGCTCGCCACACTCCACACATGGAATCCATTTTGTCGGCTTCACTTGCTGATACAATTATCGGAAGGACATGGCTTCGTCATGCTTAACGATTTGAATATGCATTAGTGGCTTTGCTTCAAGAGCAATAATGTTCCTCGTTTTTTATACTTGCATTTAGAAAGCTGGGGGAATGCTTGCAAGATCTAGAAAATGACACTATATTTTGAAAATATATAGAAAATGAAATTATATTTTGAATAAAAGTCATATTTTAAATAGTGATATATAATAGATGGGCGTTCGTATCCGAGTAAGCTTTGCCTACTCGTGTGCATTCCAATCCCTGTTGTAGACTCCTGCTCAGGCACATTTGTGTTTTTGAACTCCCACAGAGCCCATCTGTGGTTTAGTCACAATTTCTGGGAGAGAGCGCATCATCTGGCGTGATCAGCAGTTTTTACACGGCTAGTACGTTCAAACCTTCAGTCTCGATAGCTTATGACTTCCTGCTAGCACAACCATCGACGAACAATTTCGTCTACCCAATTTAACTCGTAAGGCTTGGTTCAACCGATGGCATGATTTTCAGGCACTTTTCAAATGTGCCACTTGTTGGAATCGGCTTCCCAATCCATTAACATCACCTTTCACAAATTGATCATGATGAGATACGAACTTTGGCCTCATGGTCCGAAAACGAACGTTCTAACCACGTGGCCACGCCACTGGTATATATTTTGAATAAAGCACGTATGTTTTTAATAAATTCATTTATATGTTGGAATAAGACTGTAACACAAAGAAATAAGGGAAAAGACAGAAAAATCCTTGTTGTTGTTCTCATTATTATTATTATTATTTTCTTTTCTTTGATGTCTGGTGTGTACTCATTTCTTTCCGGGTCCGGACCAGAGACCTAAGGTCAGAAATGTCATCATGACATTTTCCACTGAGAAAAATCACACATATTTTGCATAGATAAAGCCTTTTGTAATGTGTGGCTGTACTCGTGAGAAAAAACTGTTGTATTTTTTAAGGCATGGGCTTTTAGGAAACCCTTCAATGAGTCTATTAGAATCTTTTCCAATCAACCCGAGGGTTCCAACTACTGGAATTGATGATGTTCTCATGTGACACCTTTTTGAGATATTGATTTCAAGGTCCTTGTATTTTGATAGCTTTTTGAAGATCTTCAAAGATACATTGCAGTCTGCAGGGACTGCCATATCAATACGGAGACACTTTTTGTTTGCGGTCTCTAATGAGATGCTTGCTTTGGATGTGTCTGTGAGTATTGTGAAGTCCCATAAAATTGTTACTGGTCCTATCTCCGTATTAGTATCATTATTATTATTGTGTGTGTTATCATCTTGCAAGAGAGTAATTTTAAATACCTAATTACCAATTCCTTCACCCCAGGTTTAATGAGTAAAAAGGGCACATTTAGGACGTTTTGTTTAGATGGAGAGGGTTTTGCGGATGATATGTGGTGTTCCGCACAAAGACATCTTTTGTAGTTCTGAGATGCTGATGAGTCCAGGAATTTTACTTACATGATTTTCGGTAACCTTCTTTATCGTACCCAGTGCTCCTATCACAAAAAGGATAATCGTAGTTTTAAGTTTACATATTATTTGCTACTTCGATTTGCAGGTCCTTATAATGTAACAGTTTTGAAATTCTTTTTTCTTTTGTTTAGAAACACTGAAATACAGTTGGCAATTCATATCAATTTGTTGGCAGTTTTTAAAAAAAATCTTTTATATCTATGTCTTGTCTATTTGCATCACTTTTCCTGTCTGTGAGAATTTGGAAATTCCACAATAGTCACTCCATCACATCCATTTGTGACATCATATTCGGGACTTAAATACCAGAGATCGAACAGACATGCTAATAAATATATTATTCTAGCCTGTCATGTCTAATAATGTATTCTTTCTTAGCAAGAACTGGGGCTTCTCATACTATGTGGTCAACAGTTTCATCAAGTTTATGACATAAGCGACAGGTGAGATTTTAGCAATCTTTGTTGATTTTAACCTTGTAGGCATTAGTCGGAAGACATTGGTCTTGTGCTGCCGTAATAAGGCCTCCTGTCTCCCCCTTAAGACTACTGCTTCTAAGCCACATTGGCGAACATCGATGTCTAGTTCGCTTTGGATACTTCCCATACAAGGGTTTAGTTATTATTATTATTACAGGAATTATTTCAATAGTCATAGCTTCTTCTACTCCTTAGCTAGATACTGGCATTTTTCAATATTTTCAGTTTCTTGCACCATGTGGAACAGTAAAATCCAATAAACTGACACTTGCTACTCTACGAATCGATTACAATAAGGTCGGCTCTTCCTGCTTCAACGGCATGATCTGTCTGAAACGAGAAATCTCATATCTTGTAAATGTCATTTTCTACCAATGCCTCTGGCTGAAATTCATCCCATATTATTATTATTATTATTATTATTATTATTATTATTATTATTATTATTATTATTATTATTATTATTATTATATACTTCACGGCATTTCACATTATTAATCATTTCATTTTTTTTTCAATCAATGAAATAAGTACTTATTGAAATCTAAAGCTTTATTTGCTGAATGATTGCAACATGCACTGTTAGGAAGAAAACCAGTTCGTTCTGCGCAACAGTTATTTGTATGAATTATCCTGAATTCAGAAATCTCCTATTAATAACCGCGTTGCAAGATCGAAGCTTTACAATGGGTCGTAAGGCTGAATTTCACAGAAAAGGGGAATAGTTCAATAGCTTCAAAGTTTGCAAATGGAAAGATAATGCTGAAAATTTACAAAAAATTACAACTGAACTGCGAAGACGTTCGTTGAAGATCCTGGACAATGCAGTTCTGATAAAGGCAAACCGAAGATTTACTTCGTCAATCTATCCAGTGTAAAGAGAGACCACGTTCTTTTTAAGCTTTGTCAGTTTTAGGTGTTTTCACAGGGCGGAATTGACGGAAATCATAAAATATCGGTCCTAAAGCAAGTGACAAGTCATAGGAGATCGATCGCTAGGCCTACTTTAAAAGACCTCTACAAGAAAAAACACATGTAATGGATAATGGTAATGATAATGGTAATAAACGGTGTTCCAATAATTTGGACAGATTTTAAATGTGAATTAAGTTTAAGCATCACAATATTTTTCTTTTTTATTCAGATTTAACAACTTAAGTCTTTGGCAATTTCAACCATAGAAAGATTAACAATTAAACGTGTTAAAGTTATCGAAGCCTATTACGAAAATGGACGTTCAAACAGAAATGCATTTCGCTTACTTCGCGATTTTTTTTGCCAACATAATCGACTAATCGAGAGTACAATTGGAAACGATATAACGTTGTTGTGGAGAGGTTTAATTCCTGCGCGCGATGACGAATAGAGGTGTCTGGATTTTCGGCTACATGCAGTGCAGCAATGTTTTCAGCTGAATGGCGTAAACAACCACGCAATGGTGTTTTCACATCTGCCACCGACCCAGTTTGTTTAAATTTACGAACAATGTTTCCAATTGCACTCTTGATACTTTCCATTTTAGTTGTTGCTAGTGTTGAAAGTCCTCTAACGTCGTTTCCATTACTTGGTACAGTTCACTTTGTTTATGTAATACTAATCCACGAGGTTCATAGAAGAATGATTTTCGTTATGACATTCAAGCTTGGGGCCGGAGTTCGACTCGAAAAGGTTCTGATGGACACATTGGAGTGATCTTGGTAGCCCATGCTTTAAAGAAATGCAAAAGATTGTTCTCACGAATACAGGTCACGTCTTCCGAAGAGATTTATCTATGTAAAATGTATATGGTTATTAGTTGTTTTATTTTCATTTTATACAAAGAAGTTCAGTGGAAAATGTCACGAGGCTATTTCTGACCTTAGGTCATTGGTTGGGACCCGGAAGGAAATGGGTATACAACAGAAATCAATGGAAATAATAATAATAATAATAATAATAATAATAATAATAATAATAATAATAATAATAAATACCGCCCAAATGATGTCACAAGTGGTGATAGAGTGAC
>OZ038483.1:55088554-55098554 GCA_964036315.1 Acanthosepion esculentum | reverse complement strand
AGTCATCTGCATTAATACGTAGTTGGGAAATGATGGCACCGTTGATGAAGAATTGAAATATCGTAGGTCCAATGATAGAGCTCTGGGGACCTCTGAATTAATATGAAATGATCTAGAAATGTGTCTATTCAACACGACTTTCATTATATGATTTGTTAGGAACGATTGGATTAAGCCAAATATTCGTCCAGAGACACCATAGTCCTTGAGATTGTGAAGAATGCCAGCATGTCAAACCCTGTCGAACGCCTTTGAGATATCTATAGCCACAACCCGAGCCTGACAGAAAAATTCAGTGATGGCCGTTAACATATCGACGGTAGACCTGGCGAAACGGAAGCCGTTTGAAGTAAGGAGGCCGTTTGAAGTAAGAGGCTTGGACAATTCATCGTTAATTAGTGTCTCGAGTACAAAAAGAGGTGAGACTAATAACGCGATAATTTTAGGCTTTTGAAGGTTCCCGGAGATATTAAATACAGGAACTACAAAGGAGCACTCCCCAAAAGTTGGAAATCAGTAGGGAATTTATTGCAATGTTTGGAGAGAACAGGAGCCAGCTCAGGGATACCGTCGAATCTGCAAGCCTTTATACTTTCAGTAATAATTCCCATTCTTTCATACTTATAATTTGTCCGTGCATTGAATATTGCAGTCACATCTTGTCTGATGCTTCAGCTATATATCTCTTGACAAAATTTTGGACTAAATCAAAAGAATAATCTGCGATGTTATCGGTCCCTTACCCACCACCGTAATATAGCTTCTCTTTGCCTTTTCTATAAATATATTCATTGTAATTGTTCTGATGTGCATTCCTCTTTGATACCTCAACTTCAGGAATTTAAGCGCGGTACGAAACTTGCCACTAAACCTCATTAATTGACTGTTCAGAGTGGGAGATGTAACCGTAAGTTCTATTCTAATAGTTTCTTCACTCGCACTTCTCTCCTATGTTCTCTCTTTCGGATTCTTGTTTTCCTATCTACAACGATCACAAATTTAAATGCAACATCAATCGTCATCATCATCATTTGCGTCTTTTGGCTATGTTCTTTAACTGTCCTCCCTGTTTATTTCACTCTCAGTAACACTCTTGCATTTTAGTGGCTTTATCGCCTTGTTTGGGGTGTTATATATATATATATAAAACAGAGCATTTGCTTAAATACTTGTATCTATAAAAAGAACATTAAACATATTATAAATGTTTTTAAAATAAATTGTCGGACTATGTCCAATTCAAATATATATATATATATATATATATATATATATATATATATATATATATATATATATATATATATACTTCTTTCATAACAATTCGTAATAGAACCACGACGGGTGATTCTGTAAAATTAATATTTTGCTTGGATTTATCCCATGGGATGAGATCTATAGAATATCTCTGCATTAAAAAATGTCATTTTTCTTCAGGACGTAAAGGTTTGTGACTCTCCACGGGTTTCTTTGATTTGCTATCTGCGAAATGCCGTGCATTCTTGGGGAAGATAGTGAAGTGGTTTATTGTTGCAGTCTCCAGGGTTCAGAAATGACAATAAAAGAACAGGTTTTAGGTAGAGAGAAGATGGTGATTGACGTTGCATTTAAATTTTTGCTTTTTGCAAGATGTCGGAAGGGAGTTACACAGACAAGAAGTCCGAGAAAAAAAACTATTAAATTAGAACATACGGTTGCATCTAGCTAGTTCAGCAGTAAAACGGTGAGACCTATTTAGCAATCTAGTAGCATGCATAAGTTAATGCAGTCACAATTGCCATGAAAATATTTATAGAAAAGACAGAGGAAAATTACGTCTCGTCGGTGAGAATGTAACTGAAGTCGAGATGCCAGGTCAGGATCGATTACATTACAGACTCTTCTTTGAATTTTGTCAAGAGTCTCGAGATAGATAATAGGAACTCCAGATCAGATATGGCAGCAATATTCAATGCACAGAGGAATAGTAGATTTATAAATGTCCAAGATGGACTTTGGTGAAAAGAAATTGTTTGGCACGACACAATGAACCAACTTTTCTACCGGTAGACCAAGCAATTGATTCAAAAACCTAGCATTTAATTCTGGAGGTTAGTATTAGCCACGCACAAAAGTTGTAGAAGTTAATGTTTCGAAAAAAAAGAAGACCCCCCCCCCCAAAAAAAAATCCCGGAAAATTAAGTTTTTTTAAAAATTTATTTTGAAAATTAATGGCAGTAATGATTTTATAAAAATGATAGTCATCTCAGTAGCATTGAGGCCAAGAAGTCAAATTTAGTGTTCTATTTATTTCTTAATTCCAGCAATAAGTCTGTGTGTTAGGGGGGGGGTCTGAAGCTATCACCCCGCTGCTTGCACCGTGAATGTTAACACTACGATTTCTACAATTTGCATCCGAGTTATTGCTTTTTTTTTTAAATTTATTTGGGTGCTGCACGTAGTAGTAATTCGAGGATTTTTATTTTTATCCTTCCCGACGTTTTTTTTTTCTTAAATCAATTCTGTTCTTGTTTTTGGTATGATGTCTATCGATCTATTGAAATAGTAGCCGATCGATCGCATAGAGCAGCATGCTGTCTTTTACTGGAAACATTGTTCTCATTCTATCCGCTTCACTTTCAGACTCGAACAGTGATTGGCTGGCTGCCAGCATGAAACGGAAGAAGATTCTTTAATGTTCCTGTTAAAAAATAAAATGGTGTAAAATAAATTAAAATAAATGAATAAAAAAATAAAAATGATCTGCAGTCTAATCAAATACAGCAGTTACATTTTTTGTTACATTTTTTTATTATTTTTTTGTAAGCGTTAATTCTGTAAAATTTACATTTTCTCAATGTTACATGCAGCCGTTCATTTCGTTTGCAAGTCAAAGATTTGTTACTTAATGAAGTAAATATTAAAAAAAATGGTTAATTGTATTTAATCATAAAAAAGAAAAGTGTGAGAAAAATAAAGTAAAAAAAGAAAAGAAAAAGAAAACGTAAAAAAAGAAAGAGAAAAAACGGAAAGGATATAAGAGAAGTTTAGAAATGTAAGGAAAAACCTACAAAAAAGCTAGAAAATTCAGAAAAGAAGGAAAAATAAAAACAAGAAAATAAAGAACAGAACAAGCGGAAAGAAAGAATAAAAGAAACGAAAAGAAAAAAAGAATTAAAAGAAAGAGAAATAATGGTATATCACGTAACTGAAATTGGTATTAACTAAGTCTGGCACAAGGTAACAATAATGAGGTACTCAGTGAAGGCAAAACTTACTGTAGTAGTAATAATCTGCAACATTTGGTTGCTAACCATTGCTTTAAATCCAGGCAATCCAATGATAAGAATTATATTAACATTCTTAAATAATTTTAATATTAGCACCATTGTTATTTTCTGTTTAAATTTTTGGGATAATTGGGATATGAAGTTTTCACCATTTGCATTATTTACAGTTGAACTAATTTCCTCATCTCTGTTGTTATTACCAAAAGGTTTCGGCTGTTGTGCCCTCCGTATCTTCAGGTGTCTGTCGATCTGGATAACTTTTAGGGAATTCCGAACTGAACTTTTTATTTAACCTTCGGGAGTTGATTGCTTTCATTTTGCTGCCTATGTCTTGGAATATCTCTTCTTTCTTTTTCAGTACTGCTCACTTATTGCTCGTCCTGTTTCTATGTCTGCACTACCCAGATCAGGGATCGAACTCATTACTATACCGCCAAATTCATAAACTATTGTTACTGCTACTGATGCGGAAAATCATAAAATTTGAGCATAAAATATTTACCCTAACATTTAGTTTTCACCTTCTCTTTCGAAGTTACCTTTGAGAGACAATGTGCAGGCTTAGAAAGTATAACGACAAAAGTCCGTAACGCATTCAATTCACACGCCTTGATCGATTACATCGTGTTTTAAGGTAGCACTCCGTATTATATAAATTCGGTTCTATCAATGCGAGGTGTGATAATTACGCATTTGCCAATGTTACCAGACATCGGGGTTCAAACTCAGATAAAATTCAACACTTTGAATGCTGATTTTCTAGGCAGTGAGACTCTCCACTTTAGTGACTGGCATATCACAATCTTTCTCCTTTCATTGGATCTTAGACCGTACTGTCTTAACGAGAGGTAATGTGAAAAAATGCTAAATGGAGAACAGAGGAAAAGAAATAAAAGAAAAGAAAAGAATATGTGGATTTCCGGTGAATTTAAACTGAATCGACTAATGACGACATTCACAGAACACCTACTGCCTGCCATAGCTCCTTTAGAGCCATAAGCGTCTTTCACCATTTCTTATAGAGTGCGTAGGCTGGTCCAGAATGGCAAATTACTGGTCAGAAGCTTATGGGTGTGGAATTCTGCAGTGATGGATTGCGTTTGTTTAAGATTTGATGTTAGACCAAAAAAGGCATGAAGACAACAATATGAATGTTCAATACACCGCCCGCACCTAGATTCCTTAGTGAGCCAAGCCAGCACGTGGTGATGAAATCCTAGCCAAAGTTTGGCATGCGTTCTTCTGATCATCTCCCTCCCACTGCCTCCTAAAAACGATACTACAACTACTGTCCTTCATATAATAAAGAGAGATAAGTATAAGAAATTGTCCGTCGTCGATGCTGTCCATGATGTAGCATTGGGGTCCGAAGAATTGAAGCCAGAGACGACATGAAACGCAACAGGTTGAAAAATTTAACGAGAAACTATTGGTCGTTACGTCATTATTGTCATGAGTAAGCTCAACAGGCATAAATTCAAGTTTTTACCTTCTCCATGATCAGCTACCATCGAAAGTTATAGAGCCTTGTCAGTCCTATTTAAAACATAGCTTGGTGAAGGAGAGATAGATTCATGCTTTCAGAATGGCATTTATGCGAAATGAACACACTCGGCTTGCCGATTCCACTAGCCGCGCCAATCACCATTATTTAGGAAGTTGGGGGATATCTGAACCCTTAAAAAAAGGCGGCTATATTTTGTTTTTCATGATTTTATAGCGAGGAGTAATACGAAAACGATATTTTCAATTCAAGATATTTCAGTCACTAAATTAATTGCCGCATTCGACCAGTATCAATTATCATCAAAGCTGTTTCGATCTGAAGCCACATTGCAAATCAGTGTGGTTTCTCATCGTCAGAATGACTCCTAATTTCCGGGCATGTCCGTCGGCTTAGGCCCATTTGTGTTTCTTAAACACCCACAGAGCCAACTTTTGGTTTATAGTGCAACAAACAACCTTTGTCATCAGTTTCCAATGTCACCAGTTCCCAACTAATTATTTATATGGATGATTCCTGTCTTAGTGTCTTACGGCCACATCACGATGAAACACCGATAAAATCACGGAAGTTAAGCAACGTCGAGCTTGTTCAGTACCTAGATGGGTAATCGCTAGGCAATACCAGGTGATTTAAGCTAGGATGTACGGGTGGTGTAATCAATAATGAGTCGAAATTTTGAATCGGAGCGACAGGTTCCAATTCCCATTGAATTCGTTATATTCACTTACGCGCAAATACCATTGGGCAAGGTATAGGGCCATCTCTTCTCCCCCCAGCTATGGGTTAAGAAATAAGAGTTGTATCACTAAACCATAATTATTTCCAAAAACAAATTCTTACAATCTAAAAATATTTTCTGGCTTTAAATAACCTACAAAGGGTTGATAAACCGTAGAAAATGAATAAATCAAGCAATCCTGTCATAGTATCAAGTCCGACAAAGTGTAACTTGCAGCTGCTCTCGAAAAGGACCTCCAATCAGTGGTTAACTGAGGCAAGGAATGGTTTGTAAATTCTAACGATTCCAAAACAAAGCTGCCTTCATTTAATCACCACAGAAAAAAAATTCTGTCTGCCATCAGAATGGATGATACTATACCCATGGAGAGAAACACTTCGCGCCGTATTGAACTCCCGATCACTACTGAAATGGTATTGTCGGCTTGTTTGGGGTGAAACAATGAAAAAAAACTATGCTGAGCAGACCTTTCTCAGAGTTCAAACATGTGTTCAACCAGGGCCACATACGGTTTTGAATTCAGTATTGTTTTTTCTATACTAGTTACGAAACCAATGTTAGAGAGTCCAGTCTGTCGTCCTATTTAACTAATGGATTCATTCCTTCCTGAAAAGTAATTGTGCGAAAGTGAATGTAACGATCTCGACCAGAATTCGAACTCTAAACCTTTCACCATTACACCACCTGCAAATTCTCGGTAGCTATGCGACTGTTTAAAAATCACAAAATGGCGTTTAACACTGTAAAGTTTACCTTTGTAATAAGGTATACTGAAAAGTTATTGATCCAACCCACAGTTCTGACCAAATGACCAAACAAAAAAAAGTTTTTTAAAATTCCTTTTTAGGTGGTCTGAGAACTTTTCAGCAAATCCTCGTATTCCTATGTCAATATGCATCAAACTATTTATACATCTATGCAAGGGATGTCGAAAGATTAAAACAATATTAAATATATCATACAGTTTTTTTCCCGTTCAACGGAAAAATAACTGTAAATTTTCTCCTGACATTTGAAGTCGTAAAAAGGATCTTATCAGTTTCTCGACTATCATAGTAACGTTTTTTTCTCTTTTACAGGAGAGCTCAGTAACTGTTGCCATAACTCAGTCATTCTTAATAGACGCAGACCAAAAACAGTTGAACATTTTAAAACCAAGCGGTATTGGCAAGATATTATTATTTTTGTTTTACTTCTGGGGTCTAATGACTAAGTTATCGACTAATATTATCTTAAAGACTGAAAATGAAAAAAAAGAAAAAGCTTTTATTTAATTTTTTGTATAGTACAAGCAAGTTCGTGCATTTTAAATAATCAATCGACTGGTCTATATTTAATTTTTTTATTATCTTTAAAATTCCCCTCATTTGATCAATTCCCTCTAATTAACATTGTGATTAATATAAACTTTTATTCAGCATTGATTATTTTTGTGATAGCAAAAAAATAAATAATTATAACGGGCAGATATTATTTTTTATGATATCACTTATTTAAAATCGCCTGAAAATAAAAATTATATATATATGCGGAAAGATAGAGTTAAAGGGGTTTCTGAACGACGCAACAATCTGTTTAAAATAAAAATATTCCACTAAGATTTATATAGCAAAAATTACTTCAATATTTGAATAGAAATACCGACTTTAATCTTTCTTGTCTGGAAGCAATAAACCAAAGTAGGAGAACTTGCTGAAGGAAAACTAAAATCCGATAAAAAATTCAACAAAAGATAAGGCGATTTGTTGTTTGATTTAGTTCACCATTTTATCAGACCTATCATCTTGAGTTTTATAGCCAATTCACAAGGTTATTTGATGTTGCCCGGGATTTGTCATCCCCGTATATACTTGAATAATGAATGTTTATGATTAGTTTTTTATGCAAAAATAGGGGGTTGCACAGGTAATTTTAATTCTTCTGAAGGGGTTGAAAATCATGCATTTTTTTTTGCACTATACACGAGTCAATTTTTTTTGGAGGAGTTAAAATTAATGCCAAAAAATTCAGGAGTCGTACTATACGTAAAGTCGACTTATACAAGAGCATATACAGCATATTGATACATCAATAAACCCGTTGCCTAATTATGAAAGAAAAAGTATTAATCTTAGACAGCAAATATTTATTTTTCAGCAAAATCCCCTTTGTTCATTCACCTAATTCAGTGGTGAATATTACTCACATAGATTAAACATTATATAGTGAAACTTTCAGATCGAAATTCAGTTAATAACTACACGTCAAGCGACAGGCTTACTGATACATTATTTAACCAGAAATTTAACTAGCGTCACTTTGTTGGCATGCTTCTCTTTCTCTCTCTCTCTCACTCAATAATAATAATAATAATAATAATGAAATCGAAATCTCAAAAATGTGGCACATGGGTACATCAATAATCCCTGTTGTAGTTGGAGACCTCGGATTGGTTGGAAAGGATTCTAGTAGACTCTTTGAAGGGATTCCTGGAGGCCCATGCCTTGAAGAAATACAAAAAAATTGTTCTCACGAGTACAGCCCACACCTGACGAAGGTCTTTATCTATGTAAAATATGTTCGTGTGTGTTTATTAATTTTCTTTAATTGGTCAGTGGAAAATGTCATGATGCCATTTCTAACCTTGGGTCTCTGGGCGGGACCCGGAAAGAAATGTGTACACACCAGAAATCAAAGGAAATAAAATAATAATAATGATGATGATGATGATGATGATGATGATGACCTGGCGTCAAAAAATGCTTACATGGCCAATATGCTCTCGGGAGTAACGATGCGAATGTAGATAAACACCAAATCCAACATTGGCTGAAGGGTGCTGGGCTAAAAGGAGAGATGGGGCCCATTGATAATGGCTGGATAGGACCAAATCCTATCCACTAGGAATTACCGGGTAAACGTAATAAAGATTAGATGTAGATTATGTGAACAAAATGTTAAGACGATTTCCCACTTACTGCCTGACTGTCCAATTTTGGCACCAAAGTAATACAAAGATCGACATGGTAAGGCTGGATAGTATATTTACTTGAAAATATGTCAATAATACCGTGCGCCATATGCGGAAAAGGGGTATGAACATCCACCCAATCCAGTCATAGAAGTCACTATTCTTTTCTGACAGATATATAAAAGCGAATAGAGCAAATCATGTGATTAAAGACGACAAAAAGAAAAGAAAAGAAACACCTTCTTATAGATATATAGTAGAGCTACCAGGTAAAATGCATATATTTGCTAAAGTGTATGACAAAAAAGTAAAATTAAAGTTCTCAAAATTAAAACTTAAAAGTGTGGCACCTTAAAACTACCGTTATACCGATAATAATTTCAGCCTTTGCTAAAGACAATCGCTGGTCACTGCTGTTTACAAGAGATTAAAAATAATTGCACTGCGTAGAACTGCTTATCTATTCAGGTGAGTAAAGAGGATATACACATTGTACGTGTTAAGTATCACTTAACATCAGAATCTGTGCAAAAAAATGAATACATTTACTACTTTACCTTAAGGAATTATTGAATGTAAAAGAGTAAGGGAAAAAGAAAAAGAAAACATTATTAAGGATAAAAAAGAACGGGAATTAAGAAGACAAAAGATAACGATTGACATCGCATTTAAATTTTTGAAGATCAAATTTAACTCTAAAATAAGAAGACGGAAGGTCTTCAAGCGAGAAGTGCGAGAGAAGAAACGGCGTAGAACTTATGGTCACATCTAGTCATTTCAACTGTAAAAAGATGGGACGTAGTTGCCAGTCTAGTACTGCGCTTAAATTTGTAAAGTTTGGCTACCAAAGAGGAATGGTAATGAGAACAATTACCATAATTATAATTTATAGGAAAGGCACAGGGAAGTTACGGTGCGAAAATGATTGATGCCAGGTCGCGATCGCTATCATTGCAGATTCTTCTTTTGATTCTATCAAGAATCCATAAATACATAGCAGAAGCATCAAACCAGATGTAGCAGCAATATTCAATGCACGGGCGAATGGTAAACTTATAAATGGGCAGGCTAGATTCTGGCGATAAAAATTGTCCAGCACAGCACTGCGAACCAACCTTCCTAGCAGCAGATCTACCAAGGGATTCAATATAATCTTTCCACTTCATGTCAGCGTTAGATCGGGAAGGTGCAATGAGTCACTCTCCTGGACGTTAGCATCAGCCATGCTGAGGGAAGGCAAAAAAGGCCCTCTCAGATGATTAAAAATGAGCAGTTTCGTTTTTATGACACCGAAAGAAAAAGAAGAAAATAATAATAATAATAATAAAACACATACAAAAAACCAAAGCTAATCTCCTAGACATTCCGATCAAAGACTACAAGAACAGAATGTGCTTTCTTATTGTCATGGCAGTACCTGCAGATTGTAATGTATCTTTGAAGATCTTCAAAAAACTATCAAAATATAAGGATCTTGAAGTGGAATTCTAAAAAAATGTGCCACATGAGGACATCAATAATTCTAGTTGTAGTTG
>OZ038483.1:55013554-55083554 GCA_964036315.1 Acanthosepion esculentum | reverse complement strand
GGACTGACCAAGCAGATGAGACTAACATAAGAAAATACGTACAAGTTGAAATGCAAAACAGAAAAGTTAGGCTACAGCTGGATTCTGGCTTAGACTTAACGATTATAAACCTACATACATGGAGTAAACTGAACAAACCTGCCATGTTAAAAACTGATAAAATTGCTAGATCAGTTACGGGGAGAAAGATAAAATTCGAGGGTGAAGTAATTACAAACGTAACATTTAATGGAATGACGAAAAAACTAAAAATGTACGTTTTAAAAAATACAGAAAACCTATTCGGAACGGACTGGATCCAAAAATTCGAAATGTGGGACCTACCTATAAGTACGTACTGCCAAAATGTAAACAGCTTACGAACCGAGGCAGACAAATTAAAAGAAAAACTAAAAACGAGTTTCCCCGAAGTATTTTCAGCAGGCCTAGGAAGATGTAAGAAAATGGCAGTTAATATCGAAGTAAAGGAAAACATTCAGCCTATTTTCAAGAAAAAAAAAAAGCGTACCGTTTGCGTCAATTGAAAAAATTGATCAAGAATTAACCAGACTCGAAAACACTGGCATATTGACAAAAGTAGAATACAGTAAATGGGCTGCACCGACGGTCTACGTCAAAAAGAAATCAGGCGAAATTCGAGTTTGTGCTGATTTTTCTACAGGTTTGAACGCAGCAATAAAGGACCACCATTATCCTCTACCCAGTCCAGACGAAGTATTCACTAAATTAAATGGGGGAAAAGTATTTTTCAAAAATTGATTTAACTGAGGCGTACCTTCAAATTCCAGTCGATGAAAAAAGTTCAAAACTACTATGCATAAGCACACACAATGGACTGTACAGATACCAAAGATTACCTTTTGGAATTAAGGTGGCGCCGGCTATATTCCAACAGACAATGGATGCGATGCTTGCCGGACTAGAGTACACAATTGCATACCTGAATGACGTATTGATTAATAGCGAAAGCGTTGAACAACACAGAGAACATGTACAGGAAGTATTTAAAAGAATACAAAGCTATGGATTCAAAGTAAAAGAAAATAAGTGCGATTTTTTCATGAAGGAAATCAAATGTCTTGGCCATATAATAGATCAAGAAGGTAGACGACCAGACCCTGAAAGGTCAACAGCAATTACAAAAATGCCAGTTCCTAAAAACATAACAGAACTACAAAGTTTTCTAGGATTAGTAAGTTACTACCAGGAATTCATACCTCAAATACATAAATTTCGCGCACCACTGAACGAGCAGCTAAAGAAAGAAAAAGTTTGGCAGTGGACAGATCAATGCCAAAAAGCATTTGACGAAATAATCAAAATGTTAACTTCAGATTTATTTTTGGCACTCTACGATCCCAAACTAGAAATTATTGTAGCAAGTGACGCTAGCGCCTACGAAGTCGGAGCGTGTATATTACATAAAATGTCAGATGGGACAATAAAACCCATAGCACATGCTTCTCGAACCGTACTACCAGCGGAGAAAATTTACTCACAAATAAAGAAAGAAGCTCTAGGTATTATCTTCGCAGTCACCAGGTTTCATAGGTACATCTATGGTAGACATTTTACTCTTCAGACGGATCACAAACCGTTACTAACAATTTTTGGTTCGAAAAAAGGTCTACCGGTTTACACTGCAAATAGGTTACTCAGATGAGGACCAAATCTTCTGATCTATAATTTCAGATTGGAATATTTACCAACGAAAAAGATCGGGCATGCGGATGGTCTGTCGAGACTTATACCAACAAAGACAGAGCCAGTGGAAGATACGGTAATCGCAGCCTTAAGAAACGAAGAAGATACCAGGACAGTACTATGTTGTACAGTTAGAAACCTCCCAATCACATTGCAAGACATAAAAAATGAAGCCAAAAACGACGAATTTATTAATGAAACAAAAGCAAAACAGCAGAAAAAATGAGCACATTTCGGACAGCTTTTCTCTATGCGACAATGTGTTACTTTACAACGGAAGGGTTGTAATTCCTAAAACATTACAAAAGCGAATCTTAAAGGATTTCCACAGGGGACATCCTGGTAAAAATAGAATGAAGTCGCTAATGCGAAGCTATGTATATTGGGAGAATAGAGACCAGGATATTACTCAGATGGTGGAAATGTGCAAGGGTTGTAATTTAGCAGCCAAAGCACCGCCAATCATACATAAGCCATGGCCAGAGACTGATCGTCCGTGGTCAAGAATACACGCAGATTATGCAGGACCAATTGACGGCTTCTACTATTTAATCTTAATGGATAGCTATACTAAATGGCCGGAGGTGTTTCGTTGCAAAAATCCTATTTCAGAAACGACCATAAATTGCCTCCACGATCTATTCGCTCGGTTTGGTGTAGTGGATTGCCTAATCACAGATAATGGAACGCAATTCACGTCAGTAGATTTCCAAGAGTTTTGCGAAATTTATCAAGTAAAAAATATAAAATCCCTGCCTTATCAATCAACATCAAATGGGCAGGCGGAGAGATTCGTTGATACACTCAAAAGAGCGCTACGAAAAGCTTCGGTAGGGGGTGTTATGGGAACTTACCCATAATAGTAATGGACTCTTTCGTACCTCATAAATACTGCGCCTCAAGAGGAAGCAGCAGTGAGCAGTCAGTGAGTAAGTCAGACACAGAGTCAGACGATTACTGTAAGACATTGGAATAGTGATACTTCGAGACAACATAGTTCTCTCTAACCTAACCTGATTGTTATTGCTAACATTTCTACTTCTTTTGTACATATTCTGTTTGTAATATATCTGTGTTATTCCATACCTGTGTTCGAGTTATTCTTCATTGGTTTTACCTTGGACCATCACCGTGGTACAAGGAACCTGGAACATAACAGTGGCGACGAGGAAACCCCCAAGGAAATACGAACTCTATACGCGGAGGACATACTTTTTTGCTATCCGCCGCACATAACAAGAGGCAACCTGGAAAACCCCAAAAGAAAAACAAATTTACCTTGGACCATCACCGTGGTACAAGGAACTTGGACCATAACAGACTCCCTTCCGTTTTCTTGCTTTCCTGATAACTAGAATCTTCAAAAATTTTGAATGCAACGTCAATCACTATCTTCTGCCTTCTTGAACTCTGTTGATTTTTGTCCTTTCTTCAGTCCTCTCTATTCTCAGTCTTCTCTTTCACTTTCACTTTCACTCCCTGCAACCCCCTGCGTTCAAGTAGCATTATCGCCTTGCTTGTGGTGAAATGTTTTAAAAATGATATAAAACAGTGGAACAGCTAGATAGATATAAAAAGAGTTTGGGATAGATATATATGAAAATAAAATCACTGATGCTTTTGATCTTCATTAGGTCTCCACATATATGGCCCTGTGTCCGAATTAGTTCAGTCAGTTATGTGCCATGCGTGATACACGCCTAGGCAGGCATGTATCTTTCGATACATGACTGACGAGGCAGGTTTTTTCCCTGCAGTACGTAGGTTGCCATTTCTTTCTGTGGTAGACCAGTTGCCATCCAAGGCTATAGAACCAGGTCTGTCGTACTATTTACCGATAGCAGGCAGGAGAAGAAGAGGATTCATACCTTTCTCAAGGGTATTAACACGTAAGTGAATGTAATGGATTCGACTGGAATTCGAACCAGGTTCGCCGATGTCTCAATCCGAATTAGTTAAGCTTATTAAATAAGACTTGGTTTATACAGCTAGCTAGAAAGAACGAAAGCAAGAAAGAAAATAGAAAATAATTGAAAAAAACACGTAGTGCCAATAGGTGAAAGGACTGTTGTAGATCATGACGAAGATACCATTTACCCGTCAGCGCATAAGAGTATGAACTGCCTGGGGTTGATCAATAGTATGATTGATAGAGAAAATGAAGATATATTAAGATATTTCCGATATTTAGAAATATATATATATATATATATATATATATATATATATATATATATATATATATATATATATATATATATATATATATAGAGAGAGAGAGAGAGAGAGATACCATGGGAAGCTGAACACTTCTTAGGTCGACCCCTTTTCCCAAATGTGTATTTCGAGAACCAAACATCAGAATATTGATTTGCAAAAGTGGGCCTAGAACTTTTCAGTACCCTATTATAGTCATTTATTAAGCTTAAAACATCAGCCGTGAGGCAACCAGTGCGGACTGAATTCACTACCCAAGCGAAGAGATGCCCACTAGCCGTCGATTTCCAGATTTGAACCGGTTGTCAAAACCCGTTCAAAAATATCTAAAATCTCAGCTGCGTACAATCGCTTTCTCAGATTGATGGTTAAAATAGCTTCGACCAAAGCGTAGGTATCAGAGGACGATCCTTCTTCGAACCTTCTCCACTGGCGCTAATAGAATCACAAAGAACTATGCCAAATAACAGAAACTACATCATTGAGAGCTACCAACATCAGCATCAACTCTAATGGATAGCACATGTAACTCGAAAAGAACATAATGACATAATCAAGATGTTAATGTTCCACACTATATCAAACTAAAGGTTAGGAAGGAAGCCTCCGTCAATACTGGAAAGGAGCGATAACTGGACTGAGAAACCTAAATTGTTTTAATAGAAAGATTTTATGAAAACACAAGCGGTTACTGTGAATGAAAGAGAATGGGAAGACTTTAGTCAGGAGAAAGAACAATAAAAAGAATAGGGTTCAGGAAGACAGATGACGACAATTGTCGCTGCATTTATTATTTTTAAGATTGTAAGTGGCAGAGAAGCAAGAAACCGGAAGTGAGAAATGCGAGAAAAGAAACTATAAGAATAGAAGTAGCAGTTACACCTAGCTAGTTCAGCAGTAAAACGGTGAGACCTAGTTGCCAATAGTACGTTTAAATTCATCCAGTCGAGGTACCAAGCTCATGTGAATAATTGCCATGAAAATATTTATAGAAAAAACAGAAGGAAGTCGCGTCACGTAGGAAAGTGACTAATGTCGATGCTATTGTTTCACTAAAAGTTACCTATAGATATAAAAGGTATACAAAGGTTTTATTCCTGTATGTGTCACTTGCTTAGGTGAGTTTGTGAGAAAGTCAAATAAGGAAAAATAGAAGATTGTCTTGTGTCAATTTTCTAAATATGAAAGCCGTGTTTGCCTACCTGGAAATTCAGCAACGAAATTCGTTTTTTTTTCTTTCATTTTTTCTTTTATATTTCGGATTAAAACATTGACTGCTGGCACCAGCGAATAATTTACGAGTTGCTTGATTTTTTTCTTCCCTTTTATGATTATTAATCAATTTATTCATCTTGAGAATGCACGTCAATTTCTCTTCGTTGCTAATTCCTCCGACTGTCAAAATTACAGTATCAATTAGTTTAGCCTGTCTTTCGCCATGCTTTCCCTTTGTCTGTGCTACTGTGTACGCCGCCATTTTGATTGATTCTTCTATACGAAGTGACCTTTGAATTTATCAGTTTGCTTGTGTTACCTTTTATCGATCGCAATCGATTGTCTGTCTCTACCTTCATTTATCAATCTATTTATCTACTCTATGACTTTATTTCAATGTCTGGGCTTCAATTTGATTTCCGACGTTCTCCAGCTTATCTGTTTTCTTCGTATTGTTGTCAGATTCTTTCTTTCTTTCTTTCTTTCTTTCTTTCTATCTATCTATCTATCTATCTATCTATCTATCTATCTATCTATCTATCTATCTATCTATCTATCTATCTCAGTCACTGGTATATGTCTGTTTCTTTACATCTCAACCTCTTCATATTTATACATGAATGTTTCGTTGAATGACAGCCATGGCATATTTTGGAAGTCTGTTATTCAGTTTTTCTAGTGTCCATACAATTTTTCTTTTTTGAAGGCCGTTAGAAGGAATTGTCCATAGTGATTATTGACCCAAACGCGTCCGACTAATTCTTTAGCTATTTTTAAGTGAGTGGGGAGTTAATTTTCTTGGTAACAAAGGTTAGTATATTTGTATTGCTGCCAATACTGTGTTGGGTGAGTGTAGTTTTTGTTCAATTTCTAAACACAAAAAGACATCCTGGCTTGGGATATGGGGAGGTAGAGAGCTACCTACATGAGGAGCTTATGCAAATAACTGGTAGTGGGATGGAGGATAAAAATACAAACATTACTACGATCTACAAAGGATAGTAAGTTGTGGAGTGCTATAGGTCGCTCACGTCCTGAATGGATATAACACATAGAGTAAGAATATTATATATATATATATATATATATATATATATATATATATATATATATATATATATATATATATATAATTTGTGAAGAGCGGCGCTATATCAAGTCTAATTAGTTACCTCATTGCCACCGAGATTCATTGGTACAGTTGGTATGACGCTTGCGTCGTATCGTAATGGTTCGATTCTCGGTAGTGGATGCGCACTGAACACACACACACACACACACACACACACACACACACACACACATATACATATATATATATATATATATATATATATATATATGGGATAGAAATTACATATATATTTATGTGTGCATGTATAAAATTCACATATAAATCAAATATCTGTAAAGACGGTATACATAAAAGATAAAGTACATCTGGCAGCAAGGCCTCTGATAAGGAGGTTTTGAGAAGCGTCAAGCCATCTATTAATTGTTAGTGTTCCGTGTATATATATATATATATATATATATATATATATATATATATATGTGTGTGTGTGTGTGTGTAAAATTCGCACACCAAAAAAAAAAACACTCACACAAAACTGCATAGTAAACGAAACATGAAAATTAACTACTCATTTTTCATTGAAAACTGCTAAACTGTTAGCCGAAAAGCGTACACGAAAGTCAACCTTATGGACAATTTCTACACGCACTCAATCTTCAAAAGAAAACTCGTAAGGAGACAAAAATTAAATAAAAAATATTCACATGATATTCCATATCCGTCATATTTAACGAAAGATGCATAAAAGAAGGATTGCTGATCAAACATACCATACCCCCCCATATATATATATATATATATATATATATATATATATATATATATGTATATATATATATATATATATATATATATATATATATATATATATATACAACCCCCCTCCGATACAATTTCAATACCCTTGCTTTTCTCTCCACCTTCTATTACACTTCGTG
The DNA here is from genome assembly GCA_964036315.1 of Acanthosepion esculentum. NCBI lineage: Eukaryota > Metazoa > Mollusca > Cephalopoda > Sepiida > Sepiidae > Acanthosepion > Acanthosepion esculentum. Next base: position 55,076,405 of record OZ038483.1, on the reverse strand, counting down.
TTGTGCGTTTATTTATTTATTTTTAAATACAATATCCACTTTTATCTTTCTCTCTTTCTCTCTCTCTCTCCCTCTCTCTCTCTCTCTATATATATATGTATATATATATGTTTGTGTGTGCATATATTTGTGTGAGCGTATGTTTGTGTGTGTATAAGCACTTGTATTAAAGCTGTGATTGTATGCTATCATAGGAAGCCGTTGTAAGTCATTTCGTTTCTTACAATGAATAAGACGCTTTGACAGATTTGATTTCTCATGACAAATGTCTATTTGCATTTCTGCGCTGGTTTCGTAGGTGCGCCTGTTTTTAACTCAAAATAACCTTACTCTCCCTATGTGTGCCGAGAGTGCGTGATTTCTATCTTTCTATCTCTTCGTTTAGATAGGGATGAAAATGTCACGTGACTTTTATTCTCTCTTCTGTGAATGATACGTTCATTATCTGTCTTGTAGATACGCACGCAGGGCATCTCGAGGTTGTGTAATGGCTAGCAAACTTCTCTCTAGAACAACTACCAGTGAGTTCGATCCTCACTGAGTGCCTCATACTTTCTACTCTTGGAAAATCACTATAGATGCATACTCATACACACACAGACATTTTTTTTTACTATTGTTCTCCCAATACAAGGCCTAAGTACCAGTCAAAGTATAGGGTTACTGAATGAGGATGTTGTAAGGGTGTTTAGGGAGGGAGACAGTGCTGTATATTATGAAGATGTGTAGGATAGATAACGGTCGATTAAGACTGTAGTGTTTCCCTACAGGCTTCCGTTCCATATTGCAACAAAAACAACAACAACAACACACACACACACACACACACACACACACACACACACACATATATATATATATATATATATATATATATATATATATATATATATATATATAATTGGGAGTAACTTGGGTTATAGTTGGAGACTTCCTTAGTTGTTTGGTTAATTTTGTTTAGCGGCATATCAACCTCTGTGGGATATTTAATACCGAAAACTAAATATTTTGAACGCACTTTTATGCCTTTATCTACATATATTTTGTATGTAATTTTATACTTTCAGTGTAAAGCTATGTCTTTATAGATATATAATTTGTAGATCATAAAATGTATTGTTGGTAATTTTACTGTAAAAATGTATTTTTTTAGTGTTGCATGACTCCAGTAATGGCGGCCTTCAGTTGTATTGTGGGAATACTGATTATTTTCCCATTCAACAACGCCCCCGCCAACTTGTAATAGTCAAGGAAATTTAAGTCTGGCGAGTTAGGTGGCCACATGTTTGGCACGATGTGGTCGTTCATTCTTGGATCCCTATAGCTTTGTGAGCAGATGCAGAGTCTCACTGAAACGCATATAGCCTTACATCGCATACAAGGTCTATCCGGGGCTTCACAACTGTCTCCAGCACCTCAGTGTAGGCAACAGCATTCAACGGAAGACCCTGTTGAAAGAAGTGCCGTCGCATGAGATGTCCTTCCCTACTCACCACCCTTAGAGACATCACAGAAGCGGGGGAGACTTGGTGTGCATAAAATGGGAGACATAAGAAGGATCCGTACATAACCAGATTTCATTTAATCTTGTTCATTTTTTCTTTCGTATGACCCCCCACCCCAAAAAAAAAACAGCATGTCAGGTTCTTCTGTATGTTTCAACTCGTTCAGCAATTGTGTTTTTTAATCAATTCACCCCAAGCAAGACGATAGTACCACTAAGACGCAAGGTGCTGTTGGGAGTGAAAGAGAACGAGAAAGATTTTAAAAAGGAACCGGAAATCCAAACTTAAACAGGAAACAAGGGATAATTCTCAACTTCTTTTCCAAAACCGGAGAGGAGTGTGGACCGGACGATAGGCGCTCGGAGCAAACGTTGTTCTTGCGCGTGTGCCGACATGAACTGCCCTTTACTCATCACGTATAGCCGGTATTTAAAATTCTCAACAGCGCACGATCGTGCGCATGTGTACTCGCATCGAGGTAAATATAAACATAGTCCGATACAGTCTTAAAGTGCAAAACGCGTCACGCTAAATCTTTTCCCACTTTATCATACACCTATCCTTTAAAATCTATTATATATATATATATATATATATATATATATATATATATATATATATATATATATAGGTTGTAACCTAGGAAGGGTTACTGAATGAGGAATAACCAAAACGGTGTTTGTAAATGAAATGGTAATATTTATAACACCAACAAAATACAATACTCGCCAGCGGCGTGAAGTAGGAAAACCACTGCTAGTGGTGGACTACTTAGACAGCATATAACCCCCATTTACAATGGTGTCCAACGTATTTATGAGGATTGGGACATATCCATTATTGTTCATAGGCACCGTATATGACAATATATATATTGCGATAAAGTCCGTGGTGGTTTGCTTACACACACACACACACACACACACACACACACACACACACACACACACACACACAGAGACAGATATATATATATATATATATATATAATCTTGCGGGTAAAAGTCATTGTGTTATCGGCAAAATATGATATCGGTAGCAATTAACGCAACTGACAAGCCACTTTTTTATGTGCGGTTTTTACTTTAGTTTTTGTATGAATTGGTCAAGATTCTCCATTTCACTTAATCAGTCACTTATCTGATCCAACCATCAGAAATATGATAGAAATCCTCAAATAAGCATTTTACTTAGTAAAATAAGACTGGAAATTATTGAAATCGGGCATCATAAATCTGCCATTCATCGCTGATAAACTTAAATATAAAAGGCAATCTATTTTTTGTCGCGAAGAATTTTGGTCGTCCAATTCTTGGTCTCAGTTAATATACATGTATAGGCGCTGTTTCCGCTTTCATAAATATGTCATGTTCTTTTTCTGGACACGCCCAGCCATTTGCCCACAGACGCACGAGCAACAGTTTTTGCAACTTTTTCAAATTTCATTTTCCTTACAAACCGTTTTCCCCACTTTTTTTTATAAGCGGTATTTTGAATTTCATATATGCATATATACCAGGAGACACTAAAGTATTGGCCCATAGAATATTTTAAGAAAATAATAATTTTTATTATTGCTCAAAACTTGACCTGTATATAGTAAATACTTAGGGTATATTAAGTATAAAGAGAAATAAAAAAATATAATTTGCTACACATATACTTATTGACAAATACAATATATATATATATATATATATATATATATATATATATATATATATATATATATATATATATATATAGCATACTGTAACAGCAGCAATAATACCGGCGTGATCAAACTCGAATTTCGATCACGTGACCACAATAGTAGCACCTATGAGCAGGAGGCAGTATAACAAAACCTAAAGATATTATATGGCGATAGTGCAGATAATCTTTGACTTATCCTCGCAATATCTACCGGCTTAGGAATCTAGAATGCCGACCAAAGAATATATATATATTTGAAAGATGGGTTGATGAAAAGTTGCCAGCCGACTAATGGAAAGAAGTAGCTTTCTGTTGCATTCTGTGTCGTCTCGGGATCCTCACGCTATTAATAAAAACGTTTATCAATGAAAAGGCACATTTACTTTCGGTATTCGTTTTATTAACCCTGGCAATTTCGATTCTAAGAGGCAGTAGCAGGAAAGACGTGACGAGAACATGTCGCACATTGGCTTAGCGTCCCTCCGCGGGTGGTATCAGCCAGTCGCAAACCTGGGTGAGGCGGCATATCGACGCGTCAGAATTCTTGAGAATTCGCGCAGTTTTGGAATTATATTCAAAACCCAGAAAAAAGGCAATCTATCACAGCCCCGCCAACGAATCATTCCGGCCAATCTCTGACCATTCTGGCCCTGGCCTCCGCAACCTGTAATATTAGGGTTCATCAGTAGGTGCTATCACTGCTTTCATTCTAATTCCAGATTATTATTTCTGTTTTGGAAAGGTTTTATCTTGAGTCCTACATCTTGGAATACTTGCTGGGATGCTGATGTTTTACTCAAGATCATTCCTGTCCAAATTATGAATACCTATATCATTAGTATAGCCCTCCTTAACCTCTGTATATTGACCTCAGGAGGGAAACACATTGAAACATTAGTTTTGTCCCTGATTTTAACATGTAAAGTTGCCTTCCAGAATCTAAAAATGTATTAAGAAATAGGAAAATCTCATTAAAACAGAGTTCTTAACTGTTATGCAATATCGGTCCTCTTATATGCTGGAAAATGGCATCACAGCGTCTTAATTCATTATTCTTTCTTCGAGTTATGTGTGCTACCAACTTTAGTTGTTGCCGCTTTTGAAAATCTTCAACTGATGTGGTTTCTGTTATCTGGTACAGCTCTTTGTGATTCTATATATCCAGTCCCTGAGTTTCGAAGGAGGCTAATACTCGCTAAGACCTACAGGATACAAGTCTTTTTTAGCCTTCGATCTGAGAAAGTGGTTGTATACAGTCGAAAGTTTAGATATTCGTCAACGGGTTTGGGTCATACATGGCATCCATATGTAAGTTTCGATCTGACGAGTCTATTCAAGTTAATGATTCAAGTTTTTACTTTAATGTTGCGATTTTGCAGCAGCTTGCAGTGTTTGGTAAAACTACCCCGAGCAGAATCGGTCTATATCTCTGAGATGAGGTATTATGATTATTTACATTATTCGGATTGTTATCCTCATCTTTATTGCCATATTCAAGTGGAACTCGAACAATATACCCCGATGGACGAAATAAAGGGTTCGCTTCGAAATTTCAATAATCTGAAGAAAACCGGAACGTACAACGGCCGAAACGTTGTGAAATATGGCAATGAATACCTAATGTAATGTAAATTACTCCGAGCTGCGTCTATCCTATGTTCAATTTCGTTATTCCTTATATTAAATATGTTATTAGTGATCTATACACTGAGGTATTTGAAGTGTTTTGTATTTACTAATTTCACATCCTGAATTTTTATCATGGATTCAGAGTAGGTGTCATCAATGTTTTCATTCCAATTCCAGATCATTGTTTCTGTTTTGGAAAGGTTTATCTTGAATCATATTTCTTGGAATACTTGGCAGAGGAAGCTGATTAGGTAAACATTATTTACCTAATTATTATTATTTTTCCTTCCTAGTATATTCTAAGTGTTTGAGGGTAGGAGCAATTATAGAAATTATTTTCAAATAATACGTATCACTCTTCGTCCTGGGTATGACGATAAATTACATCCGGGAGCAAGGCTTCTGATCGGGTGATAGGAGGTTCTGGAGGAGCATACAACCACTTCTTAATTGATGTTTCTTTCCTAGTCCACTCTGAATCGGGATGGTAGCACCTATTTGGGGGTCCCAAATATGGGCGAATAGTGAACCCCCAAACTGGAATAAAAGACACTATGAATGTGTAAAAAAAAGTTTTAATAACATCAATACATTTTTGGAAAAATTATTACCAGCAATACATCTTTTGAAAAAAAATATTACCAACAATATATTTTTGGAAAAAAGTATTACCAGCAATAAAAATCTTGTCTGCAACCCATTGAGGTTAATATGCTGTTAAACAAACCAAACCTAACCAAACCAAAAGACAAAAGGGAAACTTTTCTTTATCGCCGCGTTTCCTCCACTACTTCTGTCTATAAGGGTAATCAGGAGGACAGTAGATAACAATTGACATTGCATTTAAATTTTTGCAGATTAAAGTTGGCTGAAAAGCATCGATCCGGAAGGGAGTTCCACAAGCGAGAAGTGCGAGAAAAGAAACTGCATGCATAGAATTTACGGCTACATCTAGCTAGCTCAACTAAATTGATGAGATCTCGTCGACAGACTATTTTTACTTTTAAATTCATACAGTCTAGGTATTATATCTAAGAGGTCATCCGAACAATTACCATGAAAGTATTTATAAAAAGAGGCACAGATTGGCCACCTTCCGGTGGTGGGCAAATGAATGAAGCCGAGTCGCCAGATGAGGACCAATAAGATTCTTCTTTGGATCTTGTCAAGGAGCTCCGGACCATATATATATATATATATATATATATATATATATATATATGCGTGATTAATAGTATCCGTAACAAAAGGGGAGCTAATAAGACAAAATGGAAAAGCTTATTTACTACACGTTTCGCCGAAGTCATGTGAGTTTGGTCTGGCTTCTTCAGGCTGGAATGAAAGTTTTATGCGTGTATAAGTCGAACCAAACACAAGTCAAGTCGGCGAAATGCGTCGTATATAAGCTTTTCCATTTCTCATTATTTCCATATATATTGTGAAACTGAGTCAACATGCAGTATCTATTTCTATGTATACATTCCGATACTGATCAATCTTAACAAATCCTAGCTCATTTTAAACTCTCTCTCTGTCTCTCTCTCTCTCTCTCTATATAATTTTAATCAATTCAACCCAAGCAATGCAATAATATCAGTAAGAAGCAAGGGGTTACTGGACGTGAAAGAGATTGAGAAGACTTTAGAAGGAACCGCAAACCCAATCCTAAACAGGAACCATGGGATAAACATCTACTTCTGTTTAAAATACCGGAGAGGAGTGTGAAACGGACGGTAGATGAAAATGTCTCTTCCTCTCTCTCTCTCTCTCTCTCTCTCTCTATATATATATATATATATATGCATGTGCGTGTGTATGTATGTGTGTGTGTGTATAAGCACATATAAAAAAACAACACACTATCTCTCAATAAAACCACGTTTATTTTGAATCCTATTTCTTGGAATACTTGGTAGAGGAAGCTGATTAGGTTTACCTAATTATTATTATTTTCCTTCCTAGTATATTCTAAATGTTTACCATATTCAGCGAATGTTTGAGGGTAGGAGCAATTATAGAAATTATTTTTAAATAATACGTATCACTCTTCGTCCTGGGTTTGACGATAAATTACATCCGGCAGCAAGGCTTCTGGTCGGTAGATTGGAGGTTTTTAGAAGCATACAACCACTTCTTAATTGATGTTGATTCCTGGTCCACTCTGACTCGGGATTGTGATAACTATTAGGTGGGGGGTCCCAACTATGGGAAAATTGGGAACCCCCAAACAAAAATCAACAGTACATTTTTTTTTATAAAATGAGCATTAATAGATTTTATGATCTTCAAAATATATATTTTAAAAACATACCTTTAGTATAAAATTATGTATAGCATATTGAGATTTCGGCATTAAATAATCTATAAATTATGATATAATGTTAAACAAAATCAACCAACCAAAAATCCATATTTATAGCTAAATTACCAATAAGGCATATTTAAAGAAAAATGGCCAACAATAAATTTTATCTGTAGTCGAAACCATACAATTGTGTTCAAAATATTTCCATTTCGGCATCAAATAACCCATAAAGGTTGATATGATGCTAAACAAAATTAACCAAACAACGTATCACTCTATCGATCACTATGTATGTATATATATATATATGTATGTTAGGTCACTATACTACCTGCGCATTGTCGGGTTATCGGCGACCAAACCGCTCTCTTCAATAAGCTTTTCTGGTGAGGTGGGTGGTTAGACACCCAATAAGATTTTAAAAAGACCTGTTAAAAGGTGGGTGAATTGTTTCATAGAATTAACAGTCATCTAGCACGGATGCGGGGATGTAGAAATACCTGGGTTGGTGTTTAGGGTGCAGTAAGCCCACTGGCAGTGTTGCAGACCCATAGATTTCGTTAAGGTATACAGAAAGAAGGAAAACTCAGCATTCAATTGACTGTTGATGTTTATGCTGTTCTCGCTTCGAAAATGAGATTGACCCTATGCATTGTCTTTATTTTTTTATACACAGGCGTTGCTTGATATCGTAAGCGACAATTGAGTCTTGAAATGATATTTTGCGATGGTCATGCTCGAGAAGGAGGAGGCAACCATCGTGTAGGTATGTATAACCAAATTGGTGTATAACGATCGGGTCAACAACACACCGCAGAAGGCCAACAGCATGTAAAATTACAGGGAAATCCTAGGCCTAGATTTTTCATCCTGGAGGAAGGTAATGCACAATGTTAGGAGACACTTGAACAGAATCGTATGAGCATGAACATTTCAAGAGAGATGTTCGTATGGGTTTTGATGTTAGTTTCCTTAAGATCGTTCGCACAGAATTTGATTTAATTTGTAATGAACGTGTTTGCATCTGTGTAGATAGGACTACAAAATAATCAATGACGCCACAGACAGGGCGAAGTCATTTACTAAACGTTAACGGATATTTCTAATTTTCAGCGAGTGGGAAAAAGAATGTACTTCAGTTGATGAACTAAAACGTCAGATTAGAGTCTACCAAAATATTAATTTTATAAAACTCCTCGTATGTATGTATTGTTGGTTCAGTTGTCTACGACTTGATCACTCTAATCTGGGAAACCATTCCTCTGACTCAAGACGGGATTGATGGAATCCTGGTTTCAATCGTTAAAGGTAAGGATTCAAAATCTACGTGTGATCGCGACCGATTTATCACCCTTCTTGAATCAATTGTTAAGATCTTTGCGATGACCTTCTTAAATAGGCTAATAAACTTGTTCTTTAGTTATTCCAGAAGCACATAGTGATTTTCAAGCGGGTAAGTGTACTGTGGATATGATTTTCTCGGTAAGAGAGCTGCACGGACTTCCTCAGTCCAGATGATGATCTACAAACAATATTGCAAACTAAACAGGCATTGTCGGCAGGATGATGAAGCAGGGTGGCATAGTTAGCTTCCTTCTGGTTGTTATGATCTTTCAAATGGTTTACTTGACCTGTTATCGACAACAGAGTACGCTCACACTCAAACACCAAATATCCAAGAATGCATATTAGTTGGCAAATCAGAGTGAGTGCCACTTAGGAGATCACGCTTGGTCTTAACATGCCTGAAACATTGATCCTCAAAGGTGTTGAATCAAGTAATAAAGTGCCTCCACTTTATGATTTAAAGTCAGTTCTTCCTGAGGTTCTATCTATCTATCTATCTATCTATCTATCTATCTATCTATCTATCTATCTATCTATCTATCTATCTATCTATCTATGCACGTAGTGTAATGATTAGCGGATCGGAAAAAAACTGTCAAATGTGAGAATCCATCTCTTCTCTCTTCAGCTATAGTTTAAATAACAGAGTAGAATGTAATGTCTAACCTAGACTGGAAACCAATTTAGTGATGGTGACTCGATAAAAAACAGCCTTCCGTCAGTAGTCCCCGCCATTTTTTTTGTTTCTTTCTCGCTTCCACAAAAAATCTCAGTGCTTGGCAAAGAAGGAAATTTATAAAATCACTATTGATATAAGGACACAGATCGGTAAAATAAAGTCCTCAACATCCGACATGCGTCTGAGTAGACCAGGATTTCAAGGAACTTCTTTATAGTTTGGTGGCAATGCAGATAATTTTCTGCAGTTTTCAGTGTTGTTTGTCTTTTCAAAATCTCTGAATTTATTAAGACTTTCTATTTATTTTTCAACTCCGCCCTTCGACCAATTTTAAAGGTTCTGATTCGTAATTCAAGACATGTCACACAATTGGCTGCCATTTGTTTACATCTGCGCAGAATGAACCGGCTTTCATCCTCACTACGCAGGTAGATGTTAGCAACACCCCGAAAATAAATCGTGCGATCCCAATAAGTACTTACTTGAGACATCGATTAGTGACTAACATGGGACGCAGTGAAATTTAATTATTTCGAATTATTGTTCTCATATTGATTATTATAGATGTCATTATAGAGACAACGTTTCACAAAATTATTTCGGACGATTGTTCTCCTCTTGAGAATAATTAAAGTATATTGAGAATTACTCATCTAAAAAAAGAATACAAAAATAGAAGCAGTATATATATATATATATATATATATATATATATATATATATATATATATATATATATATATATATGCATGCTAAGGAACTCTTGGTTATAAATCTGACTGTTCTTTCTTTTTAGTTTGATATATATATATATATATATACATATATATACATACATATATATATATATATATATATATATTTATAAAAGTGAACATTGAAGTCAACACTCAGAGGCGACAGGCTGTTTCATGCTGGATGCAATCGGGAGACGATTGGGTCCAGCATGAAACAGCCTGTCGCCTCTGAGTGTTGACTTCAATGTTCACTTTTATATTTATATTTACATACGCTCTATATTTGATATTGAGCACTTTATCCCATAAATATAGCACACCTTAAAACTATATATATATATATATATATATATATATATATATATATATATATATATATATATATATATATATATGTGTGTGTGTGTGTATGTGTGCGCGCGCGTGTGTGTGCGTGTATGTGTGTAGATAGATAGATAGACAGACAGATAGAAACATAAAAGGATACATAGAAGGATACATAGATAGATAAAAATTGCAATGACTTCCGACTAAGATTTTTGCAGACATAGAGCTGCATGTTAGAGTTAAGTTTTGATTTATTGAGATATAATATAATATAATATCTATCTATCTATCTATCTATCTATCTATCTATCTATCTATCTATCTATCTATCTATCTATCTATCTATCTTTTACATACATACATAAGCACACACACGGTTAATCGGTGTGCAAAGTTCCCATTCCTGTTGGTTTCGTTATATTCAATTACGCGCAAATACCCTTGGGAAAGGTATGAATCTACCTCTTATCACCCAAGCTATAGGTTAATTAGTAAGACGTTTATCACTGCATACACACATACATGTGTGTGTGTGTGTGAGTGTGTGTGTGCGCGCGCGTGCGTGCGCGTGTTGTGTGTGTGTGTGTGTGTGTGTGTGTGTGTGTGTGTGTGTGTGTGTGTGTGTGTGTGTGTGTGGCGTAAGGTATACTGGCACGGAAAGCAACATTGATGAACCAGATCCAGTTCCATATACTTTCACCTCACTCTAATGAATTTAAATTGCAGGGTAAAGTGAACTCTCTAGCCTTGGTTGGTAGCTGTTCTTGGAGAAGGAATATTCTGAAGTCAAAACCGTGGAGATAGAAATGCGATATCACTTTACAATATTTCCCAATTCAGTGATAAATAAAAGAAAACTTTTGTCATAAAGGGACATAGCATTACAAGAACAAGAGATAGATAGATAGCGAGAGATAGATATAGAGAGAGGTATAGAGATAGATAGATAGATAGATAGAGAGATAAAGATAGTTAAAGAGAAAGAGATAGACAGAGACAGAGATAGAGAGAGAAAGAGAGAGATATAGAGATAGAGATATATAGATAGAAAGATATATATATATATATATATATAAATATGTTTATATATATATATAGAGAGATAGATAGATAGGTAGATAGATAGATAGAGAGATAGATAGCGAGAGATAGATATATAGAGAGATATAGAGAGATAGATAGAGATAGATAGAGAGAGATAGAGAGATAAAGATAGATAAAGAGAAAGAGATAGAGAGAGACAGAGATAGAGGGAGACAGATATATATATATATATATATATATATATATATATAGTCAAACCTAATGAGCCAGACAAACCTACCAAGGTTTCACTTAGGCAGATATAGATAGATAGATAGATAGATAGATATAAATAGAGAGGTGGGCGGCATTCCTCCGTAGATCTGTTGGTCAGTACTTGTTTGTATCACAAAGCTAAACAATATAAACAAACCCTGTTCACAAACACGTGTTCGAAGTTGGTTATATTATGCTGCTTCAAAAATGAATGGGGAAAGAGTAAACAATATACATCACCAAATATCCGCTAAAGAAAGAGAGCTAAGTTTCAAGAGGACATTTCTGAGAAAAGGCCTACCCCCATTTCTGTGACAACAGTTCCACTCATTGTCTATTTTGGAAAAATACCTGCTGTCCGATTTCAGAAAAGTTATGAACGTTGTCACAATTGAGGTTTGATAATTTGACGCTTTCCAAGTAACCATTGGCTTCCCATGTGACAAGTTCCGCTTGGTGAGAATAGAGTTTTCATTTATTCTTTATTTTTCCATGAAATAAACACGATGTTTTTGTTTTTAAATAGGGATGTATGAAGCCGATATGAAGTAGATCTGCTTATTGCCCTGTTGAAATCAAAATATTCATTGTGTCCCGAAAAGCAGGATTGGCAGAGTCGTGTCAATCACAAAGTAAAATACGAAAGGTCTGAGTTCTAATCTCCAAATATGGGATGGTCAGTACTGCGATCAGGAAAATTCTCATTTGAAATTTAATTTAACCAAAACACTTCACCCCCATCTCAGTGAGGAGGTTGCTGTCTCCACCCCCATAAAAGTATAATAATTAATTTCTAATAGGCGTCAATAAACCACCAAAATAATTTATCAAGCTCTGACCGTGAAAATGGCAAGTCTGAAATTACAAGTAATTTACAAATTGCTTTTATACATTTCACTAATTTAAATTATTCGACTTATTTCAATTGTAAATGATGCTCTTAATTACACACACACACACACACACACACACACACACACACACATATATATATATATATATATAATAATGTTAATCCAATATATATATATATATATATATATATATATATATATATATATAGTGCGATGGGCAAATGATCGTCATTTTATATTTTTAATTTCGCGCATGCGCGTTGTTTGTTTCTAATTTTGTCTGCTGGACAGTATAGTCAGTTGGACACCATGAAATCTGGAAACGCCATGCTGTACTGCTTGGCATTCGCGCCGGAAACTCCAATACGAACATTTCAGAATGTTTGGGTATCAAGCTGAGGACAGTGAAGAGTATTAGAAAAGAGTTGGATGAATCTAATGGTGATTACGAAGGTGCTTAGAGTGATCACAAGTGATGTCGACGTTATGCCTCCATTCATATTTCCACTCTGCCTGAGACTCAACACGGAGGCCCACATCGTGCCTTGAGGGGGTAGTACTGCTCTGGGTCAAGACGGTGGCTGCTGGAAGACCCTATATCTGGCAATAGGATTCTGCGCCATGCCACACAAGCAGGAGAACCCAGTCATCGCTGTCAAACAATTTCTAAGACCACATCACTCCTTATATCTGGCTACCTAACTACTCAGACTGCTATCTATTTGATTATGATGTGTGGGCGCAGTTGAGAGAGAGAGAGAGAGAGAGAGAGAGAGAGAGAGAGAGAGAGAGAGAGAGAGAGAGAGAGCAACAAAACTTCTTGTAACATCAGAGATGAACTGAAGGTAAGAATTATGTCAGTATTCACCAGTCGTCTGGAGCTCGTGGTTGAAAGCAATGGCGATGTTATTGAATACATTTACTCTATAGCATTTCAAGATATTTTTGTGTAATGTTGGTAAATATATCTGTTAAAATTCAGTATTATATTCACCTTGCGTAATTTAGACGACAATTTATCCATCGCACCCTCTCTACCCCCCTCCCCCTCTCTCTATATATAATAAGATAAAGGATAAATAGGAAAAGTTTGTCAATCATGTTTCACTTTTATTAAAGCTTCATCAGCGAATGAGATATGTATCAAAATATTTTCACTAAATAAAAATTTAATATGTTAGATTGATAAACGTTTTCTATTTGTTCTTTATCTTATCATTCTGTTGGATTCCGATCCATATTTGATCTGTATGTCAACCCAAAGATATATATATATATATATATATATATATATATATATATATATATATATATATAATTAATACAAATATATATATATATGTAGGATTAATACAAATATAAAATTTGTCACTTAGCTGATTGATTTTATTCTCAGGATTTCCGGCTCGAGAGTTTCGTAGACAGACCCTCCAGAAATCGCTCCGTCCATTCATCAGGAGATATCATTTTCTCGTTTTGCTTTTATATTTGGTTAAGAAACAGCTTATGCAATTTTCATTGGTGCAAGGTTGATTTTCCTTTTCTTTCTTCTTAATTGGATTGACATTATTATGTTATGTAGTAGAAGGATCTAATGAATTTGCTAAGTAACTCCTTTTTTGTTAACTCCTTTTTGCTGACTGATGTGATAAGCGTAGTCGTAATTTTCTGCTCGGGTTTATTTTTAGAGGATATATTTGAACTTATATTAGCTTGAAACTTAAAAGTAAATATTAAACTGTAAGTTCCATAACTCTACCCTCGCTTATATATTCGGAGCTAATCATACACTTAACCCCACTTACTCCGATCTTTAATTCCTCTCTTTGTTGATGGTTGGGAGAGGGGAATATCAATCCAAATAGATGTCATTGTCATGGCCAACGCAGAAAAAATATAAAGCTCAAAATTGTTCAATGAAATTATTAAGTTAATGTACAAATAGAAACTTGTAAATTTTTTCATTTGCAGCAAGTAGCTAACTTGTCAATGCTAGCCTCTGCCCATATAATGCTACTTCTACGATATTGAAACAAATGGAGCGGATAGAAGATGCTGATACACCCCGAGTTACGTTTGTTAACCCCTTCTCATATATATGAGCAAACTCAGGCCGATACGATGTTTCTGGCCCAAGGAAGAGTTCTTTTCCCTTGATGGGTAGACGAGACATGTACACTCTGGGTATCACACCTCATTCCTGGATTATTTGTCCCTTGATTAACAGTTCTGGAGGCAGACTTTTTCTGTGTTTTGGGATTATCCGCCCGATAGTTATCCAAAGCCTCACGTAACTTCGAAGGAGGTTATCCTATCAGCACGGGGCAATTGCACTGCCATTTTTGAATGGGTTCTGGACCCTGCAGTAGTCTCCGGTGGGGGCCTCTCGATGCCAAAAAATTCTCTTACTCTTACGGCTGTATCTCTAGACAATTAAATCCAGGTTGTTTATATATGCATCTCTTGTCTCAATAACTACTTGTCTTTCACCAAAGACACAACAATCTGCACACGAATAAAATTAAAATTAATAACATTAGCAAACCCAACATAAAAAAGAGTAAACTCCATGTATACCATCTCCTACACCTTGTGAATGTTCCGGCTTTCCAGAGGTGAAACCCCATCTCATCGAGGCCAAACCCTTGTCTGAAACAGGTATAAATAACTCTATCCCACTGAAGGAGCTCACAATACCACTGATAGCCAAACATGACCACCTAAATCGCCACTGCCACGGGCTCGGTGCCTATATTAAGGACTGGTTACCCTGTGGCAAAGACGAAAAAAAGACCCCTAATTGCTCGTATATGTGCTCCTACGTGGCACCTATCCAGAGTTTCTTTTCCCTCTCTATCGTCCGCAGCACAGTGGGGTGCTAATTTTCGACCGAATATCTGAGAGAATTGATAATATCCTCAGAGAATTTCCCTCGGCCGTCATAAGCGGTAAATTCAATATTCATCATAAGGAGTGGTTAGTCCACTCGGACAAAACTGATGAAGAAGGCAGACACTGCAGTCTTTTCCATCGCCTATGAACTAACTCAGATCATTGAAGGATCCATCTGCGTTCCTGATGCGACAGGATATCAGGCAAACCTTCTTGACCTCTATCTCACATCCGGCTTTGAAAAATTCTTGGGGGAAATTTTACACGCCCTGGGCACGTCAGACCATTCTCTAGTCAGTGTCCAAAATGATGCCAAATGAAAGAAAATTGATTTGCCGTTTTATAGAACGATTTTTCGCGACAAGGCAGACTGGGAGAGCTTTAGATCTTACATGGCGGAAGATCGTCTGTTAACCTCCTTCAAATCTGCTGTCTCCAAAGCTGCTCCATTCGTCTCAGAATGGATACCATCCCTACAAATAATTCCAGTAAAAACCGAACAGTCAGCACTAATTCAACCCTGAATGCGCTGCAACCATAGCTTGCCGTAACCTCTACTTCAATATCTTTTATAAGGAGCTGTTTAGTTGGATACTTACTGCATTCAGAACTGTCCGCGATCGATGCAAGAAAGTTCTGCTAAATGCAAAGTGTACCTATGTACAAGCGGTCTAAAAACAAATTCGATCACGATAATTCTGGAAGATATCCAAACAAATTCTGATTTGAGGCAAAGCATCTGTGCTCACTATTATAAATGAAACCGAGGTCATCTCTTCCTCGTCAAATTCTTGGGGGATAATTTTACACGCCTTGGGCAAGTCAGACCATTTTCTTGTCAGATAAGGCGAAGTTCTTTGCCTCAATCCTTGCATCTAACTCAACATTAGAAGACATAGAACACCCCCTTCATGACTTCCCTCGTCTCACTGAGCACAATCTCAGTAGTATTTTTATTATAGTCCGGGAAGTCTCAAAACTTATCAAAAGTCGTGACCCTAAGAAAGCCACTGGCCCAGACAAAATCCCAACCCGGAACTATTCCCAATCTTAGCGAAACTATTTAACCACTGCTTGAGGGTGAAATCCTTCCCAGGTCTGTGGAAAGTGTCAAGTGTAAGTTCTGTTTTCAATAACGCGGATGAGTGCTAATCCCCTCTCTCAGTATAGATCCATCAGTCTCATCAGTGTCATTAACAAGCTTTTTGAGACTATAATGAACAAGAAGGTTGTTGATCACCTAAACATAACAAAAACCTCTTCAGCCCGATCCACTGCTTATGTCATAACTACTATTACTCACAGAATCAGTGAGGTACTAGACAACAAATACATCTCAAGAACTATAGCATGTGATATTTCAAAGGCCTTTGACAATGTGTGGTATAAAGGATTACTGCACAGGCTCTCTAGTTATGGAATTGCTGGAAGAGTCTTCTTAATAATAAAGTCCTTTCTAACGAGTAGGTCCCCGGAGGTAGTTATCAACGGCCAGTCTTTTGGAGCCCTAGCAATCAATGCAGGCGTACCCATCAAGAGGTCGGTTCTCGTGCTAACTTTCTTTTACTTGGTATAAATGAACTTCTTAAGAGTACACTCCGTTCATTTGTGAATATATATATATGCTGATGATACAATGGTATATGGCACACCTGCAAAACTCTAGATGGCAATCGATCTCTCCTTTAGCTTTACATACGATCCGTCGGTAAAGATGCTGGAAAAATGGTCGGATCCCTGTATCACCTCAGTAACTACCTAAGTGCTCTTGCTATCTTCTACCTTTATAAGAGCCAGATCAGGTATAAAACAGAGTACTGCTGATATAAATGGGACGGAGCTGCTCGGTTTAGTTTGTTTTGTTTTACGGCATATCAACCTCAATGGGTCATTTAATGCCGACAAGATTTTTATTGCTGGTAATAATTATTTTTTTCAAAAATGTTTTGCTGGTAATATTTTTTTTTCGAAAATGTGTTGCTGGTAATAATGCTGGTATTAAAACTTATTTTTACACTTTCATAGTGTTTTGACCGCAGTTAGGGGGTTAACTATTTACCCATAGCGAGTACCCTAACAGGTGCTACCACCCCAGTTCAAGGTGGACTTGGGAACACCAGCAATTAAGAGGTGATTCCACGGTCCTCAAAACCTCCTGACCAGAGGCCTTGCTGTCGGACGTAGTTTATCGTTTTACCCAGGATGCGGATGTAGTTTATCGTCATACCCATGACGCGGAGCTGCCCGGTCTTCACTTTGCATAAATTATTCTTGTAAATAAGCTATCTAATGAATAAATAAATAGTTTTTAATGTTTTTTGTTGTAAATTTTCAAAAAAACAAAAATATATATATATAAATTCACTTTCATCATATGCTTAGGATTTATTACAATTTAAATCATAGCTTTTTAAAAAAATAATCATTGCCGAAGAATGAAGGTCGTTAAAATAACAGCGGTGTCACTGGAAAACACCGTCCATTGAAAACCGTTTTTATTTGTAGGCACGAAAATTAAAGATTGCCTAATCTCTATTTTTCTCTCAAAAGTCCTCGGCACGATATTGTCAGTTAAAAATTGCACATTCCCTGTCTCGCTGAGGTTGGATAAAAATAAATAAATAATCTTTTTGCGTTGTTGTCACCATTTTCTGGAACATTCAGCGGGACAACATGCTACAATATTTGCCACTGCGAATTTGAAATGTCAGAGAAAACTTTTTTTTTTCACACTGTGAGTTGAAATTCTCCAAATATGTTGGCAATTAAAGTAATTAACGGTGACGCTTATGCAACAGACATTGATGTACACGGACCTACGCGGAACAGACAGAGTGCATCGTTGGAAATTGTTTCCGGTGAGTTTTACGCCAAACATTAAATGGTAATGTTCACAGCTTTGCCATTTGGTGTCAACATGGAGAGAGGAAGCAAACAGCCAATGATAGTATCTCTCAGTTGCACCAGGTCATCACATATGCCACTCAGTACTTGCGGGTGCAGACCAACGTTTATGTCTTGGGGATGAAAAATAAGTCGTTTGAGATTTAATCCATGAATCAGGTTGGTGAGGCTTGTTATCCCATACTCGCTGAAGGGAGGGAATAAATAATACTTTTTCCCTGCAGTAGTGAATGAATGCTTCAAACCTATAAATATATTCGGCATTTTATTTTTGAGCTATAAAAAGCAGGAAATTGTGGAGAGCAATGGTCGTCCACGTCCCGAAGGAACAGAAAAAGAAGAAGAATTTTTTAATACGCTTTAATTATTTTTAACTATTGTTCTCAGCTTGATTTTTTTTTATTTTTGCTTCTTTGTCAATTTTTCTTCTTCATTGCTGAGGTTTCGAGGACAAGAGACAATATTTACGGTTTTGAATTCAGCGTCGTGCTCTTCTCTTAGACTGGTTGCCAATCACGGCAAGAAAATCCTGTCTGTCTTGCTATTTAATACATAGCTGGGAGAGAGGAGATGCATTCATACCTTTCCCAAGTCCACTTGCGTGTAAGTTGATTCTGATTTGTTTATCGACATTTAAAGACCTTATGGGTCATTTAATGCCGAAATTTAATTTTCTTGGGAGCTTTGAAGTAGTAAAAAAATATGATATATGTTATTTTGCTTATACACTTGAATGCATGGTAAATGATACTCAGCTTTTGGGCATATACATGTTTTGTGTGGACATAATTACTAGAAGCGGTCAGATGCGTGTTTTATTTTGTAGTTTTGTTGAAGTTATATTTTGGAATAAGGTTTGATTTCTTTAAGGAATTGGACGATATTATATGGAATAATACTGATGGTAAATTTACCATTTAGCAGCAATTTACCAGCAATTTACTATAAAGCCGCCTGAAGTTTGGAAGTGTGGATTAAATTCCGCGAAACTCAGACAAGAGAGATGCATAAGAGAAGTGAACAAATATATATATATATATATATATATATATATATATATATATATATATATATATATATATATATATATATAGCACTTAAAAATATATTTCAGTTGAGCACTGTTGAGCGATAAGCTAATTCTATAAACAACACCCACCCGCGCTAATGCAAAGCTCTTCAGTAAAATGAATGGAGCACTTTGGCTGATTGTCATTTGTTTACATTCGTAAAAACAATACGCGAGATTTAACTGTGTAACTCTACCGAGTGAAGACAGCTCAGTGTGTAGAAACCCTGACTGACACCAAATCAGTTGGATTTCGATCCTGGCTTGGGGTATTCGGATGTGTAGTCGCACTGCGGAGCTGTGATACAGCGAAACAGTACTGTCTGCGAATCACACACACACACACACACACACATATATATATATATATATATATATATATATATATATATATAGGGAGATGAGAGAGAGAGAGCGCAAGAGAGCGACAGAGAGAGAGAGAGAGTTGCGACATTATCAACAAAAACTCTTTGATAATGTCTTATGAAGGCCGAAAGAAATTGAACAATTTATAATCAAATTTTCGCCGGAAACCAGACAATTATTTCGAAATATATAAATATAAAAGAAAGACTCTTCTTTATTCATTAACCAAATGTGTACATACAAACAGACCCACACAAATATTTGTGTGTGTGTGTGTATATAACACTCTTATTCTGTATATTTTATAACACTCCCACACGCGCACTTGTCTTAATATGTGTAGTTTTTTGGTGTTTGTTTTGTGTGTGTGTCAGCACTCATCCATATATATATATATATATATATATATATATATATATATATATATATATATATATATATATATATATATATATATTCAAACAGATCTACCATTGTTTTTTAAAACTCAGTCTGTTGGCGTCAAATGATGAACTAAAAACGTCATGTGGCCTTATCAACATCTCTATATTTCGGTCGGACAGTAAACGTTGCAAGATGCTTAAACTTTTGCCAAACTGGCTCCGTGTAGGAAGCATGAACGTAGGTTTATCAGTGTGTAAGAATGTGTGTGTGCGCATGCACTCGTGTGCGTGAGTGTATGATGTGTGTGCGTGTGTGTCTATGAGAGCAAAAGAGAAATTTAATTTCGAAATGTTGTTTATTTTCATGATATCTATTTCTGGCACAAGGCCATTGTGGTTTAAACATTGCGAGCAGATTGAACACCTGTGAATCATGTACCTGTGAATCATGTACCTGGTTAGCATTAAGTTACTCCATCTTGAATTTACATCTTCATTGCTGCCGGCTATTTTCTTAAATTTTTAACTAGAAGTTATCCGTCAGAGACCATGGAGTTTACTGCGGTGGCTTGCTAATCCCTGTTGCAGACACTTGCTCCGGTACATTTGTGTTTCTTCAGTACCCACAGAGCTCGCCTGTGGTTTATACTGCAACTATGATGAAAGAACCTCATTTGCAGTTTCTGGGGAAAAGCGCATCATCTGGCGTGATGAGTAGTTGAACAAGGCCAATATGCTCAAACCCTCAGTCACGATGGCTTTTGGTTTCGTGCTAACACAAACATTGATGGCCTCCGAAAGTTTTCTTCTTACCAATTTCACTTACAAGGCATGGGTCACCCCGTGGTATGGTTTTCAAGCATTTCACACCTGCAGCGTCCGCACAAAAACACACACACACACACGGGTTTAATGAGTGGCTAATCGTTTTTGGAGTTCAACCGTATTTAGCTAGCTAATCCCTATAGGCTTGTTCAAACATCTTTGTGCTTTTTTCAACATCCACACAGCCAACCTATGTTTCATATTGCAACAAAGACTAAACGTATTTTAGTTACGGTTTCTGGGAGAGAGCATTTTCTTTAGTATAATCATTAGTTGAAAAATGGCCCAAAAGTACAATATTGATTGAATGGTATTTTTTATGGTTTATCAACCCTATGTGGGTTATTTAGAGATGAAAATATTTTGGATTGTGAGAATAATTTTCTTTATTTGCGACTGAATATTGCATTAACAATTTTCTTAAGAATAACAATGCATTTCCCAGATACAATTCCTACTATTTAACCCATAGCTGGGAGTGGGATATAGATTTTTACCTTTCTCAATGATTTTTGCGCGTAACTGAATTTAATAAACCTAACTGGAATTCAAACTTGGGAAAGGTATGAACCCACTTTTTCTCCTCCCAGCTATGGATTAATTAGTAGGATTTGTATCAGTAAATCATTATTAGCCCCCTTCAAATTCTTACAATCTGGTTTAAAATAACCTGCAAAGGGTTGATAAACCATAAAAGACAAGTCGATCGATCATAAATTCTTAAAAGACGGACCACAATTTGTAAAAGCAACCTACGCGCTCTTGACATTCCCCACGCCCGTCGTAACTATGCCCAAAAGGGACATAAATGAAGTATTCGTTTTGCTCTAGCAACAAACATTTTTAAGTTGAAGTGATCTGTTTGAAAACGAGACACAGAAAAAAAAAGTCCATTCTCACCACCAGTAAGAAAAGACTTTGTTATTTTTACGATTTGGAAATGAAGAAATCCTGCTCCAGTAATTATCCAAGTGAGCTCACTTTACATTACAGTTTAATTTATTGCCGTTCATCGAACACAGACGGGAGTCGGGTCACTCTCATATATCCACACGAATATATAAACATACACATGTGCACACGCTTGAATTAGAAGCGTCATAGACGTGTGTTGAGTCATGTTGGATAAAAGATAAAGAAGAATTCGGAAATATATGTCTATAACCTTACACATACATTCATTACTATACACGCTGTATTTACTAGGCTTTTATATTGATTGATTCGTTTTCTAAGGATTATCAACCCTTTGCAGGTTATTTAAAGCCAGAAAATAATTTTAGATTGTAAGATTTTTTTTTGATTTAGTTGGTTGATTTTTTTAGCGGCATATTAAACTCTATGGATTATTTAATACTGAAATTTAAATATTTTATAAGTAATTTTATCCTTCCAGCTACAGATATTTTGTACAAAATTTTAAACTTTCAGGCTAAAGGTATGTTTTTTTAGATATACAGTTTGTAGATCATAAAATGTATTGTTGGTAATTCTACTATAAAAATGCATTGTTGGTTATTTTATTATAAAAATATACTGTTGATTTTTGTTTGGGGATTCACTATTTTCCCATAACTGGGACCATAACAGGTGCTACCACTCCGGGTCAAGATGGACCTGGAAAAAACAGAAGTTAAAAGATAATTCCACGCTCCTCAAATCTCCCGAACAGTAATTTAAAAAATACGTATAATTAAAAACAATGCATATAATTAAAAAAATATATATTAAATAAATAAAAAAATATACATATTCAATAAATTTAAAAATATACATATTCAATAAATTTAAAAAATAATGATTTGAAAAATACATATTTTAAAATTTTTTTCAGATGAACACATTTAATATTTTAATGGAAGAGTAGGCTAAGTTTCCAAAAGAATCTTGCGAAATGTTAGTGAAGGCATGCGGAAAATTTCTCAGGTCAGTAATTGCAAACCAGTGCTATACATTATACCGGAATGCTTTTCCATCATTTTGTTTATATTGCATTCTGAATTGTATTTTTCAAAATAATGTATTTTTCTGACTATAAAACCCGTATGAATTTAAAGGAAACATAATCATCGGAAATCTATTACATAAATATCTTACAAGTATCCGAGTACTTACATCCTTCCACTGTGATGTATTTGTAACATAATTTTTTATTTTTTTATTAATCGTATCACCCCAAGCAAGGCTGGAGGCCACTATTACGCAAGGGGTTAAAGAAGGGTTGGAGGAAAAGCAGATAGGAGTGGCAAGGGAGAGGATGTGGTGAAAGAGAAAGACAGTGGGTCGATCAAGGCAAGGAGGCCACAGAAGATCCGGAGCGAGATGCCAGCCTCGTGGGGCGTTTAAATTCACGGGGCCTGGGGACAAGCGAACGCAACTCCTCAGAGCAATTACCGTGGAAGTACTTGTAAAAAAGGCAGAGCGAGGCAACATCGCGTCTGTGAGAGAGCGACTGCAAACGAGATGACAGATCAGGGCCAATGACGTTGCCTATCCGTCTCTGGATCTTATCAAGAACTCCGAGGCAAACAGCAGGGGCCCTAGACCATATATGGCAGCAATACTCCATGCAAGGGCGAATGGTCGATTTATAGATCGATTCCGGGAAGAAAAATTTCCTGGCTCGGCACAGAGAACCAACTTTCTTTGCGGTGGCTGATGCAACTGACTCGATGTATTTGTTCCATCTCAGATCAGCAGACAGTGTGAGGCCGAGCAGCCGCAGGGAGGAGCTCTCGAGAAGTTGGTCATCAGACATTCTAATGGGATGCAGGGATATCCGCAAAGATGATATTGACTTGAGTAAAACTGTAATTCGTGTTAAATTGCATACTTGAAAAAACTTAAACTTGGTAGCTTTAAGTTAGAACATGATGTATAAGTAAAAAAATAATGGTTTCCTGATATGTAGTGTACTTAACCGTTTTTTGACACCCTGAACTGGACAGATTTTATATGAAACTGTTGAAGCTTAAGTTTCAGGGCCCCTAATCCCAGATGGCTCTCTGAAGCAACTTTTTTTGAAGAGGGATTTTTTTAAAACGAATCAATGGTTTTATTTAAAAATGTGTTTGTTTTTAAAATAAGGCCATTTTAGTGATAGGATAAGCCAATGGGCTGAAGTAGCTAATATTGGCCCTTGAATATGCTCCAAATCCCATTTCATATGGCCTCAAAATTCCACTGTGATTGGCCAAATTTTAAAAAATCCCCAGTTGCGTCCGCTCGTTGAGCTCACTCGAATCTGTTCATAGCCTACACCTTGGCAGTTGGAACCTCGAATCTGTTGTTGCTGGTTGCGAAGGCAAAGCCGTAACTGTTCAAACTCCAGGGTCCCCAAAATGTAGGTCCGCCACTGTCTATAAAAGATAAAGTATAATTATAATTACAGCCATTATTTTGTTTTGACTGCAGACAAAACATGGCAACATAAAAAAAAAAAATTAGATGAATAAAAATATTTAGAAATAATGAAAAACAAAGCAAAAAAGCTTTTTTTAGTAAATTTCATTTTCCTAAGGATTAAATGGCATTACATTAACAATATAGGTACTACGAAAAACATCCCTGACAAGAACTCGAGATTTATTGCTCAAAATACAGCAATTATGGCTGTGATTTTCCAAGCGTAGCTTTGATGTGGCAAAAGTCCGAAAGTATGGGGCACCTAGTGAGGATCCAACTCACGACTCAGTTGTAATTGTTCTAGTGAGACAAGCTTGCTAACCAGTACACCGCCTTGAGGTGCCTAAATCCCTAACCAGAACTCACCCATAGTCTAATCTTAATATGCAAATACACAGTGTTTTACTTAACCATGAAATTTTTCTTCTGTGCTGATTCGCTTTAAGACATTGGTGATCATGACTTTTCACAATTTTCTCCCTTTTGTAGCTCTTAATGCATGTTGTCTTTTTGCTCTTTCTCCCACACCCTGCTCCACGATTCATTCGCTCGAGCTCACTAAGTATGTCATGCGTTGTTTTCCTCTGTCCCTCTTGCCTCAGTTTGTTGTGTGAGTATCAAATTTTTCAAGACATTTTCCCTCATTATGTGCCTTCTCTTTCTGATGTTAAGTATAAGTGTCCATTTTGTTGACATTTTCTCTAAAACTTCTTCATTGCTCACATGTTCGGTCCATGGTATTCTCAGCATCCTACTGTAGAACCACATTTTTGTTGATTCAAGTCTTTTCTTCATCGGTGAAGAGATTGTCCAGTATTGACTGCTATATATGAGGATCAATATTATATAAGAGTTCAGTACTGTTTTCTTGGTTTCTAACGAAATTTGATCTATTTCTTAATACTTTGCTTAGCCCTTGGAATGAAGCTTACGCTATTCCAATGCGCTTTCATATTTCAGTGTCTCACTTCTCATATGTTGAAATTGTTGCACTTGTTTGATTTTGGTATTTTCCATTTGTAGTTTGTATAATAGACTGTTTCTTTTGCTAACATCCATGCATTCTGTCTTCTTGCAATTGCCGTTTAATTCTTTCTGGGCACGGTATTTACTTAACACCCCATAGAGTCAGGTTGTGACACAAGGTCGGTTTTTAACGTGGGGACCCGAGTGTCTTCACTCGGGCCGCTGGTCTTAGCTGGTTATAGATTGTCCAAGCCGGTCGGAGCTGGTCTAAGCTAGTCATAGCTGGTCCAAAGTGGTCAGAGCCAGCCCAAGCTAGTCATAGCTGTGATACCACCAGCGCAGGGACGGATCCCTGCGACCGGTAAGTATCAGAATGTGTATACCACTTGAGAGAGAGAGGAATTTATACACTGTATTTACTTGATCCCCCACTGAGTCAGGTTGTGACACCAGGTCGTTTTTTAACGTGGGGACCCGAGTGTCTTCATTCGGGCAGCTGGTCATAGCTTGTCCAAGCTGGTCAGAGCTGGTCTAAGCTAGCCGTAGCTGGTCAGAGCCGGTCCAAGCTAGTCATACCTGTGATACTACCAGCGCAGGGACGGATCCTTGTGACCAGTAAGGTGATTTACTTGACCCTCCCACTGAGTCAGGTTGTGACACAAAGTCATTTTTTTAACGTGAGGACCAGTGTTTTCACTCGGGCCGCTGGCCCAAGCTGGTCTTAGCTGGTCATAGCTTGTTCAAGCTTGTGAGAGCTGGTCTAAGCTAGTTATAGCTGGTTTTGGATTGTCAAAGCTGGTCATAGCCGGTCCAAGCTAGTCGTAGCCGTGATACCACTAGCGCAAGGACGGATCCTTGTGACCGGTAAGAATCCGAATGTGTATACCCCTCAAGAGAGAAATTCACACAATCAAGTTTTTTCTTCTCAACTTCCTTCGCTACCTTCTGTAGGAGTTTTTGTAGTTTCCTTTTCGTGTCTGCTGTCAACACTATGTTATCTGCATATCTTATGTTGTTAAGATTGTGTAGCCGCCAGTAATGAATCCTGGTAGAACTTCTAATTCTGTCAGAATCACCCCACTGCATAGTTTGAACAAGTCCGGTGAAAAGACACAGTGAAGTCAGTTTAAATGAAATGAGAGGGAAAATAGCACATGTAAATTCACATGCTACTTTGTTATACTAATTCACCTAAATGCTGCCTCCAAAACTTGCCGACCGCAAAATTTACCGCTAGGGGCAAGACACCCGCCTCTGTGCCCTGTATGTCTGCCAATGCTGAAATTAATTTTCTTGTGTGGAATATATTTGGATTTTGACTTATTTTACACATACATGCGCGCAGAACTTATTTAAATATGGTAGTCATTATGGCTTCCAGTTAAAATATAAAAATGTCTTATTAAAAGTTGCTTCGAGAGATGCCATCTGTGTAACAATTTAAATTTAAAAAAATGGATAAACTAATTTTCACCACATGTAAATTTTACTTCCGGCTGTTTTACTATCGTCGCTCATGCGATAAAAAAGGATAAAAACAGTCAGTTAACGATTGGTGGCTTTCTTTAATTTTTAAAAATTATATTTTAAAGCTAAATAGAAAACTAAGTACTAGGATTATTTTGATGTTGACCAATGTAGAAAAAGTCCCTTGATTAGGTTAGTGGCGTAGTTTGTGTTGCTAATGCCCGGGGCAAAAGCAAGTCTCTTGCTTACTAATGCGTTGAGCGGAAAATGTGAGGTACAAGGCCATTTTAAGGCATATCAAAATAAATAGGATACTTGTACTTGGGATCAGAAAGAGACATAGCGACGCAGAAACCAGAAAACCGATTGGAATTGCAAAAGATGTCTTACAGAAGCTAAACAAAGAGAGAGGAAAGAAACAAAGTAAACAGTGCTGGATTTCTATAT
The DNA here is from genome assembly GCA_964036315.1 of Acanthosepion esculentum. Taxonomy (NCBI): domain Eukaryota; kingdom Metazoa; phylum Mollusca; class Cephalopoda; order Sepiida; family Sepiidae; genus Acanthosepion; species Acanthosepion esculentum. The sequence continues at coordinate 55,049,304 of OZ038483.1, read as the reverse complement.
AATATCAATCCTCATATATGGCAGTGAATGCTGAACAGTGTTTCCTCACAGATGAAGAGGGCTGATGAAGCAACAGAGATGTGTTTCTACAGAAAGATGCTGGGAATAACTTGGATGGAGCATGAGAAAAATGAAGAGCTTCTCAGAAAAATGGAAGCAAAAAGGACACTTCTGCTTAGAAAACAGAAAAAGACAGTGATAGAAATCTGAAGGCTCATTGCAATAGCGAAAGATGCTGCCAAAAGCTAAGCAAAGTATAAAGAAACAGGAAAAGAGTGCCGGACTGCTATGTGATATCCGCCCTGCTATATAGCAGTGAATGCTGGAGAATTTCCTTACAGGTGAACAGCACACACGAGGCAATAGAAATGTGGTTCTATAGAAGCATGCTGAAAATAGTATAAACGGAACATGTCAGCAACGAGGAAATTTTAAGGATTATGAAAACAAAAAGGAGATTTGTACTCAGTATCAGTAAGTGACAGTTGAAATTTCCGGTACACATAATGAGGAAACAGGGCTTGGAGAATCTGACACTCAAAGGACATACTGAAAGCAAGATAGGCAGAGGAAAACGGATTCAACAAACTTATGTTTGGATAGCGGAACAAATACAGAGATGGATAGTAAAGAAGCAAATATTGTTTAGAGCTTAAAAGGATAAGATGTTGTAGGGCTAAGATGCTGGAAAAATGGTCGGTTCATTGCACCGCTCCAGTAAGTATCTGACTCCGCCTGCTATACTTTATGTTTACAAGAACCTGATCAAACCCAAAATGGAGTATTGCTGCCATACATGAGCTTCAGCTGCCCATTCTTCACTTGCCTGTCTTGACAGAGTTCAAAAGCAGCCTTATGAGTGATGAATTATTTCCCACCCTACAGCCCCTTTCCCCAAAGACGAAACGTCGCGAGCCTCTTGCTATTCTATCGCTATTTCAACGGCATGTGTTCTGACGAGCTACATGAACCTGTCCTACCAGCCCTGGCTGTTGTAACTGGCGCCCACCATACCACGTACACACGGATGAATCATCCGCATTCCCTCCGGATTTGTAGAGTTTTCGGCTATTTTTGACCTAGTGCTGAGTAATTTTCAAAAGCTGACGGAGTTTCAGTTCCGCCTACGTACCGCCAGCGTGACCCAGCTAGACAGGGCCAATTGTTCCCATCCACTCTCTTTCCAGTTTTCCACCTGTAACTTTCATAATTAATGAAATCCTTGAAAGTAGGTTAATTGGATAACCATTTGTATTTATTGGAGTGCGATGTAATGCAGAGAGTGCGATATTTTTCTATTTATTTATTATTATTACTTAATTATTTTTCTTTTGAAAATTTTCCGCAACTAAGAACTTACCGCTTCGGTGGCTCCGCCCTTGCTACGCCACGGGGACAGGGGCTGCTCCCTGTAACTAGTATTAATTAGAAGTCACTGTTTAGGGAATCCGTATACTAATCCTATTCGAAACACAACTGAAGTCTGCATTTTTACAGAAGGCCTTGCAGAAGTTGCTAGCATCCTTAAGATATAGCAACAATTATCAGGATGTAACTCTAATCCTGTTATAGAAAATGTGGAGTTGCTCTTTTGGAGATCGACCTACAGCCATTAAGCTATGAATTATTTTTCACGTGCCTTATCCACTGACGGTGCCCGATACTCACTGTTCATGTTTCATTACAAAAGTTTAAGTTCAATATCGAGGCTAGTTTGCCTTTTTGTACGGAGGTAGGCTATAAGCGGAACTGATTGAGCATAATTCAGGGATCGTTAGACAAAATGAATGGCAAAAGCTTTGCATTCAATCTTAAGTAAATACAGTGGAAGTGACAAAGGTAAGTTCTGATAAAATGACAGCCATCTTATTAAAATATGAAGGGGCCTTGAAAAATTATTGATTCGACCACACACGCACACACACACACACACACACACACACACTCATATATATATATATATATATATATATATATATATATATATATTAACTGATTTAAAAAAAATGGTCCATCGCTACACAGGAATAACCATGTTTCAAAAACAGAAACTAACAACTTCAAATTCAATTATATAATTAAATTAAAAGCACTAGTTCTGTTTAATTTTCAAGCGAATTTTGGAATAACTTATTTTGAAATTTACTGAGTTTCAAAATAAGTTATTCCAAAATTCGCTTGAAAATGAAACAGAACTAGTGCTTTTAATTTAATTATATAATTGAATTTGAAGTTTTTAGTTTCTGTTTTTGAAACATGGTAATTCATGTGTAGCGATGGAACCATATTTTTAAATCAGTTAATTTATAATATTTATGCTCTGTAAATTTACATTGTGTACGATTTTGTAAAAATAAAAATATCAATAAAAACACCGGATTTATATCTTACTGTTCTTATTTTCTATAATATATATATATATATATATATATATATATATATATATATATATATATATATATATATATATATAAAGGGATCATATTTTATTTATAAAATAAGGATACAAAAGTATGGCAACGATTAAAATTGTAAGTAGCTTTCGGGTGACACATCTTTAAAAAAATAGTATAGTCGGCGAATAAGACGAAGTGGTTGAAAAGAAACATTATTTTCAACAACTGATGTTAAAATATACCAAATGGGAGGAGGGAACAATAAAAAATTATTTTCCTAGTTAGGCGTTGAATTGGTTACAGATTCTCCGATAAAAATATGATCCCTCTTTTAATGATCATTCTATTTTGGTGTGGCAATAATAATCTGTTTTTATATATATATATATACATATATATATATATATATATATATATAGAGAGAGAGAGAGAGAGAGAGCTTCGGATGACACTATATATATATATATATATATATATATATATATATATATATATATATATATATATGGATGTTATGACTATATATATATATATATATATATATATATATATATATATATATATATATATATATATATATATATATAGTCATCCACAGGTCGTCAATGTGGCTAGGAATCTAGACAAACACGCCATTGACCGGAGAACTCGATTCTTCTTAACGGAGCATTTACATATTGTCATCCACAGACAGACTGTTTCGATGTTTCCCAGCTCATCAGTGTGGTAGACATCCTCAAGCCGGGATCGAAACCCAACTGATTCGGTATCAGTCGGAGATTTTACCCCTAAGTCATTGGCAGGGATGAAGGTGAATAAATTTGCCCACTTGATCTACTTTTTTTCTCTACCAATTGGTATATCGCCTTGTGGTATTATTGCTTTTGCGTTGATTGCTGATATTATGCATCTCTCTCTCTCTCTCTCTCTCTCTCTCTCTCTCTCTCTCTCTCTCTCTCACACACACACACACACACACACAAATGTATGAAAAACTGGAAAAATCTTTTCTTGTAACGCGTTTCGTTCTTTAGGATTTCATCGGAATAAATCTGTTATGTTTGGCCGACTACACATGCGCACGAACGAGGGATGCTGGGAATTTAATTTTTTTTTTTTCAAGAAAATTTTTTCCACTTTGTCATACATTTTCCCCCAATATTTCCTTGACATGTATTTTTTAAAATCGTGATCACCCAATGAAAGGCAGTGAAGTCAGGAAAACACAAGTGGTTGCAAGGTGTGGAAGAATTAGGGACAGAAACATTAATAATGAGCGGGAAGAAAATAAGAGTAATCAGAAAGAGAGTAGATAGCGATTGACATTGCATTTAAATTTTTGTCAGATTAAAGTTGTGCTGGAAAGCATGAAGCCAGCAGAGAGTTCCACAAGCGAGAAGTGTGAGAAAAGAAACTGTTAGTATAGAACTTATGACTACATCTAGCCATCTCAACTGTAAATTGAACTAGACGCCAGTCTAGTACTGCGCTTAAATTCAATAAGTCTAGGTACCATAGTGAAGAGCTCATCCGAACAAAGTATTTATAGAAAGATATACAGAGGCAACCTTACGGCGATGCGAATGTGACTGAAGCCGAGCCGCCAGAACAGGACCAATAATATTGCTGATTCTTCTTTGGATTTTATCAAGGATCTTAAGGTCAATAGCAAAGGCACCGAACCATATGTGGCAGCAATTTTCTAAGCATGGATGAATGGTAGACTTATAGATATGTAAGATAGATTCTGGAGAGAAATATTGTCTTGTACGACACAGTGAACCAGCTTTTTTAGCAGCTGACGTAGCAATGGTTTCAATATAGTCTTTCCACTTCATGTTAGCTGATAATGTTAGCCCGAGAAGGCGCAACGAGTAACTTTCCTGGGGGTTAGCATCAGCCATCCTGATGGAAGGCAGCGAGGGGTCTCTCAGATGATCAACGGAGAGAAGTTTAGTTTTGGAGGCGTTGCCTAAGTTAACGACGAACCTGGGTTCGTTTTGGGCATCGGCTGCTATCTCGACCTTGTCGGGATGATCGGCCTTACTATCGAGGCGGGTATAAATGGTTGAGTCATCAGCGTAGATACCAAGTTGAGAGCTGATGCCATCAGGAGGGTCATTAATGAAAACTAAAAACCAAGGATGGAGCCCTGGGGGACACCCGCGTTAATACGAAAGGATCTAAACGTGTGGCCGTTCAGGATATCATTCATTTCATGATTTGATAGGAAAGACTGGATCAGTTCAAAAATGTGTCCGGAGACAGAGTAAATTTTCAGCTTGTCAAAGGCTTCCGAGATGTCCAATGCTATAGCCCGGGTTTATCTCGAGCATAATAGACTCTTTCCGCAATTATCGTCAGTAAGAATCAAGCAAATTTAAGTGTTCATGGTGATTATAATTTATTTCCTTAGAATGGAAATTCGATTCTAATTCGTCAGATCAACATTTTCATCCATACGAAGAATTTTCATTGACGTACCAAGTATTATATAAGTGCGTCAATAAGTCTGTGGCCTAATGATGAAAAAACATTTATTTTTACACAAGGAATTTATTTTTCTCAACATAATTTTCTTCTTTGTCAATGCACGCAAAGCAATGTTTATCCATTAATCATATAGACTGAACATTATACGGTGAAAATTTAAAATCAAACTATATTATAACTGTCCGGTTACAAACTTATTGATCAACCTTTCTAGGTCTATTGATTTAAATTTAGCAATGTGAAAGTAAGCACGGCCATCGTCTTTGATGCTATTAAAAAGATAAAATACATAGCCTCTCTGACACTCTCTACTCCCGCTCTCTCTCCATATATATATATATATATATATATGATTTATATATATATATATATATATATATATATATATATATGAAGAAATATAGTCTTAAAGTGTGCTATATTTATGGGACAAAGTACTCAATATCAGAGATAGAGCGTGTGTAAATATAAGTAGATTATATATATATATATATATATAGGTTTATGTATGTATATGTGTATGTATATATGCATATATATATGCGTTTATGTATATGTATGTATGTGTTTATGTATATATATGTATATGTTTGCATATATGTATATACATATATATATGTATGTGTGTATATATGCATGTATATATATATATATATATATATATATTTATTTATTTTATGTTATTGTGTAGGTTGATATATTTATATTTATTTCTATGAGTATGTATATATGCATATGCGTATATGTGTATGTATGTGTGTATGAATGTATATGTGTGTATGTAGGTATATATATGTGTATGTGAGTATGTATGTGTATGTGCGTAGGTATACTTTTGTATGTTTCTATTTGTAGTGATAAATGTGTCTACACATATGTATGTATGCATTTTTTTACATATTACTACTCGTGTATGTGTACTCATGCGTATATAAAGTTTATATGAGATATTTATATATATTTGTGTGTTTATAAGTCTTCGTTTTTTATATATTAGATTTACACACGCTCTATCTCTGATATTGAGCACTTTATCCCATAAATATAGCACACTTTAAGACTATATTTCTGCATATAAATATATATATATATATATATATATATATATATATATATATATATATATATATATGTATGGCACCAAAATTATCAGAATATGTATATAAGTATATATATATATATATGGCACAAAAAAAAACATCAAAATATAAATGTTATAAAGATTGAAGCTTCTGATGCACAACTTCCAAGGTCTGAGTATTAAAAATCATTGCGTCTCTAAACGTAATCAATAAACGTACAGCCCATTGCGAAATAGCAAATGAATTGCAATATTTCTGGGCCTCATCTGACATGACAATAAACATAGAACTATGTTAATAATATGATGTCTGCGTTTGCTGAAACTAAAATATTGAAAGAATTCTATTAGAATTATCTAAAGTGTATAGACTAGGATTAACACCAGAGACAAAACAGACGAAGTACTATCCCTGAACGAAGTACATTCTATAAGAATGTACTTCGTTCAGGGATAGATAAATATTGTTTTTTAATATTTGATTCTATAAGAATATTCTTGGTTCGGAGATTGGAAAATATTGGTCGTTTAATATTTGATTCTATAAGAATGTACTTGGTTCTATGTGAAAACGATGCTGGTTTTAATCCCAGTAACCACCAAGTCTCCCCAACAGACACGTGAACATTTATCCACGCGCTCTATACACTTTAGACAACTCAAAGTCCCAATTGCCTCCGACAGTAAGATAAAAAAAATCTATATTTAATATTGATTTGTAACAGGCATTTCGAACAAAGGTATTGACTTACCAATTAACAGGGTTAATAATTGTTCATTGTCGTTCATTTCTGCTCACGTAAACAATGACAACATATGAAATGGATTAAGTCCGGCAATTATTTAATATATTTTCTGTTTATGCGTTATTTTTATAGATCGATCGAGAAAAATCGTCGAAGGTGAGTGTTTATAATCAGTAAATCGGACTTTGCTAACCAGACGCTTCGTTGTGGCTGAATGATTAACAGCACATCAGGTCAAATGAATGTTGCCCATAAGGGCTACAGGTTCGATTCCTGCCGGAAAGCGCATATTTTGTACAAAATTTCTCGAACATTCAGGTCGGTAAATGTAATTAAAACGGTTTAATTAAAAAACAGTGCGTTTACATAAATAAATTATATCCATAAAAATAACGTATAAACAGAAAATTGTTGTAACATAGAAAGGGTTATTAAAGGAGGAATAACCAAAACGGAGGTTGGAAATGAAATGATAATCTTTATAACGTCAACAAAATACAATACTCGCCAGCAGTGCGATGTAGGTAAACCACTGCTAGCGGTGGACTACATAGACAGTATATTACCCCCACTTACAATTGTGTCCAACGTATTTATGAGGATTGGGAAATACTCATTAGTGTTCATAGGTACGGTATATAGCAAAAATATATTAAATAATTGTTGGACTTAATCCATTTCATAATATACATACACACACACACATATATATATATATATATATATATATATATATATATATATATATATATGTATATATATATATTGTCATCCGCAGACAGACTGTTTCGCTGTATCACAGCTCATCAGTGTGGCTAGACGTCCGGTTAGAATCGAAAACCGACTGAATTCGCGTCAGTCGGAAATTTTACCCTGAAGCCGTTGGCGCACAGCAGAGAAGAAGGTGAATTTAAGCGTATTTTATATTTAGATAAACACACAGTGACTGAGAGAACTCGATTCGATTTACCGAAGAGCCTTGCATTATTAGCTGTAATAGTCACTGTTTACAAACCCACACATCCTTCCCAGAGAGCTCAACTGAAATAAATTTTTCAGGAGCATATATATATATATATATAGCTGTGTGTGTGTATTGCGAATTCAGGTATGTATCTACTCTGAGGGTCTGCTGAGCTATTAATAATACCCGGCGTTAAAAATTTGAATAAATCTTCCCGCTGTGTTCACAACTGAAAAGCACCCGACAGAATCATCCTATTTCTTTTGCTGGAGAGGAAAAAGTTGGTGCGTTCTTTTGTCTAATATCCCTTAATTGCTCCGAATGTAGTTCAACTCATCCGACTTTAATCGGTACAATATGTCAGTACGTAAACGAAACACAGGCTAAATGATTCCGGGTGGAGGCTAAAGAAGAAGGAGTCGTTGATTGTCGAGTGGATGTACTGTTTTTAGTCTCACGGTTTGAGACGTGGCTAAATTAATTCCATGTTGTCAGACTAACGTTCTCGCGTTTCCTTCTGTCATTTGCACTTCTCGGAAATTCGCAGTCTTTACAAGACTGACCGCCACTGGAAAGAATTCCTTACTAAACTTTTTCCGAATGACGACCTTGGATCAAAGCTGGTTCTGCTCAACAAATATCTTAAGTATTTCTTGTTAAGCATGGCTTAGTTTGACAAAAGGTCACAATGAGATGGGCTTGCTAAGCATCGTGCTACGCGGGAGGCACTCATTTTAAAAGTCTGAGTGTGTGCACGTTTTTTCAAATTGTATTTCATTATTTGTTATAACTTACTAGTTCGGTACCTGTCGTTCCCATGAGGGCAAGATGATCAATCTTCAAATCTAAATTGTTTGTCCATTTAAAATAATGCTACATTTATTCGATACTATCTTCACTTTAAAAGAGTCATGATTTTTACCTTCTATCAACATGGCTGATGCTAACCTTCAGGAGAGTGACTCGTTGCACCTTCTCGGACTCACGTTTTCCGCTGATATAAATTGGAAAGAGTATATTAAATCAGTTGCTAAGTTTACAACTTGGTTCAGTGTGTCGAGCTAAACAATTTTTCTCGCCAGAATCTATATTGCATATGTATAAGATTATCATTTGTCATATTTTGAATATTTCTGCCACACTTGTAATGGTGCTCCTGCTATATATGTAGAAATTCTTTTTAAAATCCAAATAATCTGCAATGTTATTGATCCTGACTTGGCATCTCGGCTTCAGTCACTTTCCCACCGCCGTAACGTAACTTCTCTGTGTCTTTTCTATAAATACATTCATGGTAATTGTTCTGATGAACTTTCATCTATATTACCTAGACTAAGCGCAGTACTAGATTGGCGGCAATGTCTCATCATTTTATAATTGAAGTGTCTAGATGTAAGCGTAAGTTCTGTGTTACCATTTTCTTCTATCACACTTCTCAATTGTGAAACTCTCTTCTGGCTTCTTGCTTCCCTGTCAACTTTGATCTTCAAAAATTTAAATGCAATGACATTCGTTATCTTATGTCTTATTAATTCTTGCTCTGTTATTGACTTCTCTCTTTAATAGCATTTTTTTCATATTCTCTAACAGTCAGTAACTCTCTTGCGTCTTAGTGGTCTTACTGCCTTGCTTGGGGTGAAATGATTAAAAAAAGGAGAAAAGTCATAAAAATAACTTCAAAAGCCGGTTTATGTTCTTTTCCTGTTACCTAATGGCTGTTGCCTGGCAGAAAAGGAAATTAGCCCTCGCGATACAAATGCCTATTTCAATTTCATTCAAGTTGTGATTGTGTGTGTGTGTGTATGTACGTACGTGTACTCATGTCTATTTAATTCAATGAAGACCTGAAAGATATTTTCGACTATTTTTTTTAAATCTTTAAAAGTAATACAGGTTTGATCAGTTTTTTGAAGACACGTCTTTTAATAGCTCTATCTTTTTAAAACTTGTTCCGTTTATCATTTTTTTTCAGATAAAATGATGACAAACATCAAGGTTACTCAGCAAATGAAAAGGCATGCTGTAACCGTTGATTTAAAAACAGCGCATAATGATTTAGAGAGTTCTCGCTTCTTGAAAGTTGCACGGTCGTTTGTTGTCAAAGTTCGCAAAGATCTAGAAGCCGCTGACTAAAACTTTACAGCAGTAGTCAAACGTAGGACGCCTAATACCACCAGAACACTCAATTTTGTACGAAAGGCACAGAGAATTATCGATAACACCCACCATGCTACGCACATTGTAACGAACTGCCCTCATTCTCTTTGTATTCCATTGGTGAGATGTAAGTTCCACTCGAATAGCTTTTTCTTACGAACCACTACTTTGTGGAACCGACTCCTAAGAGGATGCTTCCCCGATAATTACAATCTTAGACCATTCCAAATCTAGGTTAAAAGGTCAACTTCCCCACATATTCTCATGAATTGTACTTCGTACCTCTTACGTTGAAGTGTTATGCTTCGAGTGGCTCTTGGGCCATGTGGACATTAATGTAAAAGAATAAATTCCTTGAAACTTTGTCGTTGCTTACATTCCTCGTCCATGGTGTTCTCAGCATCCTTCTGTAGAAGCATATCTCTGTTGCTTCAAGTTTTCTCTTTGTTTGTGAGGAAATTGTCCAGGATTCAGTGTCGTATAGAATGATTGATATTACATAGCAGTTTAGCACTCTTTTCGATGATAAACTATATCCGGTAGCAAGACCACTGATCGGGAGACTGGAAGTTTTAGGAGGGTGGAACCATCTCTTAATTGTTGTTGTTCCCAAATCCACCCTAAGCCGGATGGTAAGGAACGGTCCCAGCTATGGGCAAATAGTGACTTCCCGCCAAAAATACAAAAACAAAACAAAAACAAAAAACAAAAAAAAACAACAAAAAAAAAACACGATGATAGTATAAAAATACAATTTTATAGAAAAAATACCAGCAATTCATTTATATATATAAAAAATAACAAGAATACATATTTATTGTAAAATTACCAACAATACATTTTATCTGTAGTTAAAGGCATACAGTTGCATTCAAAATATATTTAGTTGAAGCCATAAAATTGTTATTTAGATATCGGCCTTAATTAACCCATTCAGGTTGATATGACACTAAATAAAATCAACCAAACAACCAACCAAAATGAAAAAAAACTCTTACATGATATTAATCCATATAATATCCTAAAATTATATATATCACCGCCTCTGGTATTAGGTTGGTGCAAAAATAATGTCGTTTTTTGACGTTCAACTTCATGTGAGAAAACGACATTATTTTTGCACCAACCTAATAATTATGTCCGCACAAGCATATATATATATATGCACAAAAGCTGAGTATCATCTACCATGTATTCAATTGTGAAAGCAGAATAACATATATCATATTTTTATTACTGCAAAGCTCTCAAGAAAATTAAATTTCAGCATTAAATGACCCATAAGACGAAGCTATGCTGAAGAACAGAGTCTCGTCTGGGGAGGTAAACAGCAACCTGATCCCCGTGATCTAGGGTCAATTTTTGCCTATTACGAGCTCGGAATGCCCCATGTAATAAAATAACCTTGTGCCACATCTCACCTTGTGATGAGGTCACGGGTAAATACTGAGGAGTTTATGTACCGTTAAACAAGCAAATCAAATCTCTTTTCTTTGTTAGAGTAGGCATTCATCGTAAATATATGTGTTTGGAGGCGTGTGCCTTTATGCGCGTGGGTGACTGCGTGTTTGCGTAGGTGTGTGCACTTTTATCGAGTTATGCTTTCCCTAAATGCTATATAAATTATTATAAATTTTTGTCAATACATTCCTTATCCATAAAGGATATTCCTCTGGGTGAGCATAAATAAGAATAAGAAAAAACAGCCGTCAGTGTAGATACGCCGTTGGCCTTTTTAGACAGAACACGGTTTGTGAAAATCGAAAAATCCGAGAAAACTGCAATTATTGTTGGAAAGGCACTCCTCGTATTACTGTGGAAAAGCAATGTCCTAGATTTGTTTCCTTCTTATGAGACTCCCTCTAGTCAATTAGTGTGTGTGTGTATGGTGAGTCTGTTTGTCGGTCAGTCAGAAATGAAATGTTTATGATGACAGGAGGTGATGGAGGCGACGGGCGCGGATAAGAGTAATGGAGCTAGTAGCACTCTTAATGGTGGGAGGTCAACAGGATTAGGAGATATTTATAGGTTTTTATATGTAGATTCAGATTATAACAGTATAGTAAGTCCAAGAGCACGGCGGAGTAATGGATTGCAGGTTGGTTTGAGTCAGATCCATTACATTCAGTTACGTTACTTGGGAAAGGTATGGTTCCTCTTCTTCTCCCTCTACCTATGGGTAAAAATAGCAGGACAGACCGGGTTCTATAGCCTTGGATGGCAACTGGTCTACCGCAGAAAGAAATGGCAAACTACTGCGAGAAAAAATCTGCTTCGTCAGTCATGTATCGAAAGATACATGATTGCCGAAGCGTGACTGACTGAGTGAAAGTCCTCGGCTACAATTATCAACTACTAAAACTTTTTCAAGCGTCGCACCCACTCAAAATATTTCTCATAAACATTTATCTTTATATATATATATATATATATATATACACACACACACACACACACACACACACACACACACACACACACACACACACACACACACACACACACATATATATATATATATATATATATATATATATATAACTGAAAATTTATAATTTAAAATATTTTACGTGGGTAGCGGTACAAGAAGAGGAATCAGCGAAACGAGTTGACATTTCCGTCTAGATTTGTGCGAAAGTGAGCGCAACGCTCACTTCCGCACAAATGCTCTAGAAAAATATATTAATATATCTCCCCTATTTATGTCTTGAATAGCAGGTTAGACTCGACTCGCTAGCCTTGGGTGATGGTTCAGGAAAAGGCCAACTTTGAATTAAAAGACAGCAACGGAAAAGCACTCAACTCTTTCCCAAGAAGCTCTGGCAATTCACAGAAATTAAATCTAAAAAGCCATGGTCAGTTGCACCCTTATGAGATGAAGCATTAAAAAGTACACACACACACACACACACACACACACACACACACACACACACACACACACACACACACACACACACACACACACACACACACACAATATAATATGTTTTCTATTTATACCTTATTTTACTAGATACAATTTATCTAAGTAAACGCTATTTAAAAAAAAAATTAAACAGTATTAATTACATTTAGCGGCCTGAATATTCGAGAAATTTCGTAGAAAATATGCAATCTTCAACAGGACTCGAACCTATATTCTATACGGAACCATCATTTGATCTGACGTGCTATGCCACTTAGCTATAGAAAAGCGTCTGGTGAGCAAAGTCCAAATTAATGTTTTTAAATAATAAATCTTCGACGATCTTATGAAATGGATTAAGGCCGACAATTATTTAATATATTTTCTGTTTATACGGAACCGTCATTTATTAAAATAACGTCTAAACAGAAAATATTTTAAATAATTGTCGGAATCAATCCCTTTCATAATATATTGTCATTGATTACGTTAAAGTACGTCTCTTGAGCAGATATGATCGTTCGGGAAAAATCATCGAAGATTTGTGGTTTAAAAACAATAATTTGGACTTTGCTAATCAGACGCTTCTCTATAGCTAAGTGGCATAGCACGTCAGATTAAATGAAATTTCTCGAATATTCAGGCCGGTAAATGTAATTAATACTATTTAATTGAAAAAAAAAAAACAAAGAAAAAAGGGAAAAAACAGAGCATTTACTTAAATAAATTGTATCTTTTAAAATAACGTATAAACAGAAAGTATATTAAATAATTGTCGGACCTCCATGCGCATTTCACAACTATCAATTGAATGAAATTTTTGTCTTAGCAAGTCACCCTTGAAGATCTCGGAGGAGATTGAAAGAACAGTATTGGAAAAATTCAAGATGTCAACCATGATGTGAAAAGCAAGGGCAGCTTTTTTGTTTAATCGAATTTACCCAAGCATGGCAGTAAAAGAAAAGAAATGGAAAAAAACTATGGTGCCTTCCTTAATGAACTTAATATCAACATTAAGAAGTCGATTATATATATGAGATAACGATATATATTTTTATATATCAAGAACAGTATTGGCGAAAATGTATAACAAAGTAAACAAAGTTTACTTGTGACGCCTTTCGTCTTTGAGGACTGCATTGGCCTAATTTTGTTATGTCGCTAGGATTACATATGCGCACGAACTGGGGATTTTATAATTTTTTTATCTAGTTGAATTCATTTAGAGTCTTTAACTTTCTATCACTTTTGTAAGTAGATATTACACACTGGGATATTAGAAGATTTGACAGGTATGGTTAAATGTTGTAACAGCCAGGGTGCAAATTTACTGTAGATGACCTTGCGATTAAGGCACTCTCCAGTCATTTACGTCGTAGTGAATTATTTTCTCCTTTAATCAGGGTAGTATTTTTATATGAAATTCGTGGTCAGTCTCGTTACAGTGGGAAACCGACGCATTTGATGTATTATTTTGTAAAATGTTCCCCTTGTGTTCATATAATCTTTTATTTAGATTCTTTGAGTTTTCTCCTATGTATTTTTGTGACATTATTACACGCGATGTTGTAAAGTCCTCCTTCAAGTTTTAGCTTATTGTTTTGTTTAGTATTGACTAAATCTTGTATTATTTTGGATATAGTAGTAACAAATTTTATGTCGAGTTTAGATAGATACTTTTCTTTTTTTTTTAGACGTGATAGAATTAGTAGACAGGATAATATATTTTTTGAAACATTGGGTATCTATGGAGGGGCCGTTTTTTTGTTTTGGAATATTTTATGACCTTTTTGTTTTGCATTGAATATAAAATAATTAGGGCACTGGAGAAGTTTGGTGTAGCTATTTACAAAAGTGATGGAAGGAAAAAGAAAAAGACTTCGAGTGAATTCGGCTAGAAAAAAAACAAACATCCCTCTGTCGCGCGCATGTGTAGCATTACCAACATAACAAATTTAGTCCGATGAAGTCCAAAATGGCGAAACGCGTCACATTGTTGGTATCAGGATATCAATAAAATCATTTAGACCACTGGATGGTGTTGATTTTTTTCTCTATTAATTGGTTGGTACTGAGAGCGATTTGGATGTCATGTTGGACATCCAGTCATATTTTTATCTGAATTAGGGACGAAAATTCTATTTTGTAAAAAGATTTTGTCTTAAACGAAAGTATTTCAGGGGGTTTATATACACTTCGAGGGCATTTTTTCTTCTAGACTGAGAAATGTTTGGATATGCTATACTGCAATGTTTTCGAGTGATTTTGGTATTCAAAAATTCAAGATCTCAATCACGATGTGAAAAGCATGGGTAGATTTTTGTTTAATCGAATTTACCCCAAACAAGGCAGTAAAGCCACTAAGACACACAGGATTACTGTATGTGAAAGAATTAGAAAGTAGAAACATTATTATGGAGTGAGAACAATAGAAGAGTAATCAAGAAGACAGTAGATAACAATTGATATTGTATTTAAATTTTTGAAGATCAAAGTTGGCTGGAAAGCATGGAGCCGGAAGAGAATTTCACAAGTAAGAAGTGAGAGAGAAGAAACTGTTAGCGTAGAACCTACGGTTACATCTAGCCAATTCAAGCGTAAATTGACGAGACCTTGTTGCCAATCTAATACTGCGCTTAAATTCATAGTCTAGGCAGCATAGCTCATAACAAACAATTACCATGAAAGTATTTATAGAAAAGGGAGAGAGAAGCAACTTTACAGTGGTAGGAAAGTGACTGAAAAAAGGTAAAAATAAGGGTTTCTACAAGAAAAAAATGTACGATAAAATATTGATGCACGTCGTTCTAGTCAAGCAAACGTAGTCGTATGCACAGCTTGGCTGTTGATGAGTAGAACTGTTTTAGAATGCAACTGCTGCACATAGTAGCCATTTCTTGATAAAGAAAACACAATTGTTAAAAAAGTACCGGTTTTCTTCTGCTATGTCGTACCTTTATATAGAATAAGAACAGACCCAAAATGGAGTATTTCTACCATATTTGGACAGAAGCCGCCCAATCCCCCCTTTCCAGACTTCACAGCGTCCAGAAGCGTTTATGCGGCCTCGTGGGTGATGAATTATTTGTCAACTCTATAGCTCCTTTCTCACCGAGGAAACGTCGCAAACCTGTCGCTATTTCAATGGCAGATGTTCAGACAAGCCACATTCCTTAGTTCCACCAGGCCAGGACTTCACAGTTAAGACCGACTATGCCACATACACAGAGTCGAACCATTATCTCATTCCATTTGTTTTCCATTACTAGGTAGAAAGTTCCATTCTGACAGATTCGTCCCAGAACCGCTACGTTATGTATGGAACCAACTCCAGAGAGGATGTTTCCCCCCGATCACTACAAACTTAATTTTTCAATTCCAGTGTTGTGAGGGAGAATATTTCCCTACATGTTTGGACTCGGCCGTCAGACGAAAGACTTAAAAATACACCTACATCAAGAGGAGTATCAGGAGGAGCAGTAGCCTTTGCTGAAAACAGTCATTCATTCACAGATGAACATTCTCTTCCCTAGTTTCTATTCTACATTATGTTTCCCTGTACCTAACTTGTTGTTAAACCAATTCAGGTTTTCTACTGTTGTTTTTGATAACTCAATTACAACATCTAGGTTCAAGATTTCATCTATCTTACATGTCATCATGACATACATTTACTTTTAACCTTCATACAACAAACTCATTCAATAAGCTTCTATAAAGAATAGTTATTGTGTATTGTTTTGAGTGAACATTTAGTGAAAAAAATTGCACTAGCTTTTGATTCGAATGCATTCAATGCGAATAAGTGCAGTAGAGATATTTTTTTAAAAATCCGAGATGGAGTAGTTTTATTGATTTATGAAACTGGTATGTTGGTAGAACAGATGCATGTTTGAGGTTTTAGATCTGGAATATTATCCATGATCTTTTACTGTATTTGACGTCAGTGCGTTATCTGATGTTTTGTTTTCTATTTGATCAAGAAGATATTTTCTGTATTTGAACCAGTCGTGATGTCAAAAGAGTAAAGTATGGGAAAATCATACTCTTCTGTTTGAACTTAAATTGCCTGTAAAAAAATAACATATTTCGTTAAGTGTCATAAAGGGCAAAGTGAAAACTGGTTAAATATGTTTTCCTGTTAAAATTCGACAAAACAAAACAAAAAAGCCCTTTGACCAACCAATCCTTTCAAAGAGCACTTAGTCTCCGGATGACAAAATAAAATGGGCCACAGTTTATGAAGGCGCTATTAATAAATGTAAGTATTTTTGTGGGGCATTTGAATGACAAAATGTAAGAATTCTGCGTAACGCGTTTCGCCCTCGAGAAGAACTTCATCTGACTACAGTAATGCTTTCATTGATGAAATTATATATGTGTGGCTGCAGGATGGAAGAGTTATAAACGCGAGCATCAGTTGTAATTATGCACCGACTGAAAAAGCCGAAGATATTGGAACGATAGATTTAAAACTTTAGAATTTAAATTTTTATTTGTTATTTTGCCGCTGATCATTTCGAGCAGCATATTGGTAAAATTGTTGTAGGCATAAAAATAAGGACTTCTTCAAAGAAGACGTGTAGAAAGTAGGTAGCACCTGGAATATATATATATATATATATATATATATATATATATATATATATATATATATATATATATAATCCGTGGATAAATAATCCAAGTAGATCATATTAATATAAAATATTTAAACTGATTCGCAAAAGAGAGCTCAATATATTTTTTTTATTATAGGTGAATTACAATTAATGCGATCCAAACAAATTACCTCACACAGATTTCGTCCATGGGAAAGTAGTTTTTCCCTGGACTTATCAATGCAAATACATTTACTAAAAAAATGTATTTGCATTGATAAGTCCCGGGAAAAACTATTTTTCCACGGACGAAATGATCATCTGTATGAGTTAAATTGTTTGGATCTCATTAATTGTAATTCTCTCTCTCTCTCACACACACACACACACACACACACACACACACACACACACACACACACACACACACACACACACACACACACACACACACACACACACACAAATATATATATATATATATATATATATACTGAGTGTGATGGGTAAATTGTCGCCATTTTATATTTTTAATTTCGCGCATGCGCGTTATTTCTTTTTGATTTTATCGACTATACTGTATAGTAGGGTCAGTTGAGTACCGTCTGTAAGAAAAAGAGCACCTTGATGCAATTCACTACGATAGAAATTTGGAAACGGCACCTTGTACAGCTTGACATTCGCGCCGGAAGCTCCAATACGAAAATTTCAGAATGTTTGGGTGTCAATCTGAGGACAGTGCAGAGGATTCGGAAAGAGTTGAATAAGTCTAATGGTGATTACGAAGTTGCTTGAAGTGATCACTAGTGATGGCACAGGACTTCAGACTCAACACGGCGGCCCACATCAAGTACCATGAGGAGGTAGTGTAGCTTGCGTCAAGAGGGTGGCAGCATACCACAGAAGCAGCAGAATCCAGTTATAGCTGTCAGACAATTTCTGCAACCACATCGCCCCTTACTTCTGGCCACCTCCCCAGATTGCAACGCCCTTGATTATTATGTGTGGGGCGTATTTGAGCGAGAAACCAACAAAACTCCGATGTAACACCTAAGATGAACTGAAAGCATGGACTGTGGTTGAAGCCAATGTCTATTTTATTGAATAAATTTACTCTTTGGTATTTCAAGATATTTTTGTGTAATTTTGGTAAATGTATCTGTTGAAGTTAGATGTCAGTGTTATTTGCATTTTTGCGTAATTTAGACGACAATTTATCCATTGCACCCTACACACACACGCACACACACACATATATACATAGACACACACACATACACACACATATGCATATATATATATATATATATATATATATATATATATATATGTATATATATATATATATATATATATATATATATATATATATATATATATATATATATATATATATATATATATTGTAATTAAACAGCAGTTGTTCCTTTAAAAAGCTTTTATTGAAAAGTATAGACATTTTATATCTATTAAATTTTACCATCTTTTTTTCTAAATTGAAAATAATCATTCGTAAAAGTGGCTGCTGCACATGTATGAAATTTCCAAAATCAATCTAATTGCCGCGCCCGAGTTTTCAACTCATGTGAGTCATCATCAGGGGGATTTAGGTAGTGAATTTATGATCGTAGTAAACGATAAAGTCAAATAAGGTGAAGGAAATAATCATCGGTGATACGTGTAAAGTGTCGTTATATTTAAAATTGAACAGAATAACTCCAAAACCCAAGAAGGATTATCCGCCATGTGCCACGATAACGTGCAAGAGTCATGTGTGAATTTAATATCCAAAATTATCGCTATATTCATTCCGTGTTGATTCTTATGTTCACAAGGTCTGTCTTTTTTTTCAGTCTGTCTATCTATCTATCTATCTATCTATCTATCTATCTATCTATCTATCTATCTATCTATCTATCTATCTATCACATTTTTTTCACAGTAGCGTCCGTTATTAATGACGTAGAATGGAAGGTAAACAGATGTATTTCACGTCGGAACTAACAGTGTGTTGTGAGCATGGTTTTATTTAACTTATTTATATTTAATCTTGACCAGATTCAACTCGATACCTGTTGAACTGTGGTTTGGAGTGATGTTCCGGCCAGTGATATCCACCCTCAAAAGGATGGAAACGATTGACCGTCCAAGGAATCCACGGCACCCGACCTCAATAGATAGCACGTGACATGTCATTCCCTTTCCCACGCAGTCGGATCGTAGCGATTCCGAGCGGTTTTTCTTTCGCTCGCGCGTCTCCTCCCTGTTCTCCTCATGCACAACTCTGCAGAAAGATCAGATTTGTCGGCTAATGGTGCCCTTTAGATGGTTGGTAAGTATTAATGAGAGTTCCTGATCAAGATTTGACCAAGTAGCTCTCTGATTGGCTTTGGGCCACTGGATTCTTAGCTTAAAGTGTCAAGGCGAAACCACAGATATGATCACTTGTTTAATCATGACTCTCGTAGTTTTGGGGC
The DNA here is from genome assembly GCA_964036315.1 of Acanthosepion esculentum. NCBI lineage: Eukaryota > Metazoa > Mollusca > Cephalopoda > Sepiida > Sepiidae > Acanthosepion > Acanthosepion esculentum. Next base: position 55,029,481 of record OZ038483.1, on the reverse strand, counting down.
GGTTACGTGATCTGTAGTCCTTTAAAAATGTATCTACTTGATGGTTCTTCTTCTTTTTTTTCTTCTTTATATTATTATTATTTAAAAATATTTTTGACCAGCCTTTGTTTTATAATCATATGCCAGGTGATAATCAATGACTTAGGACATGCGAAGGATGTGCTTTCTTGTTTCCATTTAATTAATAGGAACGGACGAAGAGGGCGCCCTATGTAGGTTAACTAATGAGAAAGGAGACCCATAACCTGACGTATTCAGAGATTTTCCATCTCCTAGACCGGTTCCCACCTAAGGCTATAGAACTCGGTCTGTACTGTTATTTACTCATAGCTGGCGAGAAGAGGAGGATTCATACCTTTCTCAAGGGTATTAGCACGTAAGTGAATGTAATGGATCCAATTGGAATTCGAACTCGGCACTCCGATTCTACAATCCGAGCCACTATTCATTACTCCACCATGTCTTCTAATATAACAAAAGAAAAAACATGGACATAGCTTTTCGCGGATATTATTATTATTATTATTTCTTTTTTGGCACGGTTTTACGTTTTCAACCGGAGAGGCCCTAGTCAATGCTAAATTAAGACTTCTTTCAGACAAGCAGTATGGCTTTCGTTTCTCTGGGACAACTGCTGATATATTAACGATTATTGCGGAAATACTCTATCAATCTTTAGATAAGAATGGTGAAGCTCGGGCTGTTGCTTTAAAAAACTCGAAAGCGTTCGACAGGGTTTGGCATGCAGGTCTTCTCCACAAGCTGAAAAGTTATAGTGTTTCCGGCAGAATTTTTGAACGGGTTCAGTCTTTCTTATCAAATCGTGAAATGAGAGTTATCCTGAATGGCCACTTTTCTAGATCCTTCTATACTAATGCGGGTATCCCCCAAGGCTCTATCCTCGGTCCTACTTTGTCTTCAATTTTCATTAATGACCTTCCCGATAACATCATCTCTCAACTTGGTATCTATGCTGATGGCACAAATATTTACTCTTGATCGGAGTCTGATCAGTTCGATTAGGTCAAATTGGCGGTTGATTTCACAAATGTCGTACAGTCTGTTGTTAACTGGGGCAAAGAATGACTTGTTAATTTAACGCCCCTAAAACTAAACTGCTCTGTTAATAATCTGGAGATCCCTTTCTGACTCCCATCAGCATGGCTGATGCTAACCTACAGGGGAGTGACTCGTTGCATATTCTCGGGTTAACATTCTCGGCCGACATTAAGTGGAAAGACTATATTGAATCCGTTGCTATGTCAGCTGCTAAGAATGCTGGTTCACTCTGTCGTGTTAGACAATTTTTCCCTCCAGAATCTAACTTACATATCTACAAGCTTACCATTCGCACATGCTTGGAATATTGCTGCCACATTTGACCCAGTGCTTCTGCTATATATTTAAAGATTCCTGATGAAATCCAAAGAAGAATCAGCAATATTATTGGTCCTGACCTGGCGTCTTGGCTTCAGTCACTTTCCCATCGCCTTAAAGTTGCTTCTCCGTACATTTTCTATAAATACTTTCATGGTAATTGTCTGGATGAGCTTTTCGATATTGTACCTAGACTTTATGAACTTAAGCGTAGTACTAGATCGGCAATACGGTTTCATCAATTTACAGTTGAATTGGCTAGATGTAACAGTAAATTCTATGTTAGCAGTTTCTTTTCTTGCACTTCTCGCTTGTGGAATTCTCTCGGCCAACTTTGATCTTCAAAAGTTTAAATGCAATGTCAATCGTTATATACTGTCTTCTTGATTAATCTTCTATCGTTCCTGCTCTTTCATAATGTTTTCTGTTTTCTAATTCTTACAGAGCAAATGATGGAAGCTTTCTTGAGGCCTACAATCTTGGTCTCAATTCCAATTTCCTTTAAGCGTCCTTTTAATTTTCTACGTTTTTTTTACAAGTGCAATCATTACGACAGGAATTAGTTCTACAGTCATATTATTATTATTATTATTATTATTATTTTCAGATTGAACCGTTTTGAAATAATTTCAACAAACATATTCATGACGAATGGCTAAAAAGAAAATTAATCAGAACATGCAAACGAAAGGTAACTTTTCATTTTCAGTGAAATAATTTATGAGGTTGGTGCTGAAAAGAACTTGGCTCGACTCACTACTCAAAATGATCAAATAACATTAGAGGTTTGGGTTTCTTGATAGAGACAGTAACTTTTCAGCACACCCTCGTAGTACTGCTAAATCAATTAATCGGTAAGTTTCTAATAACAAATAGGTTAGCTGCATTAGACAGCTCATAAATATTATAGGTAAATCGATACTGGATTCTCTACTCTCATTTTGGTGTTGTCCAGTTGTTATTCATTTGATTAATATTCTGGGCAATTCTCATATGGTACCCGAATATCAGCTATAATATGTATTCTCTATATCTCAGTATATCTAAAAATACTAGAAAAATCTTTGTCAGATTAACATTTGTCTGATGGTCTACCTTCTCCAATATATTCGAAGACTGACTTCTTACTATCTATCTATCTATCTATCTATCTATCTATCTATCTATCTATCTATCTATCTATCAAGGAAAACGTATTACTATATCAAGGAAACGTGGTGTTTGATTTATTTGTATTCCATATGGAAATTCCCTTAAATATTTTTATATTAAATGCCAAAAGAAAAGCATAAAATACAACAAAAACAAGAAAAAAACAAAAACAAAAAACAGGCAAAATAATAACATGAACCCCATGAAACCATCAATCTATCTATCTATCTAGTTTCTTTGTTAATATAGTTTTACGGCTGTGTTCATATCTCTATATCGATAGGTCTATCTATCTGGTCTGTCTTAGTCTGGCGAATGGTCTTTTCCCTTCAAATGAGACATTTCAATAGGTGTAGATAGATTTAACTTCCGCCCGCTTCACACTCCTCTCTGGTCTTTTGAACAGGATTAGATTTTTTTTTATCCCTTGTTTCCTGTTCAGGATAGGGTTTCCGGTTTCTTCGAAAGTCTACTTCAACTCTATACTTCTAACATTCCCGTCTGAACTCTGAAATTTCTTTTACTAATTATTTTTTATTTTTTCTTCTCAATAGGAGTAGATAGGTTCGCCTATCGCCCACTTCACACTCTTCCTCGGTTTTTTCAACTTGTGTATAGGCTTATTACTTGTTTCCCGTCTAGGACTGGGTTTCCAGTTCCCTCTAAAATCTTTTCATTCTCTTTCACTCCTAGTATCACCTTGCGTCTTAATGACATTGTTGCCTTGCTTGCGGTGAATTCATTTTAAAAAGGCCACTGTATTGTTGTGCTTTCACGATTTGTCATGGTTTCGGTAATTCGTACTAATAAAGAAATACCTTCGAATCACACTAAACACAGAGATTCTTTTTATAGATTCAATATCGTTCGGTCACGTGGTGAGACGAGAAGAGATCCTGTCATTGCTCTTAACTCGAAAGATCGTCGGTAAAAAGAAAAAAAGATCACGGGGTCGGCAGCGTACAATATGGTCAGACAACATCAAGACATGAACTGGTTACAGCATGAGGAGATTAGTCACAATGGCAAGGGTTAGATCTCAACTTTTCCGATATGGTTCGCCAAACGCAGTCTGTGGACGCGGTACGATGATAGATTCTGTTTAGGTTGTGTCGTTGAAAGCTGTCTTCGTTTAAGATATAATTTTTCTTCATTTTGGATTTTCCTATTACATATATAGGAGGACGGTGGTAATGGATAGCGGCTCAGATGGAAGAATCGGAGAGCCGAGTTCGAATTCCAGTTGGATCTATTACATTCACTTACGTGCTAATATCCTTGGGAAAGGTATGAATCTTCTTCTCCCCAGCTATGGGTAAAATAGCCTTGAACAAGCAGTGAAAGAGACAAATTAAACTTAAGAGATTTAATATATGAAAACTTACTTGTAATGCACCTTTTAATTTTATTTTCTAAACACGAAATTTCATATTGTATATCTTTTCATTTCCTAAATATATTTATCTTTAATACATAAAAACATGGCATGTAAAAAAAGGGCGGGAAGCGATAGGACGATACTTGCTTTGCAGTCTTTCCTTAAATTTAATCCTTCGTCTTCTGTTTATCTTGAATTAACCTAAATTCGAGTCTTATCGCTGGTTCCTTTTTAGAGGAAGTTCTCTCTTCTCGGTTTCCTATTGCTTTCTTTCTTCCTTTTTATTAAGTTTTATTTTGTACTGTTGGCTATTTGTTTAACTAAATTCAACAGTCGTAGACGATGGAAGCGACCACGTGATTTCTTTAGAATGATTATTATTCGTCAAGCTAAATCATGAGGTCACCATGCGCCTCTGATATGACCCTTACCTCGATTTAGAAACAATAAATCCTACCCTGTTTCCCAGAGTTTGAAAACGACGTTAGCTGACAACTGACGCGAATATTGATTTTAATGTTCAAAATTAATATCCTAAGATGCTACTAGTACGCCGGTGATTATTATTATTATTAGTTTTTTTTATTTTCTTTGATTTCTGGCGTGTACACATTTCTTTCCGTGTCCCACCCAGAGACCTAAGGTTAGAAATGGCATCATGACACTTTCTACTGACAAAAAAAAAATTACATAGATAAAGGCCTTCGTAAACTGTGGGCTGTACTTGTGAGAACATTTTTTTGTATCTCTTTGAGGTATGGAATTCCAGGATTCCCTTCAATTAGTCTACTGGAATCTTTTCCAACCATTCCTAGGGCTCCAACTACAACAAGGATTGTTGATGTTCCCATGTGCCACATTTTTGAGATTTCGATTTCAAGGTCCTTGTATTTTGACAGCTTTTTGAATATCTTCAAGATACATTGCAGTCTTCAGGGACTGCCATGTCAATAAGGAGGCACATTTTTTGTTTGTGGTCTTTAATAACAATGTCTGGGCGGTTGACTTTGATTGTTCTGTCAGTGTGTATTGTGTAGTCCCATAGAATTGTAACAGGTCCTATCTCCGTAACCGGGTCTGGGTCATGTTCATACCAGTTTCTTTCAGTTTCCTTCCCGCAGAAGTTGCAAATTTTTCACTGCAGATATTGCCCCAATCTGTCATGGCGGGCTTTATACTCAGTGGGTGCCAATATCGTGCAACCTGATACAAGATGATAAATTGTTTCTGGATATTTATCACAGAATCTGCATTTTTGGCTAACACAATATTTTAGTATATGTGCTTGATAATTTCTAGTTAGTAAGCATTGGTCCTGTGCCGCAAGGTTAAAACCTTCAGTTTCAGCTTTCAACCCTCCACTACGTAGCCACTGATAGGTACGGGTTTTGTCTACGTCAGCTTGTTTGGTACAGGCAGAGTATTGGCCATGAAGCGGTTTATCTTGCCATTGTTTCTGTATCTAGTCGGTTGCATTTGTCTTTGCTCTCTTTCTTAAGTATTTTGCAGTTTCCGCCGGTGTATTGTGCTTTACTTGTATTTCCGCGCCCATATTATTAATATCTGTCTATATTTCTGAGATGAGGTATTATGTACACTATTTACATTATTCGGATTATTCGGGTAAAGGCGTTAGTTAGATCCAGTGACAGGACCCAAAGAGTGAGAGTTCAATACCCGGTTAAGGCAGTGGAGAACTTGGAGAGAGGAATTAACAGGAGATAACTGATAACTGACACCTATTAAACAAGGCACGTAGAACTAGAACAGTCTATCCCAGTGAGCGAAATAAAATGTTCAGTTCGACATTCCAATCACCTGACGAAGAACGGAGCGTACAACGGCCGAAACGTTGTAATAAATATGGCGACAAAGATGAGGACAATAGTCCGAATTATTATTATTATTATTATTATTATTATTATTATTATTATCGGTTTAGGTTGAGATGTTAAAAGCTATCTTTTTCTGTTTTTTTTTCATCTTTTCACCCCCAAGAAAGGCAGTAAAGTCACGAAGACACAAGAGGTTACTGAGTGCGAAAGAAAAGTAAAAGAGAAAGCTTATTAAAGGGACAATAAAAGACGAAAGAGTAACCAAGCTTGGTTTAAGATATAATTTTCTTCGTTTTGGATTCTCCTAAAAGATATTTGACCGGCTGGCGTAATGGTTATTGGTGCGTAAAGTGAGATCAGCAGATCGTGTTCAAATTCCGGCTGACTTTGTGATAATACGTTAGTAAAAAGCACGAATCTGTTATTTCTCCTACTCACGCTGTTTTAAATAGAAGGGCTGATTGGGAGAAATAATAGTACAGAACAGTGTTTTCCAACCTTTTTTTTTAACCAGCGCCCATTTTGGGCACAAACCTTTTCGTCACTGTCCCCTTGTCAAATTAAATTTAGAATATTATACTGAATTAATCATTCATAGCAAGATAAAACTTAAGTATTAGTGTAAAAGTTATTTTAATATTGTTTTCATTTCTATTATAAATGCCTATGATTAAAGTGCTAAAAAACAAACTTTTATTCGTTAGCTTATCTCAATGTTTTCAATGCGATGGTTGACTTTGGTGCTTACTGGCTAAGGCTTTTACTCGACGTTCTATTCTGCTTAGATGTAATCGTAGATCTACTCGTTTTGTAAGTTGCAGGCGGTGTATTTGTTTAATAAGAAGCTGTTTAACTTCGTTGAAACCACATTCAGCCATATTGGAAGTTGGAAATCAAAGAAGATAAGTTTGATAGCTTCCCACTGCTTTAGATACCTTTCGAAAATTTCCTTTAGTCGCCAATATTGGATAATTTTTGAAAATAAAAATGGATAAATGTCCACCGCACCCTGAGTAAGTTCTGCGCACAAAATGAAATAAAAACTCCCAGTGTCCCTTTCAACATATCAGAACCCACAAGGGGGCACCAGCGCCCACGTTGGGAAACACTGGTCTAGAAGGACAATTCTGAATCCCAAAACAGTGGAGAAAACAACGGATAGCTGGCCCGCTACTTTCCCCAGGGCGATTCATAGAAATAAGAGGTAGCCATGGAGAGATTCTGCCTCTGTTCTGATGAGAAGCGCATTTTAAATTAGATGAGTTCGTATTTTTTTTTTAATGCTATCTCTTTTCATAACGAAGACAATCATAGCTCTTCACGGATATTCCTGTATTATCTTTGAATTGCCATGTCTTCGGGGCAAAGATATTGGACGGATTTCCTGTTTCTTTCTCCACGTATTGAAAAACAGTTTTCATACATTTATTTTAATGGTTGCCACCTAAGGCTAGAAATCCCAATCTACCTGATTTTTTTTTACTGATATTTGGGAAAAGAATTGACGGGTTCATGCCATTTTTTTGTGGAAGTCAATGCAAAGGTCTAGTCCAGAATTTGAAATCGGTTCGCCGAGTTCATTTTCCGTACCGATATTCGCACATCCTTGGCATATTTTCCTTAACGCCGCCAAAACCTGACTGACGACACTCTTTAACGACATGACTAGAGTTTAGTTTTCGAGCTTAGTTAAAAATACATAAAATAAAATAAAGTTCTTGACAGGACCCCCTCCCTCGGAAGATTGGCTTAACGCAATCTTTTACTTCTATTTCCCCCTTTATTCCTACTCCGTGTCAAACTGAGTTACAATTAGTAAATATTGACTCATCCTTATTCCAGTGCCTGAAGGAATGTCTTCATTTTTCATTGACTTTATATTTGTTTACTTTGTTTGTCTAAATGTTGCCGTGATGGTCTGAATCTCAAGTGTTGAACTTATTTGAAACCATTTAGTTATTTAAAAAAAAAAGGATCGGTGTAACGGTTGTGGACTCGGTAAGAGAAATCTGGGATCCAGGTTCGAATTCAGGCTAAGTTGCAGGGCTAGCTGAGCTCTTTTGCCTTGACGTAGCAACCAGTCTAGGAGGATGAAAATTCTTAATTCAAAATCATGGTGAAGAAGGATAGTCTCCATGAAGCTACGTTGTCCTAGACACATGACTGCCCTTCTTTACGATTACGAGACTTTTGGCCATAGGTCCCGTAACCGCAAGTACAGAAGTCAAGATTCAATCAAACAGCCCAAAGTAAACTCTAGCAGAAAGTATGCCGAGGTTATTCAAAGATAGCCTGTTTCATAAGTTAGGCTAGACCTTTTATACGATCACCTAGGCCTTAATATACCCTCTTCTTTTCCCAAATAATAAGACGAATTGAACAAACATCTGTTTATCTCGCGAGATAAAGATCGCGCACTGTTTGGTCAAAATTCAGTCTTTGGTGGTGAGACTGGAGTTAGAATGCCGACTTAGACGATGGTATATCGAGACCGTGCGCTGCCCAGACCATATGTCTATCTTCCCTCGGCCGTCCAAGATACAAATGAATTCAAAGCATTATATATGGAGCCGGCTTAACTGCAGGAGTTGCCGGAAGGTTGTCAGTATTGACAGCCAACTGTCTTCGGGGCTCCACTCCGGATTTTCTGTCTGCATTTACTTCCACAGTCTTTTCCGTGTTTGAATATGACCGCAAGAGGGCGGAAGTTTAAAATCTAGGTTTTCCTTCTTCAAGATGGACTGCCTTCCTGAACTCCTGAGCTCCACTTATCCGAAGTATCTGGTTATGAAGCGCCAGTTATCCACTTTCGTTCCTTCACCGGTTTTGAACTGGGCTTAAGACGTATATTATCATATATATTATTAAGTATATATATATATATATATATATATATATATATATATATATATATATATATATAATAAGACGTATATTATTGCATCAACAAATGATAGTCGGTTATACTATTGTTATGGGAACTTACCCATAATAATAATGGACTATTCCGGACATCATAAATACTGCGCCTCAAGTCAGAGTCACAGTCAGAGTCACAGGGTCAGAGAGAGACGATTACTGTAAGACATTGGAATAGTGATACTTGTCGAGACAACATAGTTCTGTCTAACCAAATCTGATATTCATTACTAACACTTCTACTTCTTTGTACATATTTCTGTTTGTAATATATTTGTGTTATTTCATACCTGTGTTCGAGTTATTCTTCATTGGTTCTACCTTGGACCATCACCGTGGTACAAGGAACTTGGACCATAACAACTATGGATCATGAAGAGTCACATATCCGCAGAGTGCATTCTACAGCCCTCAAGCTTATTTCAGAAACTAGGTGTTAGGGTAATTATTATTTCCATTATCAATTTCCGTGAAGTTTTGAGTAACGTCTTATATTTATAAAGCAGCAGTGCATCAGTTCTGAATATACTCTCAGCCAAGAGCATACCCCCAACCCAGTGTATAGCACCATCCCAGAGTATACATTTAGCTCAGTGTATACACCCAACCTAGAGTATACTCACTAACACAAAGTATACCACCAGCCTAGAATATGTCTCAAGCCTAGAGTATAGCTCCCAGCACAGAGTATGCCCTCAGCCTAGTTTATACATCCAGTCCAGAGTATACTCCCAGCCCAGAGTATAGCCCACAGCCTAGAGTATAGCCCTCAGTTCAATGTAGACAAACCACCCAGAGAATATTCCCAGCCCAGTCCAACCCGGATATAAACTGTTTTATAACAGGCGTCTGTGAGGTTATACAACAGGAATGAAATGGGTTATTGATTCATTCGTTTTCCACGGTTTATCAACCATTTGCCGGTTACTTAAAGCCAGAAAATATATTTAGATTGCAAGGATTCTTTTTTCTGGACATAATAATGGCTTAGTGATACAAGCCTTACAAATTACCCATACCTGTGTGAAGAAGAAGCAGATTCATACCTTTCCCAAGGGCATTTGCGCGAAAGTAAATATAACGAACCCGACTGGAACTGGAACTCGGCTCTCTGAGTATGAATTCCGAGCCATTATCCATTACACCACCCCCACACTTACAGCACCTGGTATTCCCAAGCGATCACCCATCTAGATACTGACCAGGCTCGACGTTGCTTAATTTCGGTGATCGTACAGGAATCGATGTTTCAACGTGATGTAGCCTTAAGCCTTAAAATACGCTAGACTAGAATATACCCTCTTATGTTTGAATATGCCTCCTCTTTTTCCCATGTAATAAGATGCATATTCTGGGATACACAGTTGATACTCCGGCTTTGCATGTGACTTTGCATGATCCACTATGAAAGAAGAACGCAAAGTCACGCGTCCACATAGATTTCTTGTGCTCATTCTACAGCCGTCGATTTTTATTCTGATTCCTTGGTTAATACATTAGTAAGCCCAAATTCTGGATGCCTATTGATTTGGGTCAGCTAATCTGATTACTGTTGAATGTGTATAGCTCCCAGTCCAGAGTATAGCCCACCAACCCAGTGTATACGCCCAGTCCAAAGTATACTCCCCAGCCCAGAGTATACCTCCATCACAGAGTATGGTGTTATTTTAAGCTAAACTGTTTTATAACATGTTAGATTATAAAACAGGAATAAAATGGGATCGGCTAGAAACTATCTACCTAAGCATGAATATATCCCCTCTTTTCCCATGTAATAAGATGGATATTTTCGTATCCACAGATGATAGCCCGAGTATACTATTATACTATAAATCATACAGTGTCCATATATCCGCATAGATTACTTGCATACATTCTACAGTATCCAATTTTATTTTGATTCCTTGTTTTGCACCGTCCTGGGTATGACGATAAACTACGTCCAGCAGCAAGGCCTCTAATCAGGAGGTTGTGAGGAGCGTGGAACCACCTCTTAATTGTTGGTGTTCCCAGGTCCATCCTAACCTGGAGTGGTAGCACCTGTTAGTGTCCCAGCTATGGGCAAATAGTTAACCCCCAAATTGGGGTCAAAACACTATGAAACTGTAAAAATAGGTTTTAATACCAGAAATACTCTGTAAAAAATTATTATCAGCAATAAATTTTTGAAGAAAAAAACTATTATTAACAATATATTTAAAAAAAAAAAAATTACCAGCAATACATTTTTGGAAAAAATATTACCAGCTATACATTTTTGAAGAAAAAAATATTACCAGCAATAATTTTTGAAAAAATTATTACCCGCAATGTATTGCGGGTAATAATTTTTTGAAGGAAAATATTATTACCAGAAATAGATTTTTGACAAAACAAAATATTACCAGCAATAAAAATTTTGTCGGCTTAAAATAACCCATTGAGGTTGATATGCCATAAAACAAAACAAACGAAACTTTTTCACCAAACTATCGCTATGAATCTATTTAAAAATTTTTGTTAGCATTAAATGACCTACTGAGGTTGATATGCCATAAAACAAAACAACCAACCACACAACCAAATTGTTTTGCATGTCGGTAGGATTAATTTCTGGATGTCTATTGATTTTGTTCAAAATGATTGAAGAGTGGCTATTTCTGTGATTGATCACTGTTGTTTTGTGTGAACAGTCCACAATTTAATATTAATTCTCTGAAAACTTGATTACTTTTGAGTGAATTCATATCAGCCATTATTAGGGCACTACTTCATTGTATAATGATTATCTAGCTTGACTCGTTAGATCAATTACAAGTGAGTTCAGACCTCACTGGGTGCTCTTCACTTTCGGCTTTGTGCTATGCTTAGTAAATTACTATTTTGCAATGGTTAGCAATCTAGCTTATTTACGACCGAGGAGTGAGTTCGATTCTCACTGGGTGCTACATACTTGCAGCCTTGTGTCACACTTAAGCTACGCTTAGTAAATTACTATATTTGGGTACATTGGCGCGGTGTAATGGTTAACAAGCTTGTCTCGCTAGAACAATTACAACAGAGTAGTGTGTTCATACTTTTGGCCTTGTGCCACATCTAAGCTACGCTTAGTAAATCGCTATTTTATATGCATTACGAGCACTTCTACGTGCTGTTATAGTTAGCAAGCTAGATCAATTACGACTAAGTAGTGAATTCAATCCTCACTGAGTGCGCCATACTTTCGGCCTTGTGCCACGTCTACACTACGCTTAGTAAATTGCTATCAGCTATTATTACCAACTTGTAGACGGAAGCCATCACATTTCATTATAGTTAAAAAAACAATTGTTGTGACTAATAGTAAAAATGGGTATAAATTGACCTAGAGCTTGGGAGTAGAGTTAAGACTAGGGTATTTTATACCTTGAAGCATGAATTAGTCTAGCGTTATTCTAGACTTGACTAAAATATACACGGATATTTGGTAACGAATTAAGAAACATTTGTAGAAAACCAAACGTAACAGAGAAGATAATTCTAATTAGACAGCCATCAGCTGGTAATATCTGACTAATCATGGAAATATATCTGATCCTCTTCGACCTTTTTTAAGGGGTAACTCAGTCATTGATCGACAAATGAACGGCGAAATGTGATACCTGCGCTTAATCGCGAACATGACGCACGCATGGTAGCGTTACTTTGCCAAAAAGAACGGTTTTATCCTGATAAGAGATCAAAGGAATTCACACGATAAGAAAAATTGCCGTTCAAGTCTTGGCGTAGGCAGATGGTCAGTTGCTGGTCACTTGAGCCGATGAATCATTTGCATTCCTTGTGAGTGATTCAATCAATTCTGAAATTATCCAAGATTACCCGTTCGTATGACTTTGAATATCTGCTTGGTCTTTTAATCGAGTTTTCCCATCCTCAAGTGTATCATAGCTGGCCGCAAAAAAAAACAAACAAAAAAACAAAAAAAATCAAAAAACAAAAAATAAGACACGTGATCAGTCAGCATACCAGCGATTTTGCTTGAGTCGAGGTTATCCGACGATAAAGATTATTTACAAACTTATCTATCTACTGGTAATATGAACTGGAGCAAAATTTGTTTATTTTGGAAAACAGATTCAACGAATCGAGCTCATCTTCCAGTTGTAATTCCATATCGCTTTCACATTGTACGTCTGGACGCTCGTATCAGAGTATACCTGTCTGCTCGGGTGGCGAGCTAATCCCTGTTGGAGGCGCGTGCTCAGGCAGATTTGTGTTCCTTCAACAACCTGTGATTTATACTGCAACTATGCTGAGCGGATCTTAATTACAATTTCTGGCGCATATTATGGCGCCATCGCCTTTATGAACAAGGCCAGTGCGCTCAAACCCTCGGTCACGATGACTTGTGACCTCCTACTAGCACAAATATCGACGGCTTCCAAAAAGTTCTGTCTATCCCGTTTCACACGTAAGACTTCGATCAAGCCGTAGTATGGTTTTCAGACACTTCTCAACGATATTATCAAGACTCCGCCTGCCTGACAAATCGAGCATGGTGAGATTTAAACTAAGATCTCTTGGTCGGAATGGTAACGTTCTAACTACTCGGCCACTCGCTTTCATATTATTAATCCTATATAAAAGGCATGAATTTAACTATCCCTGTATTCTAATACATTGATCATGTTCTTTTCTCTGGTGTAATATAATGGTAGATAGAAAAAGATAAAACTAATTGTTTAAATATCCGAATAATTTAGTATCAAATTTTTCGTCACTGTGCCAGAAGATTTTACTGGTCACTATCCATCTTGCACATTTACAAATCTAGCATTTCTCCGTACATTAGATACTTTTGCCATATCTGGCCTGGCGCCCCTGCTGTACATTTCGAGATTCTTGACAAAATCCAAAGATCTGTAATGTAATCGATCTTGCCTAGGCATCTTAACTTCGGTCACTTTCTCACTGACGTGACGTGGCTTCCCTTTGTCTTTTCTACAAACATTTCCATGACAATTACTCTGACGACCTTTTTTCATTGGTTCCCTGACTACATGAATTTAAGCGTGGTACTAGATTGGAAACTAGGTCCCACCGTTTTACTGTTGAAATAATTACGGTTGAAATAATATAACTACTCCAAGAATTTCCTTTCTCCCACTTACAACCTGAAGAACTCCTTTTCGTTTCCTTGCTTCCCTGATAACTACAATCTTCTAAAATTTAAATCCAAAGCGAATCGCCATGTTCTGTCTTCTTGAACCCTGTACATATTTTTGTTCTTTCCTTAATTCCCAGTTTTCTCTTTCTTTTTTACTTTCACTTTCACTTTCACTCCCTGTAACCCTCTCCGTGCTAGTTTCATTACCACCTTGCTTGGGGGGAAATGATAAAAAACAAAAAAAAAACAAAAAACAAACACAATTAGCAATATACGCAGTAAAAGCTACTATATCTATTGCCAGTCTTGATAGACGGAAATTAACTGATATGGGAAATTATATCATATTTTTATTTACCTTTCTTATTTCTTTTTGCGCAAAAATCTTATTTTCTTATTGATTTGGGCCCTGTGGAAACATTATTGTATTGACGTATGATGGGATACAACGGGAATGAAACATGACTTCTGTTTATCAGCTTACTAGCCGTGGTGGTGGGTGGTAGGAAATCGAGAGATGACCCCTAAAGCAAAGTATGATTTAAATTCCTTAAAAATGTATTTATTTATTTATTTATTTTTAAGCGTTACTTCTAATTGAAGTTGTTTTTAAAAAAAGCACAAAAACAAAACAAAACAAACTCCAAGTCATCTGTCAGTCTCCCCAGCAAAAAATTCTCTGTTGGAATAAGATAGAATTGCTTTCCTCAGTAACCGGGGTAAGTTCTTTTCTCTGCGTAAGGAAGAGAAAAAAAAAAGGAAACTGAGAAACAACCCCTAAAACTCAGTAAAATAAGCGGCAAACTGTAAAACCTGGCGTCATGTGAGGATTAAACATGTTATAGAAACAATGATTTAAAAGACTAACAGGAAAGCATCCACACCATCACAGTAGATGCACATATGTATGGGAATTAAATGATTAGAGATATATGCCTTACTTATTCGCGTTTAATGAGATCTCTGACCTGTCAGCGGGGCCTAGAATACATCGACTGTTTTCCCTGCAGAGGAGTAAGAGCCTGTCAAAGGGACAACATTCCGGATAGATGCTTGCAGATTTAAGTATAAACCCGATTAATGTATATCTCTTTATATCAATAAAAACACATTTTGACAGTCTATAGTTCAAAGTCTGTAATGGGAACTTTAAAATACTTTTCGTCTTTTATTAAATAAGAACGGAAATTTTTTATTAAAATCCAATAATTAGTTGATTTTTGATAGTTTGAAATAGAAGCAGCAATTTTTGAGGTTATGCTGGCACCCGAACTTACGATCAGCTTTAACCAGAACTTAGTGTCTGAGATAGCTTATAACTGCGGTTGATAATTTAAGCCAGTTCGACCATCTACATAGAAGAAACCACAGCAGACAACATAACCCAAGATATTTGATACTAAGATATTTGCTGGCTCGTTCTGGTAAATCTTAGATGAAATGGGTCGGAATGAAGACGTGCATGCCTCATCTCTACCTTAAATAATTTCAGTGTATCCATGTACGGGTTTCTTACGGTTCCACTCTGTAACGTTTTAAAACTGAAACGAATCAAAATTACTTCTTCTGCCATGTGCCGCGTCCCTTTAGGACATGGGAGATCATGGCTTCCCAAAACGTTATATTCCTTGTGTCTCTTATCAGTTTTTCTCCATTTGCTAATGTTCAAACCCACCCCGTTACGCCTTAAGAAGGTGACTCACTGACTTCCTCTATCTCTCTTGCCCTCAATACGCCCTGTGAGGGTTAATATTTCCAAGCCTCATTCCTCATATGTTCAGGGAATTCAGCTGATTCTGAGCATGTGTTCTTTTTGTTGCCATTTTCTTTAAGCTGTCCCCGTTACTTATTCGCTCCGTCCATGGAATTCTCAGTATGTTTCTGTAGGACTCCTTTTCTGTTGCCTCCGGTTTTCTCCTCATCTGTGGGGAGATTCACTATCATATAACAGGATGGATGTTCACATAGCAATCCATCACTCTTTTCTTTGTTTCTGACGAAATCTTTCTGTTTCTCAGCATCTTGCTTAGTTTATGGAATGTCTCTTTCGCAAGTCCAATGCGTGTTCGGATTTCGGTGTTGTATTTCCATCCTCTGTTATAGCACATCCCAGATATTTAAACCTCTGTACGTGCTTGATA
>OZ038483.1:54938554-55011054 GCA_964036315.1 Acanthosepion esculentum | reverse complement strand
TGACTTTCCACACTACTTCAAACAAAAGGTTAGAAAGGAAGCGCCCCTCCACCATAAATACTGGAAAGAGCGATAACAGTTACTGGACTTGAGAAACTTATTTTCTTGAAAAATCCTTTTCGTAGAAAGATTTTCTAAATTTTAAACAACGGTAGCACTGGCTGCTCGGACATTGAATGTCGAATATTTCCTTATAAGGAAACGGCTGATATCACCATACCGTACAATAATTATCTCGCTACCTCTCGCTTTCCTGCTTGTTGGAAATCCTCCTCGGTTGTTACATTCTTTAAAAACTCAGGTGGACCGCCTGACCCTTCAAACTATCGGCCTATAAGCCTTCTCTCTCTTTTCGGCAGACTACTAGACGCCTTAATCAACTCTGAATTAGTTAAGCATCTCACAACTTCTCAAGTGCCTTCTTTCAGACAAGCAATATGGCTTTCGCCTATCTAGGTCGTCTTATGATATACTAACGATTATTACTGAAAGATTATATCAAGCTTTAGATAAGAATGGTGATCTCGGGCTGTTGCTTTGGATATCACGAAAGCTTTTGACAGGGTTTGCCTTACTGGTCTTCTTCATTAGTTGTGAGATTATGGTATTTACGGACACATTTTAGAATTTACTTATCAAATTGCTGAATGAATGTTGCTTGAATGGCCACACTTCTAGACCATTTTGCATTAATACAGGTTTCCCCAAGGGTTCTATTCTTGTGCATACGTTCTTCCTAATTTTCATCAATGACCTTCCTGATGGCATCAGTTCTAAATTCGGTATCTATGCTGATGACGGAACCATTTACTTCTGTCTCGATAGTGTATATGATCTGTTCGATAAGGTCAAATTGGAATCTGATCTAAAAAAATGACCTACCTGTTGTTAACTGGGGAAAACATCTCTTTATTAATCATTTGAGAGACACCTTTCCATACCCTATCAGCATGGCTGATGCTAACCTCCAGGAGAGTGACTCGTTTTCGCATTCTCGGGCTATCATTCTCGCCTGATATGAAATAGAAAGATTATACTGAATCAATTGCTAGGTCTGCTGCTAGGAAAGTTGGTCCACTGTGTCGTGCTAGACAGTTTTTCTCTCCAGAATTTATTTTTACATATTTATAACTCTACCATGCTTTGAATATTGCTGCCACATATAGTCCGGTGCCCGTACTATACATTTAGAGATTCTTGATAAAATCCAAAGAAGAATCAGCAATATTATTTGTCTTGATCTGGCATCGTTTTCCAACTGCTGTAAATTAAAAAATTAAAAAAAGTGATTTAATTCATATTCCTTTTCCTTTTGTTTCCATCACTTTTGTTATTATATTATCCCATACTGTGATAATAGAAGATTTCACGATTCCTGGCAGAACTTCTATTATCACAGTGTGGAATATCTACTAACAAAAGTGATGAAAACAAAAATTAAAATAATCTGAATGAAATCGGCTAGACTAAAAAAAAAATGATAAATTTCACCCTAGTGCGTGCACATGTGTAGTGGCACCAACATAACAAATTTAGTCCGATGAAGTCTGAAGGAAGAAACGCGTCACAAAAATACTTTTTCCAATTTGTCATACATCTTTTCAGCAATATATATATATATATATATATATATATATATATATATATATATATATATATATATATATATATATATTAAATAATAATAAAAACAGACCACTTTAAAGTGGTCTGTTTTTATTTTTATTTAAATTATTAGCTCTGATTTACATTGAGCTGTCTGGATTTTATCCTCCTTGGGTCTCTACTAGGTTTAACTAGTTTTTTGTAAGCTAAATATATATATATATATATATATATATATATATATATATATATATGAAGAAATATAGTCTTAAAGTGTGCTATATTTATGGGATAAAGTGCTCAATATCAGTGATAGAGCGTGTGTAAATATAAAAGTGAATATAGAAGTCAAGACTTAGAGGCGACGGTCTGTTTCATGCTAGATGCAATCGTCAGGCAACTCTGACGATTGCATCTAGCATGAAACAGACTGTCGCCTCTAAGTGTTGACTTCTATGTTCACTTTTATATATATATATATATATATATATATATATATATATATATATATATATATAATGTACTCTCTTGTCGTTTTCTACGAGGGTCAAACAGTTCTGCACCTAGAAATGAACAGCCAGATATGAAACATATGATTTGATTATAATAGTGAAATCTTGTGCAAGACAACGACGCTTTTTTCAAATTTTATTTGGGACTTTAATGACGTGATAACAGGTTCTGCATCAGTAAACAAACTTCTAATTCTATTGCTTGCCCCAATCATGATTAATTCTTCAAGGCATTGAACGCTGAAACTTACTCATTCTTTTAGCACTGGACAGTTATAATTATTCATTAATAACTTTCTCACAAAATACGCTTACTAAAAATAATCTTTATCAGCTCCTAATTGAAAAACACAAGGGCAGATTCATGTGAGTTTTTAAAGGTCAATCTAAAAGTACAAAGACTTTTTGTTTTACTTTTAACATGTAATGAGGTTCGATAGTAAAAAAAATTTGCAATGTAATCCTATAGTAAAAATCAGAACTAAAGCATTTACGTAGGTCTGTTTAACAATAACAAAGTCTTTGAATCCTGGTCACTGATAATTTCTACCGGGGCTTTCCATATATAAAACTTGCTGGAAGACGTTTTAGACTAAAATTATATCAAATTCGACGTTTAGTCATTTTCTTTTCGTCTACCATGAAAAAATATTTGTTATTGCGGAAAATTATAAAAAACTAAGAGAGGAAATGATGAAAAAAGTCAGCGAGTAGCAAAAAGAAACGCTGAAATCTGACCTAAGTAAAAGTTGATTTACCGTGTCGCGTCACTTACTTTTTCTTGTCAGAAATCATTTTGTACATTTATAAATCTACCATTCATCCACGCATTGAATACTGCTTCCCTATCTTGTGTAGTTCTCTTACTATATATATCGGGATTCTCAGTAAAATTCAGAAAAGGATATGAAATGTAATCAATATTGACCTGACATCTCAACTTCAGTCGCTTTCCCACCGAAGTGACTTGTCTTACTTTTATCTTTTTTACAAATATTTTCATGGCAATCGTTCTGAAGATCTTTCTCTTTGCTACCTCGACTGCATGAATTTAAGCGTGCTACTAATTTGGCAATTAGGTTTCACTGTTGAACTATCTAAATTCAAACGTATTTTAATAGTTTCTTTTCCCGTGTTTCTCGCCTGTGGAACCCCTTGCAATTTTTCGCTTTCCCGCCACCTACGATCTTCAAAAATTTAAGTGCAACGCCAATCGCCATCTTCTGTCTTCCTGAACCTGTTCTTTTATTGTCCATTTTCCTCCCTAAAGCTTTCTCATTCTCCTTCACTGCCAGTAAACCGCTTGCGTCCTAGTGGCATTGACACCTTGCTTGGGTTGAAAAGATTAAAAAAAGAAACAAAATGGTATATGTCAGTGAGCAAAAAGAAACAATGAAATCTTGCCTACGTATCAGTCAGTCAGTTTAGTGCCACACGTGATACATACTTGGGCGATCATGAAACTTTTCGATTCATGACTGACAATGCAGAAAATTTTTCCCGCAGTAGGTTGCCATTTATTTCTGCAGTAAACGGGTTTCCAACCAAGGCTAAAGAAAGCAGTCTGTGCTGCTATTTAACCTATATCTGGGGGAGAAAAGATGGATTCAAATCTTTTCCAAGAATACATAACTCGACTGGAATTCGAAAACAACTCTCTGAATTCTCATACCGAGCCTATATCCATTACACCACAACTTCATATACCTACGTATATGACATTCTCATAGAGTAATCATTAAAATAGGGCCTTGATTATCGTTTCAATTTCAATACCTCCTGCCAAAATTTCTCATGCCTCTTTATAGGCAGTGATTAGAATAAGTTTCGATGGATCCATTTAATAAATCCTATTCGTAATATCGTTGGTTTCATAAACAAAATGAGTTTAAAATGTTTACTAAATAAAAAAAAAATTATTTTGAAATAAACAGAAATGGTCCATTTATTATTTTAGCGCTTAAAAAATGGTATTGAAAATTTCCAGTGTGAGAACTGGACCCAAATCAAGGTGCTGTGTTTAGGTGCAAGTCTAAATGATGCATATTTCTGTGAACATGACTGGCTGAGAATGAGTAGAATTCTAGAAATCATTTGTACTTTATTTTGAATTGACTCCTTTCTTACAGGTTACGTAGATCTCTTTTCAATGGAGATAGAAAATGGCAGGATTCAAAGCGAACGGAAAAGCGACCAATTGTGGTGAGTTTTCTGGCCCTATTTCAATTCTTAAGATCTGAAAGATATAAATAGTGTTTAATATTATTTGTCATCATAATAAAAAGTGCCCGACTGGCTGCCCGCGGTATTGATTAAGTTAATATCGATCTGAATGCTTGCCTTAATTGGTTCATTCTGCTTTTGCTCTTATCATTCTATGACAAGCAAAGAAAAAAGTAAGCAGTTTCCGTTAGCGTTAGCGTTAGCGTAAAACTTTACAAATGCAAAAACAAATACACGTACCAGATAAATATATATTGAAGACACAGAGATGCACACGCACACACACACACACACACACACACACACACATATATATATATATATATACATAATGGTGATTTTCTAAGCGTAGCTTAGATGCAGCACAAGGCACCCATTGAGGACCGAACTCACTAATCAGACGCAAATATTCTAGCGAGACAAGCTTGTTAACCATTACACCACGCCGTGAAGCCCACATTTGCATCTATATAATGACTGGCCGCCCGTATACAGGTGACTAGCCAATCCCTTTCTTCAGACGCCCGCTCAGAAACTGTCCAACATTTGGATATTTTTTATTATGCTGCTCCTCGATCTAAGCTAATGTTGGACAGTTTTTGCATTTATTTTCTCCCGAAATTAAAGCAAATAAACAAAGCTTAGAACGGCTCATGATCAAACATAATAGACATTCATTGTCTGTTATATTTAACAACCTATGTTTGAATAAGGATCTGCTGCCCCAATACACTATATATATATATATATATATATATATATATATATATATATATATATATATATATATATATATATATAGTGGACTCTCCTGTGGTATTCGACGTATGAAGGTCAAGCAGCTCAGTTTCTAGGAGTCGACTGCCAAAAATACAAAAATAGCCATTTCATTCCAACAATTCTGGTGTCTTATCAATTGATGGTGTTGAATGTAGAATAGAGATTTTAACATGTTCATGTTATAATTTTTGAATAAATAAAATCATATATATATATATATATATATATATATATATATATATATATATATATATATATATATATACCGGACGTAACAGCAAAATTGTCCAAATTGTGTAAAAGCAAAATTGTCCATTCGTTAGATTAAGTTTAAGTTGTATCTTAGAAATGAATAACGATATTTTACTGGAATTCTCTGAGGTTTTTTATAACACTATTTGGACTCTAATTTGAGCAATAAGAATTATCATTACTCTCCAAGCTTAACAGAAGATATATATATATATATATATATATATATATATATATATATATATATATATATATATATATAATTCCAGGATCATTTTCCAACTAATTGAAGATCATCTTCGTCTTTCTAACCTTCTAACTTTCCGTCTTGGAATAACAAAGTGCCTCACAGGTTTCACGTTTGGTTTCATTTTCAAGTCTTTTTCACTACTCTTTGGACTGTCATAGCTGAAATTCTTAGTTAGATCTTTTCGAATTGATCTAAGATGAAATGATGATCCCTCTTCCTGTTGTGACCTGGTCCAGTTTTCCTCTCTACTGTTCCTTCTTTTTAAAATGTGCTCACCGTTCTATTGATGGTTCTTGAATGAACTTTGAAGATGGAAAGAGTATGAATGTTGGCATCGTTACTGAAGACCTGAATGATCTTTTTTCTCTCACCATTTCTCAGTTGGGAAGACCTTGGGGCTGACAGAAAACGATTTTAACCTGTTCTCTTTCTAACTGAATAACTCAAAGGGATTTACAGTGATTTTAACAACAAATGGCCTCAAGATGTCTTATCTGAACACTTGGAAAAAGAAAATCAATTAGTTTAGTGTTTTTTTTGGATATTCAATATTTCATGGGATGGACAATTATGCTGTTACACGATTTGGACAATTTTGTTACACCATATATATATATATATATATATATATATATATATATATTTATTTGGGATTTCTGGTTGTGTGTATAAAAACGAAGAGATCCATTGACCTATTTATGACATGATAACTACCAAATATTCACATATGGCATAAACTGTATGAGGTTGATTTTTAATTCTAGGTTACCAGCGAATGTAAAAGATAAAATATACAATTTCTGACCAAATTAAGCAATTTCTCGAAAAAATTCGAGTAGGGTATTGTGTTTTCCCTGAATTATTAAAATTATTTTGGGCTCCAAAAATGCTAAGACAAATCTAGTCACATTCGATTACCGAGTTCACCGGAAGTCATTAGAGGCAGAATCAATTATGATCTGTGTTGCAGCAAAACAATTACATACTCGGAGATAAATTGGTCTCTATGGATAACTTGGGAAAATAAAGATGATAGGATAAGTGGTGCTAATCTCGAAGCTAATTAAATGCCACTTGTGGTCAATTTTGGATTAAAGTACTTTTTCCGCCAAATGAAATAACATCGGCTTCATTATCAGTCCCATAACCGGATGTTTTTGTAGAGTCGATGAGCACCTGATCAGCTCCCTCTATATGTCTCTGTTGCATACCAATGTTTGAGTCTCTGTCAAGGATCTTCCAGTTCAACAGGTGACGTTTTCAACCCATTTTTTCACTGACGTTTTCTCTTTCGCCTAAGGATGGCAGTGGAAAGATTCCTGGCTCTTATGACATTGCCATGCTATTTCAACTTTTTCTTCTTGGCTCTTGTTATGAGGTCTTCCAACGGACCTGTTTCTGGTCTGATGTTGTCTCGAACTGCATCATTTATGATGCGGTCTCCGTAAAAGATGCCTAGAATGGTTTTGTAGCATCTCATTTCTAATGCTTGGATTCTTCGCTGTAGTTATGCGGTTAATCTTCAATATTCGTAGGTGTACAGAAGAACTAAGAAGGCCAATGTATGCAACTCTGTTAAGAATTGCTTTTTTTGTTTTGTTTGTAAATGGTTCTGCAAATACGAAAAAATCTACAGACAAAAATTATAAATATTTTCACTATTTACATTGTTCGAGCTATTCTCCTAATCTTCATTGCCATATTCATGACATTTCGGCCGTTGTACGCTCCGGCCTTCTTCAGGTGATATTTATTGGAATTTAGTGCCTAATGTGTTCTCCGATGGGGGTATTAAAACGATTTTATTTAAAAATACAATTTATGAAACATCACTTCTTTTTACAGTTTTGAAAATTTTCCATAGAAGGCAAAAAAAGAAAAAGAGAATTAAAATAAAAAAAGAAAGAAAATAAGAAATCAATAAAAAGAAAAAGAAAAAGGAAAAAAAAGAAAGGTATAAGAAAGCATAAGAAATCAACCCTACTACCAAGAGAAGGGAAAGAAAAGAAAGGGAAAAGAAGGAGAGGGGTATATCCAAATTTTACAGATGCAAAGGAAGAGGAAAGACAAGAAAATAAGATATGAGAAGTTGTTTTAGCCAATGAAAACACGTTAAATGGAGAATTAAAAATTGAACGGAAATATAACGTGATAAGATAGGAACATATTTCAGATACATTGTAGCATTTCAAACTTTATGGCATTTTGAATGAAATGATATATTCAAACAAAATTAAGCATAGTACGTAAATAACATAAACTTTAAGAAGAAAAACTAGATGCAAACAAAACAAGTACTTAACTATACCAACCTTATAAATTAGAATACAAAAGAAAATATCGTTTATTACCTCCATCGTTAACCACCTGATGAGACACCTTTAGACGTTGAAACAAATACGCATTTTTGTCGTGGTAACTTGCATGTTCCAATGTAGCAGTTTATAATAAATATTTATTGCTCTACTCTTGTATTGAGAACATTTTTAAATTAATGTTATGAACGTTTGAATTTATATTCTTTTCGTTCTTTACATTTGAGCAGCTGTGATACAGCAAAACAGTACTGTCTGCGAATGACATAATTTAGCTCTTGAAAATATATTTTCAATTGAGCACTGTTGAATGACAAGTTAATTCTAAAAACAACGGTCACCTGCGTAAATGCGAAGCTCTTCATTAAAATGAATGAAGCACTATGGCTGCTTGGCGTTTGTTTACGTTTGTAAAAACAATACGCTAGATTTGGCTCACCAATTCTGTCGAGTGATGATAGCTCAGTGGTAGAAGATTTGACTGACACTAAATCGGTCCGGGCTTGCAGCATTCGGTTGTCTAGTCGCACTTAGGAGCTGTGATACAGCGATACAGTACTGTCTGCGAATGACACACACACACACACACACACACACACACATACACACACACACACACACACACACACACATATATATATATATATATATAAAAATAAATATATATGCGTGTGTGTCAGTGAGAATGAGCAGGATGAAACGGTCTGGTATATAAAAACTAGCAGGATATGACTGTCAAAGAATGTGCATGTTATTGCTTATTTGAAAAGGAATTTCGCATCGACTAAGTTTCTTTTGCTATTGCATGGAAAAGATTCGACACTTCCAGCGATTTTTATAAAAATGCACTACTTTTTTAATTTAGTCTTTGTCTACTGTTTCTAAATGAAATGAAATACAAGAATATTACAAATGACAGAAGGAAAATAAGAGGAAAAAAAAACCTCTGCGCCTAATTGAGAAACTCTATTAATATTCAGATGGGAAATCAGCTGAGTTCTGTTACGAGAATTATTCGGTCCAAAATACAAAGCCAAATTTTTCTACAGGATTTTTCTTTATTTAAAAAATCGTGAAAAGTCTAATGAAGTTTTCCCCGAATTTTTCAATTCATACAAATGAAATGAAAGAAAGGACCATCACTAAATATAGTTAAAAATCATAAATAATTCTTTCAAGTACAATTTATTAAATATACAATGACAGACAGTACTGTTTCACAGCTCCTCAGTGCGACTAGAGAACCGAATGCCTCAAGCCCGGATCGAAATCCAACCGATTTGGTGTTAGTCAGAGCTTCTACAAATTAGCTATCTTCACTTTACAGAATGTGTGAGCCAA
The DNA here is from genome assembly GCA_964036315.1 of Acanthosepion esculentum. Lineage (NCBI taxonomy): Eukaryota > Metazoa > Mollusca > Cephalopoda > Sepiida > Sepiidae > Acanthosepion > Acanthosepion esculentum. The sequence goes on along the minus strand of OZ038483.1, from coordinate 55,001,776 downwards.
ATCTAGCATTTTGTAATTGTAAACCAACGCCAAGCAGCCATAGTGCTCCATTCATTTTACTGAAGAGCTTCGCGTTACGCAGGTGACCATTGTTTTTAGAATTAGCTTGCCATTCAACAGTGCTCAATTGAAATTATATTTTCAAGAGCTATGCGCGTGTGTGTGTGTGTGTGTATGTGTGTGCTTGTGTGTCAAAATAAAAAAATAAGGCCACTTATTGATATACGTAAAATGATATATTTTAACGTATGTAACGGTGAACAGAATTTCTACTAATATTGTGCTTGATAGTTGATTAAAGTAATAATTATTTATCAGAAATAATAAATTTCAATACTTACTGGAGTCAACTCTGAGATTCGTCATTTCTCACTCGTCAGGAATTATAAAGAACTTTTTACTCCTTCTTTATTTAGTCGACTCGAGAACTTTTTTAGCAGCTACTCACACACACACACACACACACACACACACACATATATATATATATATATATATATATGAGATAGGTAATGTTTTTTTAAAAGTAGACACGTAATTTCTACTTAACCTCTGGCAACATTAATTAGTCTATATTTGAATCAATGTTTCGAATGCCTAATTAACAACATTAATCAGCTTCACCAAAAAAAACAAAAAAACAAGAAAACAAACAAAAAAGACAAAACAAAAAAACAAACAAACAAACAAAAAAAAAACCAGGTTAACTGGTGCTGTACAACTGCTGATAACATGCCACGAACACATCTAAAACCTCTTATTTCTCGCCATGCGCGACAGCATATATTTGTCTACCATTACAGGGCATCCTATTATTGACTGTATATAATGAACTCTATGGGCCTTTGACCGAGTGGTTCGAACGATCGCTTTCTAACCATGTGATCTGGGTTCGAATTTCACCATGGCCAATTTGTCTGGTGGTTTCGTCATGTTATCAGCCTGCGGAGGTGATCCCAGCGTACGGCACCTTTGGCTTGAACCAAGTGAAATTGGATAGACAGTGCTATCTGGGAGTTGTCGATGTCAATTCACGCGTTATCCTGATCGAGGATTTGAGCCTACTGGTATTGTTTAGTTTGCTAATCGTGACAAATAGTGTTCTCTCTCCAAGAAACAGTAGCTAATGTCCGCTCAGCATAGTTGCAGTATAAACCTCAGGTCGGCTCTATGAGTGTCGAACATACACAAATGTGCCTGAGCAGGCGTCTGTTAGAGGGATTGGCTAATCGCCCTAGTAGACAGACATACTTGGATACTACCAGCTATTATAATGAATAGCAATTTACAGATATTAACGGATTCTGTGGAGACCCATGATCGCATGCGACTATATTTGCCCATTCCCATTTACCGTGAGGATCAAACTGATCTAAGCTTGTCAGGCTTCGACCTATGTATTTACGCAGTGAAGTTTAGTCTGGAAAAAGGCTAGAAGTGTTGAGCACTCAATAAAGATATAACCCACTGTAGTAAATGCGGTCTTCGAGACTTGGTTGCTAACCTCTGACCCAGAGCGAGGTACCCTAATTTTTTGTAAATCCATATATGCCAACAAATAGGATCGTTCACTTTTTGAGATTTTAATTTTTTTTTTTTAAATGTTTCATTTTAAAAGAAGGGGGTTAAATTCTTGAACTTGCGATACTGGATGAGCGGTACAAAACCCTGGCGTATAATGAGCGATAAGAAATCCACGGCCTAACAAGGAAGTAGATTAATAGCGATTTTCCAAGCGTAGCTTAGATGTGGCACAACGCCGAAAATAGGGGGCACCCAGTGAGGATCGAACTCACTACTGAAACGTAATTGTTCTAGCGAGACAAACTTGGTAACTATTACACCGTCTTGAGGTGTCCAAGGAAGTAGATTAATACTGTTCATATGAGTTACTGTCTTGAAGCCACTTAATAAAATTTAATAATCTTGGCATAGTTTGGCACAAGGCCAAAAGTAGTAGGATTGAACTTACTACTTAGTAGAAAAGCTTAGCTACAATAGTTAGTTCAGCATTACCCACGCTAAGGTTTTCTGCTGGTTTCTTCTCTTCCACTACACTTAGACTGAACTTCTGTTGGGCCTCAGTTCACTCTAGACAAACTCATATATACGATCCATTACCAAAGAGGATGAAAAAATATTGGGTTCAATCTATCGTTTCCGGAATTACTCGACTCCTTCTACCTTACTTTATCTTTATAAGAATCAGATTAGACCCAAAATGGAGTCTTGCTGCCATATTTGAGCTGGGGCTATTCATTTCTCCCATTCCAGCTTTAATAGAGGCTTACGACCAGATCACTGTAAACACCGGTTCCCTTACGATCACCAGAGTACCTAAATGGGTGACCGTTTTGGAATACTAGGTGTTGTAAGCTTGGAGGTGCGGGTAGCGCAATGGTTAATGGCTCGGAATTGTTAATCGAGGAGCCGAGTTCCAATTCCCGTTGGGTTCATTATATTCACTTACGCCCAAATACCCGTGGGAAAGCTCCGAATCCAACTCTCCCTAGCTATGAGTTAATTAATAATACTTGTATCACTAAACCATTATTATAGATATCGTATAGATTGAAGTTTACGACTAGAGGAAAGCAAAGAACAGTCTACCTGGCGGGTTTGAGCGAATGCATGGCGGAGTAGGATTCGACAAGAAGAAGAAGAAGAAGAAATAATAATAATAATATACACTACGCCTCTGTCCCGAAGGACATGTATTTTTGGAGCCTTTTATATTCAATAACAGTTGGTTTCTGACATTTTGTTATGATAATTGGTTTGTAACACTTTTCTTAATTTAGTACTTAATTTCAGAGTTGTATAATTGTCTATATACTTGTATGATTTCGAACAGTTGTTCTCAACTTGGTTGATGTTATTATTAATTTTGTACGTGGTGGAAACTGTTTCCATAATAACATCTATATGAGAACAATAGCTCTAGTTTGTTCGCAATAACTGCCAAAATTCATTTCCACTGATGATGCATTTGTATAATAAAATCATTCAAAAAGCATTTCTGCAGTGAAATTATATTCAATGTTTTCCTATAATATAAGCGTAGCCTCCGCCTATAGCTTAGGGGTAGAGTATCTAACTGATGTCAATTCAATCCCGGCTTAAAGCATTCGAGTTTCTAGCCACACTGGTGAGCTGTGATACACACACACACACACACACACACACACACACACATATATATATATATATATATATATATATATATATATATATATATATATATTGTGTTTTAAGCAGCAAGTTTCATTTAAAGACGACTGACAAAGCATTGCGTTCGTACAAGTTTTTTCTTTTCTACTCGTGCAGAAATGACAATAAATAAATAAATAATACTGAAGCCACCAAAAGGAGACATCACCATCGTTGACAAAAACACCAGAAACTGCCTTTTCATTGACGTGAATACTCCTGGTGACTTGAATTTCTTTGAACTTGAAATATCCAGTTCAAACAAGTTTATAAGATCCTAAAGTACATCTCACTCCGGATTCAGTCAGTTATGTGCCATGCGTGATACACGCTTAGGCGATCATGTTTCTTTCAATACCTTACGGACGAGGCAAATCTTTTCCCGTAGTAGGTTACCATTTATTTATGCGGTAGACCAGTTGCCATCCAAGGCTATAGAACCCGGTCTGTCCTGTCTGAGAAGAAGAGGATTCATACTTTTCCTAAAAGTATTAGCACGTAACTGAATGTAATGGATTCGACTGGAATTCAATCTCGGCTCTCCGATTCCTCAATCCGAGCCGCTATCCATTATTCCACCGTGATTACAATTGCTAAAATGTTGGACATTCAAGTCACTATTGTTCCAGTTATTATTGGTACGTAGGGGTTTATACCACCGATCTTAAAGTTATATGACAAGAAATTCGGAGTAAATCGTAGTATCCTTTCGCTTAAGAAGCAAAATATCGGGTTGAAAGAAGATAATAATAAGATACAACATTTACTACTACTACTACTACTACTACTACTACTACTACTACTACTACTACTAATAATAATAATAATGGTGGTGAATTGAAATACGGGGAGCACCCATGGAAAAGCATGGGAAAGGTGACACGAGAAGGTATACAGAATACAAATTATCTCTTTCTACCAGGAAAAATGGCACAGAAGGTTCGCGAATTTGTAATCATATAATAGTGCCGCAAATGGGAGACCTGACCGCGTAACCTCTGAATTACCATTGTTTGACAACTCCTGAATTAGACAAGTTCATATCATCACCCGTCACCAAAGATTGTCATTCAGACAGAGAATACCTTCAGCAAATGATGATTTTCAGTGTAAACAGGGCGGCCTTTCTCAACTGGAAGACGACGCAACATAATCTTCATTTCTCTTTAGTTGATGTTGTACCGCATCAAGCTGAGCTTGGAAAATATCAAATGTTTACTACTCAACTATTACTTAATATTTCACGTCTTGTTGGGCGCTCCATAAATGTTTTTCTTACTTGTTTTACCTTTGTCAAGCAAACAACATTATACGATAAAATAAAACACAAAATTACCTATCATAAAGCGATAATTATCACTTTTGTCTCACAATCCATTGTTAAATGATTTGTTTCTTTCATAGAAGATTGGCACAACACAATCTTCTTACCCTCATTAACTACCGCGCCACCAATTTTGGCTTTGTACCGTACTAAGCTAAGCCTAGTAAATATCAAGAGAGAAAGAATAAGAGAAGGGTAGGAAGAGAATGTAAGAGAAAGGGAGAAAGAGAAAGAAAGAGATACACACACACACTGAGAATGGGTAATGAAAGTTGTGAGTGACAATTTGTGAAAGGGAAGAAAAGAAGAAAGAAGTAAAAAGAAAAGAAAAGATGTTAAAATACGAAGAAAAGGTGAAAGAGAAAAAGAGAGAGACAATAAGGAAAAGAAAGCGAAAAATGAGCAAAAAACAAATGCATGACTGGAAAGTGGGAATGAAATCAAGATGAAAGAAACTTAAAATTAACGAGGGAACGAAACCCTTAAAGGAGGAATTCGAAACGTTAAAAAAAGAATGTTTTGTTCCATATCCACAATGATCCGAAACAATCTATAGCCTGTGTAATTATTCGTGTTATTCGAAGTGAACGGTCGTTTTACAAGTCACTGAGACAAAATGGCGTCATCGGAAGAAAATTGCATTTATTTAAATAAATGTTCTGTTTGCTTCTTCCCTGTTTCTTATCAGTTGGCTGAAAGTATAACAGAACTATGAATCCCTTCAATACAAAACATTATTCAAAATTTCCCTGAAACGAATAAAAAAACTCCAAAACCAAAACCAAATACGGTTCAGTCTGCTTTTATAGAGTAAAGATAAGCATACAAACAAGGTTTTTAAATTAGTTGGTTGTCTGTAACAACATCAAACAACTTGGGTTACAATATATATATATATATATATATATATATATATATATATATATATATATATATATATATATATATATATATAGATAGACAGATAAATAAATATATAGTAAAACGATATATATATATATATATATATATATATATATATATGTGTGTGTGTGTGTGTGTGTGTGTGTGTGCGTGTGTGTGTGTCTGTGATGGACCCTGGCAAAGTATTTTCCTTTTATATCTCTGATAGTTTCATTCATCTCCATTGCTGCATTTTATCATCACGCTCTAAGTCAGTATACCTTCTGAACATTAAGGTAAAATGCGTAAAATCGTAATATAGAAGCAGCATCCAAAAAGATTTCAACTCATAACACAAATCTCGGCAGTTTGTTTTTAATGGACGCTCCTTGTCGAATTGTCGGCCACGTGTTGGGTTATCAAATATATATTGGACGACCTTTGTAGTATCTGGCCGTAATAATCAGATAATTATCCAACCATATAAAAAAAAACGACTAAAGAGAAGTTGGACGAACCTAAATGAATTTTTTCCTTTCTATAAATAGAACATGCTAACAAAGTAGAAGTATGTTACATGCCTTCTCACCAACCCTGAAAAGAGAAGTTAATGGATGTTGTAAAAGCTGTCTCTACCCATAAGTCCGAAACGTCATGTTTGCAAGAAGCCACGTCCATTCACCCCTCAAGAATGCACATTCTTTGCCGACTTCTACACGATGACATCCGTCTTAGTCGAGAGAAGGCTCCGGTGATTGGCCGTTGATAATCACATGACCGGCCAATTGTGCTTTGTAAACTAAATGTATCATTTACTACGTAATTACTCTTTTATAAAATCCTTTAAGAAGAGTTTTAGGTGTTCAAACTTAGGATCTTGGTTATGAAGACCTTAAATTATTTGGTTATTTTATATTACCACCGATCTCAGACTTCATCTTCTCTTGAAGGACGTCTGTAAAAGAGACACTAGGGCGATGAGCATAGACATTGAAAGACGGAAAGTTGCCAACGATCTCTCACGCTTGAGACGCGATTTACACTGAGGGCTAGAGCGAGGAGAGGAGAAACAAAGGCTTGTCGCCGGTGAGAAGCGTGCTCAACGGAAAGAAAACAACAAGGCGACATCGGGGGAGAATCTTCACATGCATTCATTGCAATCATGACTGTCACTCCTGTGTGGGTCTGTAAGGCCTTAACAGATGCTGCACCGCTATCAGCAGCCGAGGCATTACTCTTTGCGCGCAGATCCAAGGTTTCTCGAGACCGACGGATGTGACACAATACCTGCATAAAAAACAGACTTTAAAATAATCACTTCTTTGACAAAAAGGTAATTAGGCACAGTGGAGTAATGGATAGCGTATGTATTTCAACTCACCATTATTATTATTATTAGTAGTAGTAGTAGTAGTAGTAGTATTTGTTGTATCTTCTTATTATCTTCTTTCAACCCGATATTTTGCATTATCAGTGCTCTCCTTCAAGTCATATGAACTCAGACAGATACACAATGTTAAGTAATGCAAACTTCTTAAGCGATAGGATGCTACGATTTATTCCGATTTTCTTGACAGATCGGTGGTATAAACCCCTACGTACCAATAATAACTGGAACAATAGTGACTTGAATGTGCAACATTTTAGCAATTGTAATCACGGTGGAATAATGGATAGCGGCTCGGATTCCAGTCTAATCTATTAAATTCACTCACGTGCTAATACCCTTCTTTTTTCCCCCGGCTATGGGTAAAGGACAGACCGGATACGTTGGATGGCAACTGATCTACCGAAGAAAGAAATGGCAACCTACTGCGGGAAAAATCTGCGATCAAGTATCGAAAGAAACATGATCGCCTAAGCGTGTATCTGGTAGAAGGCGGAGTGGATAGTGGCTGAGATCGGAGAGCCGAGTTCGAATTCCAGTCGAATCCATTACATACACTTACGTGCTAATACAATTGGGAAAGGTATGAATCTTCTTCTCCTCCCCCCCAGCTATAGGTAAATAGCAGGACTGGGTTCTATAGCCTTGGATGGGGAACTGGTCTATCGCAGAAAGAAATGGCAACCTAATGCGGGAAAAATCTGCCTCATCAGTCAAGTATCGAAAGATACATTATCCTATAAGAGTGTATCACGCATAGCACTTAACTGACTGATCTGGTGATATGTGGAAAAAAGACCTTAAAATTATTTGCATGTTTGTATCGGAAAGGCTTTAAAATCGGTTGTAAAAAATCATTAATAAGTATTTAGTTGTTTTTGAAAACAAAATGTCATGTTATAGATAAATGTTCGCATTTGTGGTGAATGCGATGCTTTCCATCAATGCGAAAGTCATTAGTTTTATTGTAAGAATCAGAGCATGACTGAATAATCCAGTTGTTAATATTACGCTTTTCTAACAAGAGCCGCTGGAACATGATCCTTGCATTTATTAATAATTGAATTGTCTTGAAAATAGAACACACATACGCACACGCGTAAACAAATACACCAACATACACATACACGCACGCAATGTCACATGACTCAGATGTTTTAGTACGAGAGACGAAAAACATATTCAGTCATGGCAGCAGACATCATTATTGTCTCAATGGAGGTCATGTTAAATAGGTCAGAAAATGATTAGGATATACATATATGTATATGCGCAATATATTATACGACTTTCAATTCATAATATCTATCTTTACTGAAAAATACATTAAAACTTGTTTCTGTGATGTCATATTTTATTATGCAAACAAAGTACAGAGTAAAATTTTGATTTATAAATAATTTATATATATATATATATATATATATATATATATATATATATATATATATATATATATTAGCAATCTAAACATTGAACGAATAAATAGCCATAATTATCTTCCCAGACCAAGACTATTAAATAAGCGACCGAAGCAATTTTTTTCCTTTACTACGTTAATAAAACATCAAAAACCAAAAAGAATACATAATGCAAAATGAAAATTAAAAACAAATAAATTAACCCAAACAAATAAAGAAACAAACAAGCCACCCCCGCAAAAATAACCGCCAGAATAGATTACCCATAATGCATCACTGACCCATATATATAAATAGTCGAATAAAAACCCAACATTCTCGTTCCTGCCGATTGCGTCTAGCATGAAACAGCCTGTCGCCTCTGAGTGTTGACCTCAATGTTCACTTTTATATTTATATTTACATACGCTCTTTCTCTGATATCCCATAAATATAGCACACCTTAAAACTATATTTCTTCATATATATATATATATATATATATATATATATATATATATATATATATATATATATATATATTGGCAGCATGTTTTCATTAAGATATGTCTCATCGAAAAATTTAGACAAGTTTTGTCGACTTACTTTCATTAGGATCCTCTCATATTCACGGACAAGCTTCTCAGTATAGTTATTAAAGAAAGAGAGAAAATTACTATGTTGATACATATTTATTTATTTGACATTAGCACAATATCATCACCAGGGCGTTGTTTTTTCTCAGACAATCATTGCCGTGTTCATCATTTGTCTAAGACAAAATTGTTCTGTTCATTTGAAAGTTAATTTTCTTACTTGTAAAATAAAACATACTAAGATTATGTACTGTACGATTTAAATTTTATCATGTAAACGTCAGGGAAGTCAACTAAATTATGAAATGTTTAAATGTTTTTTCGTGAATATGAGAGGATCCTATTGAAAATAAGTAGACTTGTCTAAATTATTCAATGAGACATTTTTAATATATATATATATATATATATATATATATATATATATATATATATATATATATATGTAAAATCCTTGCAGCCTAAATTAGTCAGTTATGTGCCATGTGTGATACACGCCTAGGTGATCATGTATCTTTCGATACATGACTGACGAGACGAGGCATTTTTCCCGCTGTAGGTTGCTATTTCTTTCTGCGGTAGAAAAATTGCCATCCAAGGCTATAGAACCCGGTCTGTCCTGCTAATTTACCCATACCTGGGGGTGGGGGAGATGAAGAGGATTCATACCTTTCCCAAGCAAGGCGACAATGCCACTAGAACGCAAGAGATTACAGGGAGTGACAGTGAAAGAGAAAGAGAAGACTGAAACTGGGGAAGATTGAGGAAAGGATACAAAAGAACAGGGATCAAGAAGACAGAAGATGGCAGTTGACTCTGGATTTAAATTTTTGAAGATTTTAGTTATCAGGGAAGCAAGAAATCGGAAGAAGTTCCACAGATGGGAAGTGCGAGAAAGGAACTGCCAGAGTAGAAGTGGCGTTTGCATCTAGCTAGTTCAACATTAAAACGGTGAGACCTAATTGCCAATCTTGTAGCACGTTTAAATTCATATAGTTAGGGCAGCAGGGGAAAAAGGTTCACCAGAACTGGGAAATGTTTTAACAGAAGATTGAAAATGCAACACCGAAATCTGAAAGCGCATTAGATTAACTAAACTAGATACTAAGAAACAAGAAAAGATTCCAGGGTTGTAATGTAATATCATTCCCCTTTTCACACAAGCTAAAAAGAAAACGAAGGCAACAGAAATGTGGCGCTACGGAAGGATACTGAGAATTCCATAGACGGAGCGCATAAGGAAAAAGTCAAGGAAAATGGAAACAAAAAGGACACTTTTATTCGGAATCAGAAAGACAAAGCTGAAATGTTTTGGACACATAATAGAGAAGGAGGGTTTGGTGAATTTGATACTCACAGGGGATATCGAGATCAAGACGAAGAAGGGAAAGCGGCTTTTGTGATTAGATAACGGAATGGGGGCAGGAGGCTTGTCAAAGGAAGAAACGCTGCTAAGAGTTACAAGGGATTGGATGACGTGGTCGCTTACTTACTGAAATGACATGGTACGTATAAGAATAAGATTTACAATATGATGCAAAAACACACGGGTTGAATAATAAAATCTCACACATTCACATCTTTTTTAAAAAATCATTTTACTCCAAGCAAGACAATAAAACCACTAAGGCGCAAACGGTTACTGAGTGGGAGAGAATATGAGAAAAAAACACTATTAAGGAGAGAGAACATTAAAAGACCAAGAATTAAGAAGACAATAGATAATGATTGATATTGTATTTAAACTTTTGAAGATCAATGTTTACCGGGAAGCAAGAAGCCGGAAGAGAGTTCCACAAACGAGAAGTACGATAAAAGAAACTGTTAGCATAGAACTTAAGGTTGCATCTATCCTTTTTAAATGTAGAATGATGAGACCTTGCCGCCAATTTAGTACTCCGCTTAAATTCATGAAGTCTGGGTACCACACAGGAAATTTTATCAGAACAAACGTAAAAATATTTATAGAAAAGACACAGGGAAGCTACATTATGGCGGTGGGTAACTGACTGAAGCTGAGATGCCAGGTCAGGACCAATAAGATTGCAGATTCTTCTTTGATATTATCAATAAACTCTAAATATATAATATAAGCAACAGACTAGATGCAGCAGCAGTATTCAGAGAACGGATTAATGGTAGACTTATGAAAGATAAATTCTGACGAGAAAAATTGTCGAGCACGACAAAAGGAAACAACTTTCTTAGCAGCAGACCTAACAATTCATTTAATATAATCTTTCCACTCCATGTCAGTGGAAAACGTTAGTCCGAGAAGGCGTGATGAATCACTCTTCTGACGGTTAGCATCAGCCATGCTGATGGAAGGTAAGAACGTGTTCTCGCAGACGATTAAGTTCCGTTTTGGAGGCGTTAACATTAAGAAGCCATTCCCTGCCCTAGTCAACAAGAGAAAGTAAATCGTTTTGAGAGATCAGCTGCCAATTTGACCTCGTCGAACCGATTAGAGTTACTATTAGGCAGGAATAAATAGTTGTGTCATCAGAATAGATAACGAGCTAAGAACTGAAGCCATCATGAAGGTCGGTGATGAAAATTAGGAACAACGGACGCCTGCATTAATGCAAAAAAAAATCTAGAAGAGTGGCCATTTAAGATAACTTTCATTTAAACATCTAATAAAAAACATATTTTAAGTCGAAAATGGCATCGCCTGTTTATCATATAAATATAAGTGCATTCTAATAACGTTACCAACATCAGTTATTTAATAACGTTGATATTGCAAAAACATTGACTTGCATAATAAAATCTGTCTGTATAATGTCGGTTTGATCATCCGATAGTTTCAATTATAATTTCTTTTCTATTTTAACAATAGATATCAAATATCAAGTTCTGCGCAAAATAAGACACCTATTGTTATTTAGATTTTTCCCATTAAATTCGAAACAATACTTGGATATCATTATAGGGAATAAATTATATTTTTGAAGCTTTTTGTTAGGGCTGTAAACAAAGCTACTTGGGCATTATATTCCAGATCGATAGTTGTTAATTAAAACATTGGCACCTGACTAGTTCTATGAAGCAACCATTGTAGTAAAAAAACATAACCCTTACGAGTCTATCACTCTATCTCTCTATGACAAGTGCTAAAAACGTTCACGTAGGAGTTCTATCTTGGTTAAGTCAAGTTTGGTACAGGTCTATACTCTATCTTTACAAGAGCTGAATCAGACCGAAAATGGAATACTATTGCCATATCTGGGCTGGAGCTGCCCAGTCCTCAGCCTTGACAGAGACCAAAAGCGTCTATGCAGCCGTGTGGGTGATGAATTATTTTCCACTCTACAACCCCTTTCCTACAAACGAAACCTTACAAACCTCTAACTGCTATAACGCTATTTTCACGCAAAATGTTCGCCATAACATTTATAAGTCTCCCATTCATCCATGCCTTGAATATTGCAGTCACATATGGTCTGGTGCTGTTGCTACGTATCTGAAGATTCCTGATGAAATATAAAGAAGAATCTGCAATGTTATTTGTCCTTACCTGGCATCACGGTTTCAGTCACTTTCCTGTACCTCTTCTGTAAACATTTTCATGCTAATTGTTCTGATGAGTTTTTCTTTTTGGTACCTAGACTTTATTAATTTAAGCGGAGTACTGGTTTGGCGACAAGTTTTCATTGTTTTACTGCTGAAATAGCTTGTTGCAACCGTAAGTTCTATGCTAACGGTTTATTCTCTTACACTTGTCGCTTGTAGAACCATCATACAATTTCAATGGTTATCTTCTGTCTTCTTAATACCTCTTCTTTTATTGTTCTCTCTACTTAATAATGATTTCTTTATCTCATATTCTCTCCCACTCAGTACTCCCTTGCGTTTTAGTGGCTTTATTGCCTTGCTTGGGGTGAAATGATTTAAAAAATATTCTGACAAACTACATTCACAGACCCGGCATGCCATATACGGTGCGACAACACATCCTTATTCTTTCCCTAGGGAAGTTCCATTTGGACAGCTTCTTCCAAAGAACCGCTACATTGTGGAACAGACTCCCGAGAGGATGCTTCCCTGATTACTACAATCTTCTTGATAAGGGTCAACCGTTATCCTTATAATGTGCACGTCTTACGCCCTCTTGTTATTTTCATACAATAACCTCATTCAGTAATCCTCTACCAATAATTAGTAAAATAATTTCGACCAACGTACATTGAAATACTTCTGGACAATTAGACTCACTAGATTACAATAAATTACCAAGACGCTAATAGTCACGCTTGACGGTTTTATTTCTTTTCCTAAAAGCTGAAAATAAAATTGTAAACCTTTCATTTATTTTAGGTCAATCTACGAATGCTACTGGCATCAGGTAACACAGAACTTAGCTGCCGCATGATTGAGCCACTGGCGACTAAACCAGTTCCCTCCTCCAGGCTTTTTTCTGTTGAGGAGGGTGGCTAGATCCTTAGCAGAATTAAAAACAAGATATCTCAAAGGGTAGATGAAGGTTTTCTTGTAGGGCCAATGGTCATCTAGCACAATGGCGCGAACTGAGTTCTCTGACTATGTACTAGATATTTTTGTAACACGCTAATGAGTGTTGAAATCCTCGCAGTATTTAGTATTATTGAAGTTATCGCTACGTTTTCTGTCGAGATTTACAAACTCTGCGGCTCGTTCAATTCCGCAAACGAATCGATGAAATTTGAACAAGCTGATTTATTTTGAAAAATACTTTGACAAAAAACCCTACTTCGCGGTTTAATAATTTCTGAGTCTGTCTATATTTCTGAGATGAGGTGTTATGTACAGTATTTACATTAGTCGGACTATTGTCCTCATCTTTGTCGCCATATTTGTCACGTTTCGGCCGTTGTACGCTCCGGCCTTCTTCAGGTGGTTGGAATTTCGAACCGAACCCTTTATTTCGATCACTTATTATTATTTCGATAAAGGCGTTGGTTAGATCCAGTGACAGACCCAAAGAGTGTGAGTTCAATACCCGGTTCAGGCAGTGGAGAACTTTCAGAGGGAAAATTACCAGGAGATAACTGATAACTGACATCCATCAAACATGGCTTGTGGAACTAGAACAGTCTACCCCAGTGATCGAAATAAAGGGTTCGGTTCGAAATTCCAACCACCTGAAGAAGGCCGGAGCGTACAACGGCCGAAACGTTGTGACAAATATGGCGACAAAGATGAGGACAATAGTCCGACTAATAAATACTGTTAATAATTTCTTTAATTTAATTTAATTTAATTGGACTTCATGGTAAACAATATTTTTTAAGAAAATTTCTTTTTTGCCTTTTTCCTTTTTAACAGCGAAGAATACATTCTTAGTGTTTCTTACTCTTGAGCATGCAACATACAACTGGCCAAGCGTAAATATGTTTTTATGGAGCCAAATTCCAAATTTTGAAGCGTTTGGCATTATGATTTGTTTCTAGTTCTCGCTAACGCAGGGTGAAAAGGAAATTGGATTCGTGTCCATTCGAAAAGATATTCGGATGGCTTAGGAATAAACTTTATTTGTACCCACTTAACTGTTTTCCCTTTTCCCCAAAATTTGGTTTCAATCGGTCAATCGTGGGTTTGACGGACGGAGTAACGGAAATCACAATTTTTTTTTTTATATAGATACAGCCAGTGTCATGATAACCCGGCATCACTGGGCGGAGGTCTTCCTAGACTGAAGTCAACGGCCAGGGCGGAAGGTTCCCCCCAATGGAATCAATGGTCAGTTGTCCGTGACCAAGACGAGATTTCAGGTTTGAGGATATCGTCTGTGGTTTGACCTGAAGAGGGATGTGCACCTCCAGGTCTTTTTGGCCAATACCCGCTAGACACGAGTGAATACCCCTGGCTTTCAACCCAGATATGCGGAAGGAATTAGTCAGATTCCCAGCACTCTACAACCACTCCCGGTCATGAGACTGACGATGAAACATTTTATGAGTCATGGTGGTGCAAAAGAAAAAAAATACTGAACTACAGCGTTGTTATTATCGGAGAGTAAATTCGTCAAATTTTATTATTAGCCCAATTCGTCAAATTTTATTATTTTATTATGAACACGGAACGTTCATTCAGATACGTTGTATTTTGGTTGGGAGGTATGTGACGTTGGGGGTGACGTTACTGTAACATCGCAATCAATTATTTTCCTGACCCAAAATTGATCGCTCTTCACCGACGCTGTCACAACGTTATGGTGACCTTGTGAAGCGCTGTAGCTGATATATTCTGCATTCAGTCATTTATGTGCCATGCGTGATACACGCTTAGGCGATCATGTATCTTTCGATACATGACTGACGAGGTAGATTTTTTTCCCGCAGCAGGTTGCCATTTCTTTCTGCTTCAACATTTGCCATCCAAGGCTATAGAATCCAGTCTGTCCTGCTATTTACCCTGGGGGGGGGAGGATTCATACCTTTCCTGAGGGTAATAGAATGTAATGGATTCAACTGGATTTCGAACTCGGCTCTCTTCAATCCGAGCCACTCTCCATTACTCCAACGTGCCTCCTCTATTCTGCATTGGTCAATTATTAGGTTGGTGCAAAAATAATGTCGTTTTTTGACGTTCAACTTCATGTGAGAAAACGACATTATTTTTGCACCAACCTAATATAATATCAGAATATTTTCTTCCGTTAACAGTAGGTATTGAAAGTCATTATTTTTAGATTATGAATACGTGTTCTAATATCTTTCTGGAATCCATTATCCATTTTCTGTTAAAGTAACGTTACAACGCCACAAAAACTATTAGAAGTGTTAGGTAACCTTATCATATTTGGGAAGAATATTAGAATAAAAATATATTTTCGTAACCAAAATTAAATTAAATGGTCCGTGTACATACTACTAATAATCGCCTCTTTGTGCAAAGTGCATGAGAATAGGTTAACGGATCCCTGGTAATTAGTTGAACTTAAGTTTGTATATAAAGGGTTAATTTTAATCTGTCTGATTATGATTGGTTATCTATGAAAAATTATTACGTATCTCAATGCATTTTAATGACTTGAGTCACATAGTTAGTGTCGTTGTTATTAATTCGGAAAGTGGATTCGATGAGATGAGTTCAATTTTTTGGCCTAGTCTTTTGCTTTTCACTTTCTCCGGCGAAAGATATGAAATCATTTTTTCCCTCTCGGGGCTATTTCAAGCCGAGGAGAACATTCATTTTGAATTAAAAAAAAGTAAATGGAGAACCCGATGAGAAACCACTTCACTATTTTCGCAAAGAAGTCATGGCAATTCGCACATAATAAAAAAGAAAAACGTGGAGAGTTATGATTGTCTACTTTCTGAAACAACATGTCATTTAAAAAAAAATGAAATATTTGAAACTGTTGTCTGTGATATTGTCTGCCTACGAATGTCTAAAATGAAGCATATCAATCATTATTAAATTTGGATTAGTCTTTCTTACATATTTTTTTCTGACTATCTCTCTATCGACACTCTCAGAACATCATTCTCCGACGATTAAATAGACAACGTGAACCGGAAATCAATAATAAACTTGCCACAATACATTGCATCTCCCTTTTTTTTCATTTTTTTTACCTGGCCTCATATATCTTTTTTACCTGGATTCGCGTGCGTCTTTTTTGACCACTGGCCTCGCATACATCTCTTTTTTACCTCGCCTCACATACATTTTTTCTTTTTTATCAGCTCTCGCACATTTTTCTTTTTACCAAGCCTCATATATCCTTTTCTTTTTTACCTGGCTTAGCATGTATGTTTTTTGATTTTTTTTCCCTGGCCTCGCATAACTTACCATATTTTTACCTGTTCTTGCATCTATTTCTTTTCTTTTCTTTTTACCTGGCTTCACATCTGTTTCATTATTTTTTACCTAGTTTTACCTCTCTTTTTTCCTTTGTTTTTACCGGTCCGCTAATATGACGTACTTATGTTTTACCAAGCCTTGCATAATACTTTTTTTTATCCGTCTTCACATATCTTTTTCGATTTTTTTTTAACCATACCTAGCATCTCGTTTTTTTTAATTTCTTACCAGACCTCGCATATCTTATCTTTTCTTTTACTTCTCCTGGAAACTTTTTTCTTTTTTACCTGGACTCGTATATCTTTTTATTTTTTATCTGTCTTCACATACACTTTTTTTTTCCAGACCTCGTATATCATTTTCTTTTTTTTTACCTGGCCTTGCATCTCTTTATGTTTCTTCTGTTGATAGCACCTTTACCGATTTGGCTTTGAAAACTTTAATGGCAGACGTCACTTAAACCCTCCAGCGATCTTCACTGGTTCTGTGAACGCTACTCTTTCGATCATCAAAGTATTTTCCCCGACCATCTAGGATAGTACGCGACTTTTATGGTAATTTTCTAAGCGTAGATGTGGCACAAGGGCGAAAGTATGGCTCGAAATCACTATTTAGTCGTAATTAATCTAGCGAGACAAACTTGCTAACCATTACACCATGGCGAAGTGCCCAAGTAAGCAGCATTTATGGTGTGTATTCTGTTATGAAAGAACATCTCTGATTTTGATTTATTAATTTTTCAAGGAAACTTTCGATAACTTGAGATTATGGGAACCTCTGACCTAAAAATATTTTTTCAAAGCGCAAAACAAGTGATAGTGTGAAACGGACCTAGAGAACAGGCAGCTTGTAAAAGAAATTACAGATGTGCTTTTATGAATATGCACTATTTAGTACCTTGCTATTTACATTATTCGGACTATTGTCCTCATCTTTGTCGCCATATTTATTACATCGTTTCGGCCGTTGTACGCTCCGGCCTTCTTCAGGTGGTTAGAATGTCGAACTGAACCCTTTATTTCGCTCACTGGGGTAGACTGATCTAGTTCCACGTGACATGTCTAATGGATGTCAGTTATAAGTTATCTCCTGTTAATTCCCCTTTCCAAGTTCTCCACCGCCTTAACCAGGTATTGAACTCACACTCTTTGGGTCCTGTGCCATGTGTCCTTGAGGATACATGGCACAGTGGATAAAGGCGTTAGTTAAATCCAGTGACAGGACCCAAAGAATGTGAGTTCAATACAAGAATTCAAGATTTTATAAAAGTTTTTATGATTAATGGGAGTCCAACGAGTGAACAGTTTTGAAATAGCTAAATATCGTCTTTGCGTTGTAGTAGTTATTGGTTTCGGACTTCGTGATGCCATTTACGGTTGCGTGCCACTGGAAATTGATTGGCGGGCCACGTATGGCACGCGTGCCATTGGTTGCCGAGTCCTGGTATACGGTCAGTCAGCGATGCCCAGTCTGTACGCAGACCACAGTTTCCCGGTAGACGCTGATAAGAGAAAATGCATTCCTGACGTTTAAGTAGACACATCCTCTTATGAGATGACGTGTCGGACACTTGAGTAATGACAGTTTTGTAATACCCACTAGCTTTTGCTTTTTCAGAGTAGGTGAATAGGTCTACCTTGTCAACGTGATCTCTTTTTAGAAAAAAAAAAAGGTCCATTGATGGTCTTTCCTAGCTACCATTATTATCATTTGTTATAAATTAGTGGGTAATTATCGGCTTTCGACGAACAGATACTATCGAGGCCATCCTACATGTATTCAGTAGCAGAACATTTCTGCATAAAAACAGAATACAAAGAAAGGCAATAAAGTATTGGTTAAAACTCAAAGACACATTTAAGATTCGCATAATATTATGCAAAATATGTGTTATGAATAATCACGAGTGATCTCCTCTTGTTTTGTTACTCTCCTCTTTGAGAGAGCTATTTCGGTTTACTGGGACTATAAAAGGAAACTATATGCGAATTTTGTATTCTCAGTTGAATAAAACTTTCTTAAAGCCTACCACTGCGTACTTTTGTCATTACAATATGATTGTGGAAACTTTTGCATGAACCTGTTACTTCAACTTTCATCTCATTATAAATAATTATAATGTTTTTATAAAATAATATAGACATATTCGACATTTCTTGATTAAGAGTAACATAATACCATTAGCTTTTTTTAAAAAGGTCAATTCTTTAGTACATCACATTGTTTACAAGTCGCACTAAATGTAAGATAAAACACATTCAACGAATAAATGAATAGAAAAGAAAGAAATGCACGTCTCCACCCTTATCCAGTTATCAAATTTCCGGATGTGAAAAAAAAAAAAAATGAAAATGATAACCTCCTTTTCTCTCTTATGTTTTTTGCATCTCTTCTTTTTATTTTTGAGTTGTAGGTGGATAGCTCAAAGCTTGAGTATGGCTGTGAAGTACACCGTATGTTGTTTGTTGTTCAAAGTAACCATTGCTCTCGATATATGAAAGCGATATAAACATTCAAATTTATTTACTATGTAGGTATTACATTCTCTCTCTTTCTCTCCCCGTGTATCTATTTCAATAATTATCTAATATTTTATACATACATACATGCACACACACACACACACACACATATATATATATATATATATATATATATATATATATATATATATATATATGCATGCATATACATATATCCCACTCTGATTCACTCTTATCTATCTATCTATCTATCTATCTATCTATCTATCTATCTATCTATCTATCTATCTATCTCAAATGAATATAAAAAATATATTTTCACACACCCGACGATTTAGTTTTGGAACAGGGACGGTTTTCTGGATGCCTGTTTCCTCGTATGGAATTCGACACCCTAAACTTAGTGTTCGACTTATTTTGAGCCCCGAGTATCTATCTATCTATCTATCTATCTATCTATCTATCTATCTATCTATCTATCTATCTCAAATGAATATAAAAAAGATATTTTCACACACCGACTATCTATCTATCTATCTATCTATCTATCTATCTATCTATCTATCTCCTTATGTTCACCCTGTAAAAGGTGCAAGAGGCACACGAGGTAGAGGGTTACAGAGTAAGAGATATCATCCCAAGCAAGGTGGTAACGCCACCAAGACGCAAGGAGCCACCGGAAGTGGAAGAGAAGAAAAAGACGTTTAGAAGGAACCGGAAACCCAATCCTACAGGAATCTAGGTATAAACCTCTCTCCTGTTCAAAAGATCCGGAAGGAATGTGAAAGATGATAGGCAAACCTATCTACACCTATTGAGGGAGAAAAAGTAGATAAACAGTAAATACAATTTCAGAGTTTGGGCGGCGACGTAAGAAAATATAGAGTCGATGTAAACTTTAGAAGGAACAGGAAACCCAATTCTAGACAGGAATCAATGATTACACCTCTACTCCAGTTCAAAAGATCGGAGAGGTGTGTGAACCGAACGACAGACAATCCTATCTACTTCTACAGCCGTAACAATAACCTTCATCATGGTATCGTGGCGCAAAACTGGCGACTACTGCACAGTCCAGAACCTATTCACAGCGTGACAGTACAATAATCCCGATAGGATAGCCTCCTTCGAAGTTACTCAAAGGTTTGGATCTCTATCAGGCAGATGACGGCAAAACCCAGGAAACATCTACCTCCATTAGTCTTAATGAAGGGATAAATAATCCAGGAAAGAAGATATAGGCGTGATACCCAGAGTGTCCATGTCTCGCCTACCCAGAAATCAAGATAATAGAACTCTTCCTGGGGTCAGAAACTTCGTACCGGTCTGGGACAAACTCGCTCACATATGGTGATTTTCTAAGCGTAGCTTAGATGCGACACGAAGCCGAAAGTATGGGGAACCCAGTAAGGATCGAACTCACTATTCAGTCATAATATTAGTCCGATGAAGTCCGATAATATTAGTCCTAGTGATACAAGCTTGCTAATCATTACACCACGTCAAAGTCCCCTAATGATTTTCTAAGCGTAACTTAGATATGGCACAAGGTCGAAAGTATGGGGCACCCAGTGGGGATCGAACACATTATTCAGTTATAATATTAATCCGATGAAGTCCTAAAATCACATTTGAGATAAAAACAAAATGCTACTCTGATCTAAGGAGAAAATAATTCACTGCGGCAAAAATATCTAGAGAATGCTTTGATTGTATGGTTATCTATAGTAAATTTGCGCCCATGCTCTTACAACATTTCACCATTCCTGGCAGATCCTCCATTATCAGAGAGTGGGATATCTACCAACAAAAGTTAAGGAAAGAAAAAGAAAAAGAATCTAAATGAAATCGGCTAGATTAAAAAAAATAATAAATTTTAAATTCCCAGCATCCTTCGTTCCTGCGCATGTGTAGCCGCACCAACATAACAATTTAGTCCAGAGAAGTTCTAAAGGACGAAATGCGTCACAAGGAAACTTTTCCAGTTTGTCATACATTTTCCCAATATACAGGGCGCGATGGATAAATTACCGTCTAAATTACATAAAAATGAAAATAGCACTGACATCTCATTTTAACAGATATATATTACCAAAATTACAGAAAAATATCTTGAAATACTAAAAAGTAAATTTGTTCAATAAAATCGCCATTGGCTTCAACGACGGCATCCAGACAACTTCGGAATCTCCTACAACCCTTCTGGATGATCTCCTTGGTGAATGCTGCCATAATCCTTCCCTACAATTCATCTTTGCTGTTACAACGAATTTTGTTGGTCTCTCGCTCAACTGCACCCCACACATAATAATCAAGGGGGTTGTAGTCTGGGGAGTTAGGTGGCCAGATGTAAGGGGTGATGTACTCGCAGAAATTGTCTGATAGACACGACTGGGTTCTCCTGTTTGTTTGGCAGAGTCCTGTTATCAGACATAGGGTCTTCCAGCAGCCACCCTCTTGACCCAATGCAGCACTACCTCCTCAAGGGATTTGACGTAGACCCCCATGTTGAGTCTAAGGCCCTGTGGGAAGATGAATGGAGGCATAACATCGCATAACTCCAAGCACCTTCGTAATTACCATTAGACTCGTCCAACTCTTTCCGAATCTTCTGCACTGTCTTCAGATTGACACCCAAACACTCTGAAATGTTCGTATTGGATCTTCCTGCGTGAATGCTAAACACTACAGGATACCGTTTCCAAATTTCTGGCTGTGGGGATTGCATCATGGTGCTCTTTTTTCAAAGACGGTGTTCAACTGACCCTACTATACTGTACAGTCGACAAAATAAAAACAAACAACTCGCGAAATTGAAAATATATAATGGCGACAATTTATCCATCGCATCCGTATATATATATTATATGTATATATTATATTCAATTTTTATATTTTTATTATATATTTTATATTATATATATAAAATATAATATATATATATATATATATATATATATATATATAATATATATATATATATATTATATTTTATATTATATTATATATATATATATATATATATATATATATATATATATATATATTACATTATATTTTTTATTATATATTCAATATTATTTGAATATATATTCAATTTTTATATTTGTTGAGTCTTGACTCATTGTTGAATCTCGCCTAATGCATGGAATAATAATGCAACACAAAATGTACTTAGAACAAGAATGTATTATAACAAGAAAGTGTACACAATAAGTACATATAGTATTTCTGTATATTTCTGGGAAGACGTTCCTGGAGAATGTGTTGACTAGTCGCAGTCGATCAGAGTCTCTAGTTGGATCTCGTGATTCCCCCTCCTCGTCTTCCGGTACCAACCATTATTTATATAGTTGATAGTCACCTATGCAGATTAGGTGGATCCCACCACAACAATATTTTTATTATATATTGTATATTATTATATATATATTATATATATATATATATATATATATATATATATATATATATATATATATATATATATATATATTACATTATATTTTTTATTATATATTCAATATTATTTGAATATATTATATTCAATTTTTATATTTTTATTATATATTGTATATTATTATATATATATATTATATATATATATATATATTACATTATATTTTGTATTATATATTCAATATTATTTGAATATATTATGTTCAATTTTTATATTTTTATTATATATTTTATATTATTATATATATTATATTTATATATATATATATATATATATATATATATATATATATATACATATATTACATTATATTTTATATTATATATTCAATATTATTTGTATATATTATATTCAATTTTTTATTTCTTTTTGAACGTTAATCATAAATTTCAAAGTTGTTTTATGCTAAACACATGACAACGCTTAAATATTCAAACGTTACATTTAATCTGCAATTTTCTATTTTATTTATTTATTTTTTGTCTTTCTAAAAGTTATTT
Source organism: Acanthosepion esculentum (assembly GCA_964036315.1). Taxonomy (NCBI): domain Eukaryota; kingdom Metazoa; phylum Mollusca; class Cephalopoda; order Sepiida; family Sepiidae; genus Acanthosepion; species Acanthosepion esculentum. The sequence goes on along the minus strand of OZ038483.1, from coordinate 54,978,743 downwards.
GTTTAAAATACTTATAAAAATGGAATATTTTCTGAGTTCTAGTTTCCATGTAGACATCTTGCTTGGGCTTTGTGCATACGCAGATAGCTAGTTCGTTCAGTTTGCTCACGGAAGTGTCTCTAGGTATGTGGACAGGGGACACAGCCGGCACGGAAAGATTCTGGTCTTCCACTTTGTCTGCGTTGCTGAACTGCAGTCAAATCGAACGCGCGCATTTAAACAGCGGAAATACATCCTAAATTTATACGAAACTAACCTTTCTATACATTTGCTGCAGGAATCACTCTCCATATATGCACTCGTTCGCGCGTGTTCATGTATGCCAAAAACTCTGCTAATTTGCACTGGAAATTTTTCTGGCGATTCTAAAACCCGACAGTGCTAACGAAACACGTCCCCTTTATTCTGTACTAAACTAATTACTTGGCACCAAATGCACTCTTGAAGAAGCACTCATCGCCATATGCTTTCTCAGAATACTAACCAAACATACCTACCTAAACTAAATAACATAACTGTCTACAAATTCCTGTTTTGTTTCTCTCTACGCAGTTATCTTTAATTCTTTAGATGTTATTATATCAACTCTTCTATCCTGGGTATAGCATTTTTAAACAGGTTACTCTTTCAAGCCACCCCGAGTATGCCCTTTTCTTAACTGTCCTTCAAATAATCATATTAATGACATCATTTAAAGAATATTAATGCAAACATCACTGTACTGGTAGCAGAAACGAAAAGAAAACTGTATGCACTTCTAGACAAGGTACTAAAGGAAAGCCAGAAGAAACAACAAAGTATCAATTGTAAGAAGACAGACTGCATGGTCGTTAGCAAAAGGGGTAAACCATGATACGAGCTACGAATTGGAGACGTCAAAATGAAGCAAATACGGAAATTTAACTATCTGGGAAGTGATATGACCGACGATAGAAAATGTATCAGTATGATCCTAAGAGGCACTGGAATAGCGTAAGAAGCCTCTCAGAAACTAAGCAACAAGAAACAAAGATAAAACGTGCTCAACTGTTATTTAACATCAAGCTTCCTATATGACAGTGAATGCTGGATAATTTCTTCACAGATGAAGATGTGATTTGAAGCAACAGAGATGTGGTTCTATAGTAGGAAACTGAGAATTTCCATGTGAACAACGAGGAAGTTTCAAAGAAAGTAGAAAACAATTAAATAATTAAAGTCAGAAAGAGACGGTTGAAATATCTGGGAAAACTTCAAAGATCGCTTGGAAAATTTAACACACGTAGGACATATTGAAGGCAAAAGGGAGAAAGGGAGACAACGAGCTGCTTACCCAACGAGTTTGAGTAAATGGATAGCAGAGCAGGGTACTGGGTGGATATCAAGTCAACAAACTTTACTTTATAGGTACAAATAATAGGAAATTATAAAGAGCCATGATTTGCGACGTTTTGAATGAACGCGGAACGGAGAAAGAATAATCTTTCTCCGTTCAATGACCCCCTGTTTAATTAATCTTGTAAAAAGCTAAGCTTTTTATGCATCAATGATACGCGTACAGTTCTTAATAAACTTGGTTAAAGAATCATCGAGAGTGACTTCGTCTCTGGGGATTGGTCAAGAAACTCATCCTAAACTCATATATAATGGCCGATTACTCCTGTTATTGGTTCTGACCTGTCATATCGGCTTCAGTCACTTTCTCACCACTGAAAACCTAGTTTCTCTGTGCCATTTCTGTAAATATTTTCATGGTGATTGTTCTGATAAGCTTTCCTCTTTGATGTCTCGCTTCACGAGAGTAGTACTAGATTGGCGGCAAGGTCTCATCATTTTACAGTTGAAATGGCGTCTAGATCTATACCATAAGTTCTGTGCCTAACAGTTTCTTCTCTAGCAGTTCTCGCTTGTGGTGCTCTTTTCCGGCTTCTTGCTTTCAACTTTGATTTTCAAAAGTGTAAATTCAATGTCAATCATTATCTTTTGTCTTTTTAATTCCTGTTCTTTTATTGTTCTCTCTCTTTAAAAGTGTTTTTCTTTTTATAATATTCCTTAACATTGAGTCCTCCCCCCTCCTGCGTCTTAGGGTCTTTAGTGTCTTGCTTCGGGTAAAATGATTAAAACAATCTGCATAACTTATTCAAACTTGGGTTCCTTATTTTGTTGTCTTTCTCTCGACAATTCGGTTGATTTACTTTTTGGCCTTCCCCAGATGTTGTTGCATGCAATCATCCTTGAGTGCTGATCATCGCACACACACACACACACACACACACACACATACACACACACACACACACACACACACACACACACACACACACACGTGCGGGCACACGGGCGTGCGCAGGTACACACACATGCATGTTATTACAAAATCCTCTTTAATTTGACCAGTTCACAAATCCGGAAGTCAAAACATCATAGCTAGATTCTTTGAATTTACATGTCAACTAGTGTGTGTTTTTTTTTTCAAAATCAAATTATTTACGCGCCACCCAGTGAGAATCGAACTTTACCAATCGGTAGTAATGGTCAACCAGGCTAGCCTAGGGCAAGAGACATAGAGTAGTGTATCGCAGGGTGATATACAGCATCTGTACGATCATAGGCATCTAAAACTATCAGTCTGTGTTAATACCCAGTGCATTATTACTATTATGGATCTGAATAGTGTAGACAGGCGCCTTATTTTAAGAGCTGGGTTCATATTGATTTTTATATGTGATTATTTACTGTAAATCTGCATTACTGGTACGTATAATCTTGAATAAATTGAAATACACGTACAGCGATTTCACGAATGTCCCGTTCACAAAGAATAGGACCAATACTCCGTACTATATTCGCTTCGCGTTCTGTTCAAATTTCCCGAATCTTTTGGATTATCTATCTATCTATCTATCTATCTATCTATCTATCTATCTATCTATCTATCTATCTATCTATGTCTTTTCATTTCTTTCTTTCTGTTTTAGTCTTTTCATATTCAACATCACTGTTTCTTCTTTCTTTCCGCCTATCTATCTATCTATCTATCTATCTATCTATCTATCTATCTATCTATCTATCTGGAAGTTGATGAAAAATTCATTGTCTTGTGAGCTGACTCAAGATCATAATATTTCTTAATTAATATTTCATAAGGTTTCTTTGTCGCACATGTACTGCATTGATCCTCGACAGCCTGGGAGTGACGCTTAGATCTTATGTAGAGCACAAAAATATCTAATACAAAGCTGGAGTGTTGATCCGTGCGTAAATAATTTCGAATTTTTTATGTCTTTAATAATAATAATAATAATAATAATAATAATAATAATAATAATAACAAGATGGTTGACGTAACTTCCAATATTGTTCGACGCTTAAGGAAGAGCACAATTTAATGTAGAAAACATCACTTGATTTATGTGGGTTGCCCAACGGAAAAATTAAACGAAAGATTTAATGGCCGCAGGTATGATGTCAAACACAACAATGTGACATCCACGGAGCTTGCTTATCACAAACGACTGTAATTTCGAAGAACATTTTAAGGTGAAAATTTAAAAATAATATCAAGTATCGACCGACCTTAGGTACATATTCATATTACTAACTTCCACCCTGGGGGGAATGAACAAAATGACAGGAGAGTTCCATGAAATTTATACTAAGCTATTTAATTAATTGCTTATATTAACTAATCAACTAACAGAAAATTTCAAGATGAGCATGTCCCCATCATGTTACTTACGTTTTTGTTGCATTCCTTTCACGCTGACTTCGTTTCATTCGCTTTTACTCGTTGATTACCCGTACAATTGTTTTTCTCAAGACAAACGACATTTGTACAATGACTTGTATTTTTTTTATTTTTATACGTGTACGCAATTTTTAAACATAACTTAAAGAAGACAGACATACTGTCGAAATATTATCAAACATTGTTAAGCACCGTGCCTTTTCTTTTTGTAAATCGCGTTCTTCTTTGAGTGTTGTTAATAATAATAATAATAATAATAATAATAATAATGCGCTCTAGAAGAAAGATATTGACAATGGTGTCCCTTCTCAGAAATAAATATATAATTTATCAACCATTATAGACACTTAAGATAATGTATCATCTTAACGAAGATCATGTGATACTTTTATATATGTAATCTTTATTGTAACATTTTCTTTTATACTTGACGTTAAGCTTATAGTTAAACTTCGCAGTTAATAAAATTAGCATTATGTATATATGCAAGGAGTCATCCATTTAGAACGACATAGATAGTCGATCGGTTTCGACTGTGGGCATTAGTCAGCGTTCATATACTAGGTTAAAGACTGAACCTATTAAGGCGCTTTTTAAGACAGGCCAAGCTCTCTTTAAAAATTAGCGTAGTACAATTTCACTTGGGTGACGGAGCAGATAGATGAGAGGCCTGGTGACAGTACCTCCGCTTTGCACTGGAGTATTAAAGTCGGGGGATTCACTCTGATATCTGCAAGTGACTGATGAAACAAATCTATTTTTGCACGACCCAGCATAAAATGTGACAGTGAGCCATATGGCATATCGTGTTTCCCACGCACTGATCTTGTGTCAATTTTTTTTTCTATTACCCCCACCAATAAACAAATTTTGTTTTGTGTCGTACTCAGTTGTGATTATGATTTTCGACCTTTGTTCTTAACGCTTGCTACTGATATTGTTCCTCACCGGTAATTTTTCCACTCTATGTCGAGACATTTGCATGACTTTATGATTTAAAAAACTTTGATTTATACAACTGCATCGAATGCAGCTTGAATATTAACAAAGAAGAAAAAAAGAAAGAAAATCAAAACAAGACAACACGCCTTTTTCTCAGCGAGCTTTGCCGGATTTGCTAAACAGAAATTCAGGCGGTTCTATTTAGAGTTTAACTCCAACGATTTCTAATTTCCATTAATTAATTTAATATCTCTGATACTGAGCACTTTATCCCATAAATATAGCACACCTTAAAACTATATTTCATATATATATATATATTAATTCTTAATTGTTAGCCCCTTAAACCACCTAACTTCAACGGCCGAAACTAGCCGTTTCCATAGCAACTAATGTTCCAATGATACCGTACTTATAAACACTTGCTAACCAAAAGATAGCTTATTCCCAAATTCTCGCTTGACAAGGAAGCGGGTCCAGACACCTTAACTCTACATAACTTAAAAAATTATGTTAGGGGTCTCGGCTCTCGCTTTTGAAACATGAGAACTCTTATGTAGCGAAGGAATCATATTTTTAAAAACTAAAAATATTATTATAATTATATATATATATATATATATATATATATATATATATATATATATATATATATAAAAGTGAACATTGAAGTCAACACTCAGAGGTGACAGGCTGTTTCATGCTAGACGCAATCGTCAGGCCGCTTGACGAATGCGTCTAGCATGAAACAGCCTGTCACCTTGACTTCAATGTTCACTTTTATATTTATATTTACACACGCTCTATCTATGATATTAAGCACTTTATCCCCTAAATATAGCACACCTTAAAACTATATTTCTTCATATATATATATATATGTATATATATATATATATATACACACGTAGGCTTACTATATGTCCCAGTATGAGGAGGCCTGCTCCGATAATGCAAGCCATCCATATTCATTTTATTTATTTATCTTATATGTTGGCCCTGAAACTTAATGAGTGTTATGCTATGAAAGCATTATTTTCCAAGAAAACAAAACCTATAATAAATATTGAAAATTATCCCAGTTTGAAGTCAGGGAAATGCGTTATGGCTTATATATGTAAAGTGATACAAAATAACATTACTTCATGTGATATTTATATACCAAAAATATTGGTATTGTAAGGTGTGAAAGCAATCCATCACCCATCGCGTTATCATTTTTTGGGACTATCAGAAAGTGAAAACTGGGGAGCTCCATTCTAGACATGGCAGCAGAAAATGGAGTACTGTTGGTCAGTCTTCACGTTACAGTTTTGACAGAGTTAAAATCGTCTACGCAGCCTTGTGGGTGATGAATTGTCTTCCACCTTACAACACCTTTTGCGACAGACAGAATGTTGCAAATATCTCACTACTCTATCGCTATTTCCATAGAAGGTGTTCAGGTGAGCTACTTTCTTTAGTTCACTCCAACTTTATACTCTCTCCAAAGCTAAGAACCGGCTCGTCACCTACATTGAATCTAGCCATCCTCGTTCTCTTCCTATTCAATTAGAAAGGAGTAAGTTCCACTCTGTTGCTTTGTGGAACAGAATCTCATGAGAATGCTTTATCGACCCTTACAATCTTAACCTCTTCAAGATTAATGTTAAGCGTTATCTTTCACTTTGTAATTTGCATGTTAGGCAATTCCTTTTTATGAACAACCACGCATTCCGTCTTACAATTAATGCTTAGTCCTTTCTTCTCGCTTTCCTTAAATACCGTCTGTAGGAGTTATTGCAGTTTCCCTTCTGTATCTGCTATCAATACTGTGTCATCTGCATGTCATGTTAAGATTGTGGCTGTCAGTAATAAATCCTGGTAGGACTTTTTATTCTCCAAGAATCGACTCCCTGTATAGGTTGAATATTGTCGTACACCCAGTTCTATTTTTTAATATTTATTGAACTCATTTTTTATCCGTATGCAGGCTGTTCTGGATTATTTTAATATCCTTCCCAAGGAAGTTCCAACTGTTCTTTGTGACGCACTTTATTAAAAATTTTTGTATAATTTATAAAACATATACTTCTGCATGTATATCGCTCTTTCTGATATCATTCTGAACATAAATATCGCATTTCTTGTTCCGGTGTCTTTAACGAACAGTAATCTACTATTTCCGGATCGATTCTGCAACGCTCTCTATTCATCAGGATTTGGATGATAAGTTTTGTTATATATCTCATTAGATGACCATACATATTGAAAGAAAAAAAGAAGTTTTTTCTTGCATCAACAGTGTACCATAAATTAGTAAGGGAAATTTTAGTGTCTTTTTGCTGTGAAAAAAACATTGATATGGAAATTTTAAAAAAAATCAGATAATTGTTACTCTTTAATGAAACTTTCAGAGCTTATTCACAAATGAATTAAATTATTTAAAATAATTAAATAAAATCTTGGTAAAAATATTTTTTATTACCCATCCTCTATCTAATTTTATGAATTTTAGAGAAATTAATTTTTATAGCGCTTAATGTTTATATTAATTATGAGGACAAGTCATTGGAGAATTTAAATTATCAAATTTGTTTTTGACAGGAGCCCCAGTTACATAAAATCTGTTCTGAATTGTAAAATAAAAAATGCAATAAATCTATGACATTATTTAATTACAAAAGCTTTTAATTGCTTTTATGAATAAAATATATTATGGTCACTATTGTCGTAAAAAACTTACGAATTATTTTTACAAGTATTGTTTTCATTTTAAAAAAAATATGTTTCTAATAATTTATAGACACTTAAATTCTGTATTAATTTATAGCGGTGAAATGATACTGTTATTAAGTAAAAGCTATATTTACAAATCTACACATATATAAAGAGCAGCTGTTTGTATGTGTGTCCATCTAAACAACAAAATAAATATATATATAGACTCATTATCACCCAAGCCAGCTTTTTCTAAAAAAAAAATTATCATCGTATGATTTGTATTTACAAAGAAATTTTAAGATTAAAATACATTAAAATGCATTCGAAATTCTCAAAATTAAAAAGTAAAAACGAACGGTAATAATTCTTATTCCCGATTATTATTACTGTTCGTTTTTACTTTTTAATTCTGCTGATACTTTCGAAACGTTATACATGCATGTATTTTTAAAGTTTCTATTCTCTGGAATTTATTTTCACATCTATAGTAAATAAAAGCGTAACTTTAAAAAAGAAAATGAATATTAAAACAACAAAGCAAATTCAGAAAGAAGAAAAATATTAAATAGAATTATTTGACAAAAATTTTAATATTTATTTATTTAAATATTCGAGTTTGTGTGTGCTTGTGTGTCTGGCTAAAACTAGAAACTACAATAATTAACGTAAAATATATATACAGACTCTGTATCACCCTAAAGGGCAGTTATCTGTATGCATGTGTGTGTATTATTGATTTATTAATATTTTTCGGCCATCTTATAGAAAATATTTTTTATTCAGTCTTTAAATATATAAACGTCATTGTTTTTTTTTAGTTTGTAACTAACATAAAAAGGTAAATAATTTTAAATTAAGTTTTATGAAAGCTAAAAACTATAGCGGTGCTTGTTTTTTCGAAAATTAATTTAAATAAAATATAGTTAAATTCATAAAACAAATATTCAACAAGACTAATGTTAACCGTAATTCATGTCTGTCTCTGCTAATCTTTATGTAACAAGTTTTTATTTTATTTTCAAATACAAATATAACTTTAAACATAATCGCTTTTCAAAGCTAAATTATCAATAGTTCTTGCTTGCTTCTACTCTCTTTCAAAATATTAATTAAATTCATTTACAGAGAAATATTTGTTTCTTTAATGTAATGTTTAAAAGTAAAACTTTATTTACTTAAAAATCTAAATATCCCTCCCAAATAAATAGTAAATAATTATTTTTCGAAATAAGGCTCGCTATAGTTTTTGCTTTAAAAATGATTAAATTAAATATGTTTAAATATATCTTAATTAAAGTTTATTTACTTTACTTAGATGTTTTTAACTAAACAAAGTTTTACTTTTAAAGCCTCCAAAGTCTAAAACCACCACCACCACCACCACCACCACGAGCGCGGTATTGATAGTGTGGTATTTTCCTAAATTTAGTTATTTTGTAACAAACCAAAAAAAGAAAAAAAAAACAAACAAAAAAACAATGAAGTTTATTTTTTAAAGATTGAATAAACAATTATTTATCATAAGATGGCTGAAAAATATCAATAAATTGTCAATAGTAAGCTATTATTCAGAGATCTTCCGAGCAATGCCGGGTATCCCCGCTAGTCATAAATAAAAAAAAGCTCATTACAATTCAGCAACCCCCAGTATTTTAAAAAGAGTTTTGAATTTTGTGTGTGTGTGTGTGTGTGTGTGTGTGTGTGTGTGTGTGTGTGTGTGTGTGTGTGTGTGTGTGTGTGTGGTGTCGATCTTTGTAAATACGGACGTCTATACACGACATTATCAGAAAATAAAACCGGTAACTATCAACCAGTCAGTTAGATGCGATACGTGATACATGCTTGGGCGATCACGTCACTTTCGATTCATGACTGACCAGGAAGAAGATATTCCCACAGTAGACTGCCGTTTCATTCTACCGTAGACTGGTTGCCAACCAAAGCTATAGGACAGTCCCTCAAAGCTATAGTCTGCCTCGCTATTCAACCTATAACTGAGGGAAGAAGTGATAGAGTCAAACCTTTTCCAAGAGTATTTGCGAGTAAGTGAATGCAACGAACCAGACTAGAATTCAAACTCAGCTATCCGAGTTCTCATTCTGACCCAATATCCATTACACCCCAACGTATGGTAGCTATAATAAATTCAGAATTTATTACTAATTTATTAACATTTCTTCAACACTCGTCTTCGCAAGTAAAACTTTAGCCAAAGTACCTAAAATTCAATAAAATATTAGATTACTTAAAATATTTTCCTAAATATTAAAGATTACTGGGTAGTTGAAAAATATATATAATAAAAAGACGTTCACGTTGTCCTCATCAATTAATTTTTACAGTTATGTACCCTTTACTTAAAATCACCAAATATTAAGCTGTCGATAAATCTGTCAACATCTCATAAGACCACACACTTCCGTGTAAAAAAATGTTTTCCGCGACATTTTAAACTAAAAGTAATATTTGTTTTAATTCAGATTAGTTAAACTTTAAGTCATTAATCTTCTTCAAATAAATTTTCAGTAAAATATATTTTATTTTTGAAAGATTCTTTAATAAACAGAATTGAGCTGACATATTTATCAATCTGGCCGATTTCAACGATTAAAAAAATAATTCCAATTAATTTAAATGCAGTATTTTGCTTACTGGAAATATTAAATTTAATCTATTAGCTTGGAATTAAAACTAAAATGAAACCTTCAAGAATGATTTTTCATTTTTAAAATATATTTTAAATCTTAGATAACACTTTTTTTTAAAGGTATCGATATTAACCTTATTATAGTTAGACACAAGAAAAAATCGAGAGAATTCATTGGGGGATCGAACCAGTTACCAGCAATGAGGGCTTGGAAAATTTGACACTCACAGCACCCATCAAAACGAAATGGGCAAGCGGACCTGACGAATAGATGTGAATGGATGGAGGAGCAGGGAGGAGTGTAGATAGTAAAAATACAAAGGTTTCTAAGTGATACAAAGAATAGGTAGCTGTGGAGAGCAATGATCACCACACCATGAAGTGACACGGCACATAAAAGAAGATGACTTCTGTTTTGGGGAAACAACGCTATATCGTATTGAAATCCATAAAAAATGTGAAGCTTTAGGTCCTACCGAGATTTGAACTCGGATCGCTGGATTCAGAGTCCAGAGTGCTAACCATTACACCATAGAACCACACATGCGAGCGTATTTTATTAAGTTATACTTGTCAAAATCACGTATTTTCTTCAGACTGTCTCGACCTCCTGTTAGAGCAGGTATTAATTACGAACCGCCTCGAGAGCTGGCACACCTCATCGGGCTGTGTCGACACCAAAGACTACTATTTACCTACTTATTTTTTTTTTTAAGCAAAGGCACATAGCAAAGCTGCTTGGAGGTTTTTATTTAGCTTCGTGAAAGACAATGTAAGCTGCTTCTCTAACAATGTTGAAGTAACTGTTATAACCTATTGCATAGTTTTGTGTCGACAGGTAATGCTACTGACTTCCTATGAAAAAAAAATGTATTTTAAATAATTTAAATGACTTTGAAGTTAAATGTTGGTTTTACAACGCACTAAAAAATGATCTATCTCATAAGGACACTTAGAAAACCCGATGCGGCTTTTTAACTAATTTTATAATATTTTAACAACTTAAATGTAAAAATATATTATAATTAAAAAATAACAAATAATTGTATTAAAAATTCATTTTTCATCTAAAATTTTTTTGCTTTCAGAAAATATTGTCCATATTCATATATACAACTAAACGCAAATAAAAGCATTTGAAATTAAATAATATCTTTGTTTTATTGAGTTTTGTATGTTACAATTCAGAGCTGATTTTCAGGTAGAGGTGATCCAATTAAAAACAAAAAAGAATATGATTTGCATTCCTCAAAGCCTTGTGCTTTTAACTATTGCAATCACTAAACCTGACGCGATCGAATTTCTAGCGTTTTCATAAAATTAGTTAGGGGGGGTAATAAATATATAAACAATATTTCTGCAATGACTTTAATAAAAGAAAAGATATTTATAATAATTTCGATCATCTGTGAATACTTTCTAAAAGTTTCATTAACATCCGACAATTATTTTTATTTTTGCAAGATTTTCCAAATTAATGTGTCATACAAAAAAGAAAAACGTGCTAAAATTGTATATGTTATTTTACTAGTTCCGGTGATACAAAGAGAAACAAGGATTTTTAAATGAAAATTCAGATTGTTCTAAAAAGAAGGAAAATTTTTAAAAAATAATTAAAATAAACTTTGATCTTTCCTTTTAATAATAACATAAATATTTAGACGATAAAATTTTGTTTTCGTCAAGTTTGGCGTCTTTTTCTCATGCTATGCTCTTTTTTTGAGCGATCTCGTGGAGGTACCTATCGTTTTGACTAATCAGAAGATTCGCAGTAATTAAGAAATGTAATTTTGTGTTTATAATCGGGCTCTAATTATAAAGTACGGAAGACCAACCAGAATACAATTAAGTTGCGTTATTTGAGTTAAGCATTGTTCTCCGCTGTTAAGGCCTTTACTTTTGCGAAACACGTGTGGAGTAGTTTATTTGATTTTTCAATTTCAACTAAGAACGGAACCTAAAAGTATCAGTATCATCTTATGAAATTTATAGGTTCTTATTTTTATATTAATCTCAGTTATGGCATTTTTTCCATAAATGAAATATCAAAATTAATAATAAAATGAATGGAAATACAAATAACACAGTAAAATGTAGTAAATGTACATAAAATTATAGTATTTTATGTCCGCTTCTGATAAAATTTCATAAGAAAGGTACATATAAATTAATTAGATACCTTTCTTATGAAATTTAATCTCATTCGTAACAGTCTTCTTTTAATTTCTTTATATTTTCCATAAAGCATCGTAAACGTAAAGGTGAAAGCTAAGTACAAAAGAAAATTAGATCGCTGAAAGTTTTCCTTAAAAATAACGAGGTAAATAATTTGTTCACTTAAATGTAAAATATTTCACTTTTCTCTTTCCGTAGAACAAATTATCCTCACGGAATTCGTCAATATGTCATTCATCACCTGTCAAGTGACGCGTAAGTTTATGACCTGCTTTGTTTTATTTTCAAATTACATCTTTTCGGTGCAGAAGCTAAGTTAAACTTGGTTCAAAATATTTTAAATAAACATTATAATTTCTGATTTTCTTAAAATAAGTTTTGAAAAAACGATAATTGATATTTAAAAGAATTTCAAACTGAGTTTTTCATTGATTTTATAAAATGGAATAAAAATGGTTACCATCTGTTAATTTTGCTGACTAAAAAAAAAAAACAAGATTTTTAACGAAATTTTCGGACGTGTTAGGAACGATTAAAAAATGTAAAAAATACCCCCAAAATACTTTGATCTTTCCTCTTAATAATAGCATAAACATTTAGACGATAAAACTTTGTTTTCGTCAATTTTGGAGTCTTTTCCATCATACTATACTCTTTTTTAGCGATCTCGTGGAGGTACCTATATTAACCTTACTTAAAATTTAATTAAAGTTTTTTAAAGTTGTATCTTTGTGTTGAAAGTAAAAGATTCGTATATTTTCTGATTGAGTATGTCGACAATTCATTGTGAAAAAAAAATGGATAAGGATTTACCATCAATAGCTTCATCTACCACAAGGAAAGTTGGTTTTCTGTGTCGCGCTAGAAAGTTTTTCTCATCCGAGTTCATCCTTCAAATCTATAAATCAACTATTCGCACTTGCATGGAATACTTCTGCCATATATGATCTGGAGACCTCGCTGTTCGTCTTAAGGTCCTCGACAAAATCGAGACGAATATACAATGTGCTTGGTCCTGATCTGGCATCTCGTCTACAGTCACTTTCTCACAGACATGCCGTCGCTTCTCGCTGTCTTTTCTACAAGTACTTTTACGGTAACTTCTCCGACGAGCTACTTTTACTGGTTCCCAAACTGTATGAATTTAAGCGTGCTACTAAGTTGGCATCTCAGTCCCACCCTTTCACTGTTGAATCTGTTAAATGTAGCCATCTCTTCTACTCCAATAGCTTCATGTCTCTCACTTACCGTCTGTAGAACTCCCTCTCTCTTACTTGCTTCCCTGATTTTCAAATATTCAAATGCAATGTCAACCGACATCTTCAGATGCTTTGATCTAATTCCACGTCCTTTTCTTTATCCTTTCCTCTATCACGCCTCTTTACTCTTGCTCCCACTCTCTGTAATCGATTGTGAACTTGGGGTGAAACGCTTAAATAAAATAAAAAAACACACCAAAAAACCTTAAATCCACTGCAGAAAAAGTGGGAGAAAATAAAAACGAATTTCGACAAAGCTAGAAAAATTGAAAAAAAAATAATAGTATAAAATGAAAATAACGGCTTTTTGAACAAAAGTCACACAATTTTGTTCTTTCATCTCAACCAAGGGACGTCAGCTTAGCGGATAAAGTATTACCGATTTAATATTGAAGCACACACACACACACACACACACACACACACACACACACACACACAGAGGCACGAACATTTATTTCTTTCGTTCTGATCTGAGGAAGCCTATTTAATGATGGCGAAAGGCGTAATGAAGTTAATAAAACAGTTTCCCACTTTGACAAATGCACCAAGACTCTTGTATCAGGTGATAGTAAGTTTGGCGTTGTAACGGGGGAGATCTATTGAAGAAAGATTTATTCTTCCATTTTATTTCCCCCCGTTATGAGCATTATTGCATCCGTTATATAATAACACCGGCGGCCAGGGACGGAACGGAATAGTTGGAAGGAGTAAGAATGACAAACATGACTTGTTCCCTGAGAGATTTTGACACCACTAAGACATACACAATACTATATATACATATATACTCATGTGTCCCACACGGAGAATAATATATCACATATATATATACACAGGAAAGCAGAGTGTAAGGATAAACAAAAGGGAAAGATCTTACAGATATGTAGATACTCCTGTGTCTGTAGAAGCCATGTTTAGGACTTCAGATTCAAACGGACCGGATTCATCTATGTCCCAGGCGAGGACATATTCCACGAAAGGGAAACAGCGAGTTTTGGCTTTTCCCAAATTGAGGACTGCGCGCTGGAGTTTCTTTCTGTATCTGCTATATTCCCAAAGGGAAACGGCACGATGAACTTGTAAGCTGCTGGGAAGACAGATTTAACCTCTGTTTGGGCCATGGGTGGGGAAGGCTAAAGAAAGCAACCTCTCTGTTTGGCTGCTGTAAAACGAACTGAATTTTGACTGGTGCTATGGTCACTGTATGTAGTGACGTCACTAAGCGGCCGTCATGTGATACACGTGACACATCTCCACGAAAGGGAGATAAGCGTCTTCTGTATAGCTACAGCGTTGATGTTTATTTCTCGAAAATGATGTGAGTTGTTTTTGCTTTTAGCCGTACTTATTAAAAGAAACTGACGATGTCACATTAAGGCCAAAATAGTTTATTTTCACTCGCACCATAGAAAGATTCGCACGCATCTTTATTTTTAAAAGTACAATACTATACTACAGCGTGTTCAGTTAAGAACAGAAACTGTAGAAATGTTAAATCCTTAATAATTGGATTATGTAAATACATTTATTGATTTTAGACGGATACCCTTTCAGATGTTGCGTTTCGTAACTCCCATACGGATATTCTCTATTAATAAGAAACGTTGATCGGAAATAAATAATAAGCCACTGGCAAGATTGAAACATGCTTCCATTTGATCTGGGAAACTTACTGATTAGTTACCGTGCCTTTCGATAGTCGAGCTTAAGGTATCAAAATATACGAGCTTAGATACTGAGATGGGTGACCAATTGGAAATACCAGGTGCCGTAAGCTTGGGTGTGCGGTTGGTGTAATGGGTAACGGCTCGGAATTGGAAATTGGAGAGACGAGCTCCAACTGCAGTTGGGTTCTTTATATTCACTTATGCGCAAATAAATATGAATGAACCTCTATTCCCCTCTAGCTATGGGTTAATCAGTAGAACTTGTATCAGTAAAGCATGGTTATCTAAAAAAATTGCTTTAATCTGGTTTTAAATAACCTGTAAAAGGTTGATAATCCGTAAAAACAATCAATTGAGATTAATGTATCAAAAGTCACCAGTTCAGATACTAATTTTCCAAAGTAAGTTCCGATTGGTGCAAGACTATTGTCCTACTCATATCTACTCTCGGCTTAAGGCTATATCACGTTGAAGCACTGGTTTTCGTACGATCACCGAAGTTAAGCAACGTCCATGCTGGTCACTACCTAGATGGGTGACTGCTTGGGAATACCAGGTGCTGTAATCTTGGATGTAATGGTGCTGTAATTGATAACGTCTAGGGATTGGAAATCGGAGAGCAGAGTTCCAGTCTGGTTCGTTATATACACTTACGCACAAATACCCCTGGGGAAAGGTATAAATTCACCTCTTCTCCCACCTCCAGCTATAGATTAATTAATAGAACTTCTATCCGTGAAGCATTATTATCTCCAAATAAATTATTACACACTAAAATATTTTCTGGTTTGAAATAATCTGCAAAAGGTTGATAAGCCGTAAAAAAGAAATCACTCACTCACTCACTCAATCAATCAATTAATCATATCTATTCTTCACTGTCCTTGTGTTCTGCTAAGCGAAGCTTCAAACATTTACTGCTGACTTGTTGTAGTATTGTTGCCTGGCTGTGCTGGCCCGTTTTGATAAAAAAATAGGAAATTACCATTTACTGAAAGTAAATGAATTTACAGGCGATAACGTCGATTTCTCAAGGGTAATACCACTTTACTTTTGATGGGATACTCCGCAGTACAAGCTAAACAACATCCTCACAACACAATATAATAGAAATACATGATAAAACTGGTTGTATTGTACATACGTACTATTATATGTCTACACCTGTTTGGAAATAGTACAATGTGCTAGTTTATAACATAAACGTAAAATATTGGTCTTAGAGAGCGATGTTTTAAAAACGTATATATATATATATATATATATATATATATATATATATATATATATATATATATATATATATATATCAACACCAATACCAGCCAATGTAAATTTCGAAAAGACGTATAAGTACGTTCACAGCAGCGAGAGTGTTAATAGATATAAAAAAATGGCGACAAAATTTCATACCTTCTTGCTAACAAACTTGCCGAAATCAGATGAATAAAACAAACATAAGTTCTTGACCTCCTTATCGCTGATATATTTTAAGGCTATCTTTAAGCTATATCATATAATTGTAGCGTTATATATAACAATCTAACATAGGCAATACTGTCGTTATATAAAACAATCTAATATAGGCAACACCAATTGCGAGTCGGTGAGGCTATTTAACCAATAGGTGGAGTAGATGGGTGTTAAAATCCCAAATAATGATAAATTAAAATAAACATTTTATTATCGCTTTCATTTTTAACAGGGTGGCCGCTGAAAGACTGAATGATATAAAACAAAAATAACTTTTACAAACACATGAGTACCTTGGGGTAGTAAAGTTTGAATCGTGTATTTTTTAAAAAATCAGATCTTCTGAAGAGATGCTCTGACGATGCCTAGCTGAGCAGAGCGACGACGGATAGAAGCTGATGGATCCTCTAGGACACTCAGTCGTACAGCTGCGTTAGTGTGCACAGCGCTCTTAGGACCTCTTCCCGGAAGATCGACGACTGATCCAGTTCTTTCAAACCGGGTGATTAGGTTCCGAATCATGTTATCGTTAGGAGATACTCTGACATTAAAATGTTATCGGTATTTTCTCTGAGTTTGAATAACTGATCTTTCATTGGAATAGAAAAAAAACACAATGACTTTTACTCGTTGCTAGACATTATACGTAGCTATTTTAATCTGCAAAGTTGCTCTATAATCTGCAAAAAAAAAACAAACAAAAAACAACAAACAAACAAAAAACAAATAATAAAAATGATTGAAAACGAACAAGTTATGACTTTTTCAAATCCTTCAGTTTTTCAGTGACCACCCTATATAAACAAGATGTCTCCCGACTTATTCTATGAGATGAAATATCCGAACAAATTATGTAAGATGGAATATATGAAAACCGGATGTATGTTTAATCTTTTTTTTTCTTTTATTCCTCTGTTAAATTGTCCTTCATTTGTTGAATTGTTCTGAAGATATTCTGATTGAACAAAACATTGGTAACAGAATAAGAATTTAAACATCAAACTGATTTTCATACATTCCATCTTATGCACTTATTCTTTATAAATTTTATTCATTGGTTTTGTGGCAATTGTTACTTCTTTGGGTAATTTGTTTTCTTTTTTAAATTTATTTCTCTTTTGTTAATTCTTGTGCTGAGACCTTCGACTTTAATATATGTAAAAAAATATGCTTATACATTTTGAAACTGAAACCAACTACACTCTTCCCTTCCTAGATCTCATGTTACACAGAAACAATAACAAACTCAATTTCGATGTTTACAGAAAGGCCACAAATAATGACCTGATCAGTTTCTACTCAAACCACTCTTCTAAAATTAAATCTGGAATTATTACAGGTTTCTATCTGAGAGCATTAAGAATCTGCAGCCCCCGGTATTTATCTAATGAAGAAACATACATAGAAAACATTAAAACACCTACAATACCTATATCATTTCATCCACAACGCAAGAAGAAAGGGATACAAAATATACAACCGAAACAAAAATAATAACATAATCCGCAATAATAAATTACATGAAAACAGATGCATAATACTATAGAACAACTCCGTCACGTTCACTATCCAGAACAAACTATTCCATCTGAATAATCTTAAAATAATCACAAACACTTCCAAAAACATTATGGATATATTCAGATTCTCAAACACTAGTAGCAATATTTCTGAAGCAGGCTTTTTTAAAATAAATTGCCAAAATATTTATATATATATATATATATATATATATATATATATATATATATATGTGTGTGTGTGTGTGTGTGTGTGTGTACGTTTTCCTTGCATTGTATTGCACTCAAGTCATGTGATCGATAGGTCACATGACTTGCGTACATAACTTTAGTACTTTCTATTGTTCTGTGATACCGTATTATTGTCAATCCTAATCATTGGTAAACATTCAATCCACACAGATATTAACGTATATTCTTCCAACACGAGTTCCAGGATGAGCTCTTTCGGATAATTCCCTAAATTTCCTTTTAGATGTATTAGTTAAAAATATTAGCGAAAATTAATTTCTATTAATATTACCTTATTTTTTTAATTTTTTTCTCTTTTAAAGTTTTTTCCCCCCCTTTTTCAACAAAGTCATCTTGGTAGTCCTAACTGTGTTTTTTTTTTTTCAGCATTCCTAGTTGGGAGGGGAGAGAGGAGGGGGAAGGAAGGAAGAAATGGGAGTGGTGGGAAAAGAAAGCGCGTAGCGTTTCTGATCCTAATTCCTATGACCTACGAACATGGTCAATTTTTTTTTTTTTTTGGTTAAGTAACACTTTATACGAAAGGAAACTTTTCTTGTCATTACTTACCTGTTATGTCAAACTGTTCGTTGAAGTTGAGGGTCGATCCGCGTGGTCAACCTAAGATGAAGGAAAAAGACGAGCTCGCCGTCGATTCTTTTTTTGTATCGTCTTAGCTGAGGAGGAAGTGACGTAAGTCGGTGGTGATTGGTCAGCAGTGGCATTTATTAGAGGAGTCCATTTGTTGCGTGCTTCACGTATTTTTTTGTTGTTGTTTCAGGATCGCCTGCCGGAATAGTACTGTTTCGGTAGGGTCTCTTGGGCGAGCAAGTATGATGTTGGAAGACCCGAATCTTGCCATGACCCCAAGTCATAACATCACTGACGAGGCGATCCTGAGCACTCATAGGAGTGTTTTCATAACAAAAAGTCCTTGTTTGTAATATAAATTAATTGTAAATAAAGATTTTTTAATGTATCGCGATTACTTTCGCGACATTTCACGTTTTACTAGGGTATTATGCACGTACACACACATACATATTTCTTAGTGGGTACACGTATTTGAGTGGCTATCCCTGTTTAATATGTAGTTTCAAAATCTATAAGCATATCATTTTACATATATATATATATATATATATATATATATATATATACATGGTGTCTAAAAATGTATACACAGATTTACAGTGTATAGCTCAAGTCAACTTGCTTTCTTTCCAGATGTACATGTTAGTTTTACCAATGTCATCTAGGCTTAGCATCGAATAAAGAAAATTCATCCTTAAATTCTAGTGAAACTGAGAAAAGGCAGTTGAAACTCAAAGCTGTATCGAAGAGAGTTTCAAATAGATCCGACTACGCGGCTTACAAATTAGAGATAAGTTTGAAGCTGATGGTACTGTACACGGCATGCACAAGAACCGTCCCGGAAGACCATGGATATCAACTGCGCCCCGTGAAGCAAGAAAGGGTGATAGAGAGTTTTCACAGAAGTTCAAGAAATCTTTTGAAATCTTGAATGCTGCTTGTGCATTATTTAAGTTGGATTTAGTTGGTTCTAGTTACTTGAATTATTTCTTCAGAAAGATTCAGAATCTGTGTACACACACACACACACACACACGCATATATATATATATATATATATATATATATATGGCCTGACGATTGCGTCTAGCATGAAACAGACTGTCACCGTTAAGTATTTTTTTTCAATGTCCGGTTCACACTCCTCCGCGGTCTTTTGAACAGGAGTAGTAGTTTTACATTCATTTTGAAATACAGGTAAATATTTTACATGGAGATACTAAATTTAATCTGTTGGTTTGAAATTAAAACTAAAAAGCTTCAAGAAAGATTTTTCATTTGAAAAAAAATAATTTTAAACATAGGTATTGCGTTTCTTTTGGGGTCCCTATATATATATATATATATATATATATATATATATATATATATATATATATATATATATATGTGTGTGTGTGTGTGTGTGTGTACGTAAAAATTAAGATATAACTAAAAATATATCTGTAAAAAAACAATATGGATAAAGACAAAAGCTGCGCCCTGAATTTATTCAAATATCTCCTTTCCTAAAAGACATTTTCCTTTCCCAAGCCAAATTCATGACTATAAAAATTTAAAAAATATTCATGAGCGTTCTTAAATTTAAAAATTCTTGATAAAATAACGACATTTTTACTTCTATGTATAAATACTTGTTGTGAAATAATGATCAGAGCCAATAATGTAGCTGGATAATCGTCAGACCGCCACATCCAGCGACCTTATTAGCTTACAAGGAACAGTCACTGCTAGACAGCTCAACCTTATGGGTTTTATTCTTTCTATATTAGCAAATTGAAACCGTTCTGGTCTTATGCAAGAGCAAAAAAGCGTGATGTTGGAATGATAGTTACAGAGGTAGAAAGCTTTTCTGTCGAAGCACTAAACATCTGTTTTGTATATGAAGGTGCCAAATGACTTATAAGTGGACTAGCGGGCATAAAAGTACACGGGTACCGTATGAAGATCTTTTCCTCGCATAAATAATTCAAGACTTTGAACTTTGCTTCTTATTACATGGATCCACTTCGCATAACTCTTTAAAAGTTTTGTATAATTAATCTACACACCAGGAGAGTAGTTTTTAAGAAGGCAAATAAATGTCGCCTGCGTAGGAAGAGGAACGAAGTTCCTAGTTATATAATACGCAATTTCTGCACATTAATTGCACAAAAACGGGTATGACTGGGCAGGAACGACGATCCACTAGGAATTATGCAAACGATGGGTGTCTGACCGTACAAGCCTGTGGTATGAGTAAAAACCGGAAACAAACCTTTGGAATAGAAAAAATATTTTTTTTATGGAATTTAGAAGTCTAAACAGATAACTTATGCAAGCTTAAAGATTAGATCTATTCCTTGGGTCGGGAAATTTGTTAGTAGTTGTTGTAGTGAAATTGAAGGCGGTGAACATCTTTTAAAGGAAGCATTTCCCTGTTTGAATTTACAGTTAAACATTTGATGAAATAGACGGAATATACGTCTGAGACGTTACTAACACTTTTATATCTGTCATTATTGTTACGTTTTGTTCTTTTAGTTCCTAAATGTTATAATACGTAGGAGTTTGTAATGAACTGTTCTCGGCGTGAACTGGGCACCACTTGATTCCTGTCAATGTATTCCTATGCTATTGACGCTGTAACAACAGAAATTTCCGGTTTCTTGAACAGTGATACCTCTCTTGCACTATGTGTCCCTCACTTTGACCCAACGCTAGCAAATCGTCTATCCGGCGTCGCTCAAACGACGACCATTGTTCCTTAGCCGAAAAGAAGCATCAGGGGATGATATCACAATCTGGTTTCTTGAACAGTATTAAAATCTCCTACAGAAGGTAGCGATGGAGAGTGGGAAGAAAGGACAAAGCATAAACTATAAGAAGACAGAATGCATGGTCATCACTAAAATGATGAGGCCGAAATGCAATTTAAAGGTCGGGAACACTAGAATCAAGCAGACGCGGAAGTTTAAATATCTGGGAAGCGTCTTGACAGGGGACGGTTAGTGCGACACTGAGATCCGTAGGCGTATTGGAATGGCCAACGATACATCCCAAAAGCTTAGCAGAGTACTGCGAGACAGAAGGATTTCTTTGGTAACAAAGAAAAGAATACTGAGCTGTTATGTGACATCTGCCCTTCTTTAATGTTGGACGATTTCCTCAAAGATGGACTCGAGGCGACAGAGATGTGGTTCTACAGAAGGATGCTAAGGATATCATGGACTGAAAGTGTGAGCAACGAAGAGGTCTTAGCTTGCAAACAATGATTAGGCTGATACTTAATATCAGGAAGAGGCAGCTGAAGTTTCTGTAACACATAATGAGGAAGGACGGCCTGGAGAATCTGATACTCACGGGTCGAATAGAAGGAAAGAGAGACAATGGAAAACAATGCGTGACATATCTGGCGGACTTAAGCATGTGGATGACAGAACGTGGTATGGGGGAGGAAGCAGAGGAAAGGAACTTGTTGAGAGTTGCAGGAGATAGAGGGAAGTGGAGAGCCATGATCGCCTACGTCCTGAAAGGACATGGCACATAAAAAGAAAGAAAGAATACCTCTCTTGCGCTATATATTCTTCACTTTGACCTAATGCTACCAAATCGACCATCCGACGTCACTCAACCGTCGACCATTGTTTCTCAGGCAGGTGGTGATATCATAATAACTAAATCACGATAGCAATGAGAATAATTTTCATCTTCCTATACAGACATTACAACACTGTTCAACCATATTTGCGAAGACGCGAGTATAAACTTATACAAGCTTTTCTTTTCTTTTCTGTGGTACTGTATAACCACTGTCAGTTTTTCGTTTTTCATATACGTTTTTTTTACGTTTTCATTCCTTCTCTACAAGTGTTATTTTCTTATACTCTTTGCTTGTCATTATGCATACACGCGTGAAAGTCATCATCTAAACAGAATAAGTATCTTTTAAAAAGAGGATTTTAATCTATTCTGTATCTGTTTTCGATAGTGTTAATTTTTTTCCAGATTGCGTCTTTTTTAATCGGTATCACCCCATGCAAGGCAGTAAAGTCACTAAGACACAAGGGGTTACAGGGTGTGAAAGAATTAGGAAGAGTAACATTAATAATGATCGGGAAGAGGAAAGAATAATGAGAAGGAGAGTAGATAGCAATTATCATTGCATTTAAATTTTTGCAGATTAAATTTGGCTGGAAAACATGGAGCCTGAATGGAGTTCTACGAGCGAGAAGTGTGAGAAAGAAACTGTTAGCATAGAATTTACGGTTACATCTAGTCTGCTCAACTGTAAATAGATGAGATCTCGACGCCAGGCTATTACTGTGTTTAAATTCAAAAAGTCTAGGTACCATACTGAAAAGCTCATCCGAACAATTACCATGAAAATATTTCTAGAAAAGATACAGAGAGGCAACCTTATGGCGATGGGAAAGTGACTGAAACCGAACCGCCAGAACAGGATCGATAATATTGCTGATTCTTTTTGGCATTTTGTCAAGGAGCTCAAGGTAAATAGCAGGAGCACTGGACCATATATGGCAGCAATATTCTAAGCATGGATAAATGGTAGACTTATAGATATCTAAGTTTATTCTAATCCTTTGTAGTTTTCGTTCTCGAAAGATTGTACAAAAGTTTCGACCAAATGAAATATGTAGGTCTTAGCGAGGAACATCCTCCTTCGAACCTCGTAGACTGACGTTATAGAATCACACACACACACACACACACACACACACACACACACACACACACACACAAACACAAACAAAACTATGCAAGATGACAGAAACCACGTCACTTGAAGACTTTCAACAGCAGCGACAACTAAAATGGATATCACATGTAACTCGAAGAAGAAATAATGGCATAAAGTTAGGAAGGAAACCCCAGCCCAGAAGCAATAAATAAATAAATAATAATAATAATTATAATAATAATCATCCCCTTGACTTTTGCAATCGTAGGGCGAATCCGAATGCAGAAGCCACACTAAGTCTTTTTCACAATGGTCTATCAAAGGCAGCCATCAGCAATTCTGGTACAGTCATACCTGTCCATTGTTTGACATTGTCCAACCAGTTTTTGCGTTGGCGTCCTCTCCTACTTTCTTTTTCAACGATGCCTTGCATTATGGTCTTGCACAGGCTGTCGTGCCTTGCAATGTGTCCATTTTCTCCATTTGACAGTGGCGAGAAGAAGTTCCTGGTGTCTCACAAAACTTTCAACCCTTTTTCGGACAAAGTTATTGGAAATAATAATAATAATAACAATAATAATAATGTTAAATAAAATAAATAAAATGATTATACGCTACGAGTACGTCTTGAATTTAAGTAGAATTGGGTCGCTGGGAGAGTGAGAGAGACTCAGGAGAGAGTAGGTGTACGTGGAGGTAGTGTTAATACAATTTAACGAAAAAGCTATTTGTGAAGAAAAAAACCCACTCAAAATCTATTCTTTGTATAAGAAAACATTGCGTCATGCATAAGAAGATTTAACGGAGAAAGATTTGGCATAAAAAATATTTTCAGTGTTTAGAAACAAAGATTTCTGTCTTTGAAAACGTTTTCGACTTCTGGTGTTCTTTGACTTCTGAATTCAGCCTCTCTATTCACCAACCTCCCCATAAGGCAAGATGTAGCACAAGGCCGGTTTTAACGTGGGGCATTCTGAACAAAAATCTCCCGTAGACCCCGTATACACGGGGTCGGGTTTGTCTACCTCCCCAAACGAGACTCTGCCCTTCGGCATAACCATGTCTGGGTTCCTCTCCGCCCGGAGGCAGTGAATTCGACAAGAGAGGAAGAGGAAGAGAAAGCTTCCTCCTCGACCTCATATATTCAATCTCATATAATCCACGTCACAAGTGGGTGTTTTGTGAGACTCTACGCCAAAGATAACGTCTATAGGCTTTGTTTTCGTCATAGCGGGTAATGATGCAGACCATACAACACTCACTTATTAGCATAGATAAAGCCTTATTTAAGCATTGATAATTCATTCTCCTGGTTTTATAAGAATATGAACGGACTGGCTACAGCAAATAAAGAGAGTGAAGAAGTTACTTGAAACCAAGATGCAAACTTGAACCAATCATATATCTTCCAAAAAGAGTTCTTAGAGATCCAGCATTTCACTTGAACAAGCTCACTAAGCAGAGATTTAATTCCCTATTGTTCATGGATGACTCATCTTAAGATTCAGTTACACATTAATCTTCGCTGACCTTCAATTGCACTAACCGGTATCAAGTTTATTTCTTGTAAATGCAGAGTCAAAGAAGACAATCAAAACAAATAATCTCCCTATTCTCTCTTTCTGTCCCTTTCCTTCTCTCTTTCTTGTCCTGACTCTGTATATATATATATATATATATATATATATATATATATATATATATATATATATATATATATATATATATAATTAGGAAAATAATGAAAGGACAGAAAAAGACAAGATGCTTGTAGCTTTCAACTGTAGTTAAAAAAACTGTTTTTTGCCCATTGGGGTGCGGGGTGGGAGGTAGTGTTTATTTTGAAAAGCCTGCAAGCCAATTAGAGAAAATTGTAATCCGGAAAAAAAGTCAGCAGGTACTAAAAATCAAAAGTCTGCCAAAATTGGACCCAATTAAACAGGACCACCACAGATATCTTTTCAAAAATTCTCAAAGGCAAATGACATATATACATATAAATATTCCTTTTTACTTCCTTCTTCGATATAGATGTATGTATAAATAAATTTGTGTGTGTGTATGTGTGTGCGTGAAAGAGAGATGCTTTATTCTAGAATGACTAAAACAGTGTCACATGGAAAAGATAAATAAATAGGTAGAACAAATGCATCAGAAAGACGATATACTGAGGTAGACATACATATTGTTGCAAAATAGAAAATGAGATTATATATATATATCTATCTATATATATATATATATATATATATATATATATATATATATATATATATTTAGGCACTACTTCTATTAAAATTTCTCGGACATTCAGGCCGGTAAATGTTTAATACTGTTTATTTTAAAACAGAGCATTTACTTAAATATTTGTATCTATAAAAAGAATGTATAAACATAAAAATGTCTTAAAATAATTGTCGGACTTTGTCCATTTCATAATGTGTGACGTCATTTTTTTACATTTGATACGCCATGAGCAGATATGAATGTACGCGAGAGATTCATGGAAGATTAAAGTTTAAAGACAGTAAAATCTACCTTGCTAACCGAACGCTCCTCTGTGGCCGAAACGGTTAAGGCACGTCAGGCTATATGACGGTTCCGTATAGGATACAGGTTCGATTCCTGTCGGAGGACGAAAATTTTCTATGAAAATTTCTCGGACATTCACGCTGGTAAATGTTGTTTAATACTGTTTATTATAAAACAGAGCATTTACTTAAATATTTGTGTCAATAAAAAGAATGTATAAAGATAAAAATGTCTTAATATATATATATATATATACGCGTTGCGATGGTGAAAATGGGTTATGGAAAAAGTCTTTGTTCACCATTTTAAAAAAATCACCATTAAGATAAAGTTGTCTGAGTAATAAGCTTTGCTTAACCTGGTACAAGCCCACATTATTATGAAAATGACGATCGAACTCATCGCGTTAGTCGACCTTTTTAGCCACCACGCAACGTTATATATATATATATATATATATATATATATATATATATATATATATATATATATATATATATCGTATGGGGGTCAATTTGATTATAGTGGTTAAGGCTTTGTGCAGAACTAATTACACTTTTTAGAGGGCTGAATACAGAGAGCTGGTACACTACGTGCCATAAGTCCCCCAAACGAACATCCGCAGGTTTTGAATTCTGAGTCGTCCTTCTCCTAGATTAGTTGCCATCCAAGGCTATAGAACTCAGTCTGTCCTGCTATTTACCCATAGCTATTTAGTCGTAGCTGGAGGATTTATACCTTTCCCACGTGCATTAGCACTTAAGTGAATGTAATGGATTCGAGTGTAATTTCTCAATACAAGCCGCTATCCTTTACTCCACCGTGCTTCCCTATATATATATATATATATATATATATATATATATATATATATATATATATATATTAAAAACGACTGACAAGGTGCTTTTATTTAGTTTTTTTATATAATTTCTCGTAAAAAACTAAATAAAAGCCGTTTTTAATGTCAGTCGTTTTTAATGAAATGTGCTTGAAAGAAGGATTGCTGCCTAAATACACAAATATATATATATATATATATATATATATATATATATATATATATATATATATATATATATAAGTGTGTGTGTGTGTGTGTGTGTGTGTGTGTGTTTTGTGTGCGTGTTTGGTTGAATAATCTAGACATATTATATTATGTCTAATTATATTATTTTAATCCTGTCAAATTCACGGATCAATTTTTTAGTGTTGTTACAAAACTGATTAGGAAATCTCCGTAGTTTTGGTTATTTCTTTTATTTTTTTCAAGTTCTTTCAATCACATCCCCAAAATTGCAGGTTGAGTATTTAAAAATATTTATAATAAAAAAAAAGCATAAATTAAGTTATCTCTCTTACATATTCTTAACGTTAATTTTTAAATTGACTATATCGGAGCGCGTTTCGTGCAAATTTACAAAAAAAAAATTCACAGCCATCAATCGCATTAATTTTTTGTCTTAGCAATTCACCGTGTTGTAGTTTTCAAGGAAACATGAAATCTGAGCCGGTCCTCGCTATAATGGTGTGAACTGGTGAAACTAAAGAATGGTGCTTATTTGAGCAATTGTAATGGGAATTGTGATAGAGACCGATTGGCCTGCGTCGTTGCGCTTGTGTGAAAGAGGCTGCAGAGGAGAGAATAAGTCTTTCTCCCGCGTAAACTATTTTGTTAAGGCTGGAAAGTGAGGACAGCACTAACAGCAATACTCCAATTCTAATCTGTTATTTAATCCATAGTTTGTGGAAGGCGAATTTTTTTGCGAAACAGGCAAGGTTGGAATTTTAACTCGGAACCATTGTGTTTAAAAAGATACATTTTTTTTCTCCAAGTGGGAAAAAAAATGATTCTCTTAGGGAGTTTTGGCGGTTGGATTCACATGGGTAGAAGGAAAGGTCCACCGAAAGTAAATTACACGAAGAAGGAATACAATTATCAGAACAAAATGTGAGATAGTGATGATTCTTACCAAAGTTTTCCAGAATAAATAACAAACGAGTTGACAAGTTCGTAAAATTTCAGTCATACACATCCTTTTGTTTGTTTGTTTGTTTAGTGATGAGAGCCGATTTCAACTCTATCTGACACAAACCATAATAGGACTACCAATTACTTCACATTTAGCGTTCGCATTTGTACACAATTGAGCATTAAAAATGTAAGAAGTTTATTATAGGAAATGGCCATTTCGTTCTTATGTTAACGTTGAGAAAGATTTCCATCGAGAACAATAATGTGTGTTGTCATTTCGAACACGTTCATTCGCTGGGGATGTAAAGCTTGAAGATCAATATGTGACCTTTATTTATTTTTAATATAGCCAAAAATTTAGTAATGATTCTACCATGTTGACACCATTTGGCATAATAGTGACCTATTCAGTGATTATATATATATATATATATATATATATATATATGTGTATGTGTATATATATTTATATTTATATATATATATATATATATATATATATATATATATATATATATATATATATATATATATATATATAAATTTCCAAGAGGATAAAATCCAGGACAGAGTAAGAATATAATATAAAATAATATAATTATATAATATAAAAGGCTCAAACACTAATATTCCATGGTTAACCATGGAATATTAGTGTTTTATATATATATATATATATATATATATATATATATATATATATATATATATATATATATTGTCATACACAGACAGACTGTTTCGCTCTATCACAGCTCTTCAGTCGCTAGACGTCCGATTGCTTCAAGCCGTATTATCATATATATAGTTTCGTGGGTGAATTCTTTTGGTAATTGTTCAGTCCATTCGTCAGGAGGTTACAGAATATATGTTAGACGCTAACTCTTGACCGATTAAGGATTCGTAATTCCCAAACAAACATTTCAGGGGTGACGATCCTCTGCATCAGTTTTTCTTTTAGTGGATAGAACGTTGCGCTACGCTAAACATTTCAGTACATTTGCCTAAAGCACCAGTAGCCCAAGAAACGTTGACACGACCAGAGAGCAAGTGAGCTTCAGATTTTATATACAAGTATCCCTCTCCTAGAAGGATGTCCCCAAAAGAACCAGGTAAACTTTACTCATGAGGGTGTCCTAAAAAGGACTTGAGGTCCCTCCCACCACGCATATATATATATATATATATATATATATATATATATATATATATATATATATATATATATATATATATATATATATGAAGAAATATAGTTTTAAAGTGTGCTATATTTATGGGATAAAGTGCCCAATATCAGAGATAGAGCGTATGTAAATGTAAAAGTGGACATTGAACTCAACACTCAGAGGCGACAGGCTGCTTCATGCTAGGCAACCTGACTATTGCGTCTAGCTTAAAACAGTCTGTCGCCTCTGAGTGTTGACTTCAATGTTCACTTTTACACCCCCCCCCATATATATATAAATATATATATATATATATATATATATATATATATATATATATATATATATTAGAAGTTTGAAATAGTCATGCGTAGCGGTTATTGGAAACGAAAACCGAACAATGCGATTTATTTATTTACCGTATGCACACGTGTATAAGCGTATTTCATTTATAGTGTAAACCCTGATTTTTTTGTGGAAATGATGTTTTTTATATAGTTCGTGTATAATGCGCATGATCCTGGACATATTTTATAACAAAGAAATTATCTATTTTTGTATCGTAAATAATTTATTCCTGTCTACAGTTAATAAATATTCAGTAGAAAACTATTTTCTTCGGTCTATCGAAAATAATTTCTTCCCTTAGCATGTATCGTAATATATTGTGTATAATTTATATAGGAATAGTGGGATATGATTTTATAATACTCATCAATTTGATCAACAGTGGCTGTCCGTTAATTCTTCATTTATATAAGGTATCTGTAGATTTTAAGCAGCAGATATGGTGAATGGTGTTCTACTGTCCATGTAGCAACAGAAAGAAAGAATTTAGGCGACGTGAGGCAAGCTAAAGGAACTTACCTATACCGTGAACGTTAGTCAAAGTTGCCGTGAGAATGTAGGCCCACCAAGTAGGTTACGGTCACCAAAAATGCATGAATTTTAACTCCTCCAGAAAAATTACTTGTGTATAATGCAACCGGTCTCGAAAATACATGATTTTTAACCTCTTCAAAGAAATTACCTTTATATATTGCGGCCCCTTATTTTTGGCGCAAAAGCTGATTATAAAAATCTGCACTATACTTGAATATATACGATATATAATCTATTTATTTTTTATTTGTTCATTATTTTATTGATTTATTTGTATTTTTGTTATACTGATATAATATGGACACATTCCAAATTCCCAAAGAATACCATGATATAGACAAAGGAATTCTGCCTACCACACAGACACCACATTGGTTCTTGATAATGACTGCGATGATCGAAAGTATTTGAACAAAACAATATCAAAATATAAACTTCGGACAATTTATCCACAGCTTGTCGTACAGGATTTTCTATTTGGTAAAAAAAACAAACTACGAAAAAAATAGTTCAAAGAAACATTTGAAGTAACATTTAATTTTTTATGGGCACAAAACAAAGACAGACGATACGAGCCGAGTTTAAAAACAGAAGATGAATTTATTAACATAGAAAAATGAATGAATTACACAGAAATAAGTGCATTGTGTGCCAGATGATGGCCATTAACATGTATGTGAATTATCAATGAAAATGAAATATGCCTTCTGACAATAAAAATGATAATGCTGCATAAAGCCGTCAGAAAAGGTAACTCCATAAAATGAAGAAAGGAGTAAACACTTCTCTGAATAGTTTTCAAAGAACTGATTCAATTTTCGAAGCATTGTTCTTAACAGCGAAGAACAGAACAAGCAAACCAACCGAAGACTTTTCATTGATGTGGGTGCGACTTGATGTTCCTTTCAGTTCTCGTTTGGTGGTTGTCAAATATCTTCTGCGTTGTTTTTCTTACAGGTAGGCTTCAAATACACTTCTCAAAATTTTGAGGGAAATCCTTTTATTTATTTTGGATGAAAAGCAAACGCAGCTGAAAATCGAAATGTACCAAAAATATTTTCGAAATTCAAAAATTAAGCAAGAGCCCAACGCAGCGTCTGCTTGCTTTCCCTCTGAAAGGCAGACGATACATACACATGCAGCTTAAATTACTTAGTCGGTTCTTTTTAATCAAATTTGTTTGGATGACTACTTGCCGCCTAAATATATCTTATTCATATATATATATATATATGAAACCAAAGATGCATGACAAACTGGCAAAAGTTTTTGTGACGCGTTTCATCCGTTAGGACTTCATCGAAATCGGTTTGTTTATGTTGATCACAATTTTCATATAAAATCTTTTACTCTTATTAAAACTGAAAATAAGACACTAAGACAAAAATGTCTAGAAAGTGTTTTAATCACTAGTTCATTTACATCCCGGTTCTTAAAACGTTTCAGCATTCTTGGCAGATTTCCTGTCATCACAATGTGGGATATTTAATACCAAAGATGATGCAAACATAAAAAAGTATCTAGATGAAATTGGCGAGAGTATATTAAAAAAAAATTCTCTAAATTTTAAAACTCACAGCATCGTTCGTTCATGCTCATGTGTAGTCACAACAATGTCTACAAAGCTAGTTCGATGAAGTCCCATGAAACGCATCACAAAACCTTTTTTCTAATTAGTCGTACATTTTTCTTTCAAAACTGTTCTTGACGTAGTAATTGTCTATATTTTTGGAATGAGGGGTTTTCACTATGGATTTCGTTAATCGGACTGACTTCCTCATCTTGGTTGCTTTCCTCACAACGTTTCGGCCGTCTGATCCTCCGGCCTTCTTCAGGTGCATCTCGAACTCGGGAACCGTCGGTCTGGAATTTCGAACCCAACCCTTTATTGTTACGGGGGTACCATGTTCTCGTTCCATTAAGGCCATCGCTGCTGCTACTACTGCTTGACGCCATCGTTGCTGCTGCTGTTGCTTCTATTATCGTTCTCTTGTTTGTCGCTGCCACTGCCTTTGCTCGGGATTGAGCTCAGAACATCGGGAGAACTTGCAATCACTGTTCCAACGTCCTAGTCGCCTCGGGGACGATCGTGTATGAATTTTTGGTATATTTAAACCTAAGTTGTTATTCTAGGTTCTCTCTTACGATTAGGGGTGCCCAAATCGTGTTCAGTTCTATACTTGGTCTGCTCAGGAGGTTGTTATGTCCTAGCATGTGAGCTGTTTCTTTGAGTTTTCTCACTTTTCTCAATTACAACTAGAAGTAAACTTATATTTTAAAATAAAATTTTATTCTTTTAATGTACATTCTATGGATATTTTTTCTAATCGACTATTTCATATTAAATCCCCAAAGATTTTGTAATAAAGTTTAAAAAAAACTTAAATCGCTAACAAACATCAAATTAAATTCCTTGTAGACTGTTTAAACATTCAAATTTATATCAAACATCATAATATTTATAAACCCCCAAAATAACACTTTCAAAGTAAAGCAAAACGACAGCGTCTATTTCGTTCATTCCAAAGAAAGTCAGTGACACCTTCTCTCATGACTTCCTTCTCTCTTTTTCTTTTTCGTTTTTTTTCTCTTCTCCCCCTTCTATATCAATATATAACTTCCGTTAAGTTAACTGATTAAATGTGTCAATGTCTGGACCTCAAGTAATATTAAGTACGAAAGAATAGAAATATTAAATTACATCTAACTCAATCATATCTCTCCCCACTCACTTCCTCACTTCGTTAATTTACATATGCTTAATACTGCCCGTCAAAAGTGTGTAAATTTCTTTTCATTTTTCGTTTCAACCTTTGGAAGTAAAGTCTGATGATCCGCAGTCTTTTAAAAGGGCTGTGGTGAAATAATTTATTACATGGAACCTTAAAGTGGTCTGTTTTTATTTAAATTATTAGCTCTGATTTACATTGAGCTCTCTGGATTTTATCCTCCTTGGGTCTACCCATACGGATTACCTAGTTTTTCATAAACTATATATATATATATATATATATATATATATATATATATATATATATATATATGTATGTAAGTCATAAATAATGGGTCGATGCCGACATATTAACAAATATTTACTTTGTTATTTTAATAATAATATAACATAATAAATCAATTGAAATATTAATAATATAAATACAACATAAAATATTATAATTTATTTAATAATACAAATTAACAAATATTATAATTTAATTAATAATATAACATAAAATAACATAAAAACTTCTATATAAACCGTAAAAAAATAATTTAATTTTGAAGAAAAAATTTACAACTGGAAGAAAAATCTGCAGCTGAAAAAAATTCAGACGTAAACAAAACGAACAATTCATGAATACGGAAGTGTATAAAAAGGCGTAAAAAACGGATTTAAAAAGACGTGGAACAAATTGCAAAAATTGGAAATATAATCTAAAAACCAGAAACTCCCTGAGCAATGGAAATTTTAGCAAGAAACTTCGAAGTCGGGGAAAAATTGGTATTTAAATGTTAAGTAATCTTATATATATATATATATATATATATATATATATATATATATATATATATATATATATATATATATATATATATATATATATATATGTATATATATATAAATAAATAAAAAGAAAGAACAGTAAGATATAAAATCCGGTGTTCTTATAGATATTTTTATTTTTACACAATATATATATAAAAGTGAACATTGAAGTCAACACTCAGAGGTGATAGGCTCTTTCATGCAAGGCGCAATCGTCAGGCAGCGAATGTTGGATTTTTCCTCGACTATTTAGACATATGGGTCAGTGGTGCATTGTGCGTAATCTATTCTGGCGGCTATTTTTGTGGAAGTGGCTTGTTTATTTATTTGTTTGGGTTAATTTATTTGTTTTTTATTTTCATTTTGTATTATTCATTCTTTTCGGTTTTTGATGTTTTATTAACGTAGTAAAAATTGGGAGGGGGATTTGCTTAGGTCGCTTATGCAATAATCTTGGTCTTGGAAGATAATTAAGGCTATTTATTCGTTCAATGTTTAGATTGCTTATCGTAGTCTATTCTGTTATATTGGCGGGGGAACAGTTTTTAATTTATTTATTTATTTGGATTGATTATTTTTAATTGTTCATTTATGCGTATTTTTTAAAAATTATTTTATTATATATATATGACGTTAAATTCTGTCTCGAGAAAGGTTATTACTGAAATTCTACCGATAAATCACGTAGCAGTTATTATTCAAAACCCACGTCATTTGTGACCTAGCTGAGAAGCGAAGCATACAAACTTTTCTTCATTTTTGTAGAAAAGTAGGATTTGGTTTGTGTTTATGTTTATATCCTGCTTCACGTCATTTTAAACCTGGTCGCCATTTAAATAAACGTCAGAGAGAAAAAGAAAGTTGAAGATACAACGAGTGTTTGCTAGTTGATCCTATGCCGTATAGTTGGTTCAAATTAGCAATAGAAGCTTAATTTTTTTTCTTCGATGAAGCATTATCAGCTATTATTAATTTTTGGCGAGTATTCCTTTATCTTCATTTCACTTGATTTTTTTTTGTAATAAAATAAAGTCCATTTTTCATTAGATGAATCCTTGTTTGGCATTATTAACTAGTAGTTCTTTCATCTTAATTTCATTTGGTTTTCATCTGTTAGTACTATTAGTGATATAATTTTTAATCAGAATTTTTTGCAACACGCTGACGCATGTTGAAATCCTCACATCATTTAGTATTGTTGAAGTTATCGCTAACATTTTCTGTCGACATTTACAAACTCTACGTTTCATTCAATTTCGCAAACCAATCGATGACATTTGAATAAGCTGATTTGTTCGCGGTTTAATAATTTCTTTAATTTTACAGGACTTCATGGTAAACAATATTTTTTAAGAAAATTTCTTATTTCCTTTTTAACTGCGAAGAATAAATTCTTAGGATTTCTTACTCTTGAGCATGCAACATGCAAATGGCCATACATATATATTTCTTTCTGGAGCCAAATTCCAATTTTTTGACGCGTTTGGCCTTGTGATTTGTTTATAGTTCTTGCAAACGCAAACTGTATTCTTGTATATAAAAACTTAAAGAAAAGATATGCAAAAAACAACCTTGCATTTTTATGAAATAAGTATTTGTTATTTTAATCATTAAATTGTTTTTAAAATAGTGGGAAGCATTTTGTATGTTAAATGATAAAACTTTTAATTTTTCCCAAAAAATGAATGAAAAATTTATTGTACTAAGCTACATACCCTAGTAAAAGTAACTGTACTTTGCACTCCTTTACCTGTTTGCATGGACGGATGGATGGACCGACTAACGGAAGTCACACAAATATATATGTAGATGAAACACTGAGCACCGTTATTGATTTTTGACCAGTATTTCTTTTATCCTAATTTCATTTGCTGTTCATCTGGTAGCATTAGTAGTAATATAACATTGGATTTTTGTAAGATGACTTATTATCAACCATTATTAATTGCTATGTGATATCAATCTTGTATGATAGTGAATGCTAAACAATCTCACCATAGATGAATAGAAAACTGGAGACAGCAGAAATGTTTGGTTTGGTGTGTTTGTTTAACGGCATATCAACTTCTTATGGGTCATTTAATACCGAAATTTTATTTTCTTGTGAGTTTTTCTTTTCCAAAAATATATTGCTGGTAATTTTTTTTCTAATAACGTATTTCTGGTAAGTTTTTATTCTTTTACTAAGAAAATGTACTGTTAATATTTTTTTCTAATGTATTTTTATATATCCATGTTTTTTTACCTCAGTTTGGTGGTTCAATATTTGCCCATAACTGGGACCCTAACAGGTGCTACCACCACGGGGCAAGTTGAACCTGTGAAAAACTGAAATTAAAGGGTAGTTTCACGTTCCTCAAAACGTTCCGATCAGAGGCCTTGCTGCCGTATGTAATCAGCAGAAACATGTCTCTATACCGAGAATTCCATGGACGGAACGAGTAAGCAACGAGGAAGCCTGAAAGAAAATGGTAATAAAAAGAACAGTCAGAATCAGATAGAGACAGCTGAAATATCTTGGACACATATTGCGGACGGGGAGCTTGGAAAACGTAACTCTCATGGGGGCATATCGAGGCAGGAAAGATAGGGGACGACAGCCGACCACTCACTTGAACCTGTGTGATTGGATGGCGCTATGGAGGGAGGCGGTAAGCTTGGAAAAGGGAGAAACGCTGCTAATGACGAGATGTTGTGGAGATCTATGGTCGTCCACGCCCTGAAGTGACACGGCACATGGAAGAAGAAAATACATAAATATGCAACACTGAAATTCGAATGCGATTAATCCATCTGTGAGTGTTTTATACCGTCATATATGGTATTTTAATTTCAGAAAGATTTTAAAAAATTTTCTCTTCAGAATCTATCTTACATATCTATAAGTATAGAGTTCGTCTGTAGAATATTGCTGCCACATATGGTTCAGAGCCACTGCTATTTACCTTGAGCTCCCTGCTAAAATCCAAAAGAAGAATCAGCAATATTATCCGTCCTGTTCTGGCGGCTCGGTTTCAGTCACTTTCCCACCACCGTGACGTTGTCTCTCTGTATCTTTTCTAGAAATACTTTCATGGTAATTGTTCGGATGAGCTTTTTAATACGGTACCTAGACTTTTCGAATTTAAGCACAGTACTAGACTGGCGCCGAGATCTCATCAATTTACAGTTGAGCAGGCTAGATGTAACCGTAAGTTCTATGCTAAAAGTTTCTTTTCTCGCACTTCTCGCTTGAAGGAACTCCCTTCTGATTTCATGCTTTCCAGCCAACTCTAATCTGCAAAAATTTAAATGCAATGTTAATCACTATCTACAGGCCTCCTGATTACTCTTCCCTTTTCCCGTTCATTGTTAATGTTTCTGTTCCTAATTCTTCCACACCCTGTAACCCCTTGTGTCCTAGTGGATTTACTGCCTTGAATGGGGTGATATCGATTAAAAACATCATTAAAGAATTTTAAAACTTTATTCTTATTATTCAAAGTAGAGACATTGGATGTAGTAAAACTATTTGTGTATACGATTTCAATATTTCATTTTTTATTTGTTTCAAAGCAATGGACGTGGTTGAAGCGATTATTTCATTGATATTTAGAACATTTTTGTATATATATATTTCAAGAAGCATTTTAAAAAACTTCCATGTACCAGCAAGATGGATGCGATTATGGCCCTTCACAACTTCCTTTGCTTTATCATTGCCATGATATCCTTCTTTAGAAACATAATGGACTGCTTTTCCTTTGCTTTCTGCACAGTTTTTGCATTCAGTTATATAATCTTTAGTTTATATAAGATAACTATATCCAGAAGCAAGGCCACTGATCAGGAGGTTTTGAGGAGTGTGGAACAACCTCTTAATTGCTGCTGTTCTCAGGTTCGCCC
Source organism: Acanthosepion esculentum (assembly GCA_964036315.1). Classification (NCBI taxonomy): domain Eukaryota; kingdom Metazoa; phylum Mollusca; class Cephalopoda; order Sepiida; family Sepiidae; genus Acanthosepion; species Acanthosepion esculentum. The sequence goes on along the minus strand of OZ038483.1, from coordinate 54,941,137 downwards.
TGACAAGGGGTGGTAGTACCTGTTAGCGTCCCGAGATTTTTATAGCAAAAATCCCAGCAATACATTTTTATAGTAAAATAAATCACCATTTACATTTTTTGTAAAATATTTTTTAAAAATTGCAATACATTTAAAAAAAATAAAAATATTACAAGCAATACATTTTTTGTAAGAAAAAAAAAAAAAATAGCGGCAACACATTTTTGAAAAAAAATATACCAGAAATACAATTTTGCAAATTAAATTGCTAATGCTCCCAAGAAAATTAAATTTCGACATTAAATGACTCATAAAGTGTTGATATGCCATTAAACAAACAAATTTTATAAGATGAAGCATTGTCCACCATTACTCATTTTTGACTAGTATTTCCCTCATTTTAATTGTAATTACTTTAAATCTAATCTACTCAGACCGCCAGTCTTCTGCTATTAGTAAAACAGACATGACAAAGCTAAAAGACAACATTGAATCTCGCCACTTTATTGTTTATCTTTCATCTGCACTGTATATGGTTAACTGAGAATTTTTAGTTCATTAAAATTGTATAATATTCCATCAAAACTAATCTAAACACTAAAATGTCTCTCCTAGAATGGAGAGTTTTTAATTCATCCGCTGTATTCCGCACATATTGAAATCCCGGCTCATTTCAGGCTTTACAGAATTCTTTTAATAAAAAAAAAACACAATTCTATGGAAGACTGCAAAAGACACCGTGAGTTATTCTATACCCATAAAATAATTTTAAAAAGTGTTTCTGGGATGTTGTATTTATGAAGTCGCCTTAAAGATAATTTTAATGTCGAAATTGTTTCTTTTTTAATATTTTCCGTTATCCAATAATTCGAATTTTGATAATCTTAGAATGCATTTGTTTAACAATCTTGATACCAAAATCAACATTCTATACCAAATGTCCGAAGAAAGAAGACACAAGATAAACATTTCCAAAACAGGAACTACGATCTGGAAATGGTATGAGAGCTGTGATGGCACCTCCACTGAATCCATTATAAAAATTCAGACTGTGAATTTAAATGCTAAAGACTTACAGAAATTCAGTGTATGCATCAGTCATAAGAAATTTAGTATAAGAGATAAGGAAATTGAACATAGAATAGGCTAATTGTAGTTTCGCCCAACACCTCAAGATGTTACAAAATCAAAACATTAATATAAGAACTTAAGTTATTTTCTTAAATAACCTCATCAGATCTGGACTTTCCTATGGATGTTATGCATGGCGCCATATTCGTTCAGAAATATCTAAAGTACCAGCTGCATATAATCGCTTTCTCAGGCCAGTGGTTAAAAATGGCTTCGAGCGAATGAAGAATGTATGTCTTAGCAAAGACCATCTTACTTTGAACCTCGCGGACTGGCGTAACATGATCGTAATTGTATATCTGTGCCAAATAACAAAAAGCACATCACTTGAGGACTTTCAACAACAGCGATTAATAAAATAGATAGCACATGAAGGACGAAGAGAAAATAATGACATAATCAAGACGTTGACATTTAACACTACTCGAAATAAAATGTTCGGAAGGAAGCCACCACCTCCACAATACAACAGTAATATTCCATTTTTGGTCTGACCAGATTCCTGTAAAGATAGAGCATGGTAGAAGTCAGGTACTTTCTGGAGCGCTACAATGAGTCGACTATTTTCTCAGCATCATTAGCTATGGATCGTTTATATGAGTTCTATTTGAGATCTGAGGTGAACTTGAGTCCCAGTAGACTTTCAAGGCGAGGAACTTTATTGAGGGTATAGCCACCCATCATGACTAAATAAAATTCAATGTCTATTCTGTAGTTTTACTGTTAATCTCCACAAAATAGCACATGTGCATTTTTTTAAGCGGATAAATAAGGAGAGAAAGATTTTTTTTAAAGAAACATCATCAGATAGTTTTTTTTAACAGATAAAATAAGTAGCATTTTTTTTTGTACGTCACGGCTGAAATAAAGTCATGCTTTTCCCACGCAGTTATAAGACGACTTTTATTTTGTGGCCCGCATAGTAATTCAGGCGTCATATTACTCAGGGCGTCTATTGTAGGTAGTTAGACAGTATATCAGAACTTATTACATAGCGTTCTCTCTCTCTCTCTCTCGTTCTCTCTCAATTCGTTTATTTTCTCTATTACGTAAAAAAAGCTTATTTTATAACGTAACGGTGTATACAGATATGCAAATATTCACTTAGCTTTTCTAGTCAGGCACAAGGATATATATTTAGGCTACTCAGTGAAGATCAAATTCATTACCAAAACCAAGTTTAGCTAGCTCACCGTCACTTTGCGGCAGAGTTCCAACAATTACACACGCACATACAAAACGTACCACGCACAGATACACGCACAAGGGCGTGATCCAAAAATGCATACACATTTTAACAAGTAAATAATTTTTTTAAATTGACCGTAGGAAGTATAGATGTATGGACTAATTGATTTGTTTTACGACTTATCAACCTTTTGTAGGTTATTTAAAGCCGCAACATAATTTTGAATCTTATAAGAATAAGTCTTTATTTTTCTTTCAAGTGAATATTGTTTTCCTAATTTTAGG
>OZ038483.1:54906054-54933554 GCA_964036315.1 Acanthosepion esculentum | reverse complement strand
AGATGAATCTTCTACTCTTACGAAAGGACTCATAGGTAATGTGACAATGAATCCATATATATATATATATATATATATATATATATATATATATATATATATATATATATAAAGACAAGCTAAAGTGTAAGCACTTAGCTGTCAATGTGACTCATACTAACTTCAAGCCAGTATTAGAAATTTCCATCGTATTGACCAGCTAAGAGACGAAAGACGTCAGCAATGTAGGTCAATAGCGGGACTGAAGTGTCACAAGACATAAAACTGAATCAGATTGTCGGAAAATCATAGGTCGAAACAGTCCATCACACACACACACACACACACACACACACACACACACACACACACACACACATATATATATATATATATATATGATTTCAGATACTACTCATATATATATATATATATATATATATATATATATATATATATATATATATATATATATATATATATATATATGACTTGAGATACTAGTTTAATTCGTTCCAAGACTGAGCTCGTAACTCAAAAGACTCGTATTTCCACCCAGCCACAATTCTGTATGTTACAGAATAAATATCAAGAAAGGTATCTCCAGGCCCCTAAAAATTCTTTACACTTACTTTCTTCGAACCCATGGTGTGACTAAATGGATTTTGCAAAATAACATAAAAAAAAGACACAACACAACACAACAGAGATCCTTCCAGACCAGAGATGAATACGTGTGTACTGCAGATGCTTAACTGAAACTCGCTCGTATCTCAAGGCAGAAATCGGCCAAACACCGGCTCGTATCTCAAAAAACTCATATTTTTTTTGTTTTTTTGCTTTTTAATCATATCACCCCAAGCAAGGCCGGAGGCCACTATCACGCAAGGGGTTAAAGAGGGGGTTGGAGGAAGAGCAGATAGGAGTGGCAAGGGAGGGGATGTGGAGAAAGAGAAAGACAGTGGGTCGATCAAGGCAAGGGGGCCAAAAAAGATCCGGAGCGAGAGGAATGAGAAATGAAAGGATGTGGAGAAGGGAAAGAGACAGAGAGAGAGAGAGAAATCCGGGGACCCCTTCCTAGACACGAAACAAGGTTTGGGCCTCTAAACGTGTCCAATAGAGGGGGGAGGATTGTAGACCGGGCGGTAGGAAAGCCTACCTACTCCTATTAAATATGTCGGTATGCTTCTATCGCAAGGTATTACTGTATGTATATGGCGTTAAATATATTTACACTAAATTTTCTGGTCTATATATTTTCTTAAATTAAATTAATTACCTCAAAATAACAATGTCCAATATTGCAAGATATTACAGCATATAATCTTTTGGGAGAGTAAATATTTTAAGAGAGAGAAGAAAATCGAATTTAGTAGCTGTGACCAGAATTCAGAAGTTTACACGGTTTTTGAATAGGAGTTTCCTGTTTAGGTTTGGGTTTCCGGTTCCTTCTAAAGTCTACTTCAACTCTTCTAACGTCTCCGCCTAAACTCTGAAATTTTATTTACTATTTATTTATTTTTCGCTGCTACTATAGCAAAATATCTACCGAGACATTTGCGACCTGCCGTAAATGACGATACACTCATTATTATTGGAAAATGCCCAGGAAAAACAATCACCTGGTTACTGTTTTTTTTTAAATGACGTCAAATCACTTTACAAACATTAAAATCACTATTTGATGATTTTTCTGGATAAAACTTCTAGTGATTTTAGTACATAATCAGTTCACTTCCTTTAACCCTAATCATAACCCGTAACCCTAACGTATTTCCTATTTCCAACTGTTGTTAAATATCACAGCAGATATCATGCTTTATAGTAGAAAATAGGCGGTAGATATCATACTATAGTAACACCTATTTTTCTTCTCCTCAAAAGGAGTAGATAAGTTCGCCAATCGCTCAATTCACACTCCTCCCCAGACTTTTGAACAGGAGTAGAGGTTTATTCGTTGATTCTTGTATAGGATTCGGTTTCCGGTTCCATCTAAAGTTTTTTTTTTTAATTCTCTTTCACTCCCAGTAGCCCCTTGCATCTTAGTGGCATTATCGCCTTGTTTAGGGTGAACGGATCAAAAAAGAAAGAAAAGACCAACGCCATGAAAACATATGTATGTGGAGAAGATGGTAGTCGATGACTTCTCTAGCACACACACACACACACACACATGAGCACGCGCGTATATATTGATAGATATCTCTACAAAATAGGTTCACTGTTCTTTTTTATAGCGCGACTGTTTCTCAAAGAAATGCATTTCCGATCTAATGTTTTTTTTCTGAATTTTTCAGCGGGGGACATTTATGGATTTCTTTTGTTCAATGTTTATGGAGCAGGTACAGAAGAGTTAACATACATGTTAACGTTTTTGGTTGAACAATTTCCAAATATACTCCCAGAAAAATAGAAAAGCCCCCACCCCGAAAAAAAGAACAATCCGTAGATGGTTAATTGCAAACAGAATCGATTATACTTTACGATGTAGATATTTAAATGTACATGCCTAAAAAAAAAAAAGATTCATAAGATACAGCCATGAAAACATTAACGATGAAGTCGAAGAGATATTCTCGTTTGTTTTTGTTTGATTAACAAAATTCACAAGATTCAATCACCAAATGTTGTCCAGTTTTTATTCCACATTACGTTCACGAGATCACTCATTAATCAGTCAACAACATTGTCTATTACGTCTGTTTTGTTAGGGGTGAGACCAACTGAGCAATTCCCTTATGTTGTCATTATTGCTTAACGAATTAGATTGCAGGAATTTATTGGCAATCTTTTTTTTTTCTTGGATTACTTTAATTAAAAATACGAACTAAATCAGACAATGATTCAGTCTTGCATTTATACGGACATTACATCTGGCAAAACGACAAATTATAAAACACGCTCACCAGCTTGACAAACGGAACACATAGTGCCAACGTTCCGAATGAATGTATGCACAACGCGTGAATGTTGTGCCAGAAAAATTTTGGCGGAAACAACCGCGAAATACTACTTTATTACATGCAGCTGAAAACAACCAGGACATCACCAGGTAAGGAGGGGGATCTGCGGCTTGGTTCATTGTTTCGCCGGCTACAGTTGACATTAATTACAGTTTGTTAAATAAACTGCAGAGGAAGTGACTAAGAAGGTGTGATGAATTATGGGAAGTGGGTCTGTCCGTTTATCCTGTCGTTGAATATTATGACACATTTTACAGGATTGAAAACAATGCTCATGTCTTTGCCTGCATTTTATCACTTATCACTCACTTTTGTGTATGTGTGTTTCGTGTATTAGTCGACCAAGAGAATCTAATCGCGCTTGCACGAAGGGAACGGAAGCGTAGGGGGTCACCCAGTTTTAAGTCTATTTCGATTTTTTGCCCGATTGTAATGAGTTCAACAAGTACATAAAATTCAAATTCTTGCCTACTCTTCAAGTTCAGGTGATGGTAGTGTTTTCCATCTGATACTAAATTTGTCTGGAATATAGAAAGGGAAACTTTTTCAGAGGTACTGAAATTGCTGTGGAAGGTTTTCATAAATGACGCCATTAAACACACACACACACACACACACACACACACACACACACACATATATATATATATATATATATATATATATATATAAATATAAGTATATGATCACTTTTCTTACCCCAACTCAGTTTTGCGGAGATTACACCGACTCATCAGAGGAACTTATTGTAATTTTTTTTCAACAAAAATATCGTCCTGGGTATGACGATAAACTACATCCGGCAGCAAGGCCTCTGATTAGAAGATTGGGGTTTTTGAGGAGCGTGAAACCACCTCTTAACTGCAGTTGAGCTCAAGTCCACCCTGACCCGGGTTCCAGCTATGGGCAAATAGTGAACCGCAAACAAAAATCAACAATACATGTTTATGGTAAAATGACAATCAGTATAACACCAAGAAAGTATAAAAATATTTTTTATAGTAAAATTATCAACGATACATTTTTTATAAAAAATTACTAAAAATACATTTTGTAGTGAAATTACCACCAATCCATTTAAAATTTTTTTCCAATAATGCATTTTATGATCTGCAAACTATATATCGAAAAACATACCTTTATACTGAAAGTATAAAATTATGTACAAAAAATTTAGATTTCGGCATCAGATAAAGCATAGATGATGATATACCACTAAACAAAATTAACCAACAACGATCAAAAGAAATACTTGACTATATATATAGTCAGTTTCTTTTTCTTTCTTTCTTTCTTTCTTTCTTTCTTTCTTTCTTTTGCTTTAAATTAACCTTGTTCGTTGAGTAGTGGATATAATTCCGAGAAATTCTGAGTTGGATAAGATAAGTGAACATTTAATTTTAATTATTACTATTAATACTCTATTTCTTAACATCGAACAGTATAATACCAAAAAAAAAAAAGTATCTTCTAGAATTACCAGTTTTTGTTATATATATATATATATATGTATATATATGTTTTGTTATATATATATATATATATATGGTCAAAAAACCTTTTAAACAACATTTAAGACACTATCATTAGTCATCCGCCAAAAATTCAAACAAAGTCGCATTGCACATCACGTAACATGCACGCTTCACGACAAACGCTGTAAACAAACGCTGTAAACAAACGCTGTAAACAAACACACAAACACAGTATCTCATTTGATTTCTGAGGAAAGACCTAGGTGGTCTGAAATATTAAATAAGTAAATATATACAAAAACACAGAAATAAATACTTTCATAAAAAAACCCCAAAAAACAAAAAAAAACACCCAATTTTGTTTCATTTATTTTATCCAGATATTATATACATATCAAGAAAGTATACGTGGCCTCTCATTATGCTATATATATATATATATATATGAAATGTGTGTTTAGGTAGCAGTTTTTCATTTATCTGTGTTTGTTTAAAGACCAACTAAGTTTATTTGTAAAGGAAATATATTTTCTTTTATTATTTCGGATATTCAGACCATTTTCCGGGTTTTTGCTGAAAATTTGAATATAAATTCACAATCTTTACAACATTAGATATGCAGATGAAACGGTGTTAAAAGCAGACACAGGTAGGAAACTACAGGAACTCCGACGGAAAGTAGTAAAGGAAAGCGAGAAGAAAGGACTAAGCATCAACTGTCAGAAGGCAAAATGTATGGTTGTCAGCAAAAGAGACAGCCCTGCATGCGAATTACAAATTGGCGATACCAAGATTAAACAAATACAACAGAGGACGGTAAATGCGACATCGAAGTCCAAAGGTGTATTTGGGATAGCGAAAGTTGCTTTTCAAAGTTAAGCAATGTATTAAGAAACTGGAAAATTTCGTTAGAAACAAAGAAAAGAGCACTGAAGTGTGTAATATTGGTCCTTCTCTATGGCAGTGACAAACAGGATAACCTCACAGTTGAAAAAGAGACTAGAGGTAACAGAAATATGGTTCTACAGAAGAACTAAATTTAAAAGTTTGAATTTTCAAATTTCAGCGTCCCCTCTCCTTTGTGTGCATGTCTAGTTACAGCAACGTAAACATCACTTTAGTCTGATGAAGACCGTAAAAGACGAAACGCGCCACACGATGTTTTTATTTTCACTTTATCATTAGTTTTCCTAACATTGTTCTGGTATATAAAAAATTATATATCATTTTCTCCGATACATATTAAAGGAAAATTTATACATTGTTGTGAAATGTCATATCTCATTTCTGGCGAGATAATAAAAAACCGGTTAAAATGTAAAAAGAAAAGAAAAAAAAAGAAAAGGCAAATTTCTTTGTTTAGAACATAGTCTACGATATTATTAACAAAACCAATAGGGATATTTTTTAGTCATTGTTAAAAAAAAAAAAAAGATTTCGGATTCAGACACACTAAACGCAAGCGGTTCGCACATTTTTGGATCACTTCATGACGCATTTCTTTAACATCACAAAGAGATTTAGAATATAAGAAAATATGTCACTCTGATTTTCGTCCGCTTTACTCTCACTAAAAACAAAGGGCAAAGGATTGCCATCGCCCTGAAACATGTTTTGTTTATCTACATATATATTTTAAAGCATGACTCATGTGATTTTACACAGTGAACTACTTACTAGAATGTCTGCACTGTGACTGGCTCGAATACATTCTCCATTAATAAATCACAGTTCAAAAAACCTACATAAAATATATGTACGGAACTTTCATTCGCAAATGCCGTAACCAAATTCAGCAAAAAACACTGACCAATTGTCGCATTTTCCTCAGGAATGAGTCGAACACTGAACATTGGTGATATTAAGTTTAGCACAGTCTGACATGGAATAGGCAATGTGGTGAAAACACAGATCCCTGGGGGCGGGGACTGTCTGATCACAGTCAATTACCCCGAAAACTCTGAATTGTCGACTATCGCGGTAAAAAAGGGTTTTCATTCAGGTAGCACCTGAGTGAACTTGAGCATCTTTTGGGAATTAATGAGCTTAAGTCGTAAAAGGCGCTCAAGCTTAAGTCTCAAGTGGAACTCGTACATACGATACTTATACTGTTAGAAAAAATGGTTGGTACCTTGTACCGCTCCAGTAAATAGCTGCCTCCTCCTGCTATCATTTACCTTTACAAGAGCCAGATCAGACCACAAATGAGAAGGGGCGACTAAGTTTTTACTTTCCAGTTTTAATAGAGTCCAAAAGCATCTCCCCATTCTTGTGGGTGACGAATTATTTTACACCCGCAACCCTTTTCTCACAGACGAAACGTCGCAGGCCTCTTGCTGCTCAATTGCTATTTCCATGGAAAGTGCTCAGACGAACTGCGTCCCTTAGTCCCACCAGTCCTCACCTTCACGGCTATGACCCGCCATGTCACGCACATTGTAGCAAACCACCGTCACTCCCTTCGTATTCCATTGGTGAGATGTAAGTTCCACTCCAGAAGTTTCTTTCCCCTACTTCTGCTTTGTGAAACCCACTCTCACGAGGATGCTTCTCTGATCGCTACAATCTTAACCACACCAAGTCTAGGGTTAACAGTTATCTTCCATAGATATCCGTATAAGCTGTGCTTCTTACTCTGTAGCCCTCTACCTCGAGTGGCGCCTGTGCCTTGTACAGGTTGAACATTATTGCAATGAAAATCTAGGAGAAAGACAACTTTGAATTTAAAACCGTTTGGGCATTGTTATATACCGTACCTATGAACACTAATGAGTATGTCCCAATCCTCATAAATACGTTGGACACAATTGTAAGGGGGTAATATGCTGTCTAAGTAGTCCACCACTAGCAGTGGTTTACCTATTTAACGCCGCTGGCGAGTATTGTATTTTGTTGATGTTATAATGATTACCATTTCATTTCCACCCTCCGTTTTGGTTATTCTTCATTCAGTAACCCTTTCTAGGTTACAACAGGCATGAAGATAGCAACTCAATTCCATGGAAAAAATGTACTTACTATATGGTAATCACAGCGGCAACGCCTCGTGTGGTGAAGCTGTGGCATTCTAATCTCCATCTGGCGGGGGGTGGTTACAGGACATACGAGAGAATAGAAATACTAAAACTTCCTCGTATTTAGAGAATTTCTTTTATTGACACAGCTTTCTCAAAATTTCTGTTGTATCTACATGTTATATTCGACCTTATTGAAGCAAGAATTGTTTCTTGAGAAAAGCTGATGTTATACACCTTTTAATAACCGAATCACCCAAAGAAACGCGTGCACACACACACACACACGCACAGAGACAGAGAGAGAGAGAGAGAGAGAGAGAGAGAGAGAGAGAGAGAGAGAGAGAGAGAGAGAGAGAGAGAGAGAGAGAGAGAGAGAGAGAGAGAGAGAGAACAAAATCAACCTTTTAAATATTTATCGAAAATTCTAGTGTTCTGTTCGTTTTCGCACTAATAGCCCTGGGAAAGGCATGAATTTATCTATTCTCTCCACATGCGGGGTTTAACTAACAGGGGAATGTATACATCTAGTCTAGGAGTAGGAATACTTTAAATTCAAAACTATGGAGAAGGTAACGAGGTATTATTTCACTATCTTTCCCAAGAAGTCATGGCAATTCATAGATAAAGAAAAAGAAACATGACGATTGACATGATCGCCTATGTTCTGAAGGGACGCAACATTTAAATATATATCGTTGGAATTAAATCTGTATTTAACAAAAGCATTAAACATATACCTCGACATTTTCAAGTTGAGTTGAAACACGGCCCTGGATACAGTGGCACACGTCCGCAGAGATTTCTTGCTTGCATTCTAGAGACTTCAGTTTTGTTCCGATTCCTTGATCTGTACATTAATAGGCATAATTAATTACATTTTAGAAACACGGATACCTGATTATTGTTGAATAATTTCATACCAGCCATTATTATCATATTCTGAACTGGAATAATCATAACATTCTAACAATGTTGCTATTAATATCAAAAGTGGGTATAAACTAACCAAGTGAGTATAGTTAAGAATAGGTTATTTTATACCCCTGGGTATGAAGCAGACTAACTACAATCATGCCCTGTGTGTTATTATGGACTAGGATAAACTATATCCGGCTATTTTTTAAAGGATGTTACAACGACAGCAGCAGATAATGTTAAATATTAATATAATCTCTCAGTTGTGTCTCTGTCTTCGGGCCGAGTGCAACACAGTTGTATCGCTGTGGCAGATGAAGAAAAATACTGAGAGGTGCCAGGTTCCGGGGAACAGTTGCCCGCCTCATTGCACTAGAGCGGGGTGATCGGTAGTTATACCGATGTCAGTGCAACTGGCGATTGTTGGGGCTGGGTTATTTTGGGGCCTGGCCCAGGCGTACGCTCTTGGGTGCCCCATATTAAATCCCGCCCTGTGTCGCATCTCGTCGCCGTGGGGGAGAGCAGGGTAAATAACTGCATTGACAGCAGTAAGGCCTAGATAGCTGTTAGATTCGTTCACGTGCTGACTGTTGAAATTTGAAAACAACGTGTGATACGCCAATGTAAATATATGGATGCATTTTTATTTTGTCCACCCAATGCAATACCTAAGAAAAATAGATTTACTAAAGGAGGTTGTTTGTCGTAAGGGCGTTCAGGTGAATATTATGAGCGTATTTTAAAATCATTTCATCCCAAGCAAGGCAATAAAGCCACTAAGACACAAGGCGGAGGGAGGTGCTAGGCGTTAGATAATATGATAAAGACTACTATTAAGAAGAGAGGACAATAAAAGAACAAGAATTAAGAAGAAACAAGATGACGATTGACGCTGCATTTAAATTTTTGATGATCAAATTTTGAGTGCAAAGCAAGAAACCGGAATGTGGGATAGATAAAATTTTTATTCTGGACTGGAAGAGTTTAAGATTAACGGGATCTAGGAAGCATCTTCTCGGGAGTCTAAAACAATTAACAAAGCGGTTGACTGGGAGGAACTTCCTCTTTAGCAATGGAATACGAAGGGAATGAGAATGATTCGAACCTGTGTACGTGGCATGGCGGGTTTAACCTGTAAAGGTCTGAACTGGTGGAGCTAAGGAAGACATCTGTATAAAAAGCTATCTGAGAAGAACTTCCTCCTTACTAATAGAATAAAGGACATATATAGAGTGATAAATTTTATATTATAAATTAGACTAAACACTCTTGTACAGCGACAAACAAGTACCCTCCCCTCAGTGGTGATATAAGTCGCTAAGAATGTCATGCAAGGACAGTTTTCAAGCCACAGCACAATGATGTCGGTATGTAGGACACTTTTTTTCAAATACAGATGCGAAGGTAAATTATCCCAGGCATGTAAGAGGGCGTGCTGAAGTATTACCGAACAGACGCACTTCCCTAACCAAGTGTTACAAGTGTAAGCAGATTTCTTTTCTTTTTTTTCGAGCTGAGAACTTTTCAACATCCCGTCGGGTATAAGCAAATCAGTAAAGCCTAAAATGAAAAGGAAACTGATGTAATGAATATGCATACACTTGGGTTCCCCCTCACAGGAATATGATTGGCTGGTGTCAGCCATAAATACAGACTGACGTAGAGGTACATGAGAGACGTCATTGACTACGCCACTGACTACGCCTATTGGACTACGCCTATTGCCTACGACTACGACGAGTACCAGTCGATTACTGCTACCTGCTAGATTGTTCTACTCGGTTACAGTAGCCAAAACCACTTATCTACTTCGAACAGATATATCCATTTCTGGGACATATCAGTTGGCGACGAGATTCGAAACGACCTCACCAGTTAAAACAAAAGAAAAAAAAAGTTGACAATACTTCTAACGAAGAACGTTAGAAAGACTTATTCGACGCTTACAGAAAGTAAGTAATTTTCCCCTCATTTTTGTTTTAACGCTTATTGACGAGGAACGTTAGAAAAGGAAAAACTTGTGCAACGCTTACAGAAAGTAAGAAATTGCCCCCCCCTCTGGTTTGGACTTAGAAAATTTTATTGTCTACATAAATTGGAGCAAAATTTCTTCTTGTGGATACGTTGGCAGAATGGAACAAATTGCGGAATTAGCTAAGGTGCTACAAATCACTTTACAGCAACAATTCCAACAACAACAACAATTCCAATAACAGCAACAACAACAATTTAGTCAGCTACAAGAAAGGTTTGAAAAGTTATTCAAACAACAGGTTAAGACAATAAATCCTTTTGTGAAGACGTATTATCTAGAACAACAAAAGAATCGGGTTCTAGATTTTTTTATGCTGAAGGAATTTCAAATTCACTCTCTGAATTTAAATACGACCCTGACAGTGGTTCCCGGCTTATTTTCGTAAGTTTGAAACAATATTTACGAAAAGATGCGAACAATGGAAAAAATCACTCTATTGTTGCAGAAGTTGAGAACAGAAGAAAATACAAAATACGCGAATATAATCCTCCCAAAGAAGCCAGAAGAAATGACATTCAGTGAAACAGTAGAAATTTTGTCGAAAATTTTCGGTAAAAGAGATAGTCTGTTTCATACTCGATACAAGTGTCTAAATATCGTAAAACAAGAGGATGATGATTTTGTCACGTATGCAGGTATGGTTAACGCACAGTGTGAGGCGTTTAAATTAAAGGAATTGTCAAGCAACATGTTCAAGTGTCTAATTTTTGTGCTGGGTCTAACGACACCGAAGGACAAAGAAATTAGATCAAGTATCCTCACTATCATGGAAGAGGATCCGAAGATTACGCTACAAAAAGTAACGGAAGAATGTCAGCGAATTACAAACATAAAAAAGATAATACTCGGATTGAGGCGAAGAGCATTTCACGAGTACAAACTGTAAGACAACAGAAGTGGATACAAAATAAATAAATAAAAATTATATGCAGCATATAATGAAGGATTGTTTCTTTAGGAATAAAATATGTTTTAATTGTGGGTGTGTAGGCCATAAAAGTTCCCATTGTCGGACAAAACAGAGAAATGTAAAATCAAAGTCTTAAACAAAGGCAAACGTAGTTTTGTCTAAAAAAAAATTGAGGAGGGTCAAAGAAGAAAATACCTCAATGTAAAAATAAATGGGCAGACCGTAAAATTATTACTCGATTCAGGAAGTGATATCTCGGTGATAAACGAGCAAACATGGAAAAAAATCGGTTACCCACCGTTGACTAACACAGAAAAAGTTCCCAGGGGAGTGTCAGGAAAAAGACTTAAGTTTAGAGGTGAATTAATATGTCACATTTCGTTTATGGGGAAAATTCACAAATCAAAAGTGTATGTGCTCACTGGTTCAGTAAACCTCTTTTGTTCAGACTGGATCGTATTGTTTAACTAGTGGGAATTAACAGTAAATTCTTTCTGTAACAAAGTGAACGTCATAGAGAACCATAAGACGAATCAAACAGAAAGATTTATTACGGAGTTGAAAATTGAATTCCCTCGCGTCTTTTCAGAAGGAAAACAAAAAAACAAAAACAGAAGTCAACTTGGAATTGAAAGAAAATGTTAAACCAATCTTTAAACCAAAGAGAAAAGTACCATTTTCGGCACCAGACTCAATTGGCGTAATTTCAAAAGTCGATTACTCGGATTGGGCGTATATATAAAAAAGAAAAACCGAAAAATCAGAGTAAGTGCTGATTTCTCGACAGGCTTAAATGACTGTTCGAAAGACCATGCGTACCCTCTACCGTCCCCGGAGGATATATTCACTAAATTAAACGGGGCTAGAGTGTTTTCAAAGTTGGACTTGTCGGAGGCTTACCTTCGGGTTAAAGTCAGTGAAGAATGTTCGAAGTACCTGACAATAAACACGCATAAAGGGATTTTAAAACTAAATCGTCTTCCTTTTGAACTGAAGGTAGCTCCAAGCCTATTCCAGCAAATAATGGACACAATGTTGGCTGGTATGCAATCGCATACTTAAATGATATTTTGATTTTCCGGGACATATCAGCAACAAACAAAAGATTTCACAGTCATGGGTGTATTTATAAGGTCTCCGTTGAAAATGCGGCATTTTGGTACATGTTCGGATTGAATGGAGGGGAATGAGTTATTGTGGTGCTTGTGTCAATTGTTAGAACGATTGGGTCGTGGATCGAATGAACTAGGACTAGGATAGACAGTAGTGACCAGCTTTCCCCCCGCTCTCTCTCTCTTCGGTCTTATGTCACGAACAATGTATTCATTGTTAAATAAATAAATATAAAAAAAATACACGAAAAATATTTATTCTCAACGGAATCTAATTTTCTTATCAATGAATATAATTTAGTGTTTAATGTCAAATACGTAGCTCGCGATGACGGAGAAACTTGAGGCAACTAAAATTTGGTTCTACTGAAGCACAATAAGAATCCCATAGACTGAACATGTGAGTAACGAGAGAGGTTTGGGGACATTGCAAGGAAAGAAGGCTTGGAAAATTTGGCACTCACAGTACATACTGAAAACAATAGAGACAGAGAAAAGCAGTGAATAACTAATTTAAGGAGCTTGTGTAATTGCATGGTAGAACAGAGATGAAAAGAAATAGCAAAAAGACAAACCTAAGAGCTACGAAGTTATGGAGAGCCATGATCGCCCATGTCCTGAAGGGACAGGACACATAGAAGACTTTCGAATAGTATGCAATGAAAATTACAGATTAAATCTTACCTCATATATATATATATATATATATATATATATATATATATATATATATATATATATATATAATATTTAAGTGATGGACAAAGTCCGACAATTAATTTTTTAAGACATTTTTTATGTTTATACGTTTTTTTATAGATACAAATATTTAAGTAAATGCTCTGTTTTATAAAAAACTGTATTAAAAACATTTACCGGCCTGAATGTCTGAGAAATTTTCATAGAAAATATGCGTCCTCCGACAGGAATCGAACGTGTATCCTATACGTTATCCTCATAGAACCTGACGTGCCTTAACCGATTGGGCCACAGAGGAGCATTCGGTTATGACGTCATTTGTTTACATTTGGATACGCATTGAGCAGATATGAATTAATGAGAGAAAATCATGGAGAATTGTGTTTAAAAACAGTAAAATCGACCTTGCTAACCGAACGCTCCTCTGTGGCCCAATCGGGTAAAGCACGTCATTTGTATCTATAAAAAGAACGTATAAACATAAAAAATGTCTTGAATATATATATACATACACTTCCTTTTGGTGTAAACATTATATTTGTAGTGGGTTTGAGTTGCTATCCATGTTTTATTTTCTTAAACGGTGAAATTAATAACGACCGGCATAAATTGAGAAGAATTTGCAAAGAAAGATTATACCTCCGAGCGAAATCGAACATGCATCTATATTCCCAATCAGAGAAAACACTTTCTAATTTAGAGTGCGTCGCTACCAGTTTGGCCACGGAGACCAGCCAGACGATAAAACGCTTGAATTATCTATTTAAGGAAACCACGTATCTCGTTTATGGAATAACGTCGGTTGAAAATTTGGTTTCCCTGATGGAAAAAAAACGGATGCAGGTTCGATTCCTGTCGGATGCACATGTCTAGCACCTCAACGTAGGCGATTTAGAAAGAAGTGTATCAGAATGGAATCTCGCCACTCATGACTCACAGGACCATCGCAGATAACGAGAAACTGGTTGAACCACCGTGTATATCTTTGTCATTTCCCCTGTTCAACAGGCCACTGACTATTCTAATGGCAATCATGAAATTATCTGAGAGAGAGAGAGAGAGAGAGAGAGAGAGAGAGAGAGAGAGAGAGAGAGAGAGAGAGAGAGAGAAGAAGGGGAGAGAGAGACTAAATAATATAATTTAGATAAGTTTTTGGAGTGACAATTTGTCTTTTATATTAGTTTATTATTTATCTGCTCGGGTATAAAGAGGGCATTGCATCAAAATAAATAGAGTAGTTAACGTGGGTTTCCAGTGGTCAAAATAACATTATACGGGTGGATGTATATATAATCATAATGATGTAAGTCTGTATCTTTCAGGCTCAAGATAAGAAGTAACTCTAAATATAAATCTAAGAGAAAATGCATAAGTACCAGCTCAATTTTATAAACAGTTTATTTACAATAAATTTGCAAGTACATATTTCCTTCGCCAAAGAGATTATATTTTACCTCGTCCGAAATTGTTATGGATTTTCAAGGAGCTAGGCAGCTCAGAGGTACCAGATAGGACCTATATACTTTTAACAATGCAGTAAGATGATTTCACCAACTTATTTTTTTTTTTAGATCTGAGAAAGTTCCCAAATATATATTGGCGTTTGTTTATCTTTTTGCTTATATATTACAATATTGTAGACACGCTTTAAGCATTTAGCTACACCTGCACTTTGTGCATAGAGCAAAAACATATAACTTCGATGATCCGATATTATGGCGCCGCTTGGCTGTTTCCATCACATGACGGCTTATTTCCGGTTGTGTGGCCCTGATATAATGCAGCAGAACGTAAACATTTAGTTGTATAAATTCTGCTTCACCCATCAGTGCAATTTTAATTTCGAGGGCACCAGCCCGCACAAATATCTGAAAAAGGAACGTGGAGAAGAAAAGGTGATTTTGACTTCTGCAATCAAACTATGATTTCTATGCAGAGAATAACCAAGCGATCGAACGATCCTATGTCTTCTTGAAAGCTTGTATTTTCATTTCAGAAAGGGAACCGAAAGAATCTGATCAAAGATATGTGTTATTATCCACGATAGTGTTTTTCATTATTGTGTAAATTACCCGACTGATCCCGAAACCAACTTCAGTTCTGTCTATAATTTTTTAAAATTACCAAACGTCTAGCGTAGCTAAAGTTGGAATAGGAGATTGGGGAACAAGAAGAAATAAATTTTGGGGGATTAATGATAAAAAATTAACGGTAGAATATTAACTTCAAATATTTGTAGTCAGACCTAGATCATAAATGTCACTTCAATGTTGCGGCAGACCCATACGCTTAGTTTGGACAGCTGCCTACAAGAAAAAAACCTGTAACGTTAGGCTCTTACTATTATCATCCCACCTAGCTGAGCAATGACATGCGAACACTTGATTTCAAGGGCGAAGCCATTAATCCACACCGCGTGCTCTACCTTAAAACTTCATTAGCACAGGCCGGGTGAATGTATGGTCACATAAAAATATGACAAAAGATACTGAACACAAAAATTAATTTGTACCACCCAAAGTATCTGCACAAATAGGTATAGAAAGTATTTGTACCACATGATGTGGATATAATATTAAACGACTGATTTGAAAAGAGACCCACGTCTTTAAATATGCGGTTGTCAAACACAGCGTTCAGCTCGTTGAGAAATGTCTGCTATATTCATCCGTTCACTGGGATCAATGATTAAAAATGGCTTCAAGCGAATGAATCCTTCAAGTCCTAATGAATTCAGCCCTATAGATTAGTGCTACATAATCACAAAGGTGTTTACCAAATAATATCCCACATCACTTGTACAACAGCCAAAATGGGCAGCGCATGTAAATACAGGTTGCGGCAGAAATACCTCCCACATAGACATCCCAGAAATACCTTCCACATTAAGGTAAGACAGTGGTAAGATGAAGATGCCATTGCCACTAAATTCTTACGATTATGTTTGTGGTGTTTCTGATCGGTATGGGGATCTTCTAGGCGTAGATTAGATGTGACAAAATCCGAAAGTATGTGGCACCCAGTGAGGATCGAACTCACTATTAATTAGTCGTAACTGGTTTAAGAAGACACGCTTGCTAACGATTGCACCACGTCGTAGTGCGCCTAATGATTTTCACAGCGTAGCTTTGATGTAGCACAAGGCTGAAAGTGTGGAGCACCCAGGGAGGATCGAACTACTCAGTCGCAATTGATCTAGCGAGATTATCTTGCTAACCATTACACCGTGTCGAAGTGCCACTGGGAGATATTTCTGCCGCACCCTGTAAAAGAGAAAATAATGATTTACTCAAAATGTTAATTTTCCACACTACCCAAAATAAAATGTCTGGAATGGAATTGTTATCCGTACTAGAAAGAGTGATAACAGCTACTGGACTTGAGAAATCTGTTTTCCTGGAAAGCTGTTTTTAAGAGAAAGATCTTATTTTATAAATTTCCATTGACAGTGACGCTAACTGTTCGGTCGGTGAATACCGAATATTTTTCTGCGTCCTATCGGCTATTCGGGCGTGCGTCGTGATGTAATGGATATTGGCTCTGAACGAGAAATCGGAGAGTCGTGTTCAAATTCCAATCGGATTCGTTATATTCACTTACGCGCAAATACCCTTGGCAAAGGTATGAATCCACTCTCTAGCTATAGGTTAAATAGCAGGACAGACTGGCTCCTATAGCCTTGGTTGGCAACCAGCCTACTGCAGAAAGAAACGGCAACCTACTGCGGAGAATCTTCTGCCTAGTCAGTCATGAATAGAAAGAGACATGATTGCGCAAACGTGTATCACGTACGGCACTTAAAAATGAGTGA
The DNA here is from genome assembly GCA_964036315.1 of Acanthosepion esculentum. Taxonomy (NCBI): domain Eukaryota; kingdom Metazoa; phylum Mollusca; class Cephalopoda; order Sepiida; family Sepiidae; genus Acanthosepion; species Acanthosepion esculentum. Next base: position 54,916,638 of record OZ038483.1, on the reverse strand, counting down.
TCGGCTATTCTGATTACCACTTCGGACGTATTTTTTTTTTAATAATATGCCAGTGGTCTGGATCAGCCATAAGTAACTTGGATTCGCCCCCCCCCCTCCGACAGTTGGTGGTGATAAAAGTCTGAAGATATGATACTATGACAGCTCAGGTGCCGTTAGAAATAAATTTAAGCTAAGCTAGAAAGAGGAAACAGTAGATTAGTAGGAAAGATTAAATAATCTTATGAGAAAAGGCAAAAAGATTTAATCCTATTTCCACCTTCTATGATTAGAAAGTGTATTTGAAGCTTCAAGGCTAACTTCGAAGTAAATATTAAAGTTGAATTTAAAAGGCCAAACTTGTTTTATTTTAAACTGATATTAACTAAAAGCAAGGCTCAAGAGTCACTCAAAGTAGAAGCATTACTGAACGAATATGCAAGGGCGTAAACGGAGAGAGCAATAAGTACATATTATGAGGATATGTAGGATAGATAACGTAAAGCTTGAAACGGTTAAGATGGTAGTGATCGAGAAAGCATTTTCCCGGGAGTCTGTTAAAAAAAAAACAAGTCTTGGAAAGAAGCCGTCTGAGTGGAACTTCAGCCTTACCAATGGAATATGAAGAGAATAAGGATATCGCACGTGTATACGAGGCGTGGAGCGTTCAAACGGTGAACGTCTGAACTGGCGGAACTAAGAAATGTATCAAGTCTGAAGATTAGTAATGATAGATCAGCGAGAGGTTAAGCTACGTTCCTTCTGTGGAAAAGGGAGCAGCAGGATTGAGAGTGATTGTTAGTTATTGATATAATTTTGTAATACATTTTTCTTGTTTAATTAGTAAATAATATTTCTGTTCAAAAACTGAGCATTTTAAAAGATCAGAATGAATCCATACAAATCTCCGAATGTTTAATTAGTAAATAATATTTCTGTTCAAAAACTGAGCATTTTAAAAGATCAGAATGAATCCATACAAATCTCCGAATGTTTAATTAGTAAATAATATTTTTGTTCAAAAACTGAGCATTTTAAAAGATCAGCATGAATCCATACAAATCTCCGAATGTTTAATTAGTAAATAATATTTTTGTTCAAAAACTGAGCATTTTAAAAGATCAGAATGAATCCATACAAATCTCCGAATGTTTAATTAGTAAATGATATTTTTGTTCAAAAACTGAGCATTTTAAAAGATCAGAATGAATCCATACAAATCTCCGAATGTTTAATTAGTAAATAATATTTTTGTTAAAAAAACTGAGCATTTTAAAAGTCCAGAATGAATCCATACAAATCTCCGAATGTTTAATTAGTAAATAATATTTCTGTTCAAAAACTGAGCATTTTAAAAGATCAGAATGAATCCATACAAATCTCCGAATGTTTAATTAGTAAATAATATTTTTGTTCAAAAACTGAGCATTTTAAAAGATCAGAATGAATCCATACAAATCTCCGAATGTTTAATTAGTAAATAATATTTTTGTTAAAAAAACTGAGCATTTTAAAAGTCCAGAATGAATCCATACAAATCTCCGAATGATTAATTAGTAAATAATATTTCTGTTCAAAAACTGAGCATTTTAAAAGTCCAGAATGAATCCATACAAATCTCCGAATGTTTAATTAGTAAATAATATTTCTGTTCAAAAACTGAGCATTTTAAAAGATCAGAATGAATCCATACAAATCTCCGAATGTTTAATTAGTAAATAATATTTTTGTTCAAAAACTGAGCATTTTAAAAGATCAGAATGAATCCATACAAATCTCCGAATGTTTAATTAGTAAATAATATTTTTGTTCAAAAACTGAGCATTTTAAAAGATCAGAATGAATCCATACAAATCTCCGAATGTTTAATTAGTAAATAATATTTTTGTTAAAAAAACTGAGCATTTTAAAAGTCCAGAATGAATCCATACAAATCTCCGAATGTTTAATTAGTAAATAATATTTCTGTTAAAAAACTGAGCATTTTAAAAGATCAGAATGAATCCATACAAATCTCCGAATGTTTAATTAGTAAATAATATTTTTGTTCAAAAACTGAGCATTTTAAAAGATCAGAATGAATCTATACAAATCTCCGAATGTTTAATTAGTAAATAATATTTCTGTTCAAAAACTGAGCATTTTAAAAGATCAGAATGAATCCATACAAATCTCCGAATGTTCGCACAATTTTTCTGATTGATTCCTGCTCTCATTTTTTTTCATCAGGTGTAAAAAATGGATCAGGGTTACTGTTTGTTAGTTATCCGTATTATAGTGCATTTTGCACACTGTGTTTTGGAAACTAGTGGTTCCAAACGACGGCACTAGCAACTTTGTAATATCTATAGGCCCCGAAGAACGCCCTGACCATACGGATGAATGTTATAGTGGAAGAGGGTGGCTGCAAGAAGAGCCACAAGTATTAGGTTTAGTTATCGATTTCAGAGCGATGTCGTTCTTGATGTCTTCAGAACGTGAACGCAAAAAATTCTCAGTGGATAAAATCGTTTTAGAATCCAGTGACTTGACCCAAAAAGTTAGGAGTTCAATAACTGGCTACAGCAGAGGTGAACAAAAACTTGGAGAATTGAACTGAAAGGGAGATAAACTTATATTGAGGCTCCCGGAAGAGGCACGGCACGTGGAAGTAGAACCATCTACCCCCGGTAGGCGAAATAAAGGGTTCAGTTCGAAATTTTAGTCACCTGAAGAAGGCCGGAGCGTAGAACGACCGAAATATCGTGAATATGACAACGAAGATGAGGACAACAGTTCGAACAATGTAAATATTGTGAATAATTACAATACCGTATCTCAGAAATATAGACAGATATGTGGGAGGTGTTTCTCGGAGATATTTCTGCCGCACCCTGTATAAACGCGACTCATGGACTAAAGATGAACGTGACCTATGTCAACCTATGGACTCAAGAATAAACGTGACCTATACCTGCGTATGGACTCAAGAATAAACGTGACCTATACCTGCGTATGGACTCAAGAATAAACGTGACCTATACCTGCGTATGGACTCAAGAATAAACGTGACCTATACCTGCGTATGGACTCAAGAATAAACGTGACCTATACCTGCCTATGGACTCAAGTACAAACGTGATCTATGCCTATCTGTAGACTAAAGAATAAACACGACTGATGGACTCAAAATAAATATTAAATTAAATAACCTTAATGAAATTTATATGACATTAAACCCACAAACCGGTATAAACACAGCCTACAGACTATAATGTACACGTGACTTATTTCTAAGGTCTCAAGTAAGAAAACGGCATGTGGATCCAATTATAAACGTGGCCTATGTCTACTCATGGACTCAAGTAAACGCCCAACCCCCCACCAAAAAAAAAAGAAAAGAAAAAAGTCAACATTAAATAACGTAACTGAAATTTATATGGTTTTAAATCCACTAACCAAACAAACCAAATTCGGTGGTGCAAAATTCGTTTCAAACATTGAATCTTTTAAATCCTGACTCACAAAGTTCTCCGTAGATGCATGATAAATGCTGTTGCTAAGTAATTAGGTCAGGTGCGTTGCATGTTTTCACCTGCAACGGAAGTTAAACCCAGCATGAGTCGCACATCTTAAATGAAAAAAGACGCGTTTTTACAGACAGATGAAGCGTTCGCCAGGCAAGTATATCGATCAGGATTTATTTGCGCGTACAACGTAGCAAAGGTATCGATTCGTAGATGAAATTCTTTAATACCTGTCCCAGGTACAACAAACATATGCTATATATGTTTCTTCAGCGACCAGCTTAATTAACGTAAGTGCTTTCTTTTGATTACTCCGGCTTAACATCAAACCGCACGCGTAATGACAAGTGCCGAGATATTTATGAAAGTTACTTATTGTTAATTTCTATGCGAAAAATACGAATAAAATATCTCAAAACTAATATTTATATTCTACGTTACACAAAGGCATCACAGCAGATCTTAATTTTATTAAAGCTTCAAGATTTTGACATTCGCAGGGCATATTGAAGGCAACAGGCGGAGAGATAAATATGCTTAATTAACAATATTTGATTAGCTGATTCGTTTTTTACGGCTTATCAACCCTTTGCAGGTTATTTAAGGCTAGAAAATATTATTAGAGTGTAAGAATATTTTTTTGAAATAATAATGACTTAATGATACAAGTCTTACTAATTAACCCATAGCTGGGGGAGAGATTGATTCATACCGTTCCCAAGGGTCTTTGCACCTAAGTGAATTTAACGAATCTAACGATCCCAAGCCGTTATCCACCGCATCACTTGCACATCCACGCTTACTGCACCTAATATTCCTAAGCGGTTACCCATCTAGATACTAACAAGTAGCAGATCGTTTCTCCCGGTTCACACTCCTCCCCCATCGATTGAACAGCAGAAGTTTATCCCTTTTTTTTTTACTGTTTAGGATTGGGTTTCCACTTCCTTCTAAAGTCTTCTAATTCTATTTTACGCCTAGTAACCCCTTGCATCTTAGTGGCATTCTTGCCTTGCTCAGGGTAAATCGATTAAAATAAATCAATTAAGTTCCTGGCTGTACTACTCAATTTTAGTGATCGTATAATCGATTGGCTGCTACTAGTTGAAAATGCCTATGTAAGTTTTATATTACCATTGACATAAGAGGGTTCAAGTGTCCACGACATATATGATTTACCGCAATGTTGTTGCATCTGTAATTCAGTTCAAATGACGAATTCACATCGAACAAAAAAAGAAAGAAGGAAGGAAAGAAAGAAAAGAAGAGAGAAGGAATGGACGAAAGAAAACTAAAGGCAGTCCCGCGGCTATAAAATATTTGATTGCCATCTCAGCGAGACAGGAGACTGTAACTGGGTCGCTTGCTTATTTCAGAAGGTCTTTCTGCAATACAAGTCTTTATAGCGACGACTGCTTCGGATCGCAGATAACAATGACAGATGAGATCAATTTTAGGAATGTGAGCGGAAGTCGAAAGAAATCTTAATGCAATTAATATACTCATCTCTGTCGGCATTGAATCTTAGTCTATAGACGATCATCTCAAAATAAAGCTATGCAACAAACACATTGGGGGCATTAGTCAAAGAGACTTTCACGTTGAGAAGATTGATTCACCTCCATAATTCTGAGTGACAGACATGGTGGGGATTTAACACAAATACACAGCTTCAAATTCGATATTTCTTTACTTTACTTCGATTAACTGAAATGAATGGTTGATGTATTATTTTTTATAGGAATTAATTCACATTTGCTCTCATATTTTTAGGTAGATGGAGCTCAGCAGTCCCGGAAGGCACTCCATCCAGGGGAAGGAAAACCCCGATTTTAAACCACCGATGCCCTGCGGTCATGTCCTAACACGGAATAGTCTTCTTCTTTATATACCATGTCGCCTAAGGGACGTAGACGATCACGGCTCTCCACAATGTCCTGTCTTTTGTAGCTCTTAATAAATGTTGTTTTTTCGTCATTTCTTCTAAACCCTGATTCACCATCCATTTACTTAAGCTCATCGAGTATGTTATGAGCTGTTTTCTTCTCTTGCCTTCAATCTGTCCTGTGAGTATCAGATTTTCTAAGACCTTCTTTTCATTATGTGTCCCAGAAATTTTAACTGTCTCTTCCTGGTGATAAGTAGGCTTCCTTTTTGTTTCCATTTTCTCTAAAACCTGCTCGTTGCGCAAATTTTCAGTCCATGGTATCCTCATCATGCTTCTGTAGAACCAAATTTCCTCCTCTTTGAGGAGGTTGTCCATCATGTACTGCCGTTTAGGAGGACAGATATCACGTAACAGTTCAGTACTCTTTTTTCTTTGGGTTTCTAACAATATTTGTTGTCACTTAATACTCTGCTTAGCTTTTGGAATGCATCTTTGGCCATGACAATACGTCTTCGGATTTCACTGTCGCACTTTCCGTCTTCTGTTGGAACATTTCTCAGCTATTTAAATTTTTGTACTTGTTTGATTTTGATATTTCTGCTTTGTAATTTGCATTTTGAACTCATCCGTTTGCATTCTGTCTTCTTTCAGTTTATGATTAGTCTTTTCTTCTTGCTTTCCTTCTGTACCTTCTGTAGTAGCTTTTCTCGTTTTCTTTCCGTGTCTGATATCAACACTGTTATCTGCATATCTTATGTTGTTAACACTGAGTCCAATAGTAACGATCTATGGTACGACATCTATGGAAGTAAATTCAGGCAGCAAAACCCGGAGTGGAACTCCGAAGGTGATTAGCTTTCAAAAAAAAAAACCCCAAAAAAACAGACTTTCCGACAACTTCTGCAGTCAGGTCGGCTCCAAATGCATGGCTTGTATTCTTTTGGATTTTGTTGGTATGTCTGATAGTAGGGCCATGAGGTCCGGGCAGCACACGGGCTTCACACGCCATCACCCAAGTCTGTGCCCAGGAAAGGACACTTCAGGCTCACCACCAAAAGACTGAATTTTTCACCAAACAGGGCGCGACCTTTATCCCGCGAGGTAAACGGATACCTACTATTCTTATATTATTATCCATAAAATCTCAATCTATCGGGCCGCTCTCGAGAAAAATGATTTACAATGTTTTTAGTAAAATTATTTCACCACAAGCAAGACGATAATTCCATTAAGACGCAAAGGGTTTCTAGGCTTGAAAGAGAACGAAAATACTTTCGAAGGAACCAAAAACCCGCTCCGAAATAGCAAAAAAAAACCCCTAAACAAACTTCTATTCTTGTTCAATATTCAGGAAAGGGGTGAGAACCAGGCAGTAAGCGAAACGATCTACTATTTCTGTAGTGAAATCATTAACAGTGTATTTACATTCTACATATAGTAGCTACTTTTATAACAGCATAAGATATGCAGATGACATAGCCCTGGTAGCAGACACAGAAAGGAAACTACAGGAATTCATACACAAAGTAATTGTTATAACCGTACCTATGAACACTAATGGCTATGTCCCAATCTTCATAAATACGTTGGACACTATTGTAAATGGGGTTAATATGCTGTCTAAGTAGTCCACCACTAGCAGTGGTTTACCTATTTAACGCCGCTGGCGAGTATTGTATTTTGGTGATAGTGTAAATTCCCTCTTCAAGATTTAGTCAATTATTACTTTGTTTTGCATTAATTAAATCTTTTATTGGTTTAGAAGTTGTAACAAATTTTATGTTAAGCTTTGATAAATTCTTTTCAATTGTAGTAGTCATAGATTTGGTGGGTAGAATAATACATTTTGATTTGTTGGGTTTGTCAACTGACCCACTTTTCTATTTTAAAATATTGTAAAAACCTTTTTTCTGCATTGAATATTGTTATATACCGTACCTATGAACACTAACGACTGTGTCGCAATCCTCATATATACGTTAGATGCTTCTGTAAGTGGGGGTAATATGCTGTCTAAGTAGTCCACTACTAGCAGTGGTTTACCTACATCACGCCGCTGGCGAGTATTGTATTTTGTTGACGTTATAAAGATTACCATTTTCATTTCTAACCTTTGTTTTGGTTTATTTCTCATTCAGTTACCTTTTCTAAGTTACAACATAAATGAAAGCGAGAAAAAAGGCCAAAACATCAAATTGCAAGAAGCAACAGGAACAGTTTAATATACTAACTAATAATTAATAATTAGAGATGTCTCAATGAAGCTAATACAAAACAATTAAAGATCTAAGATGTGTTTTAACAGATGACGGAAGGTGCGACCCCTAAATCCGTATGCGCATTGTAAAAGTAAAAAATGGTTTTCAAAAGCTCAGCAAAGTACTAAAAAACAATGAAAATTTCCTTAGAAACAAAGAAAAGTGTACTGAATTGCTATATAATATCGCTTCTCCTATATGACAAGGAATATTGGACAATCTCCTCACAGATAAAGAAGTGCTACAGAAGGATTTTGAGAATACCATGAACTGATCACGTGAGTAACCAGGAAGTTTTAAAGAAAACGGAAATAAAAAAAAACAAACACTTCTGCTTAGAATGGGGAAGATATTGAAATTCCTATGAGATATAATGAGGAAAGAGAACTCGGCGAATATGACAATCACAAGGCATATAGAAGACAAGTAGAAACAGAGCAAAACAACTTACAATCTATCTAATGAGATAGTGTAAATTGATGGCGTAACAAAGTTTAGGAGATATAACAAAAAAAAAAAAAAAAACTTCACTGATACCTACAAATGACAGAGAGTTGTAGAGAGCCATGATCGTCCATCTCTTGAAGGGACACATCAGATAGAAGAAGTTACTTTTAGGTAAGTAACATTTTCGTTAGTTTCTGATCAATTATGATCACTTTCCACTTGATTTTTTTGCATTTCTTGTGTACAATAATTTACAATGTTCTTTTATTAAAACATTTGTAATGCATTTCTATAATAAAATCATTAACACTGCATTTAAATTATACTTTCCATAAGTATTTCAAGAATATAATGATTTACATTAATTTTTCGTAAAATTATTTGTAATGGAAGTAAAATATAGTAAAATTAATAACATTATATATCACTTAAAAGTGTTGGAATCTATATTAAGTCTTACTAACCATCTCTCTACAAGCAGGAGTGGTTGATAGACTTCAAGGTATCTTGCCTCATAGCGTTATATTTATTTTAGGTATTTTGGTATACATTTTTAGACCCTGGGCAAAATGTTTCGACTTTTTTTTTTAAACGTGTTGCATTTGAATATTACCACTTGACAGCAATGTTATTTTTGTTATTAATTTTTCATCTTGGTTTAACTATGTCTGGTTTTACCGCTTTAATAAAATTTTGTACCCGTGCAAAACTATTTAAAAAAATAATTGTAAAATATGGAGTTTAAAATCATCACATTCAGGTTAGAAGCACTTAATATATTATTAAGATAATTTATTCTTAGCCACGTGAACGATTGGAACAGATGGCTCTGATTGGGTAACGTAATAATTATATAATAATAATAATAATAATATTTTATAATTCGTTCACGTATTAGTTAATAAGAGACAAACAAAGAATTTAAATGACAGGGGACAATTTTACAATGGCAAGTTAAAAATTTAAAAACTAAATTTAAACATTGTAAGAGGCTATCATTAAAGTAGAAAGAAGAGAGAAAGAAATAAAGGAAAACAAAAGAATTTTTTTAAAAGATGAGAAGAGAAAATGGTGGAAAAAACGTAGAAGTGGGAAAAAATGAAAAGGGAAGTTTGATAAGAAAAAGAAAGATAAAAGAGAAAAAAAATGAGACCGAAGGAAATAAAAAAAAAGAGACAATACTGAAAGGAAATAAGGAATAGCTAAAGATGCCTTCCAAGAGTTCAACAAAGTATTAAGAAACAGCAAAATTTTGTTACAAATAAAGAAAAGTGTTTTGAACTGCTATGTATTATGAACCCAGTGCATTTTCCTCACAGGATGACTCGAGAAAACAAGAGATGTGATTATACAGAAGGATAATGTGAATATCATCTTCAGAGAATGTGAGAAAGGAAGAAATAGACTAAAAGGATATTTATACTTAGAATAAGAAAGAGATACTTGAAATATCTGAAACACATAACGAGATTATGACACTCACAGGACACATACAAGGCAAAAACTGCAGAAGGGAAGCATCGAGTAATCTACTTAACTAGCTTGTGTAAATGGATGGCAGAACACGGATTGGGAAGGATATTAAAGACAAAAAAACCATCCCTAAGAGCTCTAAAGAATAGGAAGTTGTGGAGAGACATGACCGTCTATGTCCTGAAAAGACAAGGTTCATAAAATGATATATGATTTTGAATTATTACTATTACATTTTCTCGTCGTTCCCATATTAAATGCATCATGGAGATCAATTATTTTTACTTTCTGGGAAATTTGTTTTTATCAGAAAATAAAAACTGCGACATTAAAATCCAAAGGGCATTGGGGTAGCCAAAGATACCTTCCAAAAGTTAAGCAAAGTATTACGTAACAGAAACATTTCTTTAAAAACAAAGAGCACTGAACTCTTATGTAACATTAATCCGCCTATAAAAAGATCAATCCGTCTATAAAAAGATTAATCCGTCTATAAAAAGATTTGAAGAAACAGAAATCTGGTTCTACAGAAGGATACTGAGGATACCATGGATGGAATATGTGAGCAACGACAATTTTTTATAGAAAAATAAAAACAACAAGGACAAAAAGGAAATTTATACTTAACATCAGGAAGAGGCAGATGAAATTTCTAGGGCATATAAGGAAAGAGGGCTTGGAAAATTTGATACTCCCAGAGCAGATTGAAGGCCAGAGGGAGAGAAGAAAACAACACATAACCTACCTAGTGAGTTGGAGTAAATGGAACAAGTTTCAGGAGAGATAACAAAATGGCAAGATTTATTAAGACCTACAAAGGACAGGACATCGTGGAAAGCCATGACCGCCTACGTCATGAAGGGACACGGCACATAGAAGAAGACTATATATATAAATATTAGAGCGAATGAAAGATTTGATGGATTTATTTAATAACTTCTGTTGGAAATTATGTATTAAATGACAACGTATATAGGACACTTAGTACTCGATACTCAGGAAAAGCTTATTTTATTTTTTACTTGTACATAAG
>OZ038483.1:54728554-54901054 GCA_964036315.1 Acanthosepion esculentum | reverse complement strand
TCTCAGGACTTTCTACATTGTCTTTCTTATAATTCTATATACATATTTTTAAAAATCCATACATTCAGTTAAAAATCAAAATCAGCCTTGATAATAGCTAAAAGAGTAGCTGAAAGCGCTCCAACATGCACAACATTCGGACAATTTTCACATACATTATGTCCAGAAAAGAAAAAAAATATCCGAACACAAGAAAAATAAAATAAAATAATCGCAGTACGTTGTCAGCCATCTTTAATGAAACTTGTAGAAAAGAGTGCTTCCTGCCCAAATACACAATTATATATATATATATATATATATATATATATATATATATATATATATATATATATATATATATATATATATGTTGGGCAATTTGCCGCCATTTAATTTTTTTAATTTTACGCATGCGCGTAGTTTGATTTTGATTTTGCCGACTGAACAGTATAGGAGGATCAGTTGACGCAATTCACTCCACCAGAAATTTGGAAACGGCATGTTGTACTGCTTGGCATTCACACCGGAAGTTACAATACGAACATTTCAGGGTGTCAATCTGAGGACAGTGCAGAGGGTTTGGAAGGAGTTGGATTAATCTAATAGTGAATACGAAGGTGTTTGGAGTGATCACGAGTAATGGCGACGTTATGCCTTCATTCCTCTTCCCACAGGGTCTCAGACTCAACACGGAGGCCTACGTCGAGTACATTGAGAAGGTAGTGCTGCTCTGAGTCAAGAGAGTGGCTGCTGGAAGACCCTCTGTCAGGCAACAGGACACTGCACCATGCCACACAAGGAGGATAACCTAGTCATGGCTGTCAAACAATTTCTCCGAACACATCACCCTTAACATCTGGTTACCTAACTCCCCAGACTTCAACCCACTTGATTATAATGTGTGGGGCGCAGTTGAGCGAATGATCGACAAAACTCGTTGTAACATCAAAGAATTATGGCAGCATTCATTAATTTAAACAAGGAGACCGTCCAGAAGAATTGCGGAATATTTTCGAAGTCGTCTGGAGGCCGTGGTTGAAACCAATGTCGATTTTATTGAATGGGTTTACATTTTAGTATTTCAAGATATTTTTCTGTTATTTTGGTAAATATATCTGTTAAAATGAGATGTCAGTGTTATTTTCATTTTCGCGTAATTTAGACGACAATTTATCCATGGCGCCCTGTATACACACACACACACAAACACACACACACACACACACACACACACACACACACACACACACATACACAAACACACACACACACACATATATATATAGTTGAAGTCAAATATTTATATAGACATTAGTCAAATGCATTTAAACTCTTAATTTTTCTCATTTAATTCTGGTTTTTCTGTATCAGATAAGTATTTTAATGTAATGTCAGAACAATAGTAATAATGAGTTAATAATAATAATAATATAATGATAATAATACTAATGATAATAATGATACTAATAATGATACTAATAATGATAATAACAATGATAATAATAGTAATGATAATAATGATACTAATAATGATAATAACAATGATAATAACAGTAATAGTAACAATGACTTAATAATGATAATGGGTTGTTATTTTTTTCATCATATATTTTACTTCATCGTATTTCCCGATCTGAGCTTTTCATGTCGCAAGTCGGAAAGTCTGTTATGCCTTCCTTGGAAATCAGCGCTCTCACTCTTTTACAAAAGTGAGTATTAAAGATTTACATCAATCACGAGACAGGAAAAATCAGCCTAGAATATTAAATAATTAATTTGATTGTGTAGTCTGTTTTTTTTTTTTTTAAGAGAGAGAGAGAGAGAGAGAGAGAGACAGGGAGAGAGAGAGAGAGAGAGAGAGAGAGAGAGAGAGAGAGAGAGAGAGTTACCTGCCCAATTCCACTCTTCAAAGAAAATCGACTACAAGCTAGACTTGGACTAGCTGAGTCAGCCCCGTTCGCTCTGTCTCATTGACAAGACATTTCCGTACTGAAAACGCCAGGTTATCTTGAAAAGGCTTCACATCAGGAGAGTAGTGTAGGATATACTTGTTTCGTTGTTATAAGTGGTTTGTTATTCAGAGGGCATCGGACGGCAAACAATTACGTGGCTGTCAGTTTGAAAGAACGGACAAAATTTCCAGGTCATTCTTAAATCTATTTATAGGATTCTAGGCAATATCTATCTATCTATCTATCTATCTATCTATCTATCTATCTATCTATCTATCTATCTATCTATCTACAGGGGTTAGACAAAATAATTGAAACACTTGTTAAATTCAAAGAAAATTTATTTAATATGGAGTTGGTCCTCCTTTAGCCTCACATACAGCTTTAATACGTCTAGGAATGGAATCATACAGCTTCCTGACTTTATTCAGTGGAATTTTCAGTCATTCTTCCATTAACACCTTCTTCAGCTCTTTACGACACGACGATGGAGGATAGCGGCTCCTAACTTGTTGCTCCAAAATGCACCACAAATGTTTAATAATATTGATATCTGGAGATTGGGGAGGCCACTCTATGTGTTCTAGCTCACTTTCATGCTCTTCATGCCAATTCTTAACCACTCGAGCGGTATGTATTTGTTGAGTCTTGACTCAATGTTGAATCTCGCCTAATGCATGGAATAATAATGCAACACAAAATGTACTTAGAACAAGAATGTATTATAACAAGAAAGTGTACACAATAAGTACATATAGTATTTCTGTATATTTCTGGGAAGACGTTCCTGGAGAATGTGTTGACTAGTCGCAGTCGATCAGAGTCTCTAGTTGGATCTCGTGATTCCCCCTCCTCGTCTTCCGGTACCAACCATTATTTATATAGTTGATAGTCACCTATGCAGATTAGGTGGATCCCACCACAACACCTTGGAATCCTTTTGGATTTCAAACTGGCTTCTATATGGGATGATGATTATGGTTATTTCTTTGTAGATCCCCTTTGCATAGTTCATATGTATATCTGTTTTTTTTTTCAATATCTTTTTCGTTTTGGATTCACGTCCAATGGGTCCGTGAACTTTCGTTTCCTACCGGATCTTCTCGGTTCATGAGCACTCTGCGGAGGTTCTACTTGAAAAGTATCATACATTACATCAATGGGATCTTCCTCCTCATCCGGTATACTCTCTTCATGCTCTAGCACGTAGCATTTTTTGAGTTGGTTCTGGTGCCTCTTATGAGTATTCTTCGGCCCTTTTATTATGTAAATCAGGTCACCGATTCTCTTATCCACTATGCCTCGCTCCCAGAACTCAATGTTGTTTCTATAGCACTTGAAAAAAGACCTTCTCTCCGGGGGTGTATCTTTTTCTAGCTGTATACATAGTGTTCTTTATTCTATTTCTTCCTGGCAAAAGCTTGTCAAACACTGACTTAACTTTCCTAGAAAACATTAGATCAGCTGGTGCCATGTTTGATGGTGTTCTCTGGTTAGGCGTGATTCTGTATACTTGTAGGAATTGCTGAAACGCCTTTTCCGTTGGAACTCCTGAGGCTTTCTTCAGAGCGCGCTTTAACGTATCTACAAATCTTTCTGCGAGTCCATTGGATCTCGGATGATACGGCGGCGTCGTTATGTGGTTAATTTGATATAACTCACAAAATTCCTTAAATTCGTCAGAAGTGAATTGTGTACCATTGTCACTCACAATACACTCTGGCACACCGAACCGTGCAAATAGTTCATGCAAAAAAGTTGTTGTGGTATTGGACGTAGGCTTTTTGCAGCGTAGTACTTCCGGCCATTTTGTAAAGCTATCTACCACTATTAAGTAGTAATAATCTTCTACTGGACCAGCGAAATCAATGTGTAATCTTTCCCACGGATGATCCGTCTTTGGCCATGGTTTGTGTACTATAGGTGGTGCCTTAGCTGCTAACGCACACCCTTTACATCGATGAACCATGTTTTCGATATCCACATCCATTCCTTTCCAATATACAAAGGTTCGCATTAAGCTTTTTGTTCTATTAATCCCCGGGTGACCCATATGAAAGTCCCGTAGGATTCTTTTCTGCAACTTTTTTGGTACTACTACTTTCTCTACACTTGCGAAAGGCACGTTACGTTTCTTTTTAAATATAGGCATAGTATTTTCTTTTAATTCAAATTTAGCTTCAAACTTGTTACATCTTCCAAGACCAGGTGTAAAGGTTTCCGGAAACTTTTTCTTTAATTCATCTTTAATGTCCTGTCTTGATTGCGTATTACTTTCTACTTTTCTGCAGAATGAGTTTAAAGGTTTATCCCACAATTCGAATGTTTCAATAAAATCTGTACCCAACAAGTTTTCTCCATTTCTCAGAATGAAAACTTTTATTTTTTTAACGATCCCATTCAATTTCATTGGAAGTACAACCTCGCCTTCGAAGTTAATTTGCTTTCCAGTTACCGTTCGAGCGAGTTTCGTTGACTTCATTATTGTAGGCCTTTTTAAAATTTTCCATGTTTTATCGTTCATTATTGTTAAATCTGACCCCGAATCGAGTTGAAATTTGATATTCTTTTTGAATATTTCAGTCGTCACATATTTCCTCAAATCTCTATCTGATTTGATATTCGAATTTGTTTGTCTAATTCGGCTCTTGGATTTTTTCGTTTTACAACACGATACTTTGTGACCATTCTTTTGGCACACGAAACATTTCTTATTTCTATATGGGCAATTTATCTCCCAATGTCTTTCGTTACAACGTCTGCAATTATATGGTGGGACCTTTTTATTTTCGTTCTTTTTATTTTCTTGTCTATTATTAAAATACGCTGAATTTTTTCTCCAATTTTTCTCTAATGGGTACTTTGACTGCTTTTTTATTTTTTTAATATAAGCAATGCCAGCTTCTTCGATTTTTTGCGACTCTTTCTTTAACTTTACGGCCCGTTGACACTCCTCTGCTAACTTTTGCAGGGTAAGGCCTTGTTCAGATTCGAGTTTAGACAAAACTCTACGTCTTATTTCGGCACTCTTACTGGATACCAGTCCTTGAGCAAAAATTAAGCACTTGAATTCTTCAACCGTAATCTCTGCCAATCTGAAATTGTCACAATGTCTATTCACTATAGATGCATATGTTAAGTAATCCTGATCGTCGGATTTAGAGACATTCATGCATAACCATCGCTTATGCCAAAGCGACATATTTGCTCCAAACAGCTCTTTTAGCAATTTCACTGTTTCCGAGAATTCCAATTCAGTTGTTTTTCTCGGTAGAATAAAATCTACAAATTTGCTATGTTCTGCTGTACCTAGCTTTCTTAGTAATAGACTGACTTTTCTTGAATTCGACCAGTTTTCACAGTCTGTGTAGAAAATATCTTCATATCGTTTAAAGTACGCTTCAAACGTTTTTTCTTCGTCTGGCACATAGTTGAAAGTTTCCAGCGAATTAAATATGGTGTTATTAGAATATGAAAAATTTCCCTCATTTGCCTGATAGTTGTTTAATTTCTCCAGTGTTAACTTTTGAATTTCCAAAAGTCTTTCCTCTTGCCGGTCTTGATATTTCTGCATCGCTATCAGTTGTTCTTGCCGTATTTTTTCTTGATATTTTTGCTGTGCTATCTGTTGTTCTTGATATTTCTGCATTGCTATCAGTTGTTCTTGCTGTATTTTTTCTTGATATTTTTGCTGTGCTATCTGTTGTTCTTGATATTTTTGTTGTCTTTCATCTTGACGTTCTTGATATTTTTGCATTGCTATCAGTTGTTCTTGCTGTGCTATCTGTTGGGATTTGAATAATTCGGATATGACTTTGGATAGTTCATCCATCTTTAGCTGATAGTGTTCATGCAACAAGGAATATACTTTTAATTTGTGTATTCACGAATATCATATAAGCTGACCAAAAAATCGAAACAACGTACGACTTTTATATTTTATGTCTTGCTTTTACATTCACGCCCGTGCTAATCAACTTTGGTATTTTTTTTTTCGTGAACAGAGAGCGTCGGACTTTTTTTTCGTTTTCGACTTCTGTTCGCGTATTTCAATGACAACGTCTGATTTTCTTATCAGAGGTAATTCGTCACTATATTGTTGAACAAATAATTTTAAAAAAATAATTTTTTAAAGTTTGTTACCTTTCAAAGTCGACACGGTGTATTTGTGCTCCTTTTAATCCATGCATGTTTTTGTAGTCGGCCAATTTTTCTTTTTAGAGGGTGTCTCGTTGTAGATAATTTTTTTAATTTAAAATTACCGTTATTCGTTTACGACACCTTTCAATTTTTCTGAGTGAACGTTCCTTTATGCTTAGTCGTCTTTTAACGAGTTCTACATATCCAGAAGTTCAGAATCCTTCGTCGTTGCGTTAACGTTGGACTTTGAATTAATAGTTTTTTCTTTTTCAGCCTGGGTTCTTCAATGACTTGTCCCAATTGTTGAAAACTCTCACTATTAATTCTTTCTTCTTTCCGTATGGTTCGTTCTACTTCTTTGCCATTGTTGAAACTTGGCGTATGGTTCGTTCTACTTCGTCGCCATTGTTGAGTCTTGACTCAATGTTGAATCTCGCCTAATGCATGGAATAATAATGCAACACAAAATGTACTTAGAACAAGAATGTATTATAACAAGAAAGTGTACACAATAAGTACATATAGTATTTCTATTTATATAGTTGGTAGTCACCTATGCAGATTAGGTGGATCCTACACAACAGTATTGGAGCATTATCGTCTTGGAAGATGCAGTCACCATCAGGGAATAAAGTCTTGGCCATTGGATGAACATGATCTCCCAAAATGTTCAGGTAATCTTTGCTGTTGATTCTACCATGCAGGGCAACTATTGAACTGAGACATTTCCATGATATGGCGGCCCAAACTATCACTGATCCACCTCCATGCTTCACTGTTGGAAGAAGGCAGTCAGGGTTGTAAGCTTCTTTGGGCTGCCTCCGCACATAAACTCGCCCTGAAGTTGGGAAAAGAGAAAAACTGGACTTGTTTGAGAATATGACTTGCTTCCATTGGTCTGCAGACCAGGCATTGTGATCTCTGCACCACTTCAACCTCTTCTGAATGTTGCGAGTGGAGAAAAGAGGTTTCCTCACGGCGGCTCTTCCATGATATGCAACCTTATGGAGCTCACGACGAACAGTTTTAGTAGAAACTGAACTATTCAGATGATTATTCAACTCAGAAGTCACTTTGGCCGCAGTAGTCCGATGATTTTTTTGCCACATTGCGTTTGAATGCACGTCAGTCTCTGTCAGTAAGTTTGAATGTCCGGCCCGAATTGCTACGGTTGCTAGAGGTTTTGCCCTGTTTCTAGAATTGCGTCATAGTTCTTGATATGGTAGCTCTTGAAAAACCAAACAGTTCAGCAACCTTAGTGATCGAGGCTCCTGCCATGCGAGCTCCAACAATTTGCTCTTTTCGAACTTGGAGAGGTCACGCATTTAGCTTAAATTTTACTAAATTCTAAAAATAAATAAGTCAAAGACAGTAAATTAGATAAATAAACGTATTTACAATAGATATAAACTGCAATTACAAAATTTTAGTTAAATTTCTTAATATAATAGGTCTTTGAAATATAGGAGTGGAATTTGCACCTGTTCCAAATATTTTGTCCAATCCCTGTATCTATCTATCTAAATCTGTTCGTATCTAAGTCTGTTCGTATCTATCTATCTATCTATCTATCTATCTATCTATCTATCTATCTATCTATCTAAATATCATAACGTCACTATTCTATGGTTACTGTTATAACACACTCTTATATAACGTACTTCGTATAAGGATTCTCTATACGTAATACTTCGGCTATTCTACAGTGACGCCTGTATTAGTTAGTCTAAAGACTGACTCGAAACGGTTAGGTATTTACCCATGCCTCACCCCTTAGACGGGATGCGGCACAAGGTCAGGTTTAACGTGAGGAACCAGAGCTCGTGCACTCTGGCCGCGAGATCAAAATTTGCCCATTACCCCTCAACGCAAGGAACGGACACATAGCTTGTCTGTTCTATTCATCCGAATCTCTATCCGCAGACAGCGCCTCGGCTGAGTCAGTCTCAAGCCAGACAGCAAACTGCCTGACTCTAGGTATTTAGCTATGCCTCCCCACTGAGACAGGATGCAACACAGTGTCAGGCTTAACGTGGATACCCGAGCGCGGACACTCGGGACACTGTTTCAAATTCTACCCATTCTTCACAATTGCGGGTAACGAGTACAGTGATCGTCTGCTTTTCTCTGCCGAGTCTTTATTCGTAGACAGTGCCCCGACCGAGTCATTCAATGCACGAAAACATAGGTTTTGTCACTCGCGCACAGTCATCAAACTGCCTGTGTCTAGGCGACTACGTATTTACCCATGCCTCCCCACTGAGACGGGATGCGACACAAGCTCGGGCGTTACGTGGGAAAATCTAACTCTATTCGTATCTATCTATCTATCTATCTATCTATGGCTGTTTGTATCTATTTATCTAAGTTTCATAACGTCACTATTCTATGACTATTTTTTATAACACACTTATTTCTATAACTTACTTCTTATAAACAAGCTCTATACGTAGTACTTCGTCTATTCTACTGTGACGCCTTTATTAGTCAGTCTGAAGACGGCTAGGTTTCTATCTATCTATCTATCTATCTATCTATCTTAGCTATGTAAGTCTGTTCGTATCTAAGTCTATTCGTATCATGCCTCACCTATTAGATTGTTTACAACACAAATTCAGGCTTCGTGAGGAACAAGACCGCATGCACTTGGGCCGCAGGAGCAAAGTTTATTCATTACCCGCAACTGTGGGAAACGGGCACTTTGCTTGTCTGTTCTATTCATCTGAGTCTCTATCTGCCGACAGAACCCCGACTGAGTCGCCCTCTGCCCAAAGACAAACGGTCTTGTCAGTCGCAAGCCAGAGAGTGAACTGCTTGACTCGAAACAAATAGGTATTTACCCAGTTCCACCACTGGGATGAGACGTGACACAAGGTCGAGATTATTGTGGGGAACTCGAGCGTGTCCACTCGAGGCAATGGTCAAAGTTTCCCCAGCCCCTACAAGGCGGGGATCGGGTAAATTATTTATCTGTTTTACTCAGCCAAGTCTATATTTGTAGACAGTGCCCCGACTAAGTCATCCTCTGACCGAAAACAGAGATCTTGTCACTCGCGTCCAGGCAGCAAACTGCCTGTGTCTAGCTGACTAGGTATTTACCCATGCCTCCAAACTGAGACGGTATGCGACACAAGCTCAGGCTTAACGTGGAGAAATCTAGCGCGAACACTCTGGCCACTGGTTCAAAATCTACCCATTCTCCACAATTGCGGGGAACGGGTACTTTGCTTGTGTCGCGGCGACTACCAGTCTTACATTTGACCTCGAGTTCTTTATAGTAATGTTTGTATCTAAGTCCGATCTTATCTATCTATCTATCTATCTATCTATCTATCTATCTATCTATCTATCTATCTATCTATCTATTCCCCCCTCTCTCTCTCTCTATATATATATATATCAAAGTGTAGGAGAACAACCAGTAGGATTACAGCGTTCAAAACATTAATTTAAGAATAGTGCTCAATACATAAAGTAGAACCGTAAATATTTATTTATCTTATGCATTGTTTGTAGTGGATATGTGCATGTTCTAATGTAACACTGCATAAGATAAATATATATATATATATATATATATATATATATATATATATATATATATATATATATATATATATATATATATATATATATCTTATGCATTATTACATTAGAACATGCGCATATCCACTACAAAATTGTACATTTTCGTTTCAACGTCCAAAAATGGGAAAACTTCTAACACCATAATTCACCACCTGATGAGACGTCTAAAAAAAGTTTCCACTTTTTTGACGTTGACACAAAAATGTACAATTTTGTAGTGGATATGTGCATGTTCTAATGTAATAATGCATAAGATATATATATTTATATATATTTGTCATCCACAGACAGACTGTTTCGCTGCTCATCAGTGTGGCTAGACGTCCGGTTGCCTCTAGCTAGGATCGAAACCCGACTGAATTTGCGCCAGTCGGAACTTCTACCAGTAAGCCGTCGGAGCACGGCAGAGATGAAGGTGAATTTTAGCGTGTTTATTTTTAGATTTAGATAAACACACAGTGACTGACAGTGACTCAATTCTGCCGAAGAGTCGTGCAATATTAGCTTAAATAGTCACTGTTTACAAACTCACACCTCAAACCAAAGAGCTCAACCGAAATTAATTCGGCCAACAATTTACTTTTCGCAGTGATGGACATTTTTGCATTCTTCTTTGATATATTTTGCACATACAATTTTAGATGATTAAATGTTTTGTCATTTACCGTTTATGTGCCACACTTTGATTTGAACAGTCGCCATTTAAGCCCATAAACTTAAATTATTCTGCATTCTGGAATTTCAAAACAAGGAATAATAGGTTGCAAATTATCGCATCGTTTTTGCACAACTTCATTTCCGCCTTGTGTAATGGATTCGATAGCGTTTAGTGGAAACATCATAGCCAACATTGGTGATAAATGCCGGTCTGTCTGGTGAATTAATCATTTGTCCGTTTACACTTTTCTTTTTTTAGCATGAAGGCTCAGATTCATCCAAAGAGTGAACATATTTTAAGCACGATGCAAGGCTTAGGTTAAAAAAAAAAATATAACAACTTTCTTTCTCTGGATTTTTAGTATGAGGAGTTGTTCTCGTTGTTATCATCGCAGCGTTTCGACCGTTATAACTCCGAGTCATCTTCAGGTGTTTGTCAATCCGAGTAACTTTCAGGATGTTTCGAACTGAAATCTTTATTTTATATACAGGGATTACTCTCGGTTGTTCTGCACGAATCCACGGCGAAAACCCAGTAGACAAAACTCCACTGTACATTAAACCCAGCGGATAAATACACAGTGGGCAAAATCCCAGCCTCTTATCCCAGCCGTGGACAAAACTCCAGTCTAATATAATATCGATTAATAAAATTAAGTGTAAATGTCATTCGCCTGTTATCATATTATGTTGTATTCAGATAAAATATCCTCGTCTAAGACTATAAAGAAGTTCCTGCAAGGTGTTGGAGCATGCATTCATTTGGAATGATAATTCATAATTAGGTTTACATCGGGCATCTCGAATTTGTGCAATGGTTAACGAGCTTGTCTCGCTAGAGCAATTACGACTGATTAGTGAGTTCGATTCTCATTGGGTGTCCCATACTTTCAGCTTTATGCCACATCTAAGCTACGTTGACTTAGAAAATCATCATAATTATGTATACATAAATGGAGCCTACATTTGTGAACATCTTATGTTCCGTGCTAAAGGAATACATAGTTAACACCAGGTGGATAATAAAAGAAAGGTTTATTGTACACAACCAGTACAATATGAAATATGGTCCAGTTATACCCACAGGTCAATCTAGTAGTGAGTGTCACTAACTGGAAGGTCGGGCGTGCTTGCGTCGTCTCTCTAACTCTTCTCTGTCACGTCTTCCCCCGTCTCTCGTAGACTGTCGATTTTATAGGTACTCGATTTTATAGGTACTTACTACCTATAGTGTAATCATTCATGGGGGTGCCGGGTTATTCCATTACATCAGAATATGAAATAAGTGTATATAATGGATATTGCGTTTATTCTCTCAATTTGACATTAGAGTGTATATATTAGATATTATTTTAAGACATTTATGATATGTTTAACGTTCTTTTTATAGATACAAGTATTTAAGCAAATGCTCTGTTTTATAATAAATGTCTTTAAATAAATTGTCGGACTTTGTCCAATTCAAAAATATATTAGATATTGTATATATAAGTGTATATAATGGATATTATTATTAACTAGCTTAGAAGCCGCCCTTCGGGCGGATTTTAAGCTAACTCTTGCGGATGGTTTTTGAGCATTCGGTCTTTTACCTTTAGCGTCCTATGTATGTAAATGTTATAAGAATTTAGAAATAATAAAATTATTTTATCTCTATTCGACACCTTAATTCGGCATAATCTTTCTTCGTATATGCAACTGATCTCTGTAGTTTGTTTACATTTTTGCACGTAATTTTTCTTTCTTAAAATCACCATTCTTTATGATCCTTTCACATAAAGTCACCCATAAAGACATTAGGGAACTTGAACTATGTAATATTTCGAATAAATCACAGTGCGTGTGCTAGAAAAACAAAAAAGTTTAAGTTTTAATTACGGTATAATTAGACGATATCAGTTGCAATTGCTACTAAAAGCGAAATTAAATTTAATGAAAGAATTTGTTTTTTAAACCTTTCACTTTGTTCGATATTTAAATTCAACTTTAAATGAGTTATTTATTTTATTATTAATCGCGTGTAACTAGAGTAGTTACTACTTGTTGCGGTGTAATTTAAGTGTATTAAATTACATGATGGAGAAAGAAGTGAAGATGAAATCTTTAACTTTGTTTTGACGTTCAAACTCGTTAACGCGTAGAATTTAAAAGGCAGATACCATTTCTTGACAAGAGAGGTAACCGTTGATTACTCCACATCCTCCATTTTTCTAAAGCCCTTTCAATATAAAAGTCTATCAGGGGGTCGAACCTTGCGATCATATTTAGTGTAAACTGACGGGCTGGTGCTATTGGCAATCTGTTTTTCAATTTCAGTTATTTGGGTTTCGTATTGATCCCCTGACGAGTAATTAACATTCGAAACAGGTATTGATTGACGCTGCAGTGTATTGGAAGTTTGTGGGTTGGTAACTTTTGTTGATGATGGCTGTTCAGTCTTTCGCCTTGGGTGAAAAGTATGACGTCGTTGAATTTCACTGTCTGAGTTAACCCAGGTTGTTTATGATTCGCCGAAATCGAAAAAAAAAATCGGCAGTACATTCAGAATCTAAAATTATGTGAAAAAAAAAAAACTACTAAGACATTTTCCTCTATTAATTAACGGAACTTGTCGGTTCTTTTGATTTAAACCTGTCGGAAGATTTTGGTATTGACCACTTTGTCTTAGTGCATAATTTTAATATATTCCTTCGTGAGTTATTTTTGCTACACACACACACACACACACACACAAACACACACACAAACACACACACACACACAACATTTCAACCTTTTCCTGTCATATAAATAAGCTCGTATATCAAATTCACAGATTTTTCTTCCGATAATAAAATGTCGGCTGCTTCCGTTTAGTTTGAATTTTCTGAAATGCTAGGGGAACCTTTATTAATGAGATCTGGCAGCATTCTCGATTTCAAACAACAATTACCGGAAAGGTGTGCATAATTCACTGAAAATAGGTACATCTAAACGTCTATTTATATCTCAGCATATACATATTATAAATATCTGTGCGTATTTATAATTATATTATTTTTTATATACTAACTTTCTCCCATTACGAGGATAGAGAGCTACTCAAGGTAGAAGATTACTGTTAAATTGTTAATAATAAATAAGGTACGTGATATGAATGAAAGAGAAGGTGGTAGGAAGTGAAGATTATGAGTATCAGGAAGATTCTTATTGACCCTTCACTTGAAGAGGTTAAGATTGTAATGTTTAGGGAAGCATCCACTCGGGAGTCAGTTCCGCAAAGTGACACTTCCTGGGAAAAGAAATGAGTGGGATTTTCTCCTTATAATTGGAATACGGGGGAAATGAGGGTGATTCGACTCCGTGCAACTTTCATGTCGTGTCCTACCTGTAAAGGTCTGAACTTTTGGAACCCGTTTGAATGGTTGCCATGAAAATAGCGATAGAGTAACGAGAAAATAGCGGAGTTGTGTCTGCAAGAAAGCACATTTTGTCTTGCTAATGTTGAACTTGGTTAGCTTACATAGTTATTCATATATATATATATATATATATATATATATATATATATATATATATATATATATATATATATATATATCAAATCCTGTGGCCCATCATGGGTCGTAGGGGCAACACATGTACCACAATCGCAGCAATAGAAGTGGCATTTCTTGGGCAAAATAGCCTTATGGAACCCAACTCTCTCCAGGCCGGTTTTTCTTCTCCTAGGCCGGTTGCCATCCAAGGTCATAGAACCCAGTTTGTCCTGGTATTTAGCCATAGCTTGGGGAAGAAGAAGCTTTACACACACACACACACACACACACACACACACACATA
Organism: Acanthosepion esculentum; assembly: GCA_964036315.1. NCBI lineage: Eukaryota > Metazoa > Mollusca > Cephalopoda > Sepiida > Sepiidae > Acanthosepion > Acanthosepion esculentum. The sequence goes on along the minus strand of OZ038483.1, from coordinate 54,886,913 downwards.
CACGCACACACACACACACACACACACACACACACACATATATATGTAGATAGATAAACACAACTATATAATATAACCTAAACGGTTAAAATTATAAAGTACTCTGATGGGTCAGTGACACACATACACACACACACACACACACACACACACACACACACACACATACACACACATACACACACACACACACACACATTTGCTGGAAACACACGTAGATGCTGGAAAATGGTATGTTCCTGCACCGCTCCTGTAAGTCCCCGGCTCCTCCCACTCTCCTCTAACTTTACAAGAGCCAGATTAGGCTGAAAATGAAGTACTGCTGCCATATATGGGCCAGATTTGACCAAGCTTCATTTTCGAGTTTCGATAGAGTTCAAATTATCTCCGCGTCCTTGTGGGTGATGATTTATTTTCCACCCTACAACCCCTGATAGTGTCTCCCGGATTACTACAATCTTGTTCAAGTTTAGGATTAACCGTCACCTTCCCCATATAATCTCCATAATCTGTTCCTCTTACGCGAAACCTTTACTTCGCGTAGTTCTTGGGCTTTGTACAGGGTGAACGTCATTGTAAGAAAAAAGTTGTGTCCTGTGTTTTCAGTATCTTCTACTGGATGTTTTATTTGGTTTCTTTTCGACATCCATTTTCTTTCTTTCTTTTTTCTTTTACTTTCTTACTTTATTTCTTTCTTTCATTTTTCTGTCTTTTTTCTTTCTTTGTTTCTTTTGCAAGTTTTCTTATATTAATCTTCCTACGAATTGATTTTTTCCCGAATTTCCTAAAATACTGCCCGATCACTCGAGCACACGACTAAAGATTAAACTGACGTCATAAGGCCATGTAGATTTATAAACTTGGAATCTGTTTGACTCACAAAATTAAAAGAAAGAAGACAAAAAAAAGCAAACAAAAAAAAACAACTAATATTAACGAAAGAACCTAGCACTGAAATAATAAAAACAACAAAAATAAAGACGATTTTTGAGAGGGAAATGGGAATTGATTTGTTAAGAGGCCACTGAAAATAGCTGGACGAAAGGAGTCGATGGAAGAATGAAAAAAAGAATTGCGTTTGTCAGCCATGATGGAAAGATATTGGCTGGAGGCAAAAAAATAATTAAAAAAAACAGGCTGTTATTATTATTATTATTCAGTCGACGGTTTTACTTTTAGACACTGGGAAAACGAATGGGTAATGCTTGGTTAGTTCTTTGAATAAGTCTATTCATCCCACTGTTCGGCCTTATCTGAAATTCTTCTTACACTCAGACCGTATGCGAAAGATAAGACGCCTACGAGCTTGAATCCAAGATAGCTGTCATCGAGTGGGTTTCAAGGCCTAGCCAGTAAAAAAGGGATGTTTTTTCTTCTCAAAGTTATAGTAATAATATCATAATTAGTTCAGTTGAGAGATTATATATAGCATGAAGTATCATGCATTTTTTATAGGTCCCAGGCCCACGCGAGTCAATCTAATATAAAATTTCCCTATATACAAAAATGTTTTCAGCATAATTTCTTTAATTTGACACGACAGATCTCAGTCGTACTCTATTAGGAAATGAATTGTCTATGTAAAATAAAAATTAATCTTACTATTAACTAGCATAGTACCCGTTAAAAATTATTCGTGATTGACACTCTTCTTCGTATTAGTGTCAGAATTGTGTGCAGTATGTGACTTTTCATATATATATATATATATATATATATATATATATATATATATAGCATCTTACTAACTTTTATACACTTTAGCGTCAAGAATGATTGCCACACCTATTTGAATATTATCTGTTACTTCCTTACACGTGACCCGTATCTAACCAATAAGAAATGACCAAGCATAACATACCATTAATCTGCGTCTCTTTGCTTTTACCATTTTTTTAATCGTTTCTATCTTGATCGCTGACGAAGGTTTAATAAAGTGAAACATGTTACATTAAGATCTGTTTCCTACCTGTTCTCAATCCTATCATTTTGTCGGATTTCTATCCATACTTGATTATTGTTGTGGACTTGTTTGAGCCAGAAATACAGACACAAAGAGAGGAATTGAGTTAAACAAATATATTAACCGAAACAGTAATGCAAACATATACAAACGAGAGTGTTACAGCAATAATGTTCGGTCCGACTGTCAGAGCTGACTGCTGGAAACTTCCCGATATTTATTTGTATACTGATACAAAATGTGGCACAAGGCCAAAATGGGGGATGAGGAAAAGGACGGTCTTCATCTGTCTTAAATTTAAACTTAGCTAACCACAAACACTGATCCAAACATACAAACAATATTCCTAACACCAAAACAACGCACCCTTACTTACCTTTCTTACTACATCCACCATAATACCTCATTGTCTCTATGAAAATCCTAAATATTCCTCATATGTACACTTCTTTGTCTGTGGTGGGGAATCTAGCCCCAATGAGTATTTACAATATGAATATAATCTATTTACAAGAAACTAAACAAAATAATGTTAGTAATAACTCCACCACCCCACAATCCTTAAATGTGGCAGAAACATCAGTTAACTGGACGAAATCAATGCGGGACTTTAATAATATAAAAGCATTCATTCATCCCAAGCACTCACACAGACACACACTCATTCAGACAACAATAAATACGAAAACACACACGCGAAACGAAAGGCGCTCCGCATCCACCAGAGAACTGACATCACTGACCACCTAATGAGGGATGGGATGGGTAATTAAACTAAAGAAAAATAGGGACAGAAATAAAAGGGGACAATGAACAAACACACCCTAGCTAAGTTAACTGGAAAAAAGGAAACTAAATATTCAAAAACAAACCTAAACTAGCCTAAATTTGGGATGGGTTGCCCAAGTTCAACCCAAGAAGAACAATATCCTGATGCCTAACAGGCATCAAAATGCCACTCTAGGTCAGCCTCTTTCACACGACACAAACGCGCAAGATTCACCCACCTTTTGCCAAATTCTGATGAATTTCCGTCCTAATCTTGACTTTAAGTTGATGCTTAAAGAACAAGATCAGTTGGGAAGAAGTGTACTACTCGTCATCATAGAATTCCTTCTGACGCGTCGTCCAAATCACGAAACCCGACCGTTGAAAGGACAGCTTCCAGGAATTGATGGTCAACCCTATCGAAGGCCTTAGACTGATCTAAATTGATCAGCGCGGCTTCACTGTCAACTTTCTCGATGATCAAGCGTACCATATAGTTGTCCTGAATAGTCCCACGCTTCACAGCACAAGTCTGTTCGGAGGCAATCAGGCTAGAGAGGACAGCCTGCAAACGGTTGGCTAAGATCTTTGCCAAAATCTTTAACTCTGTATTTAACATGGTTAAAGGGCGAAAGTTATCTAACCCATCCCCCGGTGAAGCGTTGAGGTATAGACCCTTGCTTCATCCAGTTGTTGTAAATCAGTTCCAGCAAAGGAACAAAAACGGGCAACTGCCTCAAGTAAACTTCGTACGGAAGACCATCTAATCCCAGAGATTTATCCAGGCCAACCTGTTTCAGCGCTTCCCAGATTTCCGACTCTGTGATGGGACCCACGCACCTAGCCGCTTCAGCTGTCTCAAGGCAGTGAAAATCGGCTAAATAGGCGTCGAATAGAGCAGGGCTCAGACCGGGATCCCTGGTGAAAAGTTCCTGAAAGTAATCACTAAACACCTCACATATGCCCGCGTTTGAAGTTACGGTCCGCTTATCCGGCAATGTGACGCATGCGATGTGTCGCTGAGATGCATTCCGAGACTCCCCTGCGCGCAAATCAGCGGCCATATTCGTTTTAACCTAGCCCTAACTACCAGAGCTTGATCATTCTTGATAATCAAAGAGGCCAACTCTGCCTTAGCTGAGGCTATTTCCCCACTATCACGGGATTTAACTGCCCGATTTACTTTTTGCTCACAAGCCGTTTTCACCGCTAATCTATCTAGATTGAGTCGACGACTAAAATCAGCAGCAAAAGCTCTAATTTTAGATTTTAAACTATCCCACCAGGCATTTCCAACCACAGACTCCATCAATTCGCTCTGTATCATTAGTAGCAGCTGATCCTGGAAATCCTGCTCACCAAATAATGAGCAGTTTAATTTCCAGTAGCCAGCAACTTTACACAAGACAAGCCTATGATCCGAATAAACTATGTAATGAAAAATAAAGAGCCATACATCGACTCTCCTAACTAAGACTTGGTTGAGTTAGTAGAACACACCCCAGCAGTCGAGCCGCACTATTTGTCCAAGTCCAAACTACCTCCCGGGTGTGCTCATTCCGGTACTTATCGACAAGATCAAACTTGTGGATAAAGTTCCGAAATGGTTTCACGTATCGATTGTCAGTACCCGAATTTGGCCCTATACGATCTATGTCGGGATCAATCCTCCGCTAAGACTATCCCACAAGATGTCAAAAACGATCTGCCGAAACAAAGCAGGCCGCCAAGAATGGGCATTGGGCGCGTAAAACCCACTGAGACGAAGAGCCTATCCTTTATGGTAACATCCAGCACGCAAAGCCTGCCAGCCGGATCTGAGAAGACAAGAGTACACGCAGCCTTCAAACACTTGCTCACCAGCCATGAGAAACTTCTTGAACGACCATCAAAACATGCTGAATAGAGAGAGAGAGAGAGAGAGAGAGCCCCCCTAGACGGAATGTTCTCATAGTCATGAGTAGAAATCTGCGTCTCCAGTACACAACAATCATTCACTCCGAGGTGCTGAAGATCCCGTGAGAGTCTTGCAGGCCTCGGACATACCCGCTAGCTAAACAGAGAGCCATAATGAACCGATTAGGGTTGCTCTCCTGCATTAAACATGGACGGGGGAAGGGCACCGACGGCCTCTCCCATCGAACCTGTTCCCACCGACGGCCTCTCCCACCGAACCTGTTTTGATGGTTCCATCGGGTGACAGGCCTCCAATGTCCAGAGGGAAGGTTAGCTTTGAAGATCTATACAGAAAGAGGTGAACAAAAAGCAGGAACCTTCCTGAACAAAATTGTTGCAGTTTTCTTTTACAGTTACGTTGTCGAAACAGGCCATGAACGGAAAAATTCCAAAGGCCTCGTTAGCCTCCACGACTATAGCCCAAATCTCTTGACCAGCTTCACCTCCTCGAACAACAGTTAATACCCTTTTCGCTTTAGGGAAATTTCTCGGGTCTTCGACATCCATATTGTTAATTTTCCTGAAATCAACAAGTCATTTAATGTTCTTCATTTTTCTGGAATATTAGTGCCTTGTCCTCCAATTGTTTGGATACCCCTCACACGTCTTCCCCTGTGTTAAAGATGGGTTTAGATTTTTTGTTGTGTGATGAAGAATCTATGGATACGGTGAAGGAATTCTTTGTCTTTTGGGATTGTCGGTCTTTTTAGGTGTAGTGGCAGAAGTTTTGACAGGGGATGGTTTGGGGCTAATAGTGATAGTGGAAGCGGAAAGATGGCCCTTGGAAGGTGAAATCGTGATTGGGGCCTTTTTTAAGGTTGTCATTTTTGAGAGAGAGGGAGATGAGGATCTCAGGGCTGGAAGATGATGCATTATGTGTTGTTTTGCTGACGGGGAAGACGGCTCCGAGGAGTTAGGGCCAGATTTTTTACGAGATGTTTCTGTTTTAGAGATTCGTTTAGTTGATGTAGTTTTTCGGCTTTCTCAAAGGTTGGCTCATATTTTTGTTTTTGTTGTCGAAGCTTTTCAGAATAGCTGGTCGGGGATACGCCCTTAGAACTGGTAGAGGGAGTGGGGCTGTTTGTGTAGATACCCGTTTGGGCTTCAGTGGGACGAAGATCCGCTGCCCGGAGCTTCCATCTAGCCTTACCAACAACCTGCCATTCCCCCTTTTTCTCCACAATCGGCAGGCGTGTGTAACAGTATGTCACACATGAAAAAGCTTTTACCTTTTAAGACGGTCTGTGGTTTAATCCCCAGAGAAGTCAACGATTTTCTGATGGTGTCTTTTGTGGAACGAGAGATTTTGCGCGTACGCTTGTCCACTACAAAGATCCGCACAAATTTTTTTTCAACTTTCTGTAGTTCCTCAAGTTGTGTCAAGAGTCCATCTTTTGTAACATGATGAGCGGAACTTTTAGCTTTCTCTAGGAACTCTGTAATGTTGATACTGCGTTTTGGTGGAGACGTCTAGAAAGAGGACGTCTCCCCGACTGCTACTTTATCGTCTTTGTTGGTACTGTCTGTGTTAGGTTCTTTTCTCTTTGAAGAATCTTGGTCTGTTTCGGCACCCATATTATCTTTCGAAATCTTAGTTTGAACACTTTGGCCTGTTTCGGCCTCCATATATTCAGCAGGAAACTGAGAATTTTTTTTTTCCGCTACCATATTCTCCTTTACATTTTGGCTGTTTCCGGCCACCATAGTCATTGAGTATTCACCATTATTACAACATTCGGTATTCATACTTTTATTTTCGTCGACTTCAGATTTCTTATCTGGTGGGTCATTCTTTTTTTTCTTAGTCCCAAATATTTTTTTTCACGGTCTTCTTGGGAGCCATTTTTAACACGGAAAATAAAATACAAAGAAATAAAAGGATGAATACAAAATAAATCACAAAAACAAATGCAATAAGACAGTTGGATGTGCAAAAAAAGAAAAACGAAAAATACAGACGAGAATAAACGTTAAACTTTAAAAGGCGGACAAAAATTAAATATACAAAGTTAAAAGAGAAAACAATCAAAAATTTCCTTTAAAAGGACTATACACAAAAACGGTTACACGTACGGAGACTCAAAAATAGACAAAGGAAGAAAGTCAAACAACAACAGTAAAATAATACAGCAATAAAACTAAAAACAAAATGCTACAGAAAGAAAATACGAAAATGATACGAAACTAACAAATCACAGAATTAAATATAGCTGCCGTAAAAACAAGTTAGCCCGTTAACAAATGAAAAAAGTAATAAAGAAAAAAACGGACAGATTAGACAAAATAAAATACAAGAAATTAAAACAAATATGTACACAAAAGATTTAACAAGTACAACACAAAGAACTTAACGGATATTTAACAAGAAAAACAAAGAACGAAATAACACGTAATAAAATAAAAAAAGAAAAATAAAGTCGGACGTAGAAAAACAGATAAATTTCTAGGATAAATTGCAGAAAATTAAAAAGAAACGGAAAAAATAAAATCAAAAATTAATTTTAAAATAAGAGAAAATAAAAAAAGCTAACAATAAAAGAATAAAAGAAAAAAGAAAAAAAAAAATGGGAGGGTAAAATCAAAATTTTTTTCCAAAACAGTCAGTAAAAAAAGAAACGTAAGAAAAGGTAAAATAAAAACAAACATAACAGAAACGAATTTGAAGTTCACAAAAATAAACCAGTTGAGTTGCAGAAAAACGTCAGGTGGTAAACACTAGTCGTATAAGGTCTGATTGCTGAAAACTTCCCTTGATTTATTGTACAATATATACAATTCTGGCACAAGACCTAAAAGAAGGAATGAGTGAAGGATGGTCGTCAGTTACTATCTTATATCTCGCTAATCAGATTCACGACTCATTCACTCATTACAATTTGCCCATTCACCACAAGAACTCATCAATCACCAATAATTTCCTCTCTTTACCTCCGTCCAGCCAGAGTTGGGGGTCTTTTCCGCCGTTTCTGTTGCTGTTACTGTTCCTACTGTTGGTGTTGTTGCTGCTGTCACCTGTGGTTGTGGTTGTGCTGCTACCTTCTTTCCGGGGCACAGCTTTGACATGTGGCCCGAGGCACCACACTTTCAACAAAATGATCTCTGTACGACAAGCATCCGTTAATCACGGCACATCAGCACATTGGGGATCTCACCAAAGCTCTGCCGGGTGAGGGTTTTCTGCAGAACGATATCTCCAGTACCGATGGCAGACTTGCTTATAAGCGCACTGACCTCGACCACCATACGGTCTTCGCTTATATCTGCTGGCACACCATGGACAGTTACTCGAGTCCTACGAGTGCTCACGTACTCAGTTTGCAGTCTTATTACCTTGGTCATCAATATATTCCCGGCTAGCTTTTTGGTTTCTTCTTCGCTAGCCAAAAGAATGTCCCACATCGCATTTGATCTCGCTAAGACCCGTGGGGCAACATTGACAGTCTTCAGCGCTTCTTCCATGGTTTCCCTGCTGACCCCGATTAATTTCAGACTTTTCACGTCGGTGGTCAGTAGGGAGATTGCCCGTGTATTAACGGCGTTCAGCGCCTCCGGAATTGCAAGGGATTCATTTCCCTTAATGAATTACTCATATTTATTCCTCGAATCGGCATAGTAAGCCGCATACTTTTTCGGCCTTTTTTTCTTTCCAGGCCATTTCTCTGATTTCACCGGATTCCGGCGTTGACTCGTCTGCGTCACTCATTCGTGGTATTTTTTAAAAACCTTTTTCCTTTATAATTTTCAAACAAAAACAGAAAACGAACTAGAGACAAGAGTAGGTCAACAAAAGAAAAATAAATTAAACTTGACTTTGCCAAAAAACAAGTCACACGTTAAAAACACAAAAATAAGAAAACAAAAATGGGAAAAATAAAACAACCAAGTCACTCGTATAAAATTGATTAAAGTGAGATGAAGCAAAAAGATTGAGGGGGACGACAAAAAGTAACGCTTGGTTAATAAAACCAAGTGGAAATCAAAAATCTACAGCTTACAAATTCACAAACTAAAAGTGAAAGGTGTGAAAAATAAAAACGTGACTAACAAAAAATGAAAGAAACAATAATTGGAAAAAACGCCAACATTTAGAAAAGAAAGAATTAATCAGAAAAAATAAGACAGGAATTAAAACGGAAAATAGAAGAAAGAAAAGCTTCAAAAGTAAAAAGAAAAATTAAATACAATACTTAGCGTGAATTCAAGTACGTATGATAAAGAACTAACGCTGGAAAAACGAGTGCTGGAAACTTTCCTCTCCAAAAGGCAGTACCTGCTCCTATTTATAGCTGGAAGAATCCATGCGTGCGTGGGTAAATTACCATAACAATTATGTTCGTGTGCGCGCTAGTGCATGTGCGGCCATTCGTCCGTCTTTACGGATGTGCGTTCGCTCGCGTGAACCCGCCTGCGCGGATGTGCATACGTGCAGGGATTCATGATCATTTTGTTCCTATTTTGCCCTTTTTGTGCCACTTTACACTCATTTAGTCTTTCTCTTCTTTTTCATCGTTTTTTTTTTCCCGACTCTTGCTGATTTTTTTTCCGGCTCTAGATATTGCGTTTTTTTTTTCTACGAAACTTGTATTTCGTTTTTAAATAATTGATATTAATGCTTAAATGATAAATTCAATATATATATATATATATATATATATATATATATATATATATATATATATATATATATATATATAACACTACTTATCAGTGAAATTATTTTGATATTCGTATAAACGTTTGATGAGCAGTAAAATTATTTTAGCATTCGTGAAAAAAAAAAGAAAGAAAAATCAGAAAAGTTTACGACTCTATGTTTGATAATTACCAAATTTAACACGAAATATGGGCAAGGCGCAGAATGAAAAGTTCGGGTAGCATAATGGTTATTAGCATTGTTTTTGGAACCGGCTGATCGGTGTTCAGATTCCGATCAAGTCAGTTAGGCTGGTTTCTTTTTTTTTTTACATGTTTCCCCAATGCGCATAAATGCCATTGGGGAAACATGTCTAATTACTATCTAAGTCTAATTATTCTCCCTCAAGCCATCCGTTGAACAGCAGAGTAAACTCTTTACCCTTCGAAGGCAGCAGAAGACAAAAAAAAAAGAAAAAAAAAAGAAAAAAAGAAAGCCGGCCGTAGTCGAGATCATTGAGCCCTTGTGAACACCACGATCCTTTAATTATCTATATAGTACGTGCTTCGCCAGGGCTACATATGGTTTTGAATGGTTTTGAATTTAGAATTGTCCATCACCTAGACTGGCATACCACCAAGAGTTTTACTATTTAACCCACAGCCAAAAGGGGGAAGAGAGGGATTCAACGCACTTGACTGAAATACGAACTCGGATCTCCGATTTCTCTATTCATTACACCACCCGCACATCCAAGAGCAGAAGAACACTGAAGTCAAAACTGTGAAGGCAACGAAAATTTTACCACCACTCTACTAACTTTACGAAGAAGTCATGACAATTTGCAGATAATAAAGATAAAGGAATATGTGGAGAGCCATGATCCAGTAAGTTATGAGACAAAAATTGGAAATAGTGTATACGAAGACTAAGTTTCATTAGTTTTCCAGATGTGGATGGACTGCTCATCTTGAAAATCAGCATTTAAGATCCTAGCATGCGATACAAGCTACCCACTGTGCGTGTGAAGTTTGCGTTAATAAAATTATTTCTCACCGGTGTCAATCAAACCAGACGGAAAGTTAAGCACGGTTTCACTTTTTGAAAGAGTGTGCTTTGTACGGAAGGCAGTGAAGAGAAACAAGAAGACAGGACTAAAACATAAGTTGCAAGAAGGCAGAATGCATGGTTATCAGTAATAGAAACATCTTAACATGCAAATTACAAATTGGAGACACCAAAATCAAGCAAGTATCACAATTTAAGTATCTGGGAAATGTTTTAAAGACGGAATGTGCAACACCAAAATTCTATAAGCGCATTGGAATAGTAAATGACGCCTTCCAAAAGCAAAGCAAAGTATAAAGAAACAGGAAAATTTATATATATGTTTTATACCGTAGCTATGAACACTAATGGGTATGTCTCAATCCTCATAAATACGTTGTAAGTGGGTGTAATATGCTGAATAGTCCACCACTAGCAGTGGTTTACCTACTTCACGCTGCTGGCGAGTATTGTATTTTGTTGTTGTTATAAAGATTACAATTTCATTTCCAACCCCCGTTTTGGTTAATACTCATTCACTAACCTTTTCTAGGTTATAACAGAAACAAATAAAAGAGCACTGAACTATTACGCAATATCATTCTTACTACATGGAAAATCTCCTGAAGTTGAAGAAGAGACTTGTACCAATAGAAATGTGGTTCTACAGAAGGATGCTAAGAATATCATGGACCGAACAGATGAACAATGACGAAGTTTTAGAGTAAATGGAAACAAAAAGGACTCTTATACTTAACACCAAGAAGAGACAGTTGAAATTTCTAGTGCACATAATGAGAAAAGAGGGTTTAGAAAATTTGACACTTACAGGATATATTGAAGGCATGTAGGACAGAGGAAAACAGTGCATAACCTATCTAACGAGCTTGTGTAAATGGATGGCAGAACAGGGTTTAGGAGAGATAACAAAAAGACACAATTTACTAAGAGCTACAAAGGACAGGAAATTGTGGAGAGCCATGATCGCCAAAGGCCTAAAGGGAAACAGCGTATAAAAGAAGAAGTGTTCCGTCATTCAGAGCGAGGAGGAAAGTAGCTAACATCTCCGTCGAGGTACGTTCAAAGCTGTTGACATCGGAATGGTTAATAAAAGCTGACTTTAATAGATCAACGTTGTTGTTATCCCCAGTTAAATAAAGAAGTAAAAAAAAAAAAAAACTCTTTTTGTTATGGCCTATCAATTGTAGGTTTTTAAATTACTTAATTTTACGTCTTACATAGATATTTTTCAGTAATAGAACTCAGTAAACCTAGGTCTTGGAAAATAAAATAAAAACGTCTAATCACCAACATACGGCATTATCACCAAGTTCGCTCTGCAACTCCTGTGATTTGCTAACTATCTCGTTGATTTTTATTAGATGTTAAAGGTCTCTTTCTTTCGTAGTGAAAAAGAAAGACGATTGCCGGCTTTTTTGCTGAGTAACTAAATCGGACTCCAGATTAGAAGGTGATTTATTACAGCGGCCCGACCCTGGGAAAGAATTTCACCGTCATTACTTACTCATTACGGCAAAGAAGAAAGAAGGAAGCTTTATTCGGACAGCTTCTTCCCAAGAACCGCTACTTTGTGGAACAGACTCCCGAGAGGATGCTTCCCCGATCACTACAAACTTAACCACTTCAAGTCTAGGGTCAAACGTTATCTATCCTACATATCCTCATAATCTGCACTTCTGACCTCCTTTTACGCTCATACAACAATTTCATTTAGTATCCATCTACCCTGAGTGGCTCTTGGACATTGTATTGGGTGAGCAATTATTAAAATAAATAAAAAATCTGGTTAAGTTTAAATTCCGGTTGAAACAGTTTTTGTTCATTTTGCATAATTGTCTTTGGTCAAGGCATGAGCCTATCTCTTCTTTTCCACCCCACTCGTTATGAGCAAACTAGTAGAGTACTTATATAGCTTTGGTTGGTAATTGAAGAAGATTAAATTTAAAACTTCCGTCATAGCCAATCTTGAGAAAAGTTCACCGCGAGAAAAGTTCACTGTGAGAAAACTTACAGCGCAGAAACTTCACCGTATAAATTCATTAGATTTTATCATTAATAATTTTATAATTAATATATTGTTCAACTCATTAACTCTATCACAACTACAATTGAAAAGAATTTACCTCAAAATCAACATAAAAAGGGTCACAACAACGTCTAAAACAAAACTTACTAAACAAAACAATAAGTTAAAACTTGAAGGCGGAATTTACTCTATTACCAGTAATAATTGCTATGAGGAATACATCGGAGGAACCTCAAGAATTTTAAATGAAAGTTTATATGAACAGAAAAGAGATATTTTACAAAACCCTACGTTAAATGCATTAGTTGCTCATTGTGGCGAGACCGACCACAATTTTGATGTAAATAGTTCTACTCTAATTAAAAGAGAAAATAATTCACTAAGGCGATAATGTGTAGAAAGTGCTTTAATCGCTAGTTCATTAACAGTAAATTTGCGTCCAGTTTCTTACAACGTTTCACCATTCTTGGCAGATCTATTATGACAATGTGGGATATTTAGTAACAAAAGCTATGGAAACGAAAACAAAAAGAAGAATCTAAATGAAATCGGCTAGATTATATAACCAAAACAGATAGAAAAAAAATCATTTATAAATTTAAAATTTGTAGCTTCACTCGTTTGTGTACACGTGTAGTCGCACCAACGCAAACATAAACTTAGATGATGTCCTAAGTGACGAAACTTTTTCCACTTGTCATATATCTTTTCCCTACAGTACACTATATAGTACAGGTAAACGGTCCGTTGGTATATAATGCAGGTGTATCCTAGTAATATTAATTATTAAAACTGGTCCGCAGAGAGCTCGATGTGTTTATTTTAACAGAGCATATGTATTTTTTTACAGCAAAGCCCAAAAATTACCTCAATATAGAGATAGTCTATTTCAAGCCGTTCTGTGCGCGGCTATCATCAGCCCGTAAGAACGGCTTGAAATAGACTATTTCTATGTTGACATAATTTTTGGATTTTTCTGTAATATATATATATATATATATATATATATATATATATATATATATATATGATCTGAACCTAGAAATTTCCATAATAGCTAACTAATGGTGCTGATATGTACATAAAAGAAAAAGAAACTAGAACTAACCAAAGCCGTGTGTTGTTGTTTATATTTCTATTTCATCCTGATCCTTAAAATGGAATTTACTATTATATACTTTTACCCGATTTTTAAAAATGTTTTAGATACGTTGATCAATGAAATTAGAATCCATTAAGAAATTTAGTTTTTATCCTTTTACAGTGAACCTTCCCCGAGGTGAAATTTTCTCATAATGAACTTTCCTGTGGTTAATTGATGGCGGAGAACTTACCGGACACGTTCAGGAGTAAACTTTGACGATAAACCAGGAACTAATATCCCCAATACAATCCGACGCTGTCTTCAGTCTTGGTATGGCAACTCTTGCCTTGGTGGCATGCTCTTTCGGCATTCGCTCATTCTATGGACAAGATCAGTGGCAAGTAGAGAGGAGAATTGCTATGTGAGCAACAGCTTGTCTTTTATAACTTTTCTCCAGTCATGAGCAGTTACACTCTCAATGAGGCTCCTTTCGTTGATCGTCTTTTGGGACCACAAATGGAACACTTATATACGATCAATTGCCAAGGATACTGAGAAAATGGCCGGCTCCTTGTACTGCTGCAGAAAGTAAGTATCTGGCTACTTTTTCCATGCTTTATATTTATTAGAGTCAGATCAGACAAAAAAAAAACAAAAGAAAAGAAAAATGGTGCATTGATGTCATATCTCGGCTGAAGCAGCCCAATCCTCACTTTCCAGCTTTGAAAGAGATCAAATCGTTTCCGTGACCTTGTATGGGATGATTTATTTCCCACCTTAAGGCCGCTTTCCCACAGGCGAAACGTCGTAAGCCTATCGCTACAATCACGCTCATCTCCTATGCATTCTTTTGGTTAGCAGGACATTCCACTATGTTGGTTTCTTCCCGAGTACCGCTACTTTGTGGAACCTCTTACGTGGATGCTTCCATGAACACTACAATCTTAACCTCTGTAAATCTAGGATCAGTCGTTATCCATCAGTCATATGCTTGAAATCCTTACCTACTTCTCCCTCTTATGTCCATATCTCAAACCTCATTCAGCAACCTTGAATGACCCTTGGAGCTTATACTGGGAAAAAAACTTACCTAATAGTTGTTTTAGGTAAGCAGCCAAGTTAAAACGTTTTAACGAAATTTTTCGTAATTTCTAATTTAGAATATGTATTTTTAAAAATTCAGTATTATTTTTTAAAGCAAAAACGATCACTGATCAGGATAAAAGCAAATGCATACAAAACAGTATATATTGGGTAGCCTAAAATGTTTGTCCTGTTTTTGTCCTGAGTTGTGATGAGGGGTTTTTATTTTCAAGTAACATCATCAAACCTCATTTATTGTTTTGTGACAGCAGTCATATCAGCATGCCTTCTTTAAAATGTCAATTATTTGTTTATTTATTCTATCACTGAAGATAAAAGAAATAAACAACATTTTCAGCATATGGCTTTTTTTTTAAATCTAACAATGCAACTCAGAAACAAAACTTAAGTTTATGGATAAGGTAATGTGAATGACTGAACGTGTCCAAAGTGGATTGCAAAATCTCTTTCTTGAAATATGCTCTACCGATGTGACATGTAGACCGTTTGAGTTTTATAAAATAAAACAAAAATTGGGAATAATCGACATGAGAGATCGCAAAATTTCTCAAGATATCCAAATTAAAATCGTTTACCTGCTTGTTTATGACGTGTAGCTTCCATTAAAAGTTACCCCCCCGCCAAATTATAGGATATTATTTCCGGGTACTACTTATACATAAATAAAATATTTCGTTATTGAAGTAACTTGTAATGCGCGATGAAAAGTGAGTCATTTATAAGAAGTTGCAATGCAAGGGAACGTGAATGAAGCATGATTAACCGTACCAAAATGAGATCTTATCCAAAGAAGGTAATGTGTTTAAAGAAAGAATCTTTTCTTGTAAGGAAACTCTTTCCTTATCTTTTAGGTCATCTTTGCTTTTAAGGAATTTTTTTCGTCTTTATCTTTTAGGTCATCATTTCTTGTAAGGCAACCCTTTTCATCTTTATCTTTTAGGTCATTTTTTCATATCAGGCAACCTTTTAATCTTTATCTTTTAGGTAATCTTGTCATGTAAGCCAACTCTTTCATCTTTGTCTTTTAGGACATCTTTTCATGTAAAGCAACTTTTCATACATATCTTTTAGGTCAACTTTTCTTTTAAGGCAAATTTTTCATATTTATCTTTTAGGTCATCTTTACATATAAGGCAACGTTTTAATCTTTATTTTTTAGGCGGTCTTTTCATGAAAGGTAACTTTTTCATCTTTATATTTTATGTTGTGTTTTCTTTTAAGGCAACTTTTTCATCTTTATCTTTTAGGCAACTTTTCGTGTAAGGCAACTTTTTCATTTTTATCTTTTAAGACATTTTTCTGTCAAAGAATTTTTTCCATATTTTAGATTCTTTTCATAATTATGTTTTAATGAATATTTTCTTTTAGTGCATCTATCTATCTATCTATCTATCTATCTATCTATCTATCTATCTATCTATCTATTGTAGCATAATTACGAGCGATAATGAGCATGTCTCCATTCACATAAATACAGTAGTAAATACTGTATGTTGGTCTGCAGTTGGAGATTCATTGTGGAATTCACTGGAATAACTTCTAACAGTTGACTACTACTTCTACGCGCCGCTGGCGAATCGTATACGTGTTGTTCTTGTCCTAAGTATTATCGTTCATTACCAACTTTCGTGTGATTATTCGATTCCTAAGTTACAATACTATTTATCGGCTTGAATGTCCCAGAAATTTTCATAGAAAATATGCGTCCTCCGACCATGAAAATTTCTCGGACATTCAGGCCGGTAAATGTTGTTAATAATGTTTATTATCAACAGAGAATTTACTTAAATATTAGTATCTATAAAGAGAACATATAAACATAAAAAATGTCTTAAATAATTGTCGGACTTTGTCCATTTCATAATGTATGACGTGATTTGTTTACATTTGGATACGCATTGAGCAGATATGAATGAATGAGAGAAAATCATAGGAACTGTGTTTAAAAACAGTAAAATCGACCTTGCTAACCGAACGCTCCTCTGTGGCCCAATTGGTTATGGCACGTCAGGCTACATGACGGTTCCGTATAGGATACAGTTTCGATTCCTGTCGTAGGACTCATATTTTCTATGAAAATGTCTCGGACATTCAGGCCGGTAAATGTTATTAATAGTGTTTATTATAAAACAGAACATTTACTTAAATATGTGTATCTATAAAAAGAACGTATAAACATTAAAAAATGTCTTAAATAATTATCGGACTTTGTCCATTTCATAATGTATAATACTATTTATCTGTTTTACGTAGTTTAACTTAAAATCTGTAGCATAATTTGTGATCTAAAAATCCAAAACTTTTCCAAGCGAAAATTGAAAATGTTTCATAATTCACCGACATTGAATTGTAAACTATTTTCACTGATAATTTTCATTAGTTCCCTGCAGTTATGATTTTAGTTTTGCTTGTTAAAAATTGCATTGCCACATGCAAATGGCTGGTCGAGACGTCTTCTCAGCCGTTCTTGGAACCATACGCATTCCATCCATATATCAAGTTTACCTCCGGTAACCATACACTGCTTTTAGTTTATCACGAACGGAGCCCCCAGACAAGTGTTGTCTGAATTATTATTATAGATAAAGCAAAACACGACTCTTTCTGCAGGGCTGTTTTTTCAATGCACAATAGAAAAATTCGGTTATAGAATTCGGTTATAGAAAGGAAGTATAAAAGAAAAAAAAATGAAAGTTCAAACCAGACATGACAACATCTAGGCTCTTAAGCCTGAAGCTAAAATAGTGAGAGTCAAGATAGCAGACGAAAAGAGAGGAAAGATAAATTATTGATTAAAGGGAGAGAGAGAGAGAGAGAGAGAGAGAGAGAGAGAGAGAGAGAGAGAGAGGGGGGGAGATGACGAAAGTGAGGAAAGCGAGGCCGATAAAGAAAAAAATAATGATCAAATGAAGAAAGGGCAAAAAACAAAGAAGAAAAAGACTCTTTTTCTTCTTTGTTTTTTGCCCTTCTTTCAATGAAAGGTCAAAAGATAAGTTGTTTAATAAACTTTTTTTCGATTCACAATTGAATATTTAAATCTCATTTTAATTATTTCTGTTTGTTTTTTGTAATCTTTTTTGTATTCTGGGTATCAGAAAACATGGTCGCCATAGCAACCATTGGCGCGAAAATTACTTGCAGATATCTGATACATTATTTATAAGTCACTTCCATTAAAACTCTACTGAATGGTCCAAGCTGCCGCTTGTATAGACGTTTTTCTTCTTTTTGTTTGTGTTTCAATTCAGCTTCGAATACGAGGGAATAATGGAAGGTTTTAGCCCTACAAAGGGGCCTTTCCGCCCCCCCCCCAAAGAAGAAAAACATAAAATTATAAATAAAAATAAATGTGATAAAAATAGTTATTTACCTATTTGGTCAGATTTGGGGAAGTGAGTTGGCCCGAGGAATTTTCAGCACTCTATATATATATATATATATATATATATATATATATATATATATATATATATAATTGACTTAAATAGGACAGATGTCATAATCTTAATACTATTGGGTTGGTGCATAATTATCAGGCGGTTTTGTAGGCGCGTTATTTGTTAATAAAAATTGCTGTTTGTTTACTTTTTTGAATAAAAATATTATTTTATTTTCAGGTTATAAAAATGTGTCTCGATAATCATGCGCTCTGGAATAATCATTTAAAAATGTAATTGTTGAATTGTTATGTTTCTTTTTTTCATAATAAATATTGTTTTAAAAACGCCTGATAATTATGCCCCAACCCAATAAAAAGTGGAAGAGAAATTTCTAATGAACTTTTATATATATAATTGTTCATATATTCAAATTTTTTAGTGAGAATGGCGTTGGCAGAGTTTGTGATTTCTGACTATTTTATTGTCTATAATGAAACACGAGCATATTGGCTGATCATACAGTCTTGATTACATTCATGTTGTCCCGATTTTTTTTACGTAAAGCGTTATATTTTTTATTATATACGTAAATTCCAAATTTATCTTCGCGAGACTTGAAAATTAGAGAATGTCGAAAAGAAGCAAGAGAAACCAGAAGTTACGAAATTGTCGACAATTACTGACAATTATCGAGCATTACCGATAATTGCCGACAATTAATGATTACGAGCAGCTTTTGATGATGTCTTAGGCGCATTCCCACGTCGTGTGGAGTGTAGACGTATCATCATATAGTGACCTGAACTGATAATACAAGTTATTTTAAACTTGAATTTCTCTTAACGGCGACTTAGATTATAAGCTGTCGAACCAGTCAATCGGCTTTTTGTAACGACTTGCATTCTGCACGATAGCATAATGCATATATATATATATATATATATATATATATATATATATATATATATATATAAAAGTGAACATTGAAGCCAACACTTAGAGGCGACTGTCCGTTTCATGCTAAATGCAATCATCAGGCCACATGCCTTAAGTTTTTTTCAACTATTTATATATACGGATCAGTGGTGCATTGTGGGTAGTCTGTTGCATTGTGGGTGGTCTATTCTAACAGTTATTTTGGCCGGAGTGGTTTGTTAAATTGTTTATTATTTACTTTATTTTCAGTTTTCGATTTTAAGTAACGTAGTAAAAATTTGTTTTCGTGTCTGCATTTTGAGATGAGTTCTGATCGTTTATTTAGTAGTTTGTTTTGGTCTGTGAAGGTAATTATAGCTATTTTTCCTTCAAGCAGATTTTGCAGTTTTTTGATTGATTGTTGTAGGCTGATGATCTTTTCCTTATTTTCCATGGTGTGATTTACTTAATGTTTTTAATTTCCCAGCTATACTTGGAAAGCTGTGTATTTGGGAAAATCGTGGCTTTCTTTATCTGTCTGTCTGTTTTTCTGTGAGTCTCTCTCTCTCTTTCTCTCTCTCTCTCTCTCTATATATATATATATATATTTATATAATGAAGAGATATAGTATTAAGGTATGCTATATTTATGGGATGAACTGCTCAATATCAGAGATAGAGCGTATTTAAATATAAAAGTGAACATTGAAGTCAACACTCAGCGGCGGCAGTCGGTTTCATGCTAACGCAATCATCAGGTGATATGCATTTTTTTCTCGACCATTTATATATACGGGTGAGTGATGCATTGTGAGTAGTTTATTCTAACGGTTATTTTGGTGGGAGTGTTTTGTTAATTTATTCCTAACACGTGACTAGAGACCTTATATCCCACACGCATTGTTCTTTCTTTGGTTTACAGAATGGCTGTTGTCAGGCCCAGGCAGTCATCATTTTACGTGGACTCGACAATCGTGTTTGTTTTTCTGTCAACCATAAAAGCGGGCAAATTCTTTTATTTTTCTTTTTTTTTGGTGGCCATAAATTCATTGCGTCATTGATTTCACGTGTTAAGCCTTGCTGTGTTATTTACAATGATTTTCACCCTGACCAAGTCTCAAGAGCCACTCCAGGTTGACGGTTACCAAGTAAGAGGCACTACCCCAAACATGGTGATAATCCCATGAAAGGGGCCACCGGAAGTGAAAGTCTTTCGAAGGAAGCGGAAACCCAATCGTAAACAGGAAACAATGGATAGAGCGAAGTCTATTCAACATTCAGTGAAGATAGAAGTCTCTACTCATTAGTGATAGTCAATCAGACTAAACTCGCTCGCCGTTATTTCCCGCTTCCCTCATTACCAGAAGATAAACCAGCAGCTAATATTTAATGTTTCTATGTGCCCTGCTTATCCTGTTACATGAATACCGTAAAATGGATAATAAATGGGGGTGAGGTATTCCGGATGTTAAGAAGAGATCCCCCACTTGTCATTTCCTTGGTCTATATTTTAATCTTTTTCTTTGATATTTTTTTCTTTTTTGTTCTTTGTAATGTTTTTTTTTTCTTTTTTTCCTATTTTTCTCATTTCCTTTTGCGCTTAGCCATACAGAGGAGAATAAAGAAAACAATACTATTTTGCAGATAGTGGTAGTGATGTAAAAGCTAAAAGATTGAGCCAGTCCAGGCAATTCCAATTCAAAAATGTTTCAATCAAAAATTCTTTGGACTCGAGTAGAACGTAAAAAGCGTTCTCGCAAAAGGACAAAGGTAAAACCACGTTCCATAAAACTTCAAAAGAATCAAGACGAAAATGTTCAGATTCCTCTTTCAGCACAATAGTTTATATATAAGTATAGTCGCATATATCACATTATGCATGCACACACACACACACACACACACACACACACACATATATATATATATATATATGCAAATATATAGAAAAATAGGAAAGAACACGTTAGGTAAATAATCCGAAGTTCTTTATAATAATAATAATAATAATAATTATATATATATATATATATATATATATATATATATATATATATATATATATATATGTATATATATATATATATATATATATATATGTATATATATATATATATATATATGTATATATATATATATATATATATATATACAAAGAAATAATCACGCATAGAATCAATCAGCAATATTAATGCGATTATTGGCGATATCACATCACTAGTAGAATATAAAAATACTGTTAATCCATAGAATGATGTGATCCTCATTAATAAAATTGTTGTCAGTTGTTTCCAGTTTATATATTTTTTTAAATGCTAGTACTTTCAAATAATCCTTTATTCATCCTCAGGCATATTTTTTTCCATTAAAAAATATAAACCAGGAAACAACTGACAACAGTTTTATGAATGAGGATCACATCATTCTATGGATTAACAGTATTTTAATGCATACATTATATTCTGCTAGCGATGTGATATCGTCAATAATCGCATTAATATTGCTGATTGATTCTATGCGTGATTATTTCTTTGTATATAAAATACATGCTGCCTAATGTTTTATATATATATATATATATATATATATATATATATATATATATATATATATATATATATATATATGAATGAGCATTGAAAATAAATTTTTTAGTGGATACCTGTATTTGAGTGTAGGCTTCGTTTTGCTTTAATCCCTATTTATTACGTCTGCGGGCTTGCAAACTGACTCAAGAAAACTTATGAAAGAAGAAAATGTGTTTTCTGACAGGATTTAAAACTGCGTCTCCCCTTTGCAGGAGAAACGACCACCTGATCCAGCATGCTTTCACACACACACACACACACACACACACACATATATATATATATATTTACATATATGTGTTTGTCTGTGTGTGTGCATGAGAAAAAACGAGAGAATAATTTAGATGAGAATTTGTTGGAATAGTAAATATACAAGACAATTTTTTAAATTTCTACTTTAACAATGATGAACCATTGTCATCAGAAAACTAATTTTTATTTGAATATATATATATATATATATATATATATAAATAACATAAACCACGCACATATACCTATATTATTCCATAATGGTTATCTGTGGAGCTAAAGAATTAACCCAGAGTTTAATATTGCTATGGGAGCATTTGATTCACCAGAAGCATGCGAATAATTTGGAATTTTGTTATCGTGGTGACTAAGATTTATTTTCGATATTAAAGGCACCGTACTCTATAGGCATGAAGGTGTAATTCTTCTCAGAAAACAAGCCCACGAAATATAGACCGACTGAGAAAGGAACTGATAAATTTTTTTAAAGATCACGAACTAAATATTAACATTATCACCCATGCTAAAGTGATCAACTTTCTCGGTGTGACCTTAGACTTGAATAAAGCTTATTACAAATCATATACCAAAGATCTGTATAACCATAAATACGTCAGTAAAGAATCAAACCACCACCATAAAATTCTAGATAATTTGCATAAATCTGTCCAAGTTAGATAATCTACTAACTCCAGCAATAAGGAAATATTTGATAACAATAAAATTGAATATACAAAGGCTTTAGAATTAATCAAATAAACGTAACAGCATATGATTTAATCCACTTTTTAATCGTTATGTTAAAATTGATATCGGAAGATTCTTCATAAATTTAATTCATAAGTACTTTAACCATTCACCAACGCTAAAAAAGATTTTTAACAAAAATATTGTTAGGATCGTCGTTAATAAAATAGGTACATCTATATTATGAAATGGACAAAATTCGAAAATTACTTTAAGACATTTTTATGTTTATACATTCTTTTTATATATACAACTACTTAAGTAAACGCTCTGTTTATAATAAACAGTATTAATAACATTTACCGGCCTGAATGTCCGAGAAATTATCATAGAAAATATGCGTCCTCCGACAGGAATCGAACCTGTATCCTATACGGAACCGTCATATAGTCTGACGTGCCTTAACCGATTAAGGATTATTGGAATTCATGTAAGATTGTAGTTTAAAACCAGTAAAATCGACCTTGCTAACCGAACGATCCTCTGTGGCCCAATCGGTGAAGGCACGTCATAAAAATGTCTTAAAATACATCTATATATAACAACATTATATTAAACAAATGTATTTCCAACAAAGATAACATTAATGTTTTAAAAAATAAATGCAACTGCCGAAAAAAATATGATTTGATCCTTAAACAGTCAATATATGACTGACAATATTGTTTACCGAGCGAGCATGCATATATATATATATCGGAAACGATGTTAAATTTTATTTTGGTTCCACTGAAAATACTTGGAAATTTCGTTTCTATCATCATCGAATGGCTTTATGTAATATAAAATACAAAAACAGCATTGCTTTCTCTAAATATTACTGGCAATTAAAGAATGGAGCTAATGCACTTTTTATGTTGGAATCAATGTGCAAACGTCTACAGTGCAATGAAACGATGCCGGTCTTCATGACAGAATGCCTAGATAAAAGCCACTGCTTACGAAAAAGCACAATATATGAATAAAGTCAAACGGAAGACTATTATTTACCTTCTCTTTATTCATATTGTCTTTTTACAGTTAATTCTTTTATATCTGAATTTTCAAACAGACGCACACACACGCGCGCGCACACACACACACATGCACACATACGCATATATATATTTATCAATTATGTGATGCAGTTTAATTTTTATTACACCGAATCATTCATACAAAAAGTAAATTAGCAAAGTTAATGAGATAAAATGGCGAATTCACTTCGCTAACTAGATTTTAAAAATGCATTAACACACTAACCACTCGCTGAATGTTATAATCCTTGTTTTTTAAAATCATAAAATATTTTAGGTCTTCCTTAAATATGTAAGTACTTTCGACTGGTTCTCCGTCCATCATCAGGCATTGAAACTATTTTCTTTTTGGGTAAAATTTAGGTAGCATCCGAGACAAAAAATATAATGTAAATAGAAATATGGTTTTTGAAGGGTTTTATTAATAACAGATACAAACATATGGAGCGTGCAGTCTCAATGCTAAGGTTGAATTTTTTGAAAATTTAAGTGAGAGCGTTTTTTTACTAATATGGCAATTTAAGAATTTTTTGTTGTAGTTGTTTATCAGTCAATGTGGCATGAACTAAATAGTTCAATAACTAGAGTAATGTCTCAGTTGTTTTCCCGAAAGTTTCCATGTCGGATCAGTTCTTTAAAATCAATTATGTTGTGAAGTTTAATATATATATATATATATATATATATATATATATATATATATATATATATATATATATGTATGTATGTATGTATGTATATATATATATATATATATATATATATATATATATATATATATATATATATATATATATATATATATATATATATATATATTCTGGTTAAACACTAACGGATATTTTGTAAGATTTCTTATTTAATTTTTTTTGTTGTGGTTCGGGGAATATTTGAACAGAATTTGCCCAATGACTTCTGATTATTTTCGGTTTTAGTAAACCATTATCAGAGCCAAGAGATTGTTTCTCCAGTCTAGTTTGTCTTGTGATGTTGCCCCTTCGTTTATTAATCGCAGGTTACTCTGGATTAAAATAGGTTCCTGTTATCCAGTCGAACGCGCTTTTATAAAGCATGAGTTAAGTAAATTATTTGATTTTTCTTCATCATGCTTGCATTTGTATCGTTTGTCCCTAGCCGAGATTAGGCACAAATGTTTTTATATTTTTTTTTCGTTTCTCGCGCTATTTAGCAAAGAATCGGTTGCAATTTGAAGAGCGTATTAAGTAAAAAAAATCAAAGTTGTCTCAATTCTCTCGTCTCAAAAAGACTTGGTGTTGAAAATAGAGATTTAAATAAACATATATTTAATTTCTCCAACGTCACTTTAACGGAAATGGAACGTCTTGTTCTTTCGAGAGGGTTAGATTTTTGCACCCCCTCATTCTCTAAAGTAAATAAAAAGCAAATTTTCGCTGAGTCTGATTTTTTTTTCTCTCAGTTAAATCTGCCTCTCTGGACAATCTTTCCCTTTCGTAAAACAAGATTATTCGAAATTTCTTTTGAATATTCGTCGCTCTCTTCCGACCGAGATTTTCTCGCTTGGCTGAGTGTCCACTTCCAGACTCTAAGGTCGTTAAAAACCAGAAGTGATACTTATATCACTAAGCCTGATAAAGGTTCGGGGTGGTTATTTTGAATAGTCAGAATTACAACGATAAAATGAAAGTCATTTTACAGGATTCCTTAAAATTTCGGAAAATTGGTCCTACTATTTCCTATGACGATACCAACAAAATAGAAGCGAGAGTACAGAGATGGTTACTCTCTGTATACAAGAGTAACCTTATTTCTCAAATGGTGTATGATCGTATTAGACCTGTAGATCCCAATGTCCTTGCATGTACGGCTTACTTCAAGTATATAAAGACAATTTGCCTCTTAAACCTATTTCGTTTATGGTAGATTCTGTACAACATCAATTGGCCAAATGGTTGGCTGAATTACTTTGTTACCAATCTGTTTGTTATTTATTACATTTCTGGCTTCTTCCGGTTTTCTAGTTTCATTAAAGACACTGATTTGTCTTCTGAAAGCAAACTCATGGAGTCCTTTGATATTGTCAGTTTGTACAGAAACGTCCCTCTTCAGGATACCTTAAAAATCTGCACTGACCTTTTGTATAGAGGTCACCTTTAATTCCTGGAAGTTTGTTTTTGAAATTTATGTGTTTAGCCAAGTATTTGGTGGGATTTAGCTTTAACAATACTATGTATGCCCAAGTCGATGGGGTTTCCATGAGCAGTCCTCTGGGTCCAGTATTAGTTAACATTTTTGTGGGGTTTTATGAAAGTCTTTTATTTGAAAAATATTGTAAGCTCCACGTGTATCTACGTTATGTTGATGACGCCTACTCTATTTTTAATTCCATCAAAGATGCTGAAGCCTTTCATACCCAACTTAATTCCCTTCATTCGTCCCTTCAATTTAACATGGAAGTGGAAAATTGTTGTACTTTGCCTTTTTTGGTCGTACTGATTGAACGCAAAGATGGTTTGTTCATTACCAGTGTTTATCGGAAGCCTACATTCACACGTTCATACTCCAACTAGAATTCTTTTGTCCCTAAGTATCGTAAGATCAACCTGATCACTACCTTGGTTCATCGTGGGTAGAGGATTTGTTCTCCCTGTAGATTTGATCAAGTATTGGGAAACGCTCATCGTGTTCTTCGTGACTGATTATCATATTAATGTCATTAAACGCGTTTTTGAGCGTGAGATTAAACGCTTTAAAGAACCGGTAGTGCTTGGTCCCAACCTGTGTTCAGTTTATTTAAAATTACCGTGTTTGGGCGGGAAAAGTCAAACACTGACTGACAGAGTGTGGGCTCGTGTCTTATTCTTTTTTCTTTTCTTTCATTCACTGTGTGAATTGTTCATTTATTTTTTCTCGTCAAAAATCTTGCCAACGTTTTCCTTCTGACGAAGTGTTGGCTGAAAGCTTTCCTTAAGGAAAATAAACATGCCTTTGTATATTTTTAAAACTATATATATATATATATATATATATATATATATAAATGATAGAAATTATTAGAAGGATTTGATAATTAAGTAATTCATCGAGTCTGAAACCTCAACAGAATGTAGAAAGCACTGGACAGGCGTTTCGTCCTATATTTGGGACTAATCAGCAGTACGCATCCACTACCGAGAATTGAAACCCTGACAGTTAGGTTGTCAAGTCTGTGGAGGACCCACGTAATTTCCCTAATGCCCCAGGTGTACTTACCCGTGTCAGAGACACGGGGACGTACTTGAAAGTCTGGGGACATTTGTCCGAAGCCAAAGACAATTTTCCAAAAATGCGGATAGTCGAGATGGACTCACCTTACTTGAGGAAACCAAGACAATATTGTGCTGGGAAGGTCCCTGTTATTCTCCACCCCTCCCTCTATAGGTGTTTAAAACTAACCTATTCCACGGATGTCAGCGGAATTGTCCTGGAAGGACGAATGACGTCAGAGCTAGGTGTGGGGAGCTTAGGACAATTCGTCGGGGTCCTGACTAACTCAGATTTCCGTCCCTTATGTGAGTAGGTTTTTTGCTTTTCTTATTTTTCGCAGGCCTAACAGATGTCAATCAATATAGCCAGTCTGAAAGCGAAGGGCTTGAGGAATCGGAATAAGGCAGCCCGCCTGATCCGTGATCTCTTGTCTTTCGATGTGGATATCGCCACGATCGAAGAGACCCACTTTGTTTGCAGTTCCGACGCATGTGTGCTGTCTAACGACATTTCAGCATGTGGGGACCGGTTTGCGAGAGGAGTTTCTTTGCTGGTGAAGCGTACTCTTGATGCGAAGGTGGACCTTGTGCTTACCGATGACGAGGGCCAGTTGATCGTGGCCTATATTGCCGTGAAAAGGGGTTTGTTTCGGGTCGTTGCGGTTTATGCGCCCAACGACCATGAGGAGCGTATCTCGTTTTTTCGACAGTTGGGGCCGTTCCTGGTGGATTCAACGCGCCTAGTCTTAATGGGGGACTGGATTACCATCCTGGACTGCAAGTTAGATCGGGGGCGGGGTGCTAGCGGGTGTGGAGGCGATCGTAGCTTGGTTGATCTGATCAACGAATTTGGTCTCGTTGATAGATACCGGGTCGGTCACCCCGGGGGAAAAATGTGGACGTAGGCTAATAGTTGGCCTTCTGACAAGGTGGTTAGCTACCTTGACAGAATGTTAGTTAGAGGAGCCGACGTAGATTTGTTAGATTGTCCCACGTTCCACTGGCTAGGCTATTCGGACCACAAACTCGTTTGTGCCCGGATGGCGTTAGACCGTAGGCCTAGAATGGCTGATTACTGGAGTTCAATCTGTCTTTACTGGACAGGCGGGACTTCCAAGAGCAGCAGTTTACTAGCTTAGTGCAGCGGGAGCTAGTGTGGGCGGTTATCGGGAATAAGTGGTGGTGTAGACTTGTGTAGGATTAGGTCTTTCACCACGGATTTCAGCAAACGGCTCGCTCTAGATAGAGCTAATAAGGTGAAGACACTTAAGGCTAGTCTTTCCCGGGCGATGGATGGGGGGATCCCATAGAGATAGCCTTAGCTAGGGAGGCCGTGGAGCGTTCGAATAGCGAGCGCTACATGGGCCAGGTAATTAGACATAGGTTAAGCAAGATGTCTTCCGAAGCTGTGAACATGGGCGCAGAATTGGGCAAGGAAGAGGTCCGTCGAGGTGGCGATCGTTACATTCGTGAAGTCGAAACCCTGGAGAGGTGTACTCTTAGGGCCACTGACGACATGTGCGAGGCGTTTCGGTAGCATTTCGAGAGCCGGTTTACCTAGGAGAGGACGAGTTTCGCAGTTATTTGGCTGACTTTCCTCGGCTTTCGCCAACTGAAGCGGCTAGCTGCGAGGGAGAGATCACGGAAGGCGAGGTCTACGCGGCATTGAAGAAGGTCGGCAGAGGTAAGTCGCCCGGTCTGGATGGTTTGCCCTATGAATTGTACTTGAGGCTGTCGCACATCTTTGTCCCGATTTTAATTCCAGAATCAACAACCGGTTTTCCAGAGGTGTGATCACTCTGTTGAAAAAGGGCAAGGGTGTTGGGGGAAACTAGATGACTACAGGCCCATAACTCTGCTGAACACAGATGGCCAAGATCCTGCAGGTGTGTTTGCAGTCAGTTGCCGAGTCTCTGTTGGGTCCGGAGCAGACTTGTTCTGTGAGGGGCCGAACAATTCAGAGCAACTTGCATCTGATCCGCACGATCATAGAGGGTGTAAAAGACGACAATGAGGCCGCGCTGATCAATTTGGATCAGTCCAAGGCATTTGATAGGGTTGACCATCACTACCTTGCTGCTGTCCTGCAGGCCGCCGGATTCGCACCCGACTTCTGCCGCTGGATTAGCCTCCTGTATCGCTCCCCCAGTGCTGTGGTACAGGTGAACGGGAAGCTGTCGGGCGCTTTCGCGCTGTCTAGGTCGGTCTGTCAGGGTTGTCCACTGTCGCCTCTACTCTATGCTTTGGCATTGGAGCTTCTCCTTCACTAGCTGAGGGTCAGGGCGTGCAGTCCGGTCCTACGCGGAATCGCCTTCCTGGAGGAGCTCGAGCCAGGGTTTCTGCGTACGCCGATGACGTATCTGCTTTCGTGTCGTCCCGCAGCGACATTGAAGCAGTGCAGAAGGCGCTTGATCGGTACGAAAAGGTGACAGGGGCCAAGATAAACCGCGAAAAGTCGTCCGGCTTGCGGTTTGGTGCCTGGATGGGGGTCGGTATTCCGGGCCGCTTCGGTTGGACGGACGGTCTTGTCCGCATTCTTGGAGTGTGGTTTGGACCCGACATCCAGCTGGAGAAAAATTGGTCTGAAGTACGAGCAAAGGTTGATGCTGCCGGTCAGACTTGGCATCGACGGAGGATGTCCGTGAAGGGCAGGTCGAAGGTGTGTGCGACATACATTTTCCCTCTTGTCCTTTATCGATTGTCCGTACTTCTTCTCTGTAAAGGCCATCGGAAGGCGCTCGAGCGCTCGCTATCCTTCATTTTATGGCAATTTCATTACCCATGCCCGTCTATACTTTACTTTTCCCACTCCCTTAGCGAGAGAGCCTCTTGATTTTGTCCAATGTGCAGAATACTGCGGCCTCTCCTTTTTGAGGGTTGGACGGGCCCTACTAACATCAGTTATGTTTAATTTGATTTGTGTTAATATTTTAGTTTGTTATTGGGTTCATCTCCCTCCCCTCTCATTTTTTCATCATAGATTTTTATATATATTTTAGTATCATTAAATTTTTATGGCATGCGGCGCGTTTTGTAGGTCCCCTTGAGAGTATGCGGTATTATGGTGTATGGAGGATTGATTGGGGATGGACGACATTTGTGGTGAATGGGCAAATTGTAATGAGTGAATGGGTTGTGAATCGGATTAGCTAGGTATAGGATAGTTAGTGAAGACCAGCCTCAACCTCTCCCCCTTTTCGTCCTTGTTCCAGAATTGTATTTATTACAATAAATACCATCGAGCTGGGATTTGCGAGAACTACCTATCTTCCGATAGCAGCACGCATACAACTGTACTGACTTGCGACGACAGTGCACATAACTATTACTTCCTTGCTTGTTGTACTGGTTTCTACAATAAACCTGTTACTATTTATCCACCGTGTTTGTCCATTTCATATTCCTATTAGCACTGGACATAACATATATATATATATATATATATATATATATATATATATATTTAATCTAGTTAGCAAGGTTTTCACCTTTTCTCCATAGAGAAAGACAACAACACAGGTATCTTAATATAAAATACCAAATACTGTTCGCTTTGACCGTGTAAATCTGGTATATACTTGTGTATGTGTGGGATGATTGTGTACAATTACCCTAAAATGAAAGCAAGCCGACTAACAAGTGCCATTTTCGTCTAGATCTCATTGCAACTGCCTGTTTACACAGCGGGGACACGTGACGAGGTTTTCATATGTAGCTAGTTGACTTATTAGATCTTTGCAATAAACACACTTTAGAAATGCTTTTAAATTTGCCTACTCTTCCGTAAAGTGTTCAGGGGAAGATAACATTTTTGTAAGACGATGTTGTGAAATCTGTTCATTTCGACATCAAACCGGTTGAACTTAAAACGAAACTCTCTGCAAGAAGTTGCTAATGGTTTCTTTCTGTGTATGTGCGTCCATAAAGGTGTGGTTATTAAAATTCGTGGTAGAGTAGAAGACAGAAGTCTAAGAGGTCTAACGCTACACCCAAAAGTTTGTATGAAAAATGTCATTTAACTCTAAACGGAATTAGCAATATAATTAAAATAAAAATTAAAAAATACCGTAAATTGAGACGTATAAGCTGAGTTTTCAAGTCTAATTTTTTTCTCCAAAATTAGCGGTCGACTTATATGGCAGGTATAAAACGCAAACCATTACCACTGACTAGTGAACAAATGGGACAACGCTTCTAACAATTACTCTACGCCAGAATAACATACGATACTTAACAGTACTATAATAAAAGTACCTGTTATGATGTGTAAACTACGGTATTAATATTTTATGGAAGTTTATGTTGACTTTAATGTATTTATCAGTAGTGCTGACGGATTAAGTTATACCGATACAATATACGGTACCCACCGGTGTGTGTTATAGGTTGTTTACTATACAACGCATATAGAAAGATATCGTTAGTGTCTTAATAGTAAGTGGTGTGACCTTATGTAGTTTTGGCACAGGTTATGGTATACTGTAGCCTAACTTCATTTACTGGTATATCTAAGTTTTTGGCTACTTGTAAGGTAGCGTATTTTTTTGAGGGGGGGCGAACTTTACTGTAAGTATAGGCGTAACCCAGATTTTTGAGCAAAAAAAACCTTGAGCTCGACTTGTATGCCAGATCGACTTGTAAGCCGCAATTTACGGTAAATAAAATTCTCTGATATTTTTGCGTTATTTACATATTTCACAATCAATGTTACTAACACCAAAGCACGCGCGAGCACACACACACACACACACACACACACACACACACACACACACACACACACACACACACACACGCACACAAATAACACATGTACACGAACCTACACGCAGTTCTTCGGCTTTCTTGCTTAGTTATTTTTTAAATAAGTTTCAGCGAATGATGTAATATAAACAGAGCGCAACCACAACAGATTCTGAGCTTTGAAAAACACAATAACTTTTCACTTGGCGATCAGGTTAACTTTTACCACAGTGATTTCTTTCTAGATTTGTCTCCCCTGCCACTGCATTTTTCCGAGGGCGCCAATACATGAACACCTACTGTTTTAAAATTGTTATAAGTTTCTTTGTATTGTGCATATAGATTTTAATTTTTGTACACTAATAAAAGAATGAATGAGTAATATCTTGATGTAATGCATTACGTTTTGCATGCATGTTTTGACTTTCGAAAACAAAATAAAAATTGAAATGCGAAATAATAAACGCGAAATAAAAAAAACAAATACATTAAAAATACATAAATAATTTAACGTACTTTAACTTTTATTACTCCTTGTATAGTTCTGGGGTGCAATAAGAAGCAAAATCGTTAAGAAGGCTTTTATTTTGCCACAAAAGAGACATATTTCCTTGTGTTCAGAATTCAAAATAGCGTTGGAAATTTAGCCTTGTTCCAAAGCAGTAGTAGCCGATATCCAGCTGAAAATACGGGAAATAACAGTTGACAAGTGTTTATTTATAGTAACCGTCTCAAGGCGACAGAATGCGTCTAGAGTAGCAAGGAAGAGAATTCTACGGTGACTATTGTCGCCTGCAGTGTGATAAAGATTAAGTTCCAATGACCTGGTTGCTGAACAAGCTGGTCGTTAAAAGAGAGGTTGTAGCTCACGGTTATTACAAGCATTCTACACGTATAATAGATTTGTTTCAACCAGTTTTAATTTCACTTTTACGTCACTTGTAACATTTCTAAATGTTTATGTACAGTAGTGTACCTACCATTGAATATAATAAAGAAATTAGAAAATCAGCTTCGGTTTTCAGATAAGTTTTAATTTTATTTTACAATTAGATTTTTAATTTAATTTTTGCTTTATTCATTCATTTTAGTTATTTTGATTCTTTTTGAAGAAAGAGAAAATTTCCCCGATCAAAGTTTTCATATAACGGGCAATACCAACTGGTTGGATTTTAAAAACTTTTTATTAGATTTTTTATAGCTGGTCATAAGTACGGGGTCGTGAAACAAGTCTTTAAGTGAGGAGTATGTTAACTGCAGAAGGTTGGAAAATAAACAAACCAAAATATTATAGTAAAAATGATAGAACTTATAGCAATAATAAAACAAATTTTTTGATCTTCAAAAATGATTTAATCAGTGTTTCAACCTGATATAGCCGTAAGTAAAGGGTGTTTCATTAAGACAAATTATATATATATATACATACATACATACATATATATATATATATAAGGGTGTTTCATTAAAACGGATCAATGTCAGTAGTTAACAAATCAGTGTTATTAGTGAAAATTTATTTATTTCTCTATTGGATCATGTCATTTAAGTCATGGCAATTATGTGTGAAAAATAATGTCGCCCAAATGTCCGCCAAATCTGAAAGAAAAAGAAAAAAATCGGTCCAAGTTATTGGAATACTCTTTATATTTATTGTTCGGCAAACCGCGTGAAATTTCCTACCCACCAGATAGCTTCCCTTTTCTCTCTCTTTCTCTTTCTCCAATTATCAGCACTTCGGAGAAATTACATTAAATCAACAGAAATTTCTATTGAACAATAAATTTCTATTATTTTATTGTAATTTCTCGGAAGCATTGATATTTTTATTATACACCGGCGCACGTGTGCATGAATGAAACAGATTGAGAGAAAGAGAGAGAGAGAGAGAGAGAGAGAGAGAGAAAGAGAGAGAAAGAGAGAGAGAGGGGGAGAGAAAGAAAGAATGCGGAGGAGATGAAGAAGTCAGATGGCAAGAAGGAGAAAGGTGAAAAAAGAGAGGAACAGAAGAATAGAGGAAAAGGGAGATAGAAATAACGAGTGGCAGGAAAAAAGAGAGAAAAGCAAAAAGGAAAAGATACAGAGGAAGATAAGAGGTAAGGAGAAAAGAAGAGAAAGAGCAGGGAGAAGAAGCTAGAAAGAGCGAGTGGGAGGAATAGAGATAGATAGATAGATAGATAGATAGATAGATAGATAGATAGGGTGAGAGAAACAAAAAAGAGAATGTTATAGAGATAAACATGAATATATCTGGTTGGTAGGTAAGTTCACGCGGTTTGTAGAACATTACATCTATTTAGACTTACGGACATATCACATTGAAACACCGGCTCTCGTCTAAGCAACATTGAGCCTGATCCGTATCTATATCGGTGACCACAGGGATACGTGGTGTTGTCAGCCCCTAGGTAGCAGGTATTGGGCCAGCGCGGTAGGGTAATTAACGTCGAAGAGAAAGATTTGAGGTCATCCTTCTTTGAACATTGTGAACTGGCGCTACAGAATCACAAACAAAGAAGTGTACCAAATAACAGAAACCACTTCACTTGAGGACTACCAACAGCGGCAACAACTAAATTGGATAGCACACGTAACTCTAAGAGAAAATAATGACATAATCAAGATGTCAACAAGGAAGGAAACCCCTATCAACACTGGATGGCTGGTTGGTTTGGTTGTTTATCGGTTTATCAACACCTCCATGGGTCATTTAATGCCGAAATCTAAATATTTTGCACGCAATTTTATGGCTTCAACTCCAGATATTTTGTACATAATTATATACTTTCAGGGTAAACCTATGTCTTTTAGATATATATGCGTAGTTTGTAGATGACATAATGTATTATAGATAATTTTACTATAAAAATGTATTTTTATACTTTAGTGTTGAATTGATTGTTATTTTGCTATAAAACTGTACTGCTGGTTATTTTACTATGAAATGTATTTTTTGTAAATTTTTTTATAAATATATTACTGGTATTTTTATCATAAAAATGTATTTTTATACTTTCTTAGGGCTTTGACTTTTGCTTGGTTGTTCACTATTTACCCATAACTGGGACCGTAATACGTGCTACCATCTCGGTCAAGGTGATCTAGGGAACAACAGTAATTAAGAGGTGGTTCCAGGTTCCTCAAAACCTCCAATCTCCCGGTCAGAGGCCTTGCTGCCGGATGTAGTTTATCGTCAGAATCAGGATTATCAATACTAGAAAGAGCGACAACAGCTACTGGACTTAAAAAAAACCTATTTCCTGAAAAAGTGTTTCAATGGAAATATTTTATAAACTTCAGCCGAAAGTAGTACTGGCTGTTCAGCCAAAGGCTTTCTTGTAGGGAAACGGTTAATACTTCCATTACCATTGCTATTACGTATAACAAAGAACTTCCACAGGCTGATTAAGATAAGACATCTATTTAGGAACCGCGAGGACTTTCTAACTAGCCAAATAGATGTAGAGTATTTGCTATCGGAATTCCTTTCATTTCTTTTGTTTTCTGTTTCACAAAAGACGACGGAAAGTCTTGAATGGATACACTAAGAAATTGCAAAAGTCAGAATACTGATCAACGGTTCCTATATGAAAATATACTGTCCAGATTGCATGCATAAATGTCTGCTTCCGCATACACACTTTCTTTTTTTTTTGCGCCGTGTCCTATCGGGACGTAGACGATTACGACTCTCCACAACCTCCTATTCTTTGTATCCCATAGTAACGTTTTTCTTCTCCCACACGTCCCGCCATGCATTCACACAAGCTGATCAGGTAGGTGGTACACTGCCTCTTTTGCCATCGGCTTACAGCCATACTCCGTTGAAACCACAAATATAAACCTAAACCAGCCTTCCAAAAATCACCCAAACCTTTAAATATCTCCTTCTCCAAAATCCGTGGCATTAGAACCAACTTCTCCAGCGTTGAGTCATTCCTCATTGCTAATTGCCCGGATATACTGGCCCTGTGTGAGACCAATCTTGACTCCTCTATCCCTTCCTCTGATCTCTGGATCCCTGGATACCTTCCTCTCCTCAGAAAAGACTCTCTAACCCACATGCATGGCCTGGGTGTCTACGTCAAGGACCATCTCCCTCTGGCTAGAGAGTGCTCTCTCGAATCGCCGGATCATTCGTACTTGTGTCTCCGGCTATCTCTTCTCAATGCTGTAAGCTATCTTTTCCTCCTCTATCGCTCTCCATCCTCTCAGGACTGTGGGATACTCGATGTCATTTCTGACAGCATAGATAGGGCCCTCTCTGTCCATCCGTACGCTCACATATTTGTGTTTGGCGATTTTAACGCCCATCAGAACCAGTGGCTTAAGAACGCTACTACCGACCTCGCAGGCATTCATACTCTCAACTTTTCAGTCTCTCAATCCCTCACTCCTCGACCTGTGTTTTACCTCCATCCCTGAGTCTTGTAGTGCCACGCAGCTCTGTCCTATCGGTAACTCCGATCATGCTGTAGTGTCTGTTAGCATCTCCTTCAGCCCCACCCCCTGCAAAAGCCTCCTACCACCAGAACCACATTCTGCTACCAACGGGCTGACTGGGACTCGTTTCGTGACTTCCTCCGCGATGTCCCCTGGGATGCTGTATTTAAGCTCCCCACTCATGATTGTGCTTCTGAGTTCTCTTCCTGGATTAAAGCCGGTATCGAAGCTTTCATCCCCTCCAGGAAATTCAAGGTCAAACCGCGCTCCTCCCCCTGGTTCACAGCTGCTTGCTCAGCCGCCATTGCCCATAGGAACCACTTCTTCCACCGTTTTCGTAGTGATATGTCCGACTCCAATAGACGTCTATTTATCTCTGCCCGCAACGAATGTAAGCGTATCCTCGACGATGCCAAGTCACTATTTGCTGCTCGGATGAAGGAACGTATTGCATCCCGCAAATTTGGCTCCAAAGATTATTGGCGCCTCTGCAAGAGCGTTCTGAACAATAACAAACCCTCCATTCCTCCCCTGTTCAATCAGTTTGAGGTCCTGACCACCTCTGCCGACAAGGCCGAATGCTTCGCTCCGAAGCTTTCTTCCAATTCTACGCTAGATTCTTCCGGGGTACCCTTGCCCGATTTCCCTCCCAGAACTGAGGCCCTCTTGGATGGATTGCACATATCCCCGTCGTCGGTATTGGGCATTATTTCTAACTTAGATCACCACAAGGCTACTGGTAGTGACGGAATACCAGCCATTGTCCTGAAGAAATGCGCACCTGAACTGGCGCCTGCCCTCTCTAAATTATACAACCGCTGCCTCAAGGAGTCCTGTTTTCCTGACTGCTGGAAGTCCTCAACCATTGTTCCTGTCTTTAAGAACTCTGGTGGCCCCTCCGACCCTTCCAGTTACCGTCCTATCAGTCTCATACCCCTCTTCGGCAAAGTCTTCGAGGCCATTATCAACACCGAAGTGATTAATCATCTGATATCCCACGATCTGCTCTCAGACAAGCAGTATGGTTTCCGCTTTGCCCGATCTACTTCCGATGTGCTTACGACCATCACTGAATTTGTCTACCAAGCTATCCACAATAACGGTGAAGCTCGTGCCGTGCCCCTAGACATCTCCAAAGCGTTTGATAGAGTTTGGCATGCCGGCCTTCTTCGCAAGCTCCAGGGTTATGGTATCACAGGTCGATTGTTTGACCGAATACAATCATTCCTGTCAAACCGGGAATTGAAAGTCGTTCTCAGTGGATTCATCTCCAGCTCCTATCCCACTAACGCAGGTGTTCCTCAAGGCTCCATCCTAGGCCCTACTCTGTTCCTCATATTTATAAACAACCTTCCCGACGCCATAGACTCCCAAGTCGGCATCTACGCTGACGACACCACAATTTACTCCTGCCTCAAACACAAATCTAGTGAAGCTGACAAAGTTAACCTGGCAGCTCAAATTGAAAAGGACCTCCAATCGGTTGTGAACTGGGGCGAGAAATGGATGGTTAACTTTAACGCATCTAAAACAAAAGTGCTCTCTATTAACCACCACAAGGATCCATCCCTGCATCCCATTAGAATGTCTGAAGACCAATTCTCGAGAGCTCCTCTCTTCAGCTGCTCGGTCTCACGCTGTCTGCTGATCTGAGATGGAACAAATACATCGAGTCAGTTGCATCATCCACCGCAAGGAAAGTTGGTTCCTTGTGCCGAGCCAGGAAATTTTTCCCCCCGGAAGCGATCCTCCAAGTCTATAAATCGACCATTCGCCCTTGCATGGAGTATTGCTGCCATATATGGTCAGGGGCCCCTGCTGTTTGCCTCAAGGTTCTTGATAAGATCCAGAGACGGATAGGCAACGTGATTGGCCCTGATCTGTCATCTCGTCTGCAGTCGCTCTCTCACAGATGCGATGTTGCCTCGCTCTGCCTTTTTTACAAGTACTTTCACGGTAATTGCTCCGAGGAGCTGCTTTCGCTTGTCCCTAGGCCTCGTGAATTTAAACGTCTCACGAGGCTGGCATCCCGCTCCCACCCCTACACCGTGGAATCTGTTAGATGTAGACGTCTCTTCTACTCCAATAGCTTCATGTCTCACACATCTCGCCTATGGAACTCCCTTCCCTATTACTGTTTCCCTGACAAATACAATCTCCAACGGTTTAAGTGTAGCGTCAATCGACATCTCCAGTTGCCTTGATCTATCCACTTCCCTTCTCCACATCCTTTCATTTTTCATTCCTATCTGCTCTCGCTCCAAATCTTCTGTAACCCCCTTGCCTTGATCGACCCTCTGTCTTTCTCTTTCTCCACATCCTCTCCTTTACCACTCCTATCTGCTCTTCCTCCAACCCTTCTTTAACCCCTTGCGTGATAGTGGCCTCCAGACTTGCTTGGGGTGATACGCTTAAAAAAAAAAAAAAAATTAACGAAGTTAAGCAACATCGAGTCTGATCAGTACCTAGATGGATGATCGTTTGGGAATACCAGGTATTGTAAGCATGGATGTGCGGGTGGGGTAATGGATAATGGCTCGGAATTGTTAATCGGAGAGTCGCGTTCCAATTCCACTAGGGTTCGTTATATTCACTTGCGCGCAAATACTTTTGGGAAAGGTATGAATCCACATATTGCCCTCTCGGTTAATTAGAATTGTATCGCTAAATCATTATTAGCCAAAAGAATCTTACAATCTAAAAACATTTTCTGGTTTTAAATAACCTGCAAAGGGTTACAAGCCGTAGAAAACGAATCAATCAATCGTTTACCATCGATATATCCTGTGAGTGTTAAATTCTCTAAGCCCCCCTTCCTCATTATGTGTCGGAACAATTTCAGCTGTCTCTTTCTGATTCTGAGTATAAGTGTTTTTTGTTTCAATATTCCTGAAGACTTCCTCGTTGCTTACGCTCTCCGCCCATGGTTTTCTCAGTATCCTTCTGTAGAACCAGGTCGTTTCCCTTGCCGCCAGTTTTCTCCTTATGTTCTATATCCCTATTACTATTCGTTGGGTATCGATCCGGTGACAACTGTCATTCATGTCTATCCTTACGGTCAGTCCCAAGAAGCTTAACCTCTTACGCCGTTATTTTTTTTTATCTTCATGTCACAAACCATCAGTGGATGACGCCCATGCACTTATTCAATAAATACGCTCTTTTGCAGTCAAGATAAGGTTTTCAAATAGGTCTTTGTAGTCATAACTTAAGTTCAACCCTCACCAGATGCTTTTCAAATGTGACCTTTTGATAGATTTGTCTAAATAAATACCTGCAACCACTTAATCGCCAACACATTCATATGTGACTGAAAACTGTATCTACTCGTCACCTACGCATAAAACCAATGCCAGTAGATATATGTGGGTATGTGATAGATAAAAAAAAAAAGAGTCCGTCAAGGTCA
The DNA here is from genome assembly GCA_964036315.1 of Acanthosepion esculentum. Classification (NCBI taxonomy): domain Eukaryota; kingdom Metazoa; phylum Mollusca; class Cephalopoda; order Sepiida; family Sepiidae; genus Acanthosepion; species Acanthosepion esculentum. Next base: position 54,847,594 of record OZ038483.1, on the reverse strand, counting down.
TAATGCCCAACTTGCTTCAGACACACTATAGATTTAATAACGCCATAATTTGAATTTTTTAAAAAGATTATTCATAAACAGACTCGGGGAAACTGTATATATATGTGCAGAAGCAACAATGCGTAAATGTCAACTTATTGTAGAATTCCACTTTGCTTGTCTATGCGCGAAATGTCGGTGTGGGTTTGGTGTAGAGCGAATTTCTTAAAAATCTATTCAATCAAGTCGGTAACTAGTTTGTCAACTTTTTTTTTTTAAAGGGCTAGTAATGTGCGGCCCACGTTTAAATCCATGTAAATTTTATTGTGCCCATGTTGACTTTCATAATAGAATCTAACATAGACTAATGTTAGATTGTATTATTAAAGTCAATATGGGCACAATAAAATTGATATTGACAAACTTCGTAAAACTTTCAGGATATACATCTACCTACATGACCAATATATCGTGTATGTTTCGTCATATAATATATATCCTTATTAAAAATGTTAGTAATATGTTATCGGAATATCGTGTTTTATGATGAAAAGCATAAAACTTGTTTAAAAATAACCCCTCTCTCTCTCTCTCTCTCTCTCTCTCTCTCACTATATATATATATATATATATATATATATATATATATATATATATTTAAAGACATTTTTATGTTTAACATTCTTTTTTTATAGATACAAATATTTAAGTAAATGCTCTGTTTATAATAAACAGTATTAAATAACATTTACCGGCCTGAAAGTCCGAGAAATTTTCATAGAAAATATTCGTCCTCCGACAGGATTCGAACCTGTATCCTATACGGAACCGTCATATAGCCTGACGTGCCTTTTACGTGAAAGATTCACAGAAGATTGAAGTTTATAAGCAGTAAATTCGACCTTGCCAACCGAACGATCCTCTGTGGCCGAATCGGTATCGAGACTAATCATAATTTAAATTATACAACTCTAACTAAAAGAGAAAACAATTTAAAACGAAGAAAATGTGTTTTAATCGCTATATCATCCGCAGCAAATTTACGTCCAGGTTCTTGCAACATTTCACCTTTCGTTTATTTTTGCTATCACAATGTGGGGTATTTAATAACAAAAGTGATGGAAACATGGATAAAAAAAAGAAGCTAAATGAATAAGGTTTTTAGCGGAATGTAATTTCTGAGAAAGGGCAAATTAAATTTAGCCCGACTTAAATTTGGGGAAAATCAAAAAAAGTGGCCGCTCAATGCGGTTATACAGAGCAAAGATATGTATTAACATGCCCGATGAACTGGGAACTCCACCCAGCGAAACTATAGTCGCACGCCAAAACGTTGACTAAAGGGTTGGGGTGAGGAGTATGACTGGGGTAGTGTTTAGGAAATATGATATCAATCAGATGTACTTATCATAAATGTAAAATAAATTAAACTAAAAATTCACAGATAGATACATAAACACACTAATGTATAGACATATATACAAACGCACACTATAACATCAGTGATTAGATAATCAGGCTATAAAACAATAAGAATGGAGAGAGGACAATAAACAGACAAACCTATCAATGACTTTGTACCCACTCGTTTTTCTTACAGGTTTGGAATTTAAAAAAAAAATAAATGTTTATTTTTATATAATTATTACAATTAATATTAAAATACCAAGAGGTGCTTTTAATTTCATGCACAGAAATGAAAAAAATATATTTTAGTTAGAGTAACCATCTAAGTTATTGCAACAGTATATTTTGTTAAAGATTGTCATGAGCCCGACAAATATTCATGACCTAAAGTCGACACTGATATATATATATATATATATATATATATATATATATATATATATATATATATATATATATATTTATGAAATAGATTAAGTCCGACAATTATTTAATATATTTTCTGTTTATACGTTATTTTTATACATATAATTTATTTAAATACTCTGTTGTTTTTTTTTTGTTTTTTAATTAAGCAGTATTAATTACATTTACAGGTTTGATTCACGTCGGGGAGCGCATATTTCTCGAACAGTCAGTCCAGTAAATGTAATACTGTTTAATTAAAAAAATGACCATTTACTTAAATAAATTATATCTATAAAAATAACGAACAACCAGAATGTATATATATATATATATATATATATATATATATATATATATATATATATATATAATCGTGTAAGTTCAAGGTATCCACGTGTAATCCTAGTTGCCACTTTTGTGATGTCAACGAACACTCGTTGTTACTTTCGTAATGCTCGTTGTAGTAGAGACTTTGTAATCGCAGATACAACTATAGTAACGCCGTTGAACAATACTGGTGTCAGACGCCTTCGAATAGCACTCGCACTAATAGTACTTGCTCGATAATACTCGCTCGGAAAGTACCCACCGAATAGGGATGCGAATAGTAATCCGTATAGTGATCAGTATAGAGAAATAGTATAGTAAATAATATAGAGAATAGCGATCCATATAGTAATAGAGGACAGAGTAGAAATAGTGATCATTTGGACGCCACGCTAATTCCAATATATACATTTTCCTTTGCCATCACGTGATCTACTTATTCAAAATGGGACCGCCTGTGTTTGCTCTCTGGTGGTCTATGTTCAGACTCCAGTGTCGGCAGCGACACTTTATTCTTATATAACAATACATATATATATATGTATTAATTAGTAAATATACGTTTACCTACGTTTTGGCGCGCGACTATAGTTTTGTTGGGTAGAGTTCCCAGTTCATCGGGCATGTTACTACATATCTTTGCTCTGTATAACCGCATTGAGCACTATTACGTTTACACCGCATGCGCAAATTTGACGATTATCGATTTGTTTGCCTCCGTATGCACACCAACACACGCGTACACGCCTGCTTATATTTGGCCGTTTCATTTATCTACTCTACAAGTATAACTATATATATATATATATATATATATATATATATATATATATATATATATATATATATATATGAGGCTCAAATGCTAATATTCCATGGTTATAATTTATTACATTGGAATCGTGATCACGCTTCAATTCATCAGACCTACAAATTCAAAAAGTCAATGTAATAAATTATAACCATGGAACATTAGTGTTGGAGCCTTCTATATTATATTCTTGTCCTGCTCTGGACATTGTGCTCAACCTGGATTCTATCCTCTTGGAAATTGATATATATATATATATATATATATATTGACCACTAATATTATCTATCTATCTCTCTCTTTCTCTCTCTCTCTCTCTCTCTCTCTCTCTCTCTCTCTATATATATATATATATATATATATATATATAAAGACCACAGGAAAAATATCTTAGCCAACGCATTTGGTCCTCTCATGCCCTGTACCAAGGCAATTATAAGAATTTTATTTTGCAACATGTATTTATAAATAGAAGTAAAAATGTTGTTAGCAAAAATGTCGTTAAATAATTTGATGTTTGTGAAGCTATTTTTTTGCTAAGGTTCGATTTTCAGGATACAAAAATCATTGCCTTTGATAAATACACACTTTAGCTTAAAGCTTTTTGGTTGTAACCTATAATAAAACAAAAATCTTCTTCTAGAAGTGACGGTATTTCCCAGCATTTGCCTTGATAGCATCATCAATTTTGAAGTCGCTTTAATTTCACTGATGGCAATATACTAACCCAGAATATTATTACACCTCTCTCTTGTTGTCTTCTAAACGATGTTAGTTGACTATTTCCGGGAAGAACCCAACTTCCGTTAATGTTCTTAACATTTTGCATGTTTTCTCTTTTTTATATTTCCAACATCACCTTTTTCAAATATTTTATGGCTGGTTCATTAAGTTTATTAGTTTATTACAATATTTCATTTTTTTCAAATCTTTCTTTTATGATAGTCTTAAATCTAGTTCCCCACCCATTCTTATATCACCAGTATTTTTAATTTCTTTTTTGATTCTTCTATGATCTCAGTTCAACTTCTAAGCAACGTCATGTTCTCGTTACTCAATAGCTTTACAATATCTTGTTTCACTTCTGAGGTCATATCTTTTTTACGACCCATGACAATATTTATAGCTTTGAGATTTGAAAAAAATGGATGCCAGTAACTATACAATTTTCTACACTTATTTCAAATATGATAAACAACATTCAAGTTGTATTATAAATATCCTAACACCAGATAACACCACATAAATAATGAGTAAATACTTCTAATAAAAACCGATATTATGACCAGAAATTTGTAATTTGAAATAGGCAGACATTGACCTCCAGGAATCGTGAACTTGTCTTGTAAATCAAGGAGTTTGCCACAGTATCCCATACAATGCTCAAGGTAATAGACAGTATTACAGGCTTATTTGATTGTTTCGTTTTTACGGCTTCTCAACCTATTGCAGGTTATTTAAAGCCAAAAAATATTTTTAGATTATATTTTTTGGTTTTGTTTTGGAGATACTAATAGTTTAGTGATACAAGTGTTACTATTTAACCCATCGCTGAAAGCAGTAAAAGAGGATTGATACCTTTCCCATTGCTCCTTGCGCGTAAGTGAATAATGAACACGGTTCTCCGATTAACAATTGTCTATTACACGGCCTGCCATTATCTATTACACGGCCTGCATATTCAAGCTTACAGCACCAAGCGGTCACCCAAGTACTGATCAAGCTCGGCATTGCTTAACTTCGTTGATTGTACGAGGACCAGTATTTCAAAGTGATATGACCGTAAGCCCATTGTTAGACGTATAACTGTATTATGTTATTTGTAAGATGTTACATTTGACTGATACAACTCACAATTATCTCATGTCCTACTGAGAAAATCTATTTAAGTGAAATTTATCTAGTATATAAACGAAAATCTTACCAACATCATTTGCTTAATACCAAATTTACTGGGAAATATCGAGTTATGTATGTAGGTATATCAATAAGTTCATAGTCAAAAGTTTAATAAATTACACAACAAATATTTATTTTCCTTCCTCGTCAATGAACGTCAATATCGTTTCTCTATTAATTAAATAGTTTGAAATTTAAAAAAATCAATTAGCTAATTACTGTCAGGTATTGGACGATCTTGATTCATTCTCATATATATATATGTATATATATATATATATATATATATATATATATATATATATATATATGGTCAAACTAATGAGCCAGACAAACCTACCAAGGTTTCACTAAAGCAGATCGTCAGATTGATTTGATTATTGGCAAATCAAGAATTCGAAGGTTTTTCGAGACGAGTATAGTTACCTATATATATATATATATATATATATATATATATATATGAAGAAATATAGTATAAGGTCTGCTATATGGGATAAAGTGCTCAATTTCAGAGATAGAGCGTATGTAAATATAAATATAAAAGTGAACATTCAAGTCAACACTCAGAAGTGACAGACTCTTTAATGCTAAACGCAATAATCAGGCGACATGCGTAGTTTTTTTTCGAGTATTTATATATACGGGTCAGTGGTGCATCGTGGGTAGTCTATTCTAACAGTTATTTTGACGGGAGTGGTTTTTAAATTTGTTTATTATTTATTTTATTTATTTATTTGGATTAATTTATTTTACTTGTTTTTGCTTGTTTATTTTTATCTTATTTATTTATTTATTTATTTATTCTTTTCAGTTTTCGATTTTTAAGTAACGTAATAAAAATTTATTTTCGTGCTTGCATTTGGAGATGTGTTCTGATCGTTTAATTAGTAGTTCATTTTGGTCTAGGAAGGTAACTATAGCTATTTTCCCTCTAAAAAGAGTTTGCAATTTTTGGATTGATTGTTGTAGGTTGATGTTCATTTTCTTATTTTCCATGATATTTTTGGTGCGATCTGCTTTTTGTTTTTAATTTCCCAGATATACTTGGAAAGCATTGTGCTGTTCGCGTATTAACTATTTGTGCTAGATGTATTGTATGCAGTTTCTTCGTTTCCAGGGTTACTTCAGTTACTCCTATGTATATCTTTTCTTTATTACATGATAATTTTACCGTGGCATGGTATATTAAATTATTTTTTAAGCAATTACCATTTAAGGGACATTCGTTCTTTATTTTGCAATTACAGGTGGGTTTAATTTGTTCGGGTGTTTTTTTTTTTTATAGTTTTCTTGTTTTTTTTTATTATTTGTGTCATGTTCTCGGTGCGACTGTAGCTGATTTTTACTGTGTTTTTGTTGAACATTTTGTGGTGAGTGCATGATTCGGGGAAGTGTTTGTGTAAGAGTTTGATGAATATTTTTCTTATATGATGGATGACGTTTCTCTTCCTTTTGGCTTTTTTCTCCTCTGTGGCGTGTATGTGAGTGTTGCCGGGAATCCAATATTTTTAGGGCTGTTTCATAGTCTTTCTTAGCTTTGGTGAATATGGTTTCATTGGAAGAATTGTCGGAAAGCCCGCAGTTAATTGATTTTGGTATCTGCTGAATTGAAAGATGTATGTATATACAGTGGTTTATCATTGGGTTTTGTATGGTTTATATGTACCTTTTCTTAGGTTGAGATTATCATCTAGAAAATTTACTTCGTTTAGGTTATTTTTATATCTATGTCGAATCTCATATTTTTGAAAAGCTTTATTATTGTTTATCTAGTTTTGTCTGTGTTTTGTTTGTTATAGTTTCTTAAGATTATGAGACCATAATCCCTGTAGAATCCTGTATCATTTCTATCGATTATTTTCTTAGTTCGTGTAGCAAATATATATCTATGAGTTCGCATATCTCTTCACTGTCAAAGCTTCCCATTGTAGTATCAAAGACCTCTTATTTCTTTATCCAAGCGTCTTCATTGTCGAATAGTAGTGATTTTCGTGAGTGCTTAATGATATTAATTTCGTTTGTGTTTATTCTTATTTGTTCTTGAGCTAAAGATATTGCCTTATCTAGCATGGGTTCTGTCATAGAAGGGTAGAATTCTTTTATGTCTACTTGTATAATTTGGCAATTATATTTGTTTTTATGTTGCGGACTCAGTCTATAGCTATTTTTTTCATTGATTTACTCCTAACTTCTTTCTTAGTTCTGAATTAATTCTTTGTAGTATTGTTTTACTTATTTTACGTAGTTCACTTTAGGTTGGGTTTATGAAACTGCATGATGGGTTGGTTTTGAAATTTTCTTTACAGTCTTTTAGTGTGATAAAGGCTTGCGCCTTAGCGATGCAAATTCGGTCGTCTAGGTCTAATTTTTGTCGATTGTTTTAGCTTCCTTATTGATACATGGTTTTATTGTTTTTGGTGCTTTTTTGTATGTTTTAGTTATGTTGTTCTTGAGTAATTTATTGTGTGTGTGAGGGGACCTTAGTTCATATAAATTTCTATTTTCGTCCACTGTGATAAATACGTTTGTTGTAATGCTTATTTTAGTTATATCTTTTAGGCTTTTTTTGGGGGGGGGGGCGTATGCATTTTGTTTTTTATGGAATTTTATGTTTGTTACTAAGTTAGTTAAGTCTTTCTCGAAGTCGTCTAGTTCTTTTTATTGCGGGGAACACTTTTTGGTTTGAAAGTCATATTTTTCCTTGAGTGTTAAGTTCCTGTTTTAAAAGAAATGGGCTTTCCATCTTATTCTTTTTTATGAAGATTTCTATTTTTTCAATCAATTTTAGCTTATATGTGTAATAATAATATTATAAATATTTATCTCCTGATAAAGAGTACAGAACTTTCGCTACATTTATAACACATTATGGACAGAGAAAAGTTTAGCCTCGGTCACTCCCTAAAAACATACCCACCAAATCCCCATATATAAGCTAAAATTATGAAGCTTTTTTTTTCAATTAATTTTAGTTTATATGGGGGCGAACTGATAAAAATATATATTCATGAAACATTTTTGTAACCCAATTAATGCACACACACACACATACACACACATACATACACACATACACACACACACACGTATATATGAGTATATTCGTGTAATACATAAGTGTACATATGAGAACGTATGACTGTAGGAGCTCAACTTATCTCTGTTTTGTTTACAGAATCTCACTGAAAAGGACTGAAATAATGTTCTTGGATTTGCGCTCTAACGACACGATTAACCGGCTTGAATATCAGCAGTCGTTTTTTTTTTAGAAGAATGGGAAACAAATACATGTACCATCTCTTTACACGGGCGTCACAAGAAAGACACGTTGAACCTCATTCATGATTTGCTCTAAAACGATTAACGTTGAAACACTCTTCTTGCCTAACATGTCATTTGAGCAATTGCTAAATTGAAGCAGCATCATAAGTGTTCTTGATTGCATCGAATTATGAACTTAGAGTAATGCGTGCCTCACAGTGTAGTCGTCGTGTACGATTTGATTTCTCCTGGCTCCCTCACAATTTTGACTTGTACCGTAAGAAATAAATACTTGTTTTAAATATTTTTCAGATGTATCATTTTTACCGTTATTATTTTACTAGCAGAATACCCGTAAAAAATAATGGGATTATTTTAGTATGGAGTTTCACCAGGCTTCTGATTCGCATCAGAGTATCTCTGCGCTACACTCTGCCTAGGATCAGACGGCATCTTTCCGGGCCAGTGCCTAGTCTGATCTAGTATCTTTAGTCTGATGAGTCTTTACGACTCATCGGACTAAAGTTATATTTACGTTTGATATATATATATATATATATATATATATATATATATATATATATATATATATATATATATATATAACGTAAATATAACTTTAGTCCGATGAGTCTTTAGGGACGAATCGTGACACAGGTAAACGTTTCCCAGACATAGATACTTGAATGACACTATATATATATATATATATATATATATATATATATATATATATATATATATAGTTTCGTATTTCTAATTTAGAGAAAATATGCTTAAATTTAAATGGCTATAAAATATCTATACTTTTCAATAAACATGTTTAAAAGAACAATTGTTGCCTAATTATAATTTTCAATTATATATATATATATATATATATATATATATATATATATATATATATATATATATATATATATCCAAGTAAGATGAAAACGAATAGAGTACCATTCCAAGATTCATATATTTAATTTAAAAGAGGGCGCAATACAGAGTAGAGCAATATTATTTATTTTAGGATATTAAAACATATAAAAATCGCTACACAATTGCAGGTGTGTTTCGACGCATACAGATGCGTCTCTTCAGGTGACTGAAATTTTCTGGCGAAACTTTTTAATTCTCTATTAATCATTTTTCTTAATTTATCACCCTTAATTTTGTTGGAATTTTTTACTACCTTAAGATCATCATCTCTGTATAACCCTATATTATCAACATTAACATCATCATAGGCGCTAAGGTTATATAGAATAAATAAACCCACCAGATCAGAAGACTGCAAAATCTAATGATCCCAGTGAAATATCAAAGTAATCATCAGAGTTCTTAAGCCACTGTTCATTATTATGGATGAGAACTGATCTTCTACAGTTCATTATAATATTTATTTCTTCACTGGAGATGTCCGAATATATTTGGCAAATTCCAAAGCCAGGGTAAAGAGATCCTTGGAAATCGAAGGGCAAAAATCCACAATATCAAACTGGATAAAAGGGCAGCTGCTTTTGTTACTAATTCCTCTGAACGAGTTAATGGCCTTCATGGTGCCAATCCAGTGTATAAGTCCAAGACATCGTTTAAGCTGTTTGTCGACTCGACCCAGGATAACTTTCCTAATCCTTCCGATTTCAGGTCTGGTAGAGTTTATAATTCTTGTAGGAAGTTTGATCTGAAAGTCTGGTTTATGATCTTTAAGTAAGACATACGATTCTTTAGTACACAGCTGACTAACCCTATTGCTAATTTTAAGTTTATCAGTAATATTTTTACAAGCAGTGTTAATTTTATCAACACAATTAATAGTGTTAATATTCATATTATAATTTTAGTGAAATTGTTTTTGATTAATGCATTGTATTCTTCGGGATTCAATTTATAAAAGTTAGCGGTTTTATCAGATTTAACAAAGATTTGGTTGGATCTATTAATATCCTTAAGAGTACAATTTAAATGCCTCTGAAATTGATTCCTATTTTTATGAAAAGAGATGTCATCTATAATGTTTAGTAGATTGTTTTCAAAGCCGTGTAAGCATTCAGTGAGAGGTAATGTTTTTAAATTTCCGAAGCCATAATGATCCGATAGATTTGAAAGGTCCCGATCAAGAAGGAAGAAGTGGGACTTCCATCTCATTCTGCTAATCAGACCCTCAGGCTTTAAAACCAATTTTTCGAAATATTCCCTTTTGTTTGTAATGGGAATGTATTTAACGAAATTCTGAAATTGATTTTTTCCATATTAGATTATTAAATAAATGTAAAAAGTGCTAAACCGTAGGGGAGCGAAATATCCAGGTAAGCTGAGAACAAATAGATTACAATTCCAACGTTCATACATTTAATTTAAAAGAGGGCTCAATAAAGAGTAGAGCAATATTATTATAATGTTTTTCGGAAAAAGAGGATTGCTTTTGAAACCAAATTAATCGTTCACTAGCCAGTAATCAACTGATGAGACGCATTGGTATTCATCGAAACACAACTGCAATTGTGTAACGATATTTCATATTGTTTTACTATCCTTATATATATATATATATATGTGTATATATATATATATATATATATATATATATATATATATATATATATATATATATATATATATATATATTCGGACCTTGAATAAGTTATCGTTGATCTTTCATGAAAAATAATTTTACAAAAATTAGTAAGAAACATGTCACTGAAAATTTTGTCCATCGTTAGCCACTACTTTTTCCCATCTTTGAATTCCACGTCGGTGTTTATGCATGTCCGGGCTTATCCCACGATCTTCTACGCTTAGGGTTATCGTAGTGTATCCACTTTTCATCGCCGGTCACGATAAGATACAAAAACCTTTTTTTCTGCTATTGAACCAGCTGTTCACACATGACAAGACGCTGTTCGACGTCTCTCGGCTTCAACTCGTACGGCACCCAATGTCCTTGACTTTAAAACATTCCTAATACTTTCAAACGTTTCGAAACTGTTGTGTAATGATTCTGCCTGATATGAATCTTCATGAAGTAATGCCTGCAATTTTTCGTCCTCAAACTTTTTCGGGGCACCAGAGCGTTCTTTATCTTCAACAAAAAAAAAACAAAAACATGTGGCAACAAAGGAAATTTTTTTTTGCGTACACAGGTTTCAGAATATCAGGTTACACTAAAGTAAAATACTTGCACAAAAATTACGTCAACATGGAAGATTTTAAGTCAACCATTGTGGAACTTATCAAAATCCAATTTGAACAGCAGCAAAAGTACGAACAGAAACATCTGGAATTACAAGAATTATTGCTACGTGTAATGTCAAATATAGAGCAAATCTCCGAAAACAAAACAGTTCTCTCACAAGACGCAATATGGAGAACTATCGAAGATTTCACGTACGCACCCGACGAAGATAAAGTTGAAATGCAAAACAGAAAAGTTAGGCTACAGCTGGATTCTGGCTCAGACTTAACTACAAACATGGAGAAAACTGAACAAACCTGCCATGTTAAAAACGGATAAAATTGCTAGATCAGTTACGGGGAGAAAGATAAAATTTGAGGGTGAAGTAATTACAAATGTAACATTTAATAAAATGACGAAAAAACTAAAAATGTACGTCTTAAGAAATACAGAAAACCTATTCGGAACGGACTGGATGCAAAAATTCGAACTGTGGGATTTACCTATAAATACGTACTGCGAAAATGTAAAAAGCTTATCAACCGAGGCAGACAAATTAAAAGAGAAACTAAAAACGAGTTTCCCCGAAGTATTTCAGCAGGTCTAGGAAGATATAAGAGAATGGCAGCAAATATCGAAATAAAGGAAAACGTTCAACCTATCTTCAAGAAAAAAAGGAGCGTACCGTTTGCGTCAATAGAAAAAAATTGATCATGAATTAACTAGACTCGAAAACACTGGCATATTGACAAAAGTAGAATACAGCAAATGGGCCGCACCGACGGTCTACGTCAAAAAGAAATTAGGAGAAATTCGAGTTTGCGCTGATTTTTCTACAGGTTTGAACGCAGCAATTAAGGACTACCACTATCCTCTACCCAGTCCAGAAGAAGTATTCACTAAATTAAATGGCGGAAATTTTTTTCAAAAATTGATTTAAGTGAAGCGTACCTGCAAATTCCAGTCGATGAAGAAAGTTCAAAACTACTGTGCATAAACACACACAACGGATTGTACAGATATCAAAGATTACCTTATGGGATTAAGGTCGCGCCGGCTATATTCCAACAGACAATGGATACGATGCTTGCCGGACTAGAGTACACGATTGCATACCTGGATGATGTATTGATTAATCGCGAAAGTGTTGACCAACATTGGGAACATGTACAAGAAGTGTTTAAGAGAATACAAAGCTATGGATTCAAGGTAAAAGAAAATAAGTGCGATTTTTTCATGAAGGAAATTAAATATCTTGGCCATATCATAGATCAAGAAGGTAGACGACCAGACCCTGAAAGGTCAACAGCAATAAAAAAAATGCCAGTTCCTAAGAACATAACAGAACTACAAAGTTTTCTAGGCTTAGTGAGTTACTACCAGGAATTCATACCTCACATGCATAAACTTCGCGCACCACTGAACGAGCTGCTAAAGAAAGAAAAGGTTTGGCAGTGGACAGATCAATGTCAGGAAACATTTGAAAAAATAATTAAGACGATTTATTTTTGGCGCACTACGATCCTAAACTAGAAATTATTGTAGCAAGCGACGTGAGCGCCTACGGAGTCGGCGCGTGTATATTACATAAAATGCCAGATTGGACAATAAAACCCATCGCACTTGCTTCTCGAACCCTACTACCAGCGGAGAAAAATGACTCACAAATAGAGAAAGAAGTTCTGGGAATTATCTTCGCGGTCACAAGGTTTCATAGGTATATCTATGGCAGTTTTTTTACTATTCAGACGGATCACAAACCGTTACTAACAATTCTTGGCTCGAAAAAGGTCTACCGGTTTACACTGCAAATGGGTTACTAAGATGGGGAACAATTCTTGTGAATTACAATTTCAGATTGGAGTATTTACCAACGAAAAAAATCGGGCACGCGGAGGGTCTGCTGAGACTTATACCAACAAAAACAGAGCCATTGGAATATAAGGTAATCGCAGCCTTAAGAAATGAAGAAGATATCAGGATAGTACTATGTTGTACAGTTAGAAACCGTCCCAGTCACACTACAAGACATACAAAATGAAGCCAAAAATGACGAATTTATAAATGAAACAAAAGCAAAAATAGAAGAAAAAAATGCGCAAATTTCGGACAGCTTTTCTCTATGCGATAACGTGCTACTTTACAACGAAAGGGTTGTAATTCCCAAAACATTACAAAAGCGAATCCTAAAGGATTTCCACAGGGGACATCCTGGAAAAAATAGAATGAAGTCGCAAATGCGAAGCTATGTATATTGGAAAAATATGGACCAGGATATTACTCAGATGGTGGAAATGTGCAAGGGTTGTAATTTAGCAGGCAAGGCACCGCCAATCATACATAAGCCATGGCCAGAGACTGATCGTCCGTGGTCAAGAATACACGCAGATTATGCAGGAGCAATTGACGGTTTATACTATTTAATCATAGTGGATAGCTATAGTAAATGGCCGGAGGTGTTTCGTTGCAAAAATCCTACTTCGGAAACGACCATAAATTGCCTCCACGAGCTATTCGCTCGGTTTGGTGTAGTGGATTGCCTAGTCACAGATAATGGAACGCAATTCACGTCAGCAGACTTCCAAGAGTTTTGCGAAATTTATCAAGTCAAACATATAAAATCTCCGCCTTATCACCTAAGCTCAAATGAACAAGCGGAAAGATTTGTTGATACACTCAAAAGAGCGTTAAGAAAAGCCTATGATGTGCCTACGGAAAAAGCATTACAGCAATTTCTTCAGGTATATCGAATTACGCCAAATAATGCTACACCATCAACATTATCACCCGTAGAAGTGATGTTTGCTAGAAAAATCAGATCAGCTTTTGATAAATTGCTACCAAATCAAACGAAACAAGTAACACAGTCCTACGCACCAAAAAGAAAATTCCTCCCAGGCGAAAAAGTTTTTTTAAAGCATATAAAAATAATACATCTTACTGGGAGAAAGGGACAATTGAGAAAAGAATCGGCAATATGGTTTACATAGTACAGAGACAAAAATTCTCACACAGAAGACACGTAAACCAAATAAGGAAGAGACTGTTACAGGATGCTAACGGTCCACCTCAAGAAGAGATGATGGACACGATTTTTGATACATTTGATATAAAAAGACCGCAAACAATGCCAGAACCAAGAAAATCGTTCAGAAAAAGAAAGTTCACAGAACCTTTGGAAATAGATCCAAAGAAAAAAAAGATATTAAAACCCCTGTTACGCAAAAGCTTCGGAAGTGGGGTGTTATGTGAACTTACCCATAATAATAATGTACTATTCCGGACATCGTAAATACTGCTCCACAAGAGAGAGTCGGTCAGAGTCAGTCAGAGACAGAGTCGCGTCAGACGATTACTGTAAGACATTGGAATAGTGATACTTGTCGAGACCACATAGTTCACTCTAACCAAACCATTACTAATACTTCTACTTCTTTGTACATATTTCTGTTTGTAATATATCTGTGTTATTCCATAGCTGTGTTCGAGTTATTCTTCATTGGTTCTACCTTGGACCATCACCGTGGTACAAGGAACCTGGACCATAACACTATACATCAATATTTGTACTGTGCAATGAGTGAGAATGATGATTGTGTAAATTTAAAAAACGGAACGCTAACTGTGATCTTTTGTTTTTGGCTCTATAAGACCAACCACTTTGGATAAAGATCTTTTCACGACATATGTTGAAGCAGATTGTCGACAAAGCGACAGAGATTTAACAAAAACGCACGATCACCATATTCAAATATTTCAAGCTATGGTAAAGAAATCTAAGGCCGGTGTTTGTATTTTTCATGAACTCTCAACAGATAATCAAAATTAACGTTCAATCATTTTGAGCAGTCCATGACAAAATGTTTTTCTTTTCTTCACAGGATGAGATGAGAGGTGGTTACTGTATATTGAAAGCAAGTACAGAACGCATCTGTTATCGTTTTATATCCGGTAGTTTCCATCATTTGAGGCAAGACCTCACACACATCTTGGAAATCGTTCTTGTGGCACATGACAGCTATTATTATTTATGGGGATGGAAATATACAAGGTGTCCCTAAAGGCTGGAGACCTATGAAAAATGTATATTCTCAAAACAAAGAAAATTTTCAGTAGCATTTTATTGAATTGGAATATTAACAAATAACATCTTCAATATGATTTCCATCATTTGTGCTGCAAAGGTTGATGTACTTTGCACGATTCACGTGAATTCGATGCAATAACTCCACATTGCCGTCAATTTTAACATATTCACTTTTTATACGTTCCATCAAGTGTGTTGCGTTTGCGATTTTCATTAAGTACACATTCTCCATTAGCATAGCCCAGAAAAAAGAAGTCAAGTTCAATTCTTTCGTCTTTCGACAAAACCATGTTTAAACTGTGGAGGTAAAAATATATAGTTAATGAGGTTTCCTATGTGTCCATATTTTAGGGATAACCTATACAATGGACACTGTGACTAGAAGTAATACTTCTTTTTATGTTTTTTTTCATATTATTATAGTTTAAGCTCTCCAGATTACGAATATATATAGGGTTATTAAAAAGAAAGAGAAGATTTCGAAAATTTAAGAACAAATGTTTACAGGCAGAAACATATTCAGCACATTACTGGATAGCAAAAGGTTCAAAGTTTATTATTTTAAGGTTGTTCAACTTGTATGCACTCAACATAAGCATCATGATTACGTAACAAACATCGAAATGGTACCCCTCTTCTTGCTACACTCGTATCAATTGATCTGTGGATACTGAGGTCACAGATTCAACAATTCGATGTCTCAAATCTTCAAGAGTAGCAGGCGAAGGTGGAACAAACACTCTTTTATATATCCGCACAGATGAAAAGATCACATGGGGTAAGATCTGGTGACCTGGGAGGCCATACACGATGAACAAGATCCTCCTTATAATAATTGAATTTTAAACAAAATCTGCAAAACAAAACAGCAAAAAGAAGCATTTAAATAAGATTAAAAAGACATTTTCATTTATTTTAATGACTTTGAAACTTTCCCTATCCCGTAATGTGCTGAATGTGTTTCTGTCTCTTAGAATTTGTTTTTATTAAATTTTCAAAATGTGCTCTTTCTTTTTGAATAAACTTGTATACATACGCACGCACGCACACACACATACATACACACACACACACTTACATATATATATATATTGTGCATTTAAGCAGCATTCCTTCATTTATGCAGGTTTCATTAAAAATGACAGGCAAGGTACTACGATTAAGTTTTTTATTTATTTTATTCTTGTGTTCGAACAAGCGTTTTCTTTTCGGGACACAGAGTGTGTAGAAACTGTCCAAATATTCTGTAACGCATAGCCATTATCAAAGTTGGTTTTATTTTTTAATTTAATTCGGTCTGTCGTTTTTAATATATACACTAGCAAAGTTTAGCCTTCGGTCACTCAAAGAAACTGTGTCAAAACGGTTTTTTTTCTCTTAAAACCATTATTACTGTATATTCTCTTGACAATGTTTATTGTCTTTATAAGGTATGTTTAAAATTTTAGTAACAGCAAAAATATTACACACTTTTTAGTTGTTAGATTTTTTATTTAAAAGATTAATTTTATACTTACAATATTATAAACGTATGTAAACAGACTATAATGCAATATTTATAATTTCTTCTTGTATGTGCCGCGTCCCTTCAGGACGTAGGCTCTCCTCTCTTTTGTAGTTCTCAATAACTTTTGTCTTTTTGTTATATCTCCTAAACCTTGTGTTATGGGAACTTACTTATAATAATAATAGACTATCCCGTACACCATAAATACTGCGCCTCAAGAGGAAGCAGTAGTGTCAGTCAGTCCTTTTGGACGACTCGGCTAGACGGTCGAACTTTCTGCCTCTGAGGCAGAGGGGAACTCTCTGCCTCTGGCAGGGAGGAACCCGGACGAGGCTCCACCGAAAGGCAGAGCCTCGTTCGGGGAGGTTGACCAACCCGATCTCGTTTATACGGGTTCTACGGGCAATTTTTGCCCGAGCCTACGGGCTCGGAAAGCCCACATTAAACCGGCCTTGTGCCACATTTGACACACGTGTCACGTCAGACGATTACTGTAAGACATTGGAATAGTGATACTTCGAGACAACATAGTTCTCTCTAACCTAACCTGATTGTTATTACTAACACTTCTACATCTTTTGTACCCATTTTGTTTGTAATATATCAGTGTTATTCCATACCTGAGATATTCATCATTGGTTCTACCTTGGGCCATCACCGTGGTACAAGGAAGCTGGACCATAACACCTTGTTAGGCCATCCATTTATTGATGCTCACTAGGAAAATCATACATGGTTTTCCTCTGTCCTTCTTGCTTTCAATACTGTTTTGTGAGTATCACATTTTCCAAGTACTCTTTCTTTATGTGCCGTGGAAATTTACGAATTGCTTTATTCATAAATTCATTTTAAAAAATTATAAAAATATGTACATTTTTTAAAATCATTTTACCCCAAGCATGGAGAGAATGCCACTAGTACGCAGGGAGTTACAGAGAGGGAAAATACTGGGTATAGAGGAGATCGAGGAAAGGATAAAAGCTGAACCGGGTTCAAGAAGATAGAATGACGTCGATTGACGCTGCATTTAAATTTTTGAAGGTTGTAGTTATCAGGGAAGGAAAGAAACGGAAGGGAGTTCCACAGGTGGAAAGTGCAAGAAAAGAAACTCTTGGGGTAGAAGTGGCGGTTACATTTACCTAATTCAACACTTGAAGGGAGAGGCATAGATGCCAATTTAGTAGCACGCTTAAACACACATAGTCCGGGCACCGGGGGAAAAAAAACTCGTCATAGCAGTAGCTATGAAATTATTTGTAGAAAAGACAGAGGGAAGCCACGACACGTCAGTGAGAAAGAAGTCGAGATGCCAATCAGGATCGATTACATTGCAGATCTTTCTTTGGATTTTGTCAAGAACCTCAAGATGAGTAGCAGGAGCACTAGACCAGATATGGCAACAGGATTCAATGTACGGACGAATGATAGATTTGTAAATGTGCAAGATGGACTCCGACAAGAAAAACCTTCTGGCACGACAGTGTTCCAACTTTCCTTGCAGTAGGTGCAGCTATAGATTTGGTGTAGGCATTCCACTTCAAGTCAGTTGAGAACATGGGGTCAAGAAGACGCAGTGTGTTGCTCTCCATGAGTCTAGCATCAGCTATGCTGATGGTGGGCAGGAAAGTTTCTCTATGGTGGTTAAATGAGAGCATTTTTGTTTGGGGGGCATTAAAATTTACGAGCCATTTTCTGCCCCAGTTAACCACTGATTGGAGGAACTTTTCAAGAGCCGCGACCGGGTTAACTTTGTAAAGTCTGGCGGATTTGCTATTGAGTAAATAGTAGTGTCATCGGCATAAATTCTACTTGGGAACTGATGATATCAGCGAGATCATTTATGAAGATCAGAAACAGCGACCCAGGATTGGGGGACAACCACTTTTCTGTGAAAGGATGTAGAAGCGAGCCCATTCAAAACGACTTTCATTTCACGATTTGATAGGAATGAATGTATTAAATCAAACACACGTCCAGTAATACTGTAGCCCTGGAGCTTACGTAGAAGACCAGCGTGCGAAACCCTGTCAAACGCATTCGAGATATCTAGAGCCACAGCTCGAGCTTCGCCGTTATTATCAAGAGCTTGGTATACATATTCAGTGATGGCCGTAAGCACGTCAGCAGTATAGATCTGGCAAAAGGGAAGCCATATTGTTTGTTAGTGTTGATATTGTTGAGAGTAGGTTGTGAGAAGTAAGATGCTTAATCAGGTGAGCATTGATTAAAGCCTCGAATACTTTGGCGAAAAGTGCTTGGAGATTAATAGGGTGATAGAGGGGTCACAAAGGTTCTCTAGTGTTCTTAAAAACAGGATCTACAGAGGAGGGCTTCTAACAAGAAGGAAAGCAGTAAGAATCGAGACTGTAGTTTGGAGAGAACTGTAGCCCGTTCGGCGCACATTTCTTTAGAAAGACGGCTTGCCTTATAGGAGTTTGATATAGATATAATGTCTGAGACCTGTGACGAGGTTATGCACATATTAATCAGTAGAGCTTCTGTTCTATGAGAGAGATCAGGTGTGTACTTCAAATGAGTCGAGTGTTGAGTCGGAAAAGAATTTCCCAGCAAAAATTCAGCCTTATCTGCTGTAGACTTCGAATTGATTGAATATCTGGAGTAATGGAGGATTTGCTGTTGTTCAGCACACTCTTGCAGAGCCGCCAATAATCTCTAGAACCGAACTTACGAGATGCTATACGTTGTTTCATTTTATCAGCAAACAGTAACTTCGCTTCTTTGAGGCCAATCTTGCACTTATTACGAGCAAAGACAAAGAGACGTCTGTTGCTCTGGTACAGCTGGAAGAAGTGATTCATGTGGGTTATAGTGGCCGCACCTCCAGGTGAGAAACAAGGAGATGAATACGGTTTAACTTGGTATTTCCTTGCTGGAATGAAAGCATCCATGCCGGCTTTCACCCAGGAGGAGACCTCAGACGCGCATTATTGAACGGGGACGTCACGAAGGAAGACACAGAACGAGTCCCAATCCGCACCTTCATAACAGAAAGATATACAGTTGGTAGGAGGTTCTTGGCTGGTAGGGGAGTGCAAAAGAGATGTTTACAGCCACTACCGCATGATCAGAGTTGCCAAGAGAGCAAAGCTGTAGTGTACGATACGAGCCCAGGATAGAAATAAGAAAGTGATCTAAAAGAGATGCGTGTCCAGCAGGATTACTGGGGAAACGCGTGGGGAAGTCCACCACTTGCGT
Source organism: Acanthosepion esculentum (assembly GCA_964036315.1). Lineage (NCBI taxonomy): Eukaryota > Metazoa > Mollusca > Cephalopoda > Sepiida > Sepiidae > Acanthosepion > Acanthosepion esculentum. The sequence goes on along the minus strand of OZ038483.1, from coordinate 54,827,523 downwards.
GAGAGATTGCGCGATTGAGAAAGTCTGGATTCGAAGGGTGTCAGTGACAGCGTGTTTAAGCTACCTGGCATGGCGGGCATTAAAGTCACCGAACACAAATATATTTGCAGAGAGGTGTAGGGAGATGGAGAAATACAATCTAGCACGCAACAGTCATGAGAGGAAAGGCAACGATAGAAAAAGAAGAGATAGCTGACTGAGTTAAGTAGAGACAGACGGAGATACATGTAAGAGTGGTGTGAAGATTCAAGAGAGAGTTCCCTAGCCAGAGGGAGATATTCACAGACATAATCTCCCAGGCCATGCATGTGAACATTAGAGTCCTTTTTAAGGAGAACCAGCTATAATGAAATATTTATTATTTCCCATTTTATGAAAAAATAAATATGAAAATATATTTTTTTATTCATAAATTTTCTGTCCATATCTCCGTCAATGGTTTCTGCTGCCATCACCAACCTTGATCCCCGCAAGACGGTATCGCTACACTTGTCCTATAGAAATGTGTTCCTAAGCTAGATCGTCTTCTCTCTAAACACTAAAAAAATATCTTGCTGCTTTTTGCATTCCAGCTTTTTGGAAATCTTCTGTAGTTCTCGCCTTTCAGAACTCTCGTGAATATTCTGATACCGCGAATTATCTACCAATTAGTCTTTGGCCTGATTCTGGCAAAGTACTAGACGCTCTAATCAACTCCGAATTGATTAAGCATCTGATTCTTTCTTTCAGATGGCTTTCGCTTCTTTAGGTCAACAGCCAATATATTAACGGTTATTGTTGAGCGAGTCTATTAAGCTTTAGATAAGAACAGAGAGGATCGGGCGGTGGCTTTAGATATCTTGAAGTCGTCTGACAGGGTTTGACCTGCTATAGTATTTCTAACCGAATTTTTGACTTGGTCCAATCTTTCTTAACAAATCGTGTAATAGTGATTTTCTTTGGATGAGGCACAAGGCCGAAAGTATGGGTCACCCAGTGAAAATCGAACCCACTACCCAGACGTAACTGTTCTAGCGAGACAAGCTTGTTAACCAGTACACCACGTCAAGGCCACTCTCCTAGGTTCTTTCCCATTAATGCGTGCACTCCTGGACTCTATCCGTTGACCTATGTGGTTTCTTATCATTATCAACGACATTCCTAATGTCATAAATTCTCAAATTGGATCGGTATCTATGCGGATGACACAACTAGTCATTCCTGTCTTAATAGTAAGTGCTATAGATTCGAAAAATAACACTGGCAGCTGATTTCAAAAACTGACATCAAGTCAGTTGTTAACTGGGGCAAGAAATAGCCTGTAAATTTTAATGCCTCCAAAACGAAACCGTTATCTTTTAGTCATCATAAAGAACCATTTTGCCTGCCAAAATCATGGCAGATGCTAACCACCAGGAGACCAAATCGTTTATACTGAATCACTTGCTAGATATGCTGCTATGAAAGTTGGTCCGCTGCATAGTGCCAGACAATTTTTCTAGCCAGAGTCTACCATTCGTGCGTTCATAGAATATTGCTGCCGTATTTGGTCCGGTGTTTCTGCTATATATCTCTAGATTCTCGACAAAATACAAATAAGAGGAATCTATAATATTATCGTTCCTGATCTGGCATTTCGACTTCGTCACTTTCCCACCGCTGTGACGTGGCTTCTCTGAATCTTTTCTATAAATATTTTCATGACAATTGTTCTAATGAGCTTTCCTTCCTGATATCCCGACCGTATGAATTTAAGCGTATTACTAGATTGGCAAGTAGGTCTCATATTTTTACAGTTTAAATAACTGGATGCAACCGTAAGTTTTATTCTAATAGTTGCTTTTCACGCACTTCCTGCCTGTGGGTTTGACTTTCGGTCTCTTGTTTCCTTGCCACCTACAATCTTCAAAAATTTAAATGCAACAATAATCGTAATCTTCTCTTTGTCTGGATTTATTGTCATTTCTCCTCAGTAACATTTTCTTTCACCCCCAGTAACCTCTTTCGTCTTAGTGGCATTATCGCCTTGCTTGGGTGAAAGATTTTTATAAATAGCGTGGTATGTTTTGCTTTGCCTTCCGTAAGGTGATCAGTTTATAAGGAATTTACATGGCAAATTGTACCTCCTATTAATTTTCATAAAAATTGATAGTATTTTTTCATATTCGTTATCGGGTGTGCTTAACCCATAGTAATAGAAAAAAAAAAAAATTAAAAACGACAAAAAACAAACTATTATTTCTGGTCGCAGTGCTTATTGAAGACTTTTATTAACAACTAGAGTTTGTCACTGGTGTATTACATTAGAAGTGGTATGATCATCCATTATTAATATTCAAGGCCAACAAAAATTTTTAAAAAACCCGGAGAAAATAAAATCCTTGAGCAGGAAATCGCACGTTCTCACCAAACCTAGCATCACCTTTAGATTATCACTTGAGTCGGTCACAAGGATAGGTAATTAACGCTGTAAACTTCAGAAATATGGGTGTCTTCAGTTCATGTCTCTCAGCTTTCTCTTGATAAAAAGAAAAAAATATCAGAGTTATATCGGAGTTGAGGTCGAATGGAAATTTGTCTTTACGTCGAGATCCGGTAATTGCTAATGACTGCGATTATATCATTGATTAATAAAAGTGTGCTTAATTACATTCGCATCTATTTTTGTCTCTTTGGAAATGCGATATAACATTCCAAACAACCCACAAGCAAGCGCGTGCGCAAACATGCACACACGCGCACGCAGACATTAATGTAAGTATATGTATATGGTCATTAGAGTGTATAAAATCCATGTCTTCATGAAAAAGACATTGATATATATATATATATATATATATATATTCATACATGTTTCATTAAATAATATAGATAAGTGTTGTCTATATATTTTTTGTAAGTTCTTTTCATATCGTCTGATAAGCTTAATAACATTATCATTAAACAATGAAAGAAAATCACAATATTGATACATATTTTTAATACTTATCTATATTATTTAATGAAACATGTATGAATGAAAAAATGCTGCCTAAATACACACAATATATATATATATATATATATATATATATATATATATATATATATATATATATATATATATATATCCTTGACACTGGGTAATAGATGAGCCAAAAAGCGCTCGGATCCATAGAAAATTTGGACAGTTTTTACAAACTTTATGTCCAGGAAAGTATAGACTTGTAAGGATGCAAGAAAAAATAAATAAAAAGCTTAATCGCAGTACCTTGCCTGTCGTCTTTAATGAAACTTGTATAAAAGATTAATTCTTTAATGTATTAGATATTTGAAAATATTCATATTTCTCTCACTTAAACCGTCTTGGACTCCCCTCTTTAAAACTTCTCTCTGTTAAATTTTAATCCCCCCTTCATCTTTAGACCTTCCTGTCCTTCTCTCGTCTGTTACCCCTCCCTATAGCTTTCATTTACTCTAGTATTCGTCCCACACTCTCATACATACACTTTCACTATGTTTTATTTTTTATTCCCGGAGTTGTTTTTTCTGTTTTCTTTTTGTTATTTTATATATATATATATATATATATATATATATATATATATATATATATATATATATATATATGAATAAAAATCCATCACTTCATTAGAAATTACAATATATATATATATATATGTGTGTGTATATTGTCATCCACAGACAGACTGTTTCGCTGTATCACAGCTCATCAGTGTGGCTAGACGTCCGGTTGCCTCCAGCTAGGATCGAAACCCAATTGAATTAGTGTCAGTCGGGGATTCTACCACTATATATATATAGTAATTTCTCTCTCTCTCTCTCTCTCTCTCTCTCTCTCTCTCTCTCTCTATATATATATATATATATATATATAGATAGATAGATAGATGAATCACCTTTCTCCCCTAGCTTTGGGTTAATTGGTAAGACTTGTATCACTTCACCATTATTATCTTTAAAAAATTATTTAAATCTAATAATATTTTCTGGCTTAAATAACCTGCAAAGGGTTGATAAGCCGTAGAAACCGGATCAATCAAAACATACATGTCCATATATGCGTGTATGTGTATTTGTGTAGGTTCCTGTGTGCAAGTTTTGTGTGTGTGTGTAAAACTCAAGTTTTAAGTGACAGAACGTCATAAGAGAAGGCGTTTCGTGAGTGTGGGACATCGAACTCACTACACAAATGAATTGCATTGGCAGGATAGCTTGATAACGAACATTTCTCGCAGGCATTCGTATATGAAGTACCTTCCCTGTGCTTTTTCTATAAACATTTTCATGCTAATTGTTCTGATGAGCTTTCCTCTTCGGTATTTATGATTTATGAATTTACGTTAATCGCTAGATAGGCGGCAATCTTTTACAATTGAAATTGCGAGATGTAACCGTAAGTTGTATATATTAACAGTCTTTTCTCCTGTACTTCTCGGCTGTGGACATTTCTCCCGGCTTCTTGCTTTCCAGTCATCTTTGGTTTTCAAATAATGAAATGCAAAAGCAATCATTGTCTTCTGTCTTCTTAATTCCTGTTCATTTAGTGTTCTCTCTTCATAAAAATGTTTTCTTTTTCTCATATTCTCTCACATTCAGTGACCCCCTTGTGTCTTAGTGAGTTTCTTGCTTGGGGTGAAATGATTAATATATAATTTGTATGGGAAACCACCGTTTGATTCCGCTTGCTCCTTGCTTATTGTGAAGTTCTTCGTGGCTTAGGGGAAAAGCCCGCCGGAATCATACGCCCCCCCCCTGCGCCCTACAAAAGGAGATGTATATTAGATTCCAGCCGGAGAACACATTTTCTTTACTAGCATTTCTCGAAGGTGCAAGCAAATAGATAAATTATAAATAAAAACGAGTCGTCTGTTTCACATACGAAGTGTCCACTCTAATAAAGCTTAAAGCCATATATATATATATATATATATATATATATATATATATATATATATATACATATGTATGTATGTATGTATATATAAATAAAAAATATATATATATATATGTGTGTGTGTGTTTAAAATAGCAACCTGACAAAGTTTTTAAGAAATTGGGCAAATGGAAAACGTTTCATTGAAAATAGATTTGATTGATAACACGTTTCGCCATTCTATCGTTCATCAGATCCCAAAACAAAAGAAATGCGTGTTTCTGTGTATGCCTAAATAATGAATGGTAGTAACAGTTGAAAAATACTGTCAAATTTCGACCGAACGAAACGATGAATTCCTAAAGGATGAACTATTGTTCTTGATATATAAAAATATATATCGTTATCTCATATATATATATATATATATATATATATATATATATATATATATATATATATATATATATATATATATATATATATATATATATATATATATATATATATGTATGTACACGCACGCAAGTGTGTTACCATACCAAAATCAGAAATGTTAAATGTTATCACGGAAACTCATAAATTTATCCAATTGAAGCTAAGGAGATACTCTGGAATTTTTCTTATCTCCTGTTTTTTTTTTATTATTTCATTGAAAACATGACTGGTTACTAAAGAACTGAGTTATTTTCGTCTTTGATTTATTTATATATTCTGACTCTAACTTTGACAGCAATCTTTTTTCACCGGGTTACTACAATATAAAGAATGCTACATTCGAAACTACACCAGAACGTATTTTCCTCTGAAAAACGCTTATAGGTTGTGAGAGATCTGCTTTTATGAATTTCAACTCACTGCGTCCAGTAAGCGGGGAAATAAAATTCAAGAGCCTCGTGGCCTACCACGGATGTAAGACGTTAAAAAAGTATCTCGAGAAGCACAATTGACGTTAGATAAATATCGTATTCAACCTGACGAAGAACCGGCTTGTTAGAAGGAATATCGTCACTTAACTGATCATCTACTGGGGGCCAAATATATCACTCGCTCTATTAAATCTAATAAAAGACTTTAAAAAAATTCCGATATTAACTTTATTAAACAACATATTTATAGTATCTTCAGGACACCTTCATAATTTTATCCTCTTTTAACTTTAAGAACCGCTTTATGTACTTTTTTCAATCTTTCAAGGAATTTGATATATTTTTTATTTAGATTATTCACTAAAGATCACAATAAATGGTCAGCTGAAGATACAATATCTGCAGTCTCGATGAGTGAAGCATTTTCTTGAGGTACCTTTTTCAATCTTTCAAGGAATTTGATATATTTTTTATTTAGAATATTCACTAAAGATCACAATAAATGGTCAGCTGAAGATACAATATCTGCAGTCTCGATGAGTGAAGCATTTTCTTGAGGTACCTTTTTCAATCTTTCAAGGAATTTGATATATTTTTTATTTAGAATATTCACTAAAGATCACAATAAATGGTCAGCTGAAGATACAATATCTGCAGTCTCGATGAGTGAAGCATTTTCTTGAGGTACCTTTTTCAATCTTTCAAGGAATTTGATATATTTTTATTTAGAATATTCACTAAAGATCACAATAAATGGTCAGCTGAAGATACAATATCTGCAGTCTCGATGAGTGAAGCATTTTCTTGAGGTACCTTTTTCAATCTTTCAAGGAATTTGATATATTTTTTATTTAGAATATTCACTAAAGATCACAATAAATGGTCAGCTGAAGATACAATATCTGCAGTCTCGATGAGTGAAGCATTTTCTTGAGGTACCTTTTTCAGTCTTTCAAGGCATTTGATATTATTAATTAGAGTTTTCACTAAAGATCAAAATAAATGGTCAGATGAAGATACAATATCTGCAGTCTCGATGAGTGAAGAATTTATAGCCAAATTGAAATCAATTTTCTCTGGACAAAAAAGAAATGTACAGTCTAGCATTTTCCTTATGTAATATTACATTATGTCAGTTACATAATTACGGACGCTTGATTACTGATTTCGGTCTCTCTTTTTCACCCCAGTCGTTTAGTTAGTTCTTTGCAAATAATTATTTGTTGAGGATTCCGTTCCAGTTCTACAGCCACTCTTCGGATTAAGACCGGTTTTTGTTACGATTAATTGTGGCTCATTTGGCTTGACTCCCGATCTCTTGAATTTCACGTTGTTGTTAAATATCCACTTTGCTTTGTTTGTCACAATTTGAAAAAGAATGAACATTTTATTTTGGAACAATAGGGCCTCAGACTCAACACGGGACCTACATTAAGTGCTCGGAGGAGGTAGCGCTGCTCTGGGTCAAGAGGGTGGCTGCTGGGAGACCCTATATCAGGCAACAGTACTCTTCAACATGCCACACAAGCAGGAGAGCCCAGTATTCGCTGTCAGACAATTTCTGTGATCACATTACCCCTTACACCTGGCCAACTAACTCCCCAGACTGCAACCCCTTGATTATTGTATAGGGCGCACTTGAGCGGGAGACCAACAAAGCTCCTTGTACGTATATTATTAGTCCTGATCTGTTGGCTCGCCTTTAGTCACTGGTTCACTGTCGTAAGGGTGCCTCCCTGTGGCATTTTTTAAATAAATACTTTTATGGTTATTGTTCAGATGAGCTCTTCGATATAATATCTAAAATGTATGCATTTAAGTGCAATACTAGACTGGCAGCGAGATCTCATCAATTTACAGTTGAGATAGCTTGATGTAGCCGTAACTTCTAATGCTAACAGTTTCTTATCTCGCACTTCTCGCTTGTGGAGCTCCCTCCATGCTTTCCAGCCAACTTTAATCTAGAAAAATTTAAATGCAATATCAATTGTTATCTACTGTCCTCCTGATTGCTCTTTTCTCTTTCTCCCCATTATTAATGTATCTGTTCCTAATTCCCCCACACCCGGTAATCCCTTGCGTGCTAGTAGCTGTACTGCCTTGCCTGTGGTGATACCGATTAAAAAAACAAGACAAAAAAAAAAAAAAAAAAATCACCAAAGATGACCCCCCAAAACACCAAAAATGACCCCCCCCAACAAAAACACCAAAGATGAACTGAAGGCAAGGATTATGGTAGCATTCACCAACTTAAACAAGGAAGACCATCCCGAAGAGATTCCAAAGTCGTTTGGAGGCAGTGGTTGAAGCCAATGACGATTTTGCTGAATAAATTTATTCTTTAGTATTTCAAGATAATTTTTCTGTCATTTTGGTAAATATATATGTTAACATGAGATCTCAGTGTTATTTCCAATTTTGCGTCTTAATAGAACATATATCGTTTCCCAATTAAAAGGCATAAACTTTTCTTTTAATAGAATATATATCGTTCCCCCCATTAAAAACCATAAACTTTTCTTTTAATAGAATATATATCGTTCCCCCCCATTAAAAACCATAAACTTTTCTTTTAATAGAATATGTTTCTTTCCCCAATTAGAACCATAAACATTCTGATTTTGAATATCGTAGACTGGTGATACAAAGAACTGTAATAAATAACAGAAACTACATCACTTGTGGACTTTCGACAAAAGGGACAACTAAAGTTGATATCATATGGGAGAGAAAATAGTGGCATAATCAAGATGTTAACATTCCACATCACTTCAAACAAAAAGCTATGAAGGAAGCCCCTTCTATCAATATTTGAAAGAGCTATAACAGTTAATGGACTTGAGAAACCTATTTTTCTGAAAAATTGTTTTAAGAGAAAGATTTAAAAAAAATGTCATCCTTCAGTGGTACTGGCTGCTCGGTTAATGAATGACGGCTAATATTTCCATTATCTTTACTCAAATCTGAGTCCAGAGCTACAAGCGGAATTTCATTTTTTTCAGAAAAAAAATGAGTATGCTATTTTCAACTGGATTTTTACTAAGTGTAATTATAACTGCGTTAGTTTCAAATATTACATCTTCTATCAATCAAAGCTGTTATTAACGGCTTGACGAGACTGCTAAACATTGTTTTACGGTAACTACCACCGTCGATTTTTACAATTACATTTGGACTGATTACCAGGAAAAACAGGCGTTGTTTTTTTCACTACGTTTTTTCGAAGATCCGCGCTTCTTAATTCACTATCTTTTCGGCAGATAAATGATCTGACAAACATATACTTAGGCTTCATGCACAAAACCAATATTTAATTTTATAGTCAATTCTTACAGTACGAACGGAAGAGACTGTCATAGGTTAAACAAATTCCTAGATTAAAATAAAACATTCACAAAGAGAACTTACTTCAGACACCACAAAAGATCCCAACTCTTAGCAATGCCTTATTGACTTATGAAGCTGTGGACACTGCAGATTTTATAAGCCCATGAATAGACTATTCCGTTGGCTTAGATCACGAAAATACTTGCAATAACTCAAACGAAGGCAATGTAATAGTTGAAATACGAGTGATTTTTTACTAAATAAACTCTGGTGGTTGATATTATATATTTTCAAAATCTGCGATACCAAAGTGGTATAAAGTCCTCAAGGTGTTTTTTTATTTTTTCAGTTTTCAAGTCTTTCACAAAGGGCACTCTGGCCTTACTCGTTTGTTCGAGCCTGTGCACTTTCGAAGGATTAAGTCCAATATACAGCCTTTGAAATTTTAAGAAGCCAAATCAGTTGTAAAATGCTTTGATGATACGTGGTGAGGCCAATGGAAAACAATATAAATGAATAGTGTGTTGCATTTACTTTATACTTATTTCAGAAAATCGAATTCCAATTCTCGTCGGCTTCGTTATACGCGTAGATACCATTAACTAGTACGATTTGTATCAGTAAATCATTTTTATCTTCAAAACATTCTTCCAATCTAAATATATTTTCTGGCTTTAAATAACCTGCAAAGGGTTGATAAGCTGTAAAAATCAAATCACCCGATCAATTCATACTTAATTCGACAAACGAGAACAAATATTACATATTTGACAACCACAATACAATTTAGGTCCCCAGGCAATTTGATTGTAAATGTTTTCCTGGACAAAAATCTTTTAGGTAAACACTTTCCATTCAGAAGATAAACGTAATAAAATGTGCCATCCACTTCAACTGACCTAATGCTTTCCCGAAGTAACATTAGTAAACACTTTGTCTAAGTATTTTGTGAATAGATGTCAGCTGTTTCTGTTGAATTTTATATGATCCCTAAGGTACATGATTTTATACTACGTCTAAAATGATTTACACGATACCTAAACTACATCGTTTTATATCATCCCTAAGAGGAGTTTATATGATGTCAGAACTACATGATTCTAAATGATGCCTAAGATGCTTTTATTTGATGCCTAAGCTATGTGATTTTATATGACATTTAAGATGATTTTATATGATGCCTAAGCTATATCTTTTCTACAATATCTAAGATGGATTTACATGATGGCAGAGACAATTTTATGTGACACCAAAATTCCAGGATTTTATATGATGCCTAAGCTATATCTTTTATACGATGCTTAAGATGGATTTACATGGTGAGAGATACGATTTTATATGACACTTAAGTTACATAATTTTATATGATGCCTGACGTACATTCTTATACGATGCCCAAGACGAATTTAAATGATGGCTGAGATTAATTTATATGATGCATAAGCTACATGATATTATATAACGCTTCAGCTACATAGATTTATATGATGTCTATGGTAATTTTATTGGATGCTTAATTTACATATAGTTTAGATGCTTATATAACGTCTTCGACATCCCATATCCCAAATATTTTATTAGACTTGACCAAAGTTTTGAAATGAGGTGATAAATTTAAATGTTTGCTTAGTTAATTTTTTTTCTTTTAAAATATTTTTCTTTTGGCTGAAAAGTTTGCAGCCTTCTTCTGCTGATTGTTTTCTTTGGTTGAATTGTGGGAAAAAAGACCGCTTTTTTAAAGAGAGAAACTACCAATTGAAAATGGTACAAAAGAAAGTAAATAACTACCTTTGTTTATTTTATCCATTTATTTATTGGCATCGGGGAGAAATGTTCGAGATTTTTCCAAGTTACACACTTTTCTACAACTCTACTTAATTGAAGACAGAAGACTTCACAGTCGACGTGTGCGAAATTACGCGTGTGAAGACCTACTACTACTACTACTAGTAGTAATACTAATACTAGTAGTAATACTATTGCTACTAGTAGTAGTTGTACTACTAGTATTATTAGTATAAATTGTACGTGTGAGCAATAAGGAAGAAAATTTAAGCTAAAATGACACATACTTAAAAGTGGCAGTTGAAATTTGTAATAATGAGGAAAGAGGCCTGGAAAATTTAACACTCACAGGACATGCTGAATGAAGTATATGCTAAGAGAAAAAACGAGTAACCTATCTAATTGATTTGTGTAAATGGATGATAAAGCGTTATGATAAAGACTCAAACGTTACTTGGAGCAACAAAGGAATGGAGGTTGTGGAGAGCTATGATCACCCACATCCTGAAAAGACATGGCATATAAAAGTCGACAGCAACATAAACTACTAGTTGTAGTAATTATGGGATTTATGCACATCCTATTTTCCTCTTCGTGTAGACAAATTTGTCAAATGTAAAATTATGACTTTGGATCCCGTAAGAAGAGAAGCATTATTTACAAGCCGGAAACAAAGCAAAAATACAAATTTAAAAAAAAAATGGCTTTTACTTAGAATATTTGTTCTCGTTTCCTCCGAGATTTCATCTGTAATTAGGACTGACATTTTATCAAATGTGCTTTGGTGTTAATCATTTATTTGCGCCTTTATTTATTCTACAAATTGCCTTTTGAACAGCGAATAATGATCGGGGGGTGGGGAGAGAGTGAGAGGGGGAGAAAGAGAGGGAGAGAGAGAGAGAGAGAGGGATCTCTAAATAAAACCAAGATAAAACCAGATGACAATTTTAGTGCTTTTTCTTGCCCGAGAGGCCTTCCCCCCACAACAGACACACACACACACTTTACACCCTTTCATCTTTCCCCTGTACTGCTCTATAATCAATCTATCTTTAGCAACTTACGCTGCAATGAATCAAGCATTAAGATTATTTGAAGGCGTAACATGGGAGATCTAAAGCTTCATTTTTTGCTGATCAGAACTCTCCTGTCAGAAAGGAGAATTACAGTGCAGAGTTATCTGCCTTTTGTTACGGCGATCTCCCTCCCCCAACTCCCACCTCCTCAAAGCTTCCAGGTACAAAAGGCAAACAGCGCGGGCGGATTTTGACATTTGAGATGAAAAGGACGTATCTGAATTCTTGGCCAGTCAACCATGCTTAAGCATTATTTGTTCCCAGACTTGTGGGAACGCGTGTTAACGAAAATCCTGGAATTTACTACCAAACGGGACGACAAGTACACTCTAGCCGGATACGATCCCTTCCCATCCTGTTATTGCTAAATACCCAAAGCAGTTTATATTTGAAGAATTTACAAGAACGAAACTTAGCAGCGAAGAGTTTTGGGACGGATTTGAAATATAAATGTTGCATTTCCTTCTTTCTAATGTATTTGGAATTCTTCGGATCGAAGAGCAGGCATCTTCAGTTGAGATCACATAAATGAAGAATTAGCCGAAAAGGGACTCACGACCGACATCTAATCATGCTTTGAATTCTAGGTAAAAGAAGCCGAGGTGTTAGAACAGTGGATGATACATTTGGGGTTCGAAGGATGGTATGAATTAGGTAATTCCTTAATAAGGTGACTTGGTGCCAGGGGTTATTAAATGTCAAGGGATCAAAAGATGATTTTTAGCTGGCAATATAGACATTTTCTGTTCCTATTTAGCATTGAACTGATCTAAGTTAAACTTTGTAAATATCTACATACATACACACACACAAATCTATCTATCTATCTATCTATCTATCTATCTATATATATATATATATATATATATATATATATATATATATATATATATATATAAAGAAGTAATGTTTTTTATTTGTTAATACGATAGATTTTAACATATTTGGATCGACTAGACCGTTCGTGTCCGAATCGGTCTAAAGTACGTCAAATCGAACGATGGTTTCTCCTGCAATGGAGGATGTAGATTCGAATTCACATACATGCACACGCATAACTATATATATATATATATATATATATATATATATATATATATATACTTTTTTACAACTGGAATTAAGATACCTTTAGTAAGTGACCATTTTCACCTACGCACTTTTGTGAGTTAGTTTTAACATATTTCAAATTCTAAGTTGTGTTAATAGGACTCGCCAGGATTATACCAACGGATTACTTACTGTGTGTATATATATATATATATATATATATATATATATATATATATATATATATAATCAATTCAATTCAACCCAAACAAGGCGATAATGCCCCCAAGACGCAAAGAAGCAACTCGAAGTGAAAGTGAATGAAGAAACTTTAGAAGTAACCAGAAACCCAATCCAAGTAAAAAAATTATTTGTACTTTCGCGGTAACATATCTTTTAGTTTGTCACACTGCCTTCTGCTCATGCGTGCTTATAGTTGGTACTGTTGCGGTCACGTGATCGAAGTTTGAGCTTGATCGCGCCTGTTTTCTTCCTACTTTTACAGTGTATACCTAGCCGCTCATCTAGCAGTGTGCAACAAGGAAGAAAAAAGGACAGTGAACCAAATCTGCATAGAACATGATAACTCGCCGGTTCGCCATTGCATTCTCTCAAGTTTGTTGAATCTTTTCGTCAGTGGTGGAGGTTGACAAGGCGTCCTGCTCCTTCTTCGTGCGTCATGCTTGTCCAGCCACGTTTAAACTCGATTCACTCATAGACACTTCTACGCGGTAGTGCACTGTAGAAATTTGTTGCACTTTGGTGCGCACTGCTAGAGGATCGAGCATGTTTACATTGTAACAGCAACAAGAAAACTGGCGCGTGCAAGTTCAAACCTCGATCACTTGACCACAACAGTACCAACTATAAGCACGCATGAGCAGAAGGCAGTGTGAAAAACTAAAGATATGTTATAGCGAAAGCGCGGATAATTTTTAACTTAGATTTATATATATATGTATATATATATATATATATATATGTGTGTGTGTGTGTAAGATAAAAATTATCCGTTAAAATGTTATAACGAAAGTGATATATATATATATATATATATATATATATATATATATATATCAGGTAAGTTAAAAATTATCCGCACTTTCGCTTAGTTTTTCAAAAAAAAAAAAAGTAAAACAATATTGATATATTGATTCCGTTTCAGAAAATGAAGTCAGTATGATGAGATGAATATACTTATATTCACCAAAGTAAATGTATTACCGAATATGGATTATAAAGGTTGTTTTCATTATTATTATTATTATTATTATTATTATTATTATTATTATTATTTGCTTTGTATCATACATTGAGCTCTCATATCGACCAAAATTCCTCTTTGGAATAATCCCTTCCAATTACAATTTGGTATTATATATATACAGATATGTTTAGTGGTACAAAATTTTATGACTGCCATGAAAAATTAGTTTTATTATTTCCACTGATGATAATAAAAGTGAAAATGAAAAATGGGCTAGCTAACCGGTTTCGTACTCGCTCAACAGAGCTAAATCAAGGTAGAATAAATTATATACTAAAAAAATACAATGGGCAAAGTCTATTTGTGGTAGAACAAATATTTAAATGGTAATTAGTTGGAGGCCTAATATAAAGTCCTTCTGTTTACAAAGACAAGGCTTTAATGATAGAATATAGATGGCCTCCAACACTTTCAGGTGGTAATTTGAGTGGGACTTTCTAAAGATGGTAAAAGCGTAATCACTAAACCTAACAGCACAATTTTTTTCTCCCACCAATACACTTTGTCCATTGTTTGTTTTTTTTTTTTACTATATAATTTACTCTATTTACCTCGATTTAGTTCTGTTGAGCGAGGTACGAAACCGGTTAGCTAGCCCGTTTTTCATTTTTACTTTTTATTATCATGAGTGGTAATAATAAATCTAATGATATATACATATATATATATATATATATGAAGAAATATAGTCTTAAGGTGTGCTATATTTATGGGATAAAGTGCTCAATATCGGAAATAGAACGTGTGTAGATATAAAAGTGAACATTGAAGTCAACACTTAGAGGCCTGACGATTGCGTCTAGCATGAAACAGACTGTCGCCTCTAAGTGTTGACTTCAATGTTCACTTATATATATATATATATATATATATATATATATATATATATATATATATATATATGAGGTATTAATGGATTTTATTTATAATCCAAGAGTATCGTTACTCTAAACGTTAAATTTTGTGGATGTGTCTATGTAGACATCGCTGTTTTTGAACGGTGTAACATCTATCGACAACAACTACCGGCAACATGCACCACGAGAAACAAACAAGTTTCTCACTAGTCATTGCAATGCTGCAGGTCTTACCTGTCCAGAGTCCTGCTCTTCATCACACATGGATTTGAGATTGTACTTCGTGACAATGGGATCTTTACTAAATAGAGATTATAAATCTGAAGAAACATTTCAATAAATATAATGCAACTTCTTCATTTAATCGCCCATGACATGCTTATTTTCAGTATTACCATGCATTCAGGCAAGAATTATATCTTCTCGTACTGTAGCTATGCGAATGCTACAGTTTACAATACTGTCCTGAATGGTCACAAATAATACTAATGAAATTACACTGTCTAGCAGTTGCAGTTTCTTAGTAAAAACAACATGATTTTTGCTTGGTGGTTCATGTATTTTTCTTGCTAATGAACTAGTGTATTCATATCAATACGTAAACTTGTATCTATATACATAATTTACATATCTGTAATATTTATTCACTTTTATTTATGGATCGATGCATTCTAATGTAGACAGTATTATTCTAAGTTAATCCCTTAAAACAACGTTAATAACAGAAGCTATGTCCGCATACATAAGGAAATATCCATGGAGGTCCTCACAGCAAGGAGTGGAAACAAATCTTTGAATAGCTTACTTCAGTAGAGAATAGAGAGGATACAGTCGAGAGAGGAAGGTGGTCAGGAACAATAGCTGTACATGAAACACTAAGCGGAACAGTTGCTCTCCTTCTGTCTCACACCTACGCAAATATTTTTTGGGTCAAAACAACGACAGATGGGTCATCTTGAACTTGAGGTATCATATAGTGCAAAACGCCGGTTTGGATTATCAAATAGACGGGTACATATTAAATCGGTATATTTTTCTAACCCACACGCTTTTTTCTCAGCTTAAGCAATTAAAAAAGACAACGTATTTTTTTCTATCAAATACAGCAAAGCTCATGTGAAGAGCTTTAGATCTGAATTCGAAATGATAACCGTTTGGTAATGCTAATGTTAATGGTAATATTGGCCGTTTGGAAATGGCAATGTTAATATTAGCAGTTTGGTAATGGTAATGGTAATATTAACCATTTGATAATGGTAATATTAAAGGGTTGGTATTGACAATTGTAATATTAGAAGTTTGGAAATATTAGCCGTTTTGTAATGGTAATATTAGCTGTCTGATAATGGTAATTGTAATATTGTTTGGTAATGATAATATTAGCCGTTTGGTAATAGTAATATTAGCTATTTAGTAATGGTAGTTGTATTATTAGCTGTTTGGTAATGTTAATCGTAATATTAGACGTTTGTTAATGGTAATAGTATTATTAAATCTTTTTAATGGTAATGTTATCCATTTGATAGTGGTAATTGAAATATTAGCTGTTTGGTAATAGTAATATGAACCGTTTGGTAATGTTAATATTGGCTGTTTGGTAAACTTCTTTTTGAAGGTTTCACATCCAGATAGTGAAAGCACACATTTGTAAGAAAAACATGTACGAATCTGTCAGTAATGGATAATCTTTGACGGACAAAATCAGAATTGAATGCTAATCCCCAAACGCTAATCAGATAAAATATTGTTGTATTTGTTCAATTTTAACGAAACAAATAAGTCACTCCATAAGGAACGTTACCGAGATTATATAACCAATAATTTCACCACAGATTTATGGATGTTGTAATAATGGTTATTGGTGCACAAAATAAAATTAACGGACCGAGTTCAAATTCTGAGTCAATTTTGTTCACATACGCCCACTGGAAAAAGGGATGAATCCATCTTCCTCCGGTTATGAGTTAAATAGCAAAACAGATTACGAGTCAATTTAGGGAAAGGAAATTACTGAAATTCAAACCCTCAAAAACATTAGGGCGCGCTGGCCGCTTTAGCCTTGTAAAGAAAAATTCAAAACCAGTCTGAAGAGGGATGCGATTCGTCAGACCATATTGCAGTAGACATATCCACAGTTGTTACAGCTTCAGTAGATGCTGGCTCAAAATCTTTCACCCTTATGTTGTCAAATATTTTCATATTTTTAAGCACGCATTTCGCTCGCAACTTAATAGAGCCAACTTGCTTTTCACGCTGCGTTAATCTGGGATGCTTACTAAACTTAGTCTAGTCCGGTACAAAGCTAACTGTGAAGCGAAAAAGCAGGATTGAAAAAGTTATCGTATATTCACATTATTAGTAATGTTAGAAGGATTAGTACTTCTTACTAATTTTTATTTAAACGTCACCAATGACACCTCCACTTCTTCCCTACAATGAGCGGGTTGCTTTTTACTCTTCGATGTCTCTAATTAAATCTAGAGTAAAACTTTTCCGTAAGGAAAACGGAGCAAGAATAGAGATGGAATTAAATCCAAGAAAGTTAGAAAAACAGAAAAAGAGTTTCACGTTATGAAGGGATCCTCAGACGGGTTAGATCGCTTGAAGTCACTGTGAAATTTTATGGCTCTGATATTCATGTGCATTACACACATACAGACACGCATACATGTATGTAGGATGTATAATAGTTCTCGAAAAAAGTGATGAGACAATTTAGCAACGAATCGTTTCGCGGGAGAGTGTATGCTCTCTTTGACATCCTCATGTTAGAATGAAAGAAAAATAAACCTGCGTGCTTTGGGATATTTGAGGAAAGTGGGAATCATAAATCAAATTAAACTACTTTAGCTTAGCACTTCCCAATGTCCAGACTTAAAAGAGACTATGTACGCCTGTTTGTTTGCTTGTTTTATCTGTATCTATATTAGAGCCGTTTGGTGTTAGTATTATTAAATCAGGTATCTTTTGTTATATATATATATATATATATATATATATATATATATATATATATATATATATATATATATATATATATATATATATATATATATATATTTCTTTTGTTATATATATATATATATATATATATATATATATATATATATATATATATATATATATATATATGCCTACACGTATACATGCATAAACATCCACACAGGAATATATGTATATATATATATATATATATATATATATATATATATATATATATATATATATATATATATATATATATATAGTTTTAAGGTGTGCTATATATATTTATATATATAGTTTTAAGGTGTGCTATATTATTTAAGTGCTCAATATCAGAGATAGAGCGTATTGCGTCTAGCAGGAAACAGCCTGTCGCCTCTGAGTGTTGACTTCAATGTTCACTTATATATATATATATATATATATATATATATATATATATATATATATATATATATATATATGTGTGTGTATAGTAGACCGAGTATGGATAGGAATCCGACAATATTTTTCTACAGATCCTTTATTCATGAATCTAGCTTATCTCTTCCGAATACATAAAAATCAATGAAGATATATACAAAATACGCACGAGATATGCTTTAATGAAAATGAACGTTTTCTTACACCTATTTGAATATTAACTGTTACTTCCTTACACGTGACCCGTATCTAACCAATAAGAAATAACCAAGCATAACATACCATTAATCTGCGTCTCTTTGTTTTTATCATTTTTTTAATCGTTTCTATCTTGATCGCTGACGAAGGTTTAATAAAGTGAAACATGTTAGATTAAGATCTGTTTCCTACCTGTTCTCAATCCTATCATATTATATCATATATCATATCATCTATCTATCTATCTATCTATCTATCTATCTATCTATCTATCTATAAATGCACGCATTGTTATTAATCAATCATTACATTTTTATTTGTACTGTGACCTAAATGGTAAGTAATATCTTCAATTTATTATGAAGAATACTAAAAATAATAATTTTGTTGATAACTAAGGAACTCGTTCGATTTAGTTTTGTAGAGAAGGACTCGGTCTACCTCCTGCTCTTCTGATAATGAACGGTTCCTAATTATAAATATGGCAAGTAGCCACATTAGAGTAGAACTTGAGTTTACTCAAGTTATTCCTTTCTATGTATGAGTATTTAATAAAGCACTTCTTTGTTTTCCCTATCTAGTCTTCTGTTCCTTCGATGTTCTCTTTGACTACGATCTTCCGAATTCTCGGTTATTTTGAACAAAAACATTACAACATTTAGTTTCTTAAATTCATCATATATTAACATTATTCCAAATATTACAAAGGTTAGTACTCCATATTTAATTTTATTTAAGCGTCACCAATGACGTCATCACTTCACTTTACCCATTTCCAGAGTCCTTTGCATTTTTATACTTTGATGTTCCCGACACAGAGCTTTGACACGATTGACACTGAAGGGCAAACATGACCAACAATAACTAATGTTATTTGTTTAAGTAAAAAAATATTATCGCACAGCAAAAGAATGTTACTAGTTGGCCTCGACAGTACTATTAGTACCATAACAATGACTATGAAGACACAACAACGGTTTAGTGCCGAAATAAATGACTTGCTGGGTAGTAAGTTCACCAATATCGACACCACTTCATTTTACTCACTTTGAGCGTCTGTTGCTTTTTGTCACTTTGATGTCTCTAGTTTTGACAAGATTGACACTGTAGGTCAAACATTATCAACAATAACTCGTGTTACTTTTTTTTTTATTAAAGAATGTTAGCATACAGAGAAAGAATATTACTAGTTGACCTGGATAGTACTACTAGTATCATAACGATGACTATGAACACACAACAATGGATCAGTGCTGGAATAAAAAAAAAACTTGTGGGATGGGTTAAAATAAGCTACAATAAAAGATTTGGAAAAATACACATTCTGGGAAAAAAAACTTACACTCAGTAATATTGTTTACATTTTCACATTCTTAACTGACATTTTGTTAACAGCTTAACACGCTAACAACCCCAAATCAATCATGTGATGCCACTTTATTTTTTTACTCTAAAAAATATTTTGTAAAACGAATATGATAAACTACATCCGCTACCTGGGTATGACGATAAACTACATCCGCGTCCTGGGTATGACGATAAACTACATCCGCGACCTGGGTAAGACGATAAACTACATCCGCGTCCTGGGTATGACGATAAACTACATCCGCGTCCTGGGTAAGACGATAAACTACGTCCAACAGCAGGGCCTCTGATAATACATTTTTGGAAAATAATGTTGCCAGCTGTACAATTTTGAAAAAATATTACCGGCTATATTTTTTTTTGAAAGAATAGTGTTGCCGGCTATACATATTTGAAAAAAATTACCAGCTATACATTTTTGGAAAAAATAATGATACCAGCTATACATTTTTTGAAAAAATAATGATACCAGCTATACATTTTTGGAAAAAATAATATTACCAGCTATACATTTTTGGAAAAAATAATGATACCAGCTATACATTTTTGGAAAAAATAATATTACCAGCTATACATTTTTTGAAAAAATAATATTGCTAGCTATACATTTTTGAGGAAAAAAGACGTTACCAGCTATACATTCTTGAAGAAAAAATATTACCAGAAATAAAAATTCTTTTTCGGCATTAAATGACCCATTGAGGTTGATATGCCGTAAAACAAACCAAACCAAACCAAAACGAATATGTTAGGTATCAATTAAAGTTTTTAATGTTAAAATCTTGAGAAAATTGTCAGAGAATATTCCTAACCTCAGAAGGCATTTTACTGGCTTACAGACACATTACGTTGAAACATTGGTTCCCATACGATCACCGAAGTTAAGCCTGGTCAGTACCTAGATGGGTGACCGTTTGGGAATAAGAGGTAAGGTGTAAGCTTGTGCGGGTAGTATAATGGATAATAGCCCAGAACTATTAATCGAAGACCCGAGTTGCAATTCTACTTGCGTCCATTATATTCACTTACGCGCAAATATCCTTGGGAAAGGTATGAATTCACAGCTTCTCCCCCCATCGATGGGTTAATTAGTAATACTTGTATCACTAAAAGAATTATTATCTAAAAAAAATGTATACACGATATTTAGATTTCGGCATTAAACAATTCAGTGGTTGATATGCCGCTAAACAAAAACAACCAGAACAACCCTATCACTAATTTGACTTTCCAAATTATATATATATATATATATATATATATATATATATATATATATATATATATATATATATATATATATATATATATATATATATATATATATATATCTTATGCAGTGTTACATTAGAACATGCACATATCCACTACAAACAATGCATAAGATAAATAAATATTTACGGCTCTACTTTATGTATTGAGCACTATTTTTAAATTAATGTTTTGAACGCTGTAATCCTACTGGTTGTTCTCCTACACTTTGATATATATATATATATATATATATATATATATATATATATATATATATATATATATATATATATATATTAGTAAAGATGGAGTGTTACGTGCTATAAAAATGATTTACAATTATTTTATAATTACAGCCCTGACACCACATAATGGTGACAAAATTAATTCTGCAAATATTCCTAATGCCCTTTTTCTTTTTTGGTTGCCGAAAATGAAGTAAACGTTTCTCCGTATTTTAGATGGTAGAAGGTGCCCATGCATTTTCCTAAACATTCTTAGGAAGTCACAAATATTACTTTATGTAGAAATATGCATAGAGTGTTGCCAACGTTTGCCGATTTTGTTTGGTTGATTTTGTTTAGTGGCATATCAACACCCCTATGGGTTATTTAATGGCAAAATCTAAATATTTTGACGACAATTTTAAAGCTTCAACTGAATATATTTTGAACCCAATTGCATACCTTGAACTAAAGATAAAATACATTGATGGTAATTCTATTATAAAATGTATTGACATTTTGCTCTAAATATGTATTCTTGGTTATATTACTATAAACGTGTATTTTTTACTTTCATAGTGTTTTGTTTTTGATTGGTAGTTCACTCGTTGTCCATAGCTGGGACCTTAACAGGTGCTACCACCACTGGTTAGAGTGGGCCTGAGAAAAATAGCAATTAAGAGATGTTTCCACGCTCCTCAAAAACCTTCAATTTCCCGATCAGAGGCCTTGCTGCTGGGTGTAGTTTATCAGCATACCCAGGACTGAACAGTTGGCAGTTTCAACGGTGAAGGGGTGGGAACGGGATGCCAGCCTCGTAGGACGTTTAAATTCACGAGGCCTCGGAACCAGCGAAAACAGCTCCTCGGAGCAATTACCGTGAAAGTATTTGTAAAAAGACAGAGCGAGGCAACGTCGCGTCTGTGAGAGAGCGACTGCAGACGAGATGACAGATCAGGGCCAATTACATTGCATATCAGTCTCTGGATCTTATCAAGAACCCTGAGGCAAACAGCAGGGGCTCCAGACCATATATGGCAGCAATACTCCATGCAAGGGCGAATGGTCGATTTATAGATTTAGAGGATCGATTCCGGGGAGAAAAATTTCCTGGCTCGGCACAGGGAGCCAACATTCCTTGCGGGGGATGATGCAATTGACTCGATGTATTTGTTCCATCTCAGATCAGCGGCCAGTGTGAGACCGAGCAGCCGCAGAGAGGAGCTCTCGAGAAGTTGGTCTTCAGACATTCTAATGGGCAGGGATGGATCCTTGTGGTGGTTAATAGAGAGCAGTTTTTTTTAGAGGCGTTAAAGTTAACCATCCATTTCTTGCCCCAGTTCACAACCGATTGGAGGTCCTTTTCTATTCGAACTGCCAGGTTAACTTTGTCAGCATCACTAGATTTGTGTTTGAGACAGGAGTAAATTGTGGTGTCATCCGCATAGATGCCGACTTGGGAATCTATGGCGTCAGGAAGGTCGTTTATGAATATGAGGAACAGAGTAGAGCCTAGGATGGGGCCTTGAGGAACACCTGCGTCAGTGGGATAGGAGCTGGAGATGAATCCATTGAGAACGACCTTCAATTCACGGTTTGACAGGAATTATTGTATTAGGTCAAACAATCGACCTGTGATACCATAACCCTGGAGCTTGCGAAAAAGGCCGGCATGCCAAACTCTATCAAACGCTTTGGAGATGTCTAGGGCCACGGCACGAGCTTCACCGTTATTATGAATAGCTTGGTAGACAAATTCAGTGATGGCCGTAAGCACATCGGCTGTAGATCGGGCAAAGCGGAAACCATACTGCTTGTCTGAGAGTAGATCATGGGATATCAGGTGATTAATCACTTCGGTGTTGATAATGGCTTCGAAGACTTTGCCGAAGAGGGGTAGGAGACTGATAGGACGGTAATTAGAAGGGTCGGAGGGTTCACCAGAGTTCTTAAAGACAGGAACAATGGTTGAGGACTTCCAGCAGTCAGGAAAACAAGACTCCTTGAGGCAGCGGTTGTATAATTTAGAGAGGGCAGGCGCCAGTTCAGGGGCGCATTTCTTCAGGACAATGGCTGGTAGCCTTGTGGTGATCTAAGTTAGAAATAATGCCCAATAACAACGACGGGAATATGTGCAATCCGCTCAAAAGGGCCTCGGTTCTGGGAGGGAAATCGGGCATGGGTACCCCGAAAGAGTCTAACGTTGAATTGGAAGAAAACTTCCGAGCAAAGCATTCAGCCTTGTTAGCAGAGGTGGTCAGGACCTCAAACTGATTGAACAGGGGAGGAATGGAGGGTTTGCTAATGTTCAGAACGCTCTTGCAGAGGCGCCAATAATCTTTGGAGCCGAATTTGCGAGATGCAATACGTTCCTTCATCCGAGCAGCAAATAGTGACTTAGCTTCGTTGAGGATACGCTTACACCCGTTACGGGCAGAGGTAAATAGGCGACTATTGCAGTCAGACATATCACTACGAAAACGATGGATGAAGTGGTTCCTATGGGCAATACAAAATTATATATCGTTATATATATACATATATATATATATATATATATATATATATATATATATATATATATATATATATATATATATATATATATGTATATATATAATGGCACATTATATAACTTTGATATTTTTTTCAATGATTCTAAGAGCTCTTTCTAATTGTTTTCTCACTTTTTTGTCAAGTTCATCCCATCTTAATTCTGGAAAGTATAATTATTATAATTATTTTTTATGAAATTTTTGGCACTCTTTTGAAATCATAAATTTTAAAACAAAATTTGTTTATAGCTTGCCTCGCAACAACTGCAACTGTCAGAATGAAAACTTACCAAGAATCAGGGATTTCGTAAGTGCAGATGATATTATAGTTTTTTAAATAAAAAAAAAATAGAAGTCTGTTTTTAGCGTGTTTATCGGGGTGAGCTCAAACGTAGAATCCACATTTAGAAACACCCCACAAAGGTCAATCCAACCGGAGTGTAATGTAAGGGTCTCGCTCTGAGAGAATTTGGTGTGAATTTTAGTGAATTTAAATACTTTTTATTTTGGGGTGAATTAACAGAAAAGATCGTTAAGTTTTATTTGCTACCTTACAGCTAGAATGTGACACATTGACATTTCTGTTAATTCTAAAAGCACACACAGAGAAAGGGTTGAGTCTTCTGGGTGTTTCCTAAATGTTTTTCGCCATAAGCCAATAAAATGGAGGTAAAAAATAAACCTGTTCTTTCTGCTATTTCTGTAGACATTAGGGCCTACCGATAAGCCAATCCAATTTAGTCTAGTGGGAATCTCTGGGAATCAGATATTAATTTCCATTCTCCTTTGTGCCGCGTATCTTCCCGACGTTGGCGTTCATGGCACTCCACAACTTTCTGTCCTTTCTGTCCTTTGTAGCTCTTAATAAATGTTGTCTTTTTTGTTTTCTCTCTTAAACCTTGTTCTGCTATCCATTTACTCAAGCTCGCTAGGTAGGCTATACGTTGTTTTCTCTCTATACATTTTGCCTTCAATCTGTCTCGTGAGTATCGAATTTTCCAAGTCCTCTTTTATCATTATGTGCTCTAAATTTTCAATTGTTTCCTCCTGATGTTAATTATATATTCTTTTTTTTTGTTTCCATTTTCTCTAAAACTTCGTCGTTGCTCACATGGTCGATCCATGGTATTCTCAGCATCTCTCTGTAGAACCACATTTCTGTTGCTTCATGTCTTGAAAAGGCAGTATCTGAGAACAGAATGCTTAATGGTGGATTAGAATCGACAGTGATACAAATGTTCAGAGCTGGATGTTAACACCGAGGGTTGCACTAGAATGTTAACCATCCAAAACATTTATCAAATACGTTATATGTTAGGTAACATATGTCTAGAAAAATGACGCTAGCTTCGCTGGCGTTACATAAAAATCAAGTAATAATAAAAACAACAGAACTAAATTGTTAAGACGGTCTTGAGTGATTACCAGAGGCAGATTTCTCTGGCATTTTTTTTCATTCCTCGTTGAAAAGAATTTTAAATGGTTTATCGAATTATGTTGATTAAATTAATAATAATTTAGTATTGATTAAGATATCATTGAAAATGCACGTTCCTTAGGTCATTAATCATTCATACCGACTTCATCAGAAAATATCCTAATGTTACAGATGTAACTACTTGAAAAAGATGAACTGCCATCTTAGTCCAGTAATATTTGATATCGAATGTGCAAATCTATCTATCTATCTATCTATCTATCTATCTATCTATCTATCTATCTATCTATCTATCTTTTAATCGGTTCACATCAAGTAAGTCGATTATACCACTAAGACGCAGGGAGCTACTGGGAGTGAAAGAGAATGAAAAGACTTTAGAAGGAACCAGAAATCCAATCCTAAACAAGAAACAAGGGATAAACTGTTACTCCTGTTCAAAAGACCGTGGAGGAGAGCGAACAGGGCGATAGGCGAACCTATCTTCACCTCCTGAAGAGAAACAAGAAATAAATTGTAATTGAAATTTTAAAGTTTAGACGGAGGCTTTAGAAGCATAGAGTTAAAGTAGACTTCAGAAGGGACCAGAAACACAGTTCTAAATAAACAGGAAACAAGGGATAAACCTCTACTCTGTTCAAAAGACCAGGAGGGAGAAGTGTGAACTGGACGATTCTATCTATCTATCTATCTATCTATCTATCTATCTATCTATCTATCTATCTATCAGGGTATATTTGAGTAGCAATTATTCTTTTAAACGTGCATTGTTAATAAGAGTAGATTAAATACGGAGGCACGGTGGAGTAATGGATAGCGGCTCGGACTGAGGTACAGGAGAGTCGAGTTAGAATTCCAGTCGAAGCCATTCACTTACGTGGGAAAGGTATGAATCCTCTTCTCACCCCTCAGCTATGGACAAATAGCAAGACAGACCAGGTTCTATAGCTTTGGATGGAAACTGGTCTACCGCAGAAAGAAATTGCAACCTACTGCGGGGAAAAATCTGCCTCGTCAGTCATGTATCGAAAGATGCATGATCGCCTAAGCGTGTATCACGCATGACACATAACTGACTGAGATTAAACTTAATGATTTAAAAAAAAAATGTATGAATAAATGTGGTTGTCGTGTGCCGATAAATGGGTCAGAATTCATGTCGCGTTGTCCCAAGTTTTTAACTCACTTTAGTTGTCATCAGCAGATGTAAGAAAAGTAAATTGAATAAATCGTTATTTCCCTAAATCTAAATTGAATGCGGCGAAACAGAGGATGTCATGTGACAGCAACGTGCAAAAATATTTTTTAGATGCACCCAATAATGTGGGGTCTCAGACTATAGCTAGTTTTTATTTTTTTTTGTCATCCTTTCATTTCAGTCAAGGCGATAATACCACTAACACGCAAGGGGTTTGTTGAGGGGGTCCACCCCTTTTTTCACAAATGGACTCACCCAGGGTATACGTATACTACTGCTAGTGAATACCCGACGAGCGTATCGAACGAGCGAACGAACGAACTTAGCGAGCAAGAGTCACAGAGCAAGCACGTAGACTCAGTAAGAAGTCATACAGCGATACGTCGATACCAAAGACTATATATATATTTGTCTACTAACCCGCATTCCTGGAACTACTAACCTGTATTACCAGTTTGTATTATTACGTTAATACATTTATTTTCCTATACTTATTCTTGGCGTTTGTTATTATTGGTACCGGATTTCAATCCCGGAATCCACAACAATTTGGCGACGAGGAATTCGAACTCACACGGAAGGAAATCGAAACAAAATTCTCCCTCGCCGACCACAACAACTTGGCGACGAGGAATTCGAACTTACACGAAAGGAAAGAAAAATGTTCTCTCTCGTCGACCAAAACAACTGTTATCGATGTGGAGGATTACACTGGAATATGGATTGTCGTTTTAAATATAAAAAAAACTGTCTGGCGTGTGGGAAAATGGGACGCAAGGCATCCCAATGTAGGAACAGAAAATTTACTAGTAGGATAAGAGCTACTAGAATGCACGACGAAGACAATATTAACATAAGAAAATACGTGGAACTTGAAATTCTAAATAAGAAGATAAAATTACAACTAGACTCAGATTCGGATCTAACGATAATTAACCTACAGACATGGAGAAATCTTAATAGACCGACCATGATGCACACACAGAAATTTGCTAAGTCTGTTACAGGGAAGCGTACAAAATTTGAAGGAGAAGTAATCCTAAATGTAAAATTCCATGGAAAAACAAAAAAGTCAAGATATTCGTAATGAAAGATACAGAAAATCTGGTGGGCACAGACTGGACGCAAAAGTTCGACGTATGGGATTTACGTATCAGCTTATTTTGTAAGAAGATATAGTGCGAACCATCAGAAGCGACAAAATTAAAAGAAGAATTACATAGTCAATGTCCCGAAGTATTCTCGAGCGGTTTGGGACGATGTAACAAGTTTGCTGTTAGAATTGAATTAAAAGAAAATGTCCAACCAGTATTTAAAAAGAAGCGAAACGTGCGTTTACCCGCAGAATACGGTCTGTGTTTGATGAGTTAT
Source organism: Acanthosepion esculentum (assembly GCA_964036315.1). NCBI lineage: Eukaryota > Metazoa > Mollusca > Cephalopoda > Sepiida > Sepiidae > Acanthosepion > Acanthosepion esculentum. The sequence goes on along the minus strand of OZ038483.1, from coordinate 54,799,423 downwards.
TGCCTAACAAGAATAAAAACCGGCATACACCTATAGTACCCAAGAGATCATTCAAACCAGGAGAACGGGTCTATTTCAGGATGTTCAGGAACAATATGGCTTACTGGGAACCAGGTACAATAATTAACAGACTAGGAAATGTGATGTACACAATACAACGCGAAAAATTTACCCACAGAAGGCATATTGACCAAATACAAAAAAAGACGGGTTGAGGAGCCAAGCTCGTCACCTGCAGAAAATGACGATTCGATGGAGGCGATCTTTGAAGCTTTTGAGATTCAAAGACCACAAGAAGACACAGAAATTAGAAGGACTAGCAGGAAAGGAAACTTTATGGAACCTCTCATTATCGACCATAAGAGGAAAAAATATTAACTCCCCCCACAAATGGACTCACTCAGGGTATACGTATACTACTGCTAGTGAATGCCCGACGAGCGTATCGAACGAGCGAACGAACAAGAACGAACGAACTTAGCGAGCAAGAGTCACAGTGAGCAAGCACGTAGACTCAGTAAGAAGTCATACAGCGATACTTCGATACCAAAGTCTATATATATATTTGTCAACTAACCCGCATTCCTGGAACTACTAACCTGTATTACCAGTTTGTATTATTACGTTAATACATTTATTTTCCTATATTCATTCTTGGCGTTTGTTATTATTCGTACCGGATTTCATCCCGGAATCCACAACAGGGTTACGGGAAGTAAAAGTGAAAGACGATGAGAAGAATTTAGTGAGAAGAAAGGACTATAAAAGAACAGAATAATAAAAAAAAGACAGAAGATGACAATTAACGTTACGCTTATATTTTTGAAGATTGCAGATGGCAGCGAAGTAAGAAACCAGAAGGGAGTTCCACAGGCGAGAAGTGCGAAAAAAGAAATTATTAGAATAGGACTTGCGGTAGCGTCGAGCTATTTTAATAATAATACGATGAGACCAAACTAGTAGTGGGCTTAAATTCATGCGGTCGAGGTATCAAGGAGAACAGCTCATCAGAACAACTGCCATGAAAAAACTTATAGAAAAAACAGCGGTGGCATAGTGAGTGAAGCTGAGATGCCAGGTCAGGACTGATAAAATTACAGACCCATCTATGAATTTTGTCAAGAATCTTGAGATATATCGCATGAGCACCAGACGAGATATGACAGTAAGGTTCAATGCACAAATGAATGGTAGATTTATAAATTTGCAAGATGGATTCTGACGACAAAAATTGTCTGACACGAGACAGTAAACCAGCTTTGCTTAGTATTTGATTAAATATCGTCACTGCATTTCATGTGGAAAACGTTAGGCCAAGAAGGTGCAATTAGTTGCTTTCCTGGAGCTTAGCATCAGCCATGCTGATTGAAGACAAAAAAAGTTTTCTGTGATGGCTACAAGATAGCAGTTTTGTTTTGGATGCGTTCAAATTTGCCAGGAATTTTTTGCTCCAGTTAAAATCTGATTGGGAGTCATTTTCGAGAGCTTCTGACAGTTTTAATTTGTCGGACTGTTAAGAGAAGAGAAAATAGTTGTCTCATCAGTATAAATACCTAGTTGGTAATTGATGACATCCAGGTCATTTATGAATAGAAGAAACAATGTAGAATAGAGCCCTGAGAGAACCCCGTATTGATAGGAAATGATCTAGAAGCGTGGCCGTTTAAGATGACTTTCGTTACACGAATTTTAGAACGATTAAATGGCCAAATATTCAGCCAGAGACACCATAGTCCTTGAGCTGTTTGATTTCAGTGACAGAAAGAAAGAAAGAAAGAAAGAAAGAAAGAAAGAAAGAAAGAAAGAAAGAAAGAAAGAAGGAAAGTTCAGTCAGGAAATCTGTGAAATTTTTACGGGTACTACTAGTTAGTAAATACTATAAAAAGCCTTAGGGTCCAATGCCACAGGAGAGATCTTTGCGAAGAGAATAGATTAGTAAAGATTTACGTGTATGAAAGTCATTAATTTAAAACATAAGGTATCCATATAATGAAAAAAGGTAATTGTAAATTGGGTTTACGTGTAACGTGGTAACGTTGCCTTCACATTAAATTGTAATATTTAATCTGGATCAACCAACTCATCCTTGAACAATGGTTCCAATATCCTCATCGTTAACACATATCCTCCTGCCGTCAACTTAAACTTGTGCTATTTTTCTCCAAATATATAAAAACTAAAATTATAGAGTATAATTTTTGGAATGTAAGCATTTTATTAAAGTATGTTGGACATTTCCAAAATTTCCATCTGAAAAATACCAACTTCATACAAAATGGTTTCAATATATGGAAAAAAAGAATGCGTCTTTTTAAATTGAGCTAAGAGTATATATGTTAATAATTAAAAAAAAAAAACCCTCTTCAATGAATTAAAAAATATATATAAAGAAACACAGAAGCGCCTATTATTGTATGAAATCAAACACGTATTAACAAACAGAACATCATAACGCATGCGCAGTGATCATTCATCGCCGACATATTTGAAACTATAATGAATACAGGACAGAGATATATTTTGACAGTTGTTTCCTGTAGTCATCTTCACGAAGCCATGTAAACGTTATATCAATGAAGCAGTTCAATATTACTGCATCATGCTCCGAAGGAATGGGAAAGGAAAAAATCAAACGATCAAAATAAACATAGAGAAAAGAATTAAAGAAAACAACATCCTCTTCATGCTATCCGAGATTCTGGTTTAAACATGAGATGTCGAAATGCATATTTCTCCCCGAAATGGACTGTAATAAAGTTGAGCAAATCAATTTAGAGTCTTCAAAGTAAACAAAAGTGCCACTCAGGGGAAAGCAAGAAGAAGAAAACCCGTTGAAAGTTTGAAACAAAATTTCAGTAATAAAATATTAAGAAAAGAATGAAATAAAAGCTTCTCGTGTAACTCGTCTTGTTTTCTCGAGAGAAGTCACTCTGTAACACCTAATTAAACAAACAGGACAGGACAGTGGTCTCGTATAATATCGTCACTATGCATCCCAAGTTAAGGATTCTATAGTTTTTGATTTTCTTAATGGGTTTAATGTATTTTTAGGATATGAATAGGATTAAAATAAAAAAAAGGTAAGATCAAGTGATAAAAAACACAACTTCAGTCATCTTTTCCTTCTTTTTCGCTTCTTTTATATTTACGCTACAACGAATCTTTTGTTGTTCCTATTAAAGCTGTCTGCTAACTTTATGTTATAAATCTTATCCTAAAATGTTAGAAAAATGCAGCTATCGTATTCATTTTAAAATGAGAATTTGCGGATAATCGAATAATTTTATTATTAAAATTCAGCAGGTTGAACCAGTTTACTCATTTATTTTATTTTTTCTTTACTCTTTCTTTTTATCTATCTATCTATCTATCTATCTATCTATCTATCTATCTATCTATCTAAATTTCAAATGAAATGTAGTAACTCTAATTTTGTTTTGAGAAGCAATTGCACATGTTGGTTTCGAAAAATGAGCTTATGTCCCATCAAACGCATTGGCTTGAATCTGTAATATTCTCGATGTATCTCTCTATAGACATGGGTATGATGATAAACTACATCCGGCAGCAAGGCTTCCGATTAGGTGACTGGAGGTTTTGAGGAGTGTGGAACCACCTCTTAATTGCTGCTGTTGCTCCCAGGGCCCGGGGTGGTAGCACATGTTAGAGTTCCAGCTATGGAACAAAAACAAAATATTATGAAAGTCTAAAAATACGATATAAAAATAACAACAATACATATTTATAATAAAATTACTAAGAATACCTATTTATAGTTTATATTTAGTTGAAGCCATCAATTCTGTTCAAAATATTCAGATTTCGGCATTAAATAACCCATAGAGGTTGATATACCGCTAAAAATAATTAACCAATTAACAATACATATTTATAGTAAAATTACAAACAATACATATTTAATTAGTCATGATCCATTCTGTTAATTGCACTGTCTCCTTCGAGGTATTCTGTCAACGTCACTAACTAGCGAAGGTAATAAGTTCCCATGATATATATATATATATATATATATATATATATATATATATATATATATATATATATATATATATATATATATACAAATGCGAGAAAGAACAAATGGAGTAAAAATCCACAGTTCATAGAAATTACTTTTCAGAAAAATGCTCAATACAAACTAGTGCAATATATTATTATATTTTTATTATAAGAGAAAAAATAAAAATGTTTTATTATAAAATAATATTATTTTTATAATTATTATTTTTATAAAATATTATTTTTATTATAAGAGAAAAATAAAAATGTTTTATTATAAAACATTTTTAAATCGTTACACAAAAGCTTTCATGTTTCAATACTTTGATTGTATTTCTTCAGGCGATGGAAGTAACTGGTGATGAAATGATTTTTAAGGAAATTTAAAGACAATTTGTTACCTCTTTTTCGAAAGTTAAACTGGGGACATAAGGTCAGAATTAAAATTAAACTTGTGGGTATATCTTCATTAACCAATTAAATTTCTGATCTACACTAAATAAAATATATATGTCCAAAAGTTAGAGGTAGGTGAGTTATCTCTTCATATCATGATAAACTAGAACACAGACAGGCCATCGTTGGTGACTGCGAAAATATATCAACGATAAATGTATCCAGATTGTAGACAAATATGACATGTTTAATTTTTTGGAAGGGTATTGAAGGGAGGAATAGGTTGATCAGACGTAAATTTAACAGAATTTTTTTTTTTTAAATTTATATTCAGGAAGCTTCTGTAGATAAAATTAAAAATGTAGAATATCTATACAAGATATTGATAATACTAAATGGACGGCAATACACATCAAAAAGCTGAATAAACAAAATAAGGTAATTAGTCGTTGAGGTTGGACCATTATATATTCATAAATTATCGCTATAAGAAATGGTAATACATAATTTTTAAAAGATAACTATATTTTAAGGTAAAAGATAAACTGTGTCGGCAGCGTACCGTTAATTCACTCCTCTAATTCAATAGAGATTTTTTGTCAGCAAATTTTATTAACTCTAATTTTTCTTGTAAACATAAGAAGCACGGTTCATTTAAAGATTTACAAGTTGGTGAAAGATAATATATGTTGATACAACTTAGTTTGAAATGAATTCTTGGTACTCCCGATATCAAATTTTTAACTGCTGGATTTTCTATAGTAGAAATAGTGCTTAGGTAAACAAGGGAGTTTGTTTGGCATCTATTTTGTAATGTTTAGCCAGTGTCTCATATCTCTCACTTAGCCACCTTATTAACAGAATGGATCATGACTAATGATTTTCACTTGTATAGCATTGTGAAAACTTATTTACTTGCATTTTACTGGTTTCCGGAGAACAGCACTCGTGAAATGCTTTGCTGCGTGCGTTTGTTTCTTAAACAATGACTGAAATGAAGACGACATTAATGATGGCCACGTCATTAATGGCAATGTGTCATCCTCAGTCCGTAGTGTAGTGAATAAATCTCAGAAAAGAACCATTCGTTTTTGTCCCCTTCCAGCACGAACGGGAAATAGGAAAAATATAAAATTCTTCTGGTCAATTGAAATGGTTATTCATTATGGATGTTGGTACAATAAAATAATTTCTTTCCATCATGTGAATAATTAACACTGCTTTGAAAATCTTAGTTGATTGGTTGAGAATTTAGAAGCACGAATGGATAATTTAACTTCTTTTCTGACTTAGAATATCTGCAGTTATTGTTTTAAAATCAAATGTTAAGTTTTACGTTAATCCACTGAGGTTTGAGTTATGGACGTTACGAGTTAAGATGTTGGGAAATCGTTAGTTTTTCTTCTTTTATTTCCTTTCAGGACGTGACTGAACATGGATCTCCACAATTTATAGCGCTAAGCAATGTTTTTAGATTTACTATCTCTCCTAGACTTTCCGTTATTCATGTACATAAGCTCGTTTTGTCTTGTGAGTGTCGAATTCATGAAACTCTTAACTGTCTTTTTTTCTGATTCAACAGGTACAACTGTCATTTTTTGTTCTCATTTTCAAGACATCTCCCTCATTGTTCTCATGTCGCGTCCATGGTTTCTCATCATTGTTCTGTCAAAGCACATCTGTTTTGGACTCAACTTACCTTTCCATCTATGAAGAAAAATCGCTAAATCAATCGCGTAATGTTTCTTTATGCCTTAATGCTGTAGATTTGCTTGATGGTTAGAGTATTTCCAACCAGAGCCAGTAGTCGACGTTCGAATCCAGTTCAGTGGCCAATAGTTTTCGGTTTCAAAACAGTAAACTCCTCCTTACTGGCAAGTAACAGTTTTCTTATCCTATGTTTTCTCTTTTCAGTTTGCCTTGTGCCAGACTTGTCTAAGCTTAGTAAACCTCCTGGATTAATTCATTATTAAGGTGCTACCGAAAAATGAGAAAATAGTTGACAAAATGATTTTTTAAAAGTGTTAGTCTTTTTTTAAGAAAGTATATGTCTTCGAATCGTTTATTGTAACTTACTACCCAGCAAGTCTTTTATTCCAGCACTGAAACCGTTGCTGTGTCTTCATAGTCATCGTTATGGTACTAATAGTACTATCGAGGCTGTTAGGGGATATAATTCTCCCCTAACGAATCATTGACTCTTCACAGGAAAAAGAGTAGTGAGAGACAACAACATGGCTACCGGACAATACACCACCCGTAGACAGTGAATTGTTTATCCAACCCAATCCTGCTGTATCCTGGACGGTGAGAATAAAAACAAATATTGTTGTGTTTTAAAATATATTTAATTGTGTTTTGTTATATTTTGTTGTTCCTAATATTTTGGGTTACAACAGAGGCCATCTAGTAACATTCTTTTGCTGTGTGATGATATTTTTAGTTGAACAAATAATATGAGTTATTGTTGGTCATGTTTGCCTTTCAGTTTCAATCGTGCCAAAGCTCTGTGTCGGGAACATCAAAGTTTAAAAAAGCAATAGACTCTAGAAATGGATAAAGTGAAGTGGTGGCGTCATTGGTGACGCTTAAATAAAAATAAATATGGAGTACTAACCTTTGTAATATTTGGAATAATGTTAATATATGATGAATTTAAGAAACTAAATGTTGTAATGTTTTTGTTCAAAATAAGCGAGAATTCGGAAGATCGTAGTCAAAGAGAACATCGAAGGAACAGAAGACTAGATAGGGAAAACAAAGAAGTGCTTTATTAAATACTCATACATAGAAAGGAATAACTTGAGTAAACTCAAGTTCTACTCTAATGTGGCTACTTGCCATATTTATAATTAGGAAGCGTTCATTATCAGAAGAGCAGGAGGTCAACCGAGTCCTTCTCTACAAAACTAAATCGAACGAGTTCCTTAGTTATCAACAAAATGATTATTTTTAGTATTCTTCATAATAAATTGAATATATTACTGGGTGCCCCATAATGACAGGATATATTTTAAATGCAAGCAACTTGAATTATAAAAATGACACAGAATAGCAAATATATTTATTACTTAACTGGTATACAAGTATAGCTTGAAGTCACTTTACGTGAAACAAATTTATATATATTTTACACACACACACACACATATATATATATGTATTGTTATGGTTCAATTTCCTTGTACCACGGTGATGGTCCAAGGTAGAACCAATGAAGAATAACTCGAACACAGCTATGGAATAACACAGATATATTACAAACAGAAATATGTACAAAGAAGTAGAAGTATTAGTAATGAATATCAGATTTGGTTAGAATTACCTATGTTGTCTCGACAAGTATCACTATTCCAATGTCTTACAGTAATCGTCTGACTCTGTCTCTGGCTGACTCTGAACTCTGAATCCTCTTGAGGCGCATAATTTATGATGTCCGGAATAGTCCATTATTATAATGGGTAAGTTCCCATAACAGTATATATATATCACTTAAACGTTGTTTTAAGTGATGAAATCTACCTGATTAATAAATTTTAAAAATACATTACTTCTTTATATATATATATATATATATATATATATATATATATATATATATATATATATATATATATATATATATATATATATATATGTGTGTGTGTGTGTCTTTCGTTCAATATGTCGGAACAAGGCTATTTTGAATGCTTTCAATTCATTTTTTTCAATTTCAGATTAAAATTTACTAATTACAGAAGTGCAAGAAGCAATTCTAATATATATAAAAAACAAACAAACAACAGACCTCCCCCATTAATACATTTTTGATCGGGGTCAAGTAGTCTTGGCTTTTATTCAGAAACTAAACAAAAGCCCTACTAAGAATGAATTTATTATTTATTTTATAATTTTAATAAAACCCAAACATATCACAGTGGATTTATGCATTCCTTTTGTCAATTTTTGTCTCGAGAAAATTGTCATTTGTCGAGGATAAAGAGAATGCATAAATCCAGTTTAATATGTTTAGATTTCATTAAAATTCTAAAAATTAGCTTTTGAAAAATATTTAAAAATGTCGAGTGTCCAGCAATAGCGGTGTCAATGGGAAAAAAAACGTTCTTTTGACACCGATTTTTTGCGGGTACAAATGTTAAACTGATATTGAGCACTTTATCCCATAAATATAGTACACCTTAAGAGTATATTTCTTCATATATATATATATATATGTGTGTGTGTGTGTGTGCACGCGTGTGTGTGAGTGTAGAAAGAAAGAGAGAGATAGAGAGAGAAAGAGAGAGGGAGAAAAAGAAAAGAGAGAATGGGGGAGAGAACTTAGTGTTATTTGCATCAACGTAAAATTACAAGCATGAATTTTTATCTGCACACCTTACTAATAAATTATCACATAAACCCATGTATGTAAGTACAATTCACACGTTCCCTTTTACACACACACACACACACACACATATATATATATATATATATATAAATATATATAAATATATATATATATATATATATATATATATATATATATACATATATATATATATATATATATATATATATATATATATCGCCTTCACTCTGTACGTATTAACCCCACATTGATATAAATCATTTAATCGTTATGCCAAGAATAACATCAGACGAAGAAGTAAAAATAATATTGATATAACTGGATTATCGAACTGTTCACCATTTATATATCTTTATGCAATAGAGCAGACAAAAGAAATCACACAGGAAAAAGAAGAAAAAAATAAAATAGTTAAAAAAAATAAAAGAAACATGAAAAGGAAATATTAAAATTTCATATATGCGTCAATGTGATAAAAATCGAAACTAAGAGAGGCAAGTAATTAATTCCTGTTCTTGTTATTATAAGAGAAAGAAGTTATTTATATTGCTTATATTATATGTGACGTGAAGCATTACTCAGCAGATGGACCGATGTTTTGATTGTTTTTACCGCGAGAGAAAATAGTGCTAATAATGTGTTGACTTCAACATGTCAACTCCAAACTCTCCCCGTTTTTTCTTGTTTTTTCTTTTCGAATCTCTGAACTTCATCCCTCAACAAAGCGATCGTGTCTTTACAATTTTTAATGCTAAGAGGCATTAAAAGTTGGAAAGACATGATCGCCTTTTAAACTTGATAAGGAACATTAATTTGACGCCATTATATTAGTATTAGACGAGAGTAAAATTTCCCAGGCGGCCCCCTTGAAAAAAAAAATTGGAGAGATGACCACACACCAGAAAACCATTTTATTTTAAAAAGAAAAAAGAGAATAAAGAGAAAACTAAAGGCACACATTTTGCATTCATTAATAAATGGTGCTCCAATAACTTGGAACAATTTTAAATGTGAATTAAGTTTAAACGTCTAATGATTTTTTTTCTTTTTCTTTCAGATTTGGCGGACATTTGTAAGATATTATTTTTCACACATTGACTGTCATAATCTTATGAATATAAGATGTACTGACTGTCATAATCTTATGAATATAAGATGTATTGACCGTCATAATCTTATGAATAGAAGGTGTATTGACCGTCATAATCTTATCAATATAAGATGTATTGACCGTCATAATCTTATCATTATAAGATGTATTGACCGTCATAATCTTATCATTATAAGATGTATTGACCGTCATAATCTTATCAATATAAGATGTATTGACTGTCATAATCTTATCAATATAAGACGTGCAGATCTTACTGTAATAACTGTAAGAAAACAGAATACGTAGTTGTTAGTGAAAGCGGCGGCTCAAATTTTTTCTAGATGTTGAGATCCATCGCACAGCTGCCGTTATTCAAGTGAAATGAGGAGCTACACGTTATAATGTAGCCGGTTTCAAACTTTTGGCACCTCAGTTTACTAGCACGCCGACTGTCGTGCAAAATAAAACATACTAAAAGTTGCATTTAACCCAGAGGTGCCCAAACCGCGACTCGCAAACCACATGCGGCTCTTTGACCTTTAATATGCGATTCGTGGAAATATGTTTGCTCAGATCCTTTTTAAATCACAGTTGATATAAAATGTAAATAAGAAAAAATCCAAGCTTTATAATTATTTACTGGGTATAAATTGAGACCCCACTGGATTAAAACCTAAGTTTAATGTTCATGAGTAGTAAACAGTTTTAAAAAAACTGTATACATGAATAGATATTTTTGCATACATGTATTTCTTAATATTTATATAAAAGTTTTGTAACAAAATGTGTATATAACAAAAACGTATGTGTAAATTCTGCTCATGTCTTGCGGTTCTTAATCATCTGAACTTTATCGTATGTGTCTCTCGCATTAAGCAATTTTGGCCACCCCTGATATAGGCTTTAGAGAAGCTAAATAAATTACTAAGATACGAAAATTTCGTTAAAAATAATGTATGCTGAACTTCTATGTAATATCTAATCTCTTACAGGCCAGAAACGCAGGAGGTGGATGGCCGGGAAGCCCATCACAGTGCCCAGTCCCTCTAAGCAGCGGTTCAAGAGGAGCCTGATACTCCATTTTGAAGGAAGATTAAAAGGCTCCGAGCCACTGACAAACACACTTGATACGAATTCGACGTGGACATCGGTGAGATCCTTGAAAAAACATCGAAATGTTCGGTGGATAAACGTCTAATGACAATGTCCAAAATCATCACTAGTTATACAGCAGGAAAATTCGGATATGAGGAGCGCAAAAAAGGTTATTAGCAAAGAAAATAGAAGACCGTTAAATTAGCTCCTCGGTTATCCACTGAAGCTGCTATCAACCAAAAAAAAAAAAAAATGAAGTCTCTGCTAGCGTTTGATTGCGAGGGGAATCAAGGATTGATCTCCCCTGATTGGGTCGGCTTGGTGATGTGGGTGTATGACGTTGAAAGACCCCAAACTCCCTGATGAACCAAGTCAATTAACATCACTTACGATTCCCTCCGGCGCCTATTTAAGAGCGTATATTTAAATTAAAAAAATATGTTAGACAATTTCTCTAGAGATGAAGAAGAGAAATGAGTCAAGTGAGATATGGATATACCGATGGATGCTGAGAATACTATAGACAGAAAATGTGAGCAAAGAGGAAATCTTAAGAAAGATAGGAACTAGCGGACATTATGGAGTCCATAACGAGGAAAGGAAGCCTGGAGAATTTAACACTCACAAGACCTTTTGAAGGCAAGAGGGACAAAGAGAAACAGTGTGTAAACTATCAGGTCATCCCATAAGTTCTGTCCGAATTTTGAATAAAGAAAACAAGTAACCAAATGTTACATTCAATTACAGATTCAATCAACAATGTATTTTCCCTGATTATCTATGACTTCCTTCCATCTATTAACAAGCTTACTAATTCCATTACTGTAAAATTCTTTTGGATTTGATTCGAAGAACTCACAAATGTCAGTTTTAACCTCTTCCTGTGTTACAAAAACTGTTTCTTCCAAATGATTCTGTAAGCTACGAAACAAATGGTAGTCTGAAGGAGCAAGGTCGGGAGAATAAGGTGGATGAGGAATTTTCTGCCAACCAAGTTCTTCGATCTTTTGTGACGTGATTCTTGCTGTGTGTGGTCGTGCATTGTCCTGATGAAACATCACCCGTTTTCGATTCACTAGAGTAGGTCTTTTTTCCTCAAAGCTTGATTCAAACGCTCTAATTGCTGACAGTATATTTGAGCATTAATTGTTGTATTAGGTGGTAAGAATTCAAAGTGGATTATTCCTTGGCAATCACACAAGATTGAAAGAAGAACCTTTTGCCCATCTAGTTCCCTTCTCGGCTGTGGCTGGGGTCCTTCCCCTTTACCAAGCCACTGTCTACGACGCTTAACATTTCGATAAAAATCCATCTTTCGTCGTCAGTCACAAGTCTATCCAAAAAACGTGAAACAAGTTGGCGAGAATGGAGAGAAGAGCAGATGTCAACTCGGGATTTGAGGTTGTTTTCAGACAATTCATGAGACACCGATTTTCCAAGTTTAGGAACTTTTCCAAGTTGTTGAAAATGACGATGAACAGTTGTATGGTTTGAACTGAGAAACACTGCCAATTCCTCAACTGATAAAGTAGGATTTTCTTCAAGGGCTGCTTCAAGAAGCTTTTCATCAAACTCAACTGGACGTCCGGTTCGATCTTCATCTTCAAGGATGAAATCTCCACCTCTGAATTTTGCAAACCATCTTCTGCAAGTTCTTTCATTCACACATTCCTCTCCATAAACTGAGTTTCTAGCCGCTGTGTTTCCTTTCTTGAACTCATAAAGCATTATGCGCCTCAAATGATTCTTGGGTACTTCCATGTTAGCAGGGTTTTAATCAAACAAAATTTAATTTTATTGTTCTCTGAAATAAAATTCGATCAGTTTAAATGCATCTAAACATAAAAATAATTAGACATTATAAAATACTCTTTAAATTTCGTTCATTTTAACAAAAAGTTAAAATTCGGACGGAACTTATGGGATGACCTAATATTTAACAAGACTATGCGAATAGATGGAGGAACATGAATAAAGGAAAATGATAAAAGGACAAAATTTACATAGAGCAAAAAAAAAAAAAGATAGAAAATTATATAAAGTGTCATAATTGACCACATCCTTAAACAGGGAACCTGCTTACTTTATGGCTCTTAGTTTAGACGTCATTACTATATCAAATTAGTTTGCAAGATCTGTTAACCATTGCACCAGTATGCAACCACGGCTACTTTAGACATATTGATCCAAAGATTTGAAAGGATTTCTTCCAAGTTCTAGGTTTGTCATTGCTTCACGGGACAAAGTCCTAGTGGACTAAAGCCTTGGTTCGTTAGTTTGGTGGCTTGGTAATAATGAGTTCAATCTTTTGGCTTAATAGTGCAGAATTAGAAATAGGAGTGGCAATAATTGAGCAGTGCTATTAGGTTATTCAGAAAATAACCATTTAACCATTATTTTTAAAATGACAGGTCTTACTCCAGAATAATTTTTATTAATCAAGTGAAAAGCCATTAGATTTTACATATTTTTGTCAAATCAACAAGATACAAGTGTATTTATTCCACTAGCATAAATGTGAGAAGTTTAGGGAGCAACAAAATCATCGAAGTCATTTTAGACAGCATCGTCAAAAACCTTTTCTTGTACGAAGTAGTTCAAATGTTTAAAAAATTGGTCATCAGTTGGCGAGAGGTCATGTGAGTAAGATGAATGGGGAAAAGTTTCGTAGTTCAATTAATTCGATTTTTGTAGCATATGTTGGGCAGCATGTGGCCAAGCATTTGTCGTGTAAGAGGATTGGATCTTTTCTATTGGCTAGTATTGGAGACACACGCTGCAATTTCTGATGCATTTGATCGATTACTTGCTAATATTTCTCAGCTGTGGTTGTTTCACCAGTAGTCAGAAAGCTGTGGTGAATCAATCCAGCTTCATATCACCAGTCACCATAACTTTCGTCTCGGAGAACTTTGATTTCGAGAAGTGTTTAGGCGGTTCTCGTACAGGGTCCATTTCTCATATCATGTCACAATGTTTTTTTTTTTAATACTTTCATATTGTTTTGTTTTTGTTGACGCTAACAGGTGCTACCAATTCGGTTCAGAGTGGACATGTGGACAATAGCAATTAAGAAGTATTTCTATGCTCCTTTCCAATCAGAGGCCTTGCTTCCTGATGTAGTTTATCCTCATACCCAGGACTACAGAAGTGTAGTAACAGACGACGGAAAATGTGACACAGACATACGAATACACGTAAGAATATGAACAAATATGTCTTCTGAAAACTAAGCAAAATATTAAGAGATAGGAAATAATTCTACAGAAACAAAGAAAAGAGTACTGTATGGCTATTTGATATCTAATGATATCTATATGGCAGTGAATGCTGGAAAATTTCTTGAGATGAAAAAAGGCCTGCAGCAAAAGAGATGGGTTCTTTTAATGAAGGTTAAGAATACCATGAAACATGTAAATAAGGAGACTGTCTTTAAAAAACTAGATCGATTGATTCGTTTTCTACGGCTTATCAATATTTTTTTATTTATATTTTTTCTTTGGGGTTTATTTTTTTTTTATAATAATGATGTAGTAATACAAGTCTTAATAATTAACCCATAACTGGGGGAGAAGATGTAGATTCAAAGCTTTCCAAAGGTTATTTGCATGTAAGTGAATATAACGAACCTATCAGAATCTGGAACTCGGCTCTTCGAGTAACAATTCCCAGCCTTTATCGATTACACCACCCGCACATATTTCCAAGCGGTCAACCATCTAGGTACTGACTGGGCTCCAAGAAAAATAGGAACAGCGATGAAACTGTTATTTAAAATGAGATGGAATTTCTGGGACACATTAAAAAAGGTTTACAGAATTTAACATTTGCCTGACATTCTGAGAGCATGGGAAACGGCAAATAACCTTCTTAACAAGCTTGTTAGAATGGATGGCAGAACAGGTGCCAAAAGAGATGGTAAAGGGTCAAAGGTTACTTAGAGTAACAAAAAACTAGAAGTTGTGGAGATCTATGATAGCTCATGTCCTGTAAGTTCATGAAAAACTACCAACCTTTATGTGAATCTCAGAAATATTTCTGGTAAGAAGGGTTTTAACAGAAGACTAAAGTGCAACACCGAAATCCGAGGGTGCATTGGGATAGTGAAATATGCCTTCTAAAAGTTAAGCAAAGTATTAAGAAACAGGAAAATTTCGTTCGAAACGGAAAAAAGAGTACTGAACTGTTATGTTATATCCGTTTTCTCATATGGTTGTGAATGTGAGACAATCTCCTCACAGATGAAGAAGAGACTTGAAGCAATAGAAATGTGGTTCTACAGAAGGATGCTGAGAATAACAGAAACTGAACATGTGAGCAATGTCGAAGTTTTGGAGAAAACGGAAACGAAAAGTACAATTATACTTAATATCAGAAAAAAGGCAGTTGAAATTTTTAGGGCGTATAATGAGAAAAGAGGGCTTGGAAAAATTGAAACTCACATGGCATATTGAAGGCACAGAGGAAAACAGCGTGTAACCTACCTAAAAGCTTATACATATAGATGGCAGAACAGGGTTTTGGAGAGATAGTAAAGAGACAGCATTTACTAAGAGCTACAAAGAACAGGGAATTGTGGTGAGCCATGATCGTCACGTCCTGAAGGAACACGGTACAAAAGAGAAAAAGAAGAAGACGAAATAGAAGAAGACGACGTCTTTTGTTTGCATTTTCTCTCGCGTTTCAGTCGTATTGTGCTACTTTTACCCAACCCATAAGAGCTTTTTTTCTTTTTCAAACGGTATCTCGTGTGTGGTGAACGTGGTGGAAAAGGTGGCAGGGATCATTTGTACTTATTCTTATGTTTTATCGTTTTTTGCCTTTTCTTTTGTCACTTGTAAACATGGAAAAAATTAAAGTCTTTGCCACAACCTAGATATTCACCACTGTACATCACACACAAACCGGAAAATCCAGTTGGTACTTTTGATAAAACAATGACGACTTGCCCACTGATTTAAAACAGGACAACGTCTACATAAACACCTTTAGTTTGGTTTACATATTCAGAGAAACATTATCGCGAGCACATATATTTACTCATTTCATCTTCTTTTATGTGTCCCTTCAGGGCCATATCTTTCCACACCTTCATATACTTTGTAGCGCTAAGCAGTATTTGTCTTACAGCCCCTATTCTGTTCTCCATTTACAAAAAGCTCTTTAGGCAGGTTACTCAATATTTCCCTCTGCTCTTCTTGCTTTCAGTATGTTTGAACGGTGTCATATTATCCAAGCCGTCTTTCTTCATTATACCTGCCAGAAACTTCAACTGTCTCTCTGACTCTAAGTACAAATGTTCTTTTTGTTTTCTCGTTGCTCATGTGTTCCGTTCATGGTATTCCCAGCATCCTTCTGCAGAATCTGGTGCCTCAAGTCTCCTCTTCATCTGTGAAGAAATTGTCCAGAATTCACAACCATATAAAAGTACTGATATTACATAGCAGTTATTTGTTTCTAACGGAATTTTCCTAATTCATAAAACTTCTTTTTAGCATTTGGAAGACTTCCTTCCGTTATTCCAAAACGCTTTCGGATTTGGTCGTCACATTTTTCATCATCTTGGAAGACGACAGAAAACTTGACACAGAAATCCAATGACGCCTTGAAATAGCGAAAAGAGGCCTTCCAAATGCTAAACAGAGTATTAAGAATCGAGAAAAACTTCATTAGAAACAATGAAAAAGTACTAAACTACGATATAATATCTGTTACACCGGCCTTTCTAACACAAGGGAATTACACCGGTTCTCACTATATATAGTGCCAGTAATACCTACCCGGGGTGTGTAAGCAGCGACAGTCCTTTTTGGACGTCGCAGCTATTCGGTCGAACTCTCTGCCTCTGAGGCAGAGGGGAACTCTCTGCCTTTGGGCGGAGAGGAACCCGGACGAGGTTCCGCCGAAGGGCAGAACCTCGTTCGGGGTGGTTGACCGCCCCGATCCCGTTTATACGGGTTCTACGGGCAATTTTTGCCCGAGCCTACGGGCTCGGAAGCCCACTTTAAACCGGCCTTGTGCCACATTTGACACACGTGGGCGTGTTAATAAACATCGTAAGCAGCGACAGTCCTTTTTGGGCGTCTCAGCTAGCCGGTCGAACTCTCTGCCTCTGAGGCAGAGGGGAACTCTCTGCCTTTGGGCGGGGAGGAACCCGGACGAGGTTCCGCCGAAGGGCAGAACCTCGTTCGGGGTGGTTGACCACCCCGATTCCGTTTATACGGTTTCTACGGGCAATTTTTGCCCGAGCCTACGGGCTCGGAAAGCCCACATTAAACCGGCCTTGTGCCACATTCGACACACGTGGGCGTGTTGTTAAACATCGTGTAAGCAGCGACAGTCCTTTTTGGACGTCTCAGCTATTCGGTCGAACTCTCTGTCTCTGAGGCAGAGGGGAACTCTATGCCTTTGGGCGGAGAGGAACTCGGACGAGGCTCCGCCGAAGGGCAGAGCATCGTTCGAGGTGGTTGACCACCCCGATCCCGTTTATACGGGTTCTACGGGCAATTTTTGCCCGAGCCTACGGGCTCGGATAGCCCACATTAAACCGGCCTTGTGCCACATTCGACACACGTGGGCGTGTTGTTAAACATCGTAAGCAGCGACAGTACTACAACTGCCTAGCTGAGTAGTACCCGTTTCCTACCTTTGTATCTGTGATGTTAAATACACTTGTTCCTTAAACCAACCTCGACTTGATTTTCTTCTTTTTACTATTGTGCCACGACACAACAATATCACTACTCTTATATGGACTCGAATTCTGCCCAATATCTTCGCAAAGGAGATTTTAGGCTAAACAGATGAATTCAACGGACAAGGTGTATCTGATTTTTAAAATTATATATTTCCTTTTTTACGTATAAGCAGACACACGTCACATTTATAAAGAAAATGCACAAAATTCATGTTTTATTCGACGAATTTCGAACTTTATTCGTCTTTAGCAATGATTTCTGTTTGAATTACTAAAATGTGGAGTTACCATTATTTATATTATTTACATCTATCTTTGTTGTTGTTATCACAACGTTTCAACTGTTTTGATCTCCGGCCTTCATCAGATACTTGTCGATCCGAATAACTTACAGGGAATGTTGAACTGAATCCCCTATTTAATTAACGATATCCCTAGACATGATCTGTGGAACAAGAGCACTCTAGCACCGTACATTACATAAAAGGGTTCAGTTCAAAATTACTTGGATCGACAGGCATCTAATGTAGACCGGAGGGCAGAACGGCCGAAACATTGTGATAATAAAACCAACGATGAGGAAAATAGTCCCCATCTAAATAATGTAAATTAGATTATCTTAGTAAGTAATCAACATTTGTAGAAGTTGTAAGATTATGTATCCCCACTCTTCTAAATTAGCAGTGTCTAGAAAATCAGCATTCAGAATATTTTCTTTTTTTTAACGGCGTTCGAACCTCTGGCATTGGTGGATACATGTAAATATTTCTGGAATTCTCTGACAAATATAGCCACCTAAAACAGAATTCCAATAAAGTTAGCATTGATTTTGTTATTAAGAAGTCTAGACTAACCTACTTGAATTTAAAAAAATCCCCAAACTGTTTAATAGAAATGTTTAAGTAGAGTCATCAAATATCGATGTGCTACCATGAAACTACAGAATAAATTCTTATTAACTGTCATTTCACATCATTTTCTGCTTGTTTAGTCTGTCAAACTCCTAATACGAACCTAAAATATCAAAATGACTTATATTAAACTTCTCTCATGCAATCAGCATTTAAGTTTTGCGGGGGCAGACTTTACTTTTTTTCAGTTTTTTTTAAAGACCGGTTTGCCAGCAACAAAAGGAAATGATGTTTGATGACTAACTTGTTACTTAGTTCTTACACCCGATTCCCAAAAAAAAAGAAAGAAAGAAAAAAAAAATAGAAAAAAAAAAAGAAAAAGAAAAAAAAAAAAAAAACTCTGGGAAACATCCGATAAGTCTTTTTAAATACACAATCCAATATCGAATCGAAAACACTTTTAATGAATTAAGCTTTTACTGGACATCAGTTTGGGCATGACTGGTCCTGCCCAGATTTGAACGACCTGACAAACCCCAACAAAAAATAATCAATTAAAAGGACGACTAAGGATATTAAGTATCTACATTAAGCTGAAATGTCAAAATATTAGAAGTATCAGCTCATCCCCGCTTCTCCTCGAGGACCTTCCGTTATCACAATGGAGCGAGATTGTCTCGGTGCTTGCGCCACTGTTTCGGCACGATGCTTCTCTCCCAATAAGTTCGACTGTCTTGATTGCTGGGTAAAGGTCATGTTTTAATTTCGGGTGATATGCCTGCAATATTTTGGTCAATCCTGGATGGTTTCTTCATCAAGGGTGCTGGAGTTAAATCCGAGATTGTTTTTTCATCAAGGCTGCCGAGGGTAAATCTGGGATTGTTTCTTCATTGAATGTATTGGTTGGAGTTGGCGTTATCCACCTGAGAGTCTGCGATCTGAAACTTAATGCAACTCCTATCAGGAGCGCTCTTTTTCCGAGATGGTCTGCTGTATTGCCATTTTGTGAAGGGGATCTGGACCGTGCATTACTTTCCGGTGTGGGCCTGACGATGCCATGATGAAGATGTTCCTTCTTGCGATTAATCTGGGTGTGTTTTTACATATACCAGTTTAGGTATAGCTAGAGTGAAGCTTTGTATATCTTACATATCATCATGATATACACTTGCTTTCTCCCTTACAACAACGTCACTCAATAACCCTCTACCCTGAGTTGAACTTGGGTTTTGTATTAGTTGGAAAATAGTATAAATAACATTAGTACATAGTACAGTTTCTCCATCCTCCTCTTGTAAAAATGTACTAAGCTAGATATCATATCCGTGAAAGTAAAGAAGTAGTGTAACTGTGACAGTATAACTATAGCAGCTATGTGATGGACACAGTATTTAACAACGTTTGATTGCGGAATTATTACAGTTTCTAGATAGAGTGCTCTATTTCCGAGATTGAAACTGTTTTATGTTTTCCTCGGACAACAGTAGCAAGGATATATCTCTAGATACCAGATAGATACCTTGGCACAGGAAAACTTTAGCCACCAACAGGTGATACTAGAACTTTTCGCCAACGATTGACAAGGTAAATACTCAACAAATTAACATGACATTAAATCAACATCCCAATTTATCAGAAATTTGAACGTTTTTCTGGTGATGATTTTTTCAAACAAAGTGACGCAACACCCCATCATACGCAGGTAACATGAAATTGCTTCCAAGAATAATCTGTGAACTTCCAAGTACTCTACTGGATCCTCTTCGCGCTTAACGCTCGCCTGATTTATGACCCATTAAGCATGTACGAAACATGTGGTAGACCTTATTAAAACCAAAAATCCCAACTCATGGAACAGATAGATATATTCACTTATCAACTCCAGCACCTCTTGAACTTCATGCCACGTTGAATATACGTCGTTATCCCGGTGTAATGAAATATGTTGTACTGTTTCTAATGATGGTAATACGAGATTTGAATCTTAATTGCTTAATGGTTTTATTTACTTCAATATTTCGCCAGCTACTCTCGGCCAGTAGCATAGGGCCCTGTAAAACGCCCAACCGATGCCTTGTCCTGATATTCTATCTACGATGTGTATCAGACTGTCCCAGATAACTCTGGGGTGGTTGTTTATATATTCATTCTCTCCAACATTGTCTTTGTCACTCTTGCAATACCGGATTCAGGTATGAGATTAAGTACTTCTGCATCCCCGCCCCCGAGAGAATAATCCCAGGTCATCTGATGGTCTGGTGTGAAATCTGAGCGCAACGTCTATTCCAAAATAATATCTGACTGTCATTATTTTTAACACTTATTTAATAATAGTCCGATGTCTTTTTTGAGAAGTCTTTTTTGTAGCAGCATTCATCAAAAATGGGACATCATAGCGAGATTTTGGGCATTACAGATAAATTTATATTTAATAATATTGTCGTGTCAATATTTGTGCTCACCAGATAAGGATCTAATTTATCTTTATCTAATGTTTGCTTATGCGTTTGTTGCAAAAGAAAAAAAAATCATATCAAAATGAAAAGAGGAAAAAATAAGCATACATATAAAATCCTATCTTTATTTGGTAAAAGAAATGTATTTTGATTATACATTTTATATTTGTATTGCATATTTTTATAGATATGATTAACATTATAAACCCGTGACATCAACCCAGCCAATGGAAAACAACGAGATTAAAACTAAACAACGAACAAATTGAAAAAAAAGACAAAAAAAAACAAACAAAACAAAAAAAGCAAAAACAAAAAAAAACACCAAATATTTAGAGGCCAATTTTAACTTAATATTCCGCATATAACTTCCCAGATTCTTCATATTTATCACGCAACCAATAAATACGCCAATATATCCATTTTATTACACTACTAAATCAAACAAGCACACAAACACCACGAAATAAACGAAGAACGCCCACTAGAATTAAGACACGCTTACATTCATACTAACTTCACAAAAAATGAACACTTGATATCTACTACCTATTAAAATAATATAAAATATATAAAAATACCGAAACATCTCGGCGCTGCCCCATTCTACCTAATTCTGATGCAGATAAATAGAGAAACATGTCAAATCTCTAAAGATTTTCTTACTTGTTCATTATTTAATATAGATTATTTTTTTTAAAAGACATTTCGTTATTTCACTGATTAATTTATAAAAGTATATACTTCATTTTATAAAAGACGTTTCCTTATTTCACTGATATCCTTAATTTATAAAGTATATACTTCATTTTATTTCTTTTTTCTTTTCCTTTTCTATCGTGAACATTTCCACACCTTATTTTGAGAAAAGGTATTCTAAATTGCCAAAAGTTTTAGAGAGTAGCTGAAGTCCAAGTAAAGCTAACTTTAAATCTTATATGTAGTCGGAGTTTGGATTATTACGTTAGGTTGATCATATGCATGACATCATTGAAGCTCAATGTCACACACTTGGTTTTTTAGATTTTGCCATTGACACCACTAAGCATCCTGCAGTCAATGCCTTCACCGTAATCCTAGCAGGAGTGGCATATGGATGCTATACTTTGCCAAATAGAAACCCGTAATTTGGTTCCAGGTCCATATACGGTTTTGAATTCAGAGATGTCCTTCTCATAGACTAATTTGCCCTGCTATTTAGCCCGTAGTTGGGGTGGGATGTGAAGAGATGAATTTATAACTTTCCTAAGTGAATATAACGAATTCGACTGGAATTCGAACTCGGCTCTCCGATTCCCCAACCGAGCTGATATCCATTACACGCAAATACTTTCAATCTTAAGCTAAAAAAGTAAATCTTATAATAAATGATTGACGTGAAATATCCGTACAAAATATGTAAGATTTTATACGTGAAAATCAGCTGGATGTTTAAATTTTTTTAGATCGTTGACGTTTCGTCCCTTTCAGTCGAGCATTATCAAAATAACTGAAAAGATCTACGGAAAAGTCGTTACCATGGCAACTCTGCTGCTTAAAAAACGCAGTGATTAGTTTGAAAAAAAAAATATTGCTACGCCAGAACATTTCCTCGCGAACTGTGAATTCAGAAAACACAGCCTTAGAGGATTATTCAACCAAGTTGTCTTTTACTAGTACATTGTAACAGCTTTGCAGAACATTCTAAATATTTAATCTTTTATCTAGTTTTGATTATAAAGACACGTATCAATTCAACCTCTCTGGATTTCAAAATGTGGGCATATATCTTTACGGGAAATAAACAGAATATATGCGTTTCGTTTATAGATTTACATATGTAGCTTATTCGAATTTCACTTCACAACCCGCTTTTTTTCACTCATCATTACATAATGTTAGGTTTGTTGAACACGAAATAATTCAAGAGAAAGAAATAAACTGACACTACAAGCAGCTTAAGAGATTAAATTTCATAAAAAAATAGATCAAGCAAAAAAATTTATATAAATATTTAGAAAAAATATAATAAACCTTCCAGTGTGTAAATACTTATAAAAGTATTTGCCAGGCAACATTTATTTTTTAATTCCAAAACATTGCAATGATTTCAGTTTATTCTGCAGTATTAAGACGAACATAAACTCTAGATATACAAAAACAAAATGCTCATATCGACCTGAATTCTTAACCAGTAATCGCCAAACAAATTCCCAGCGTTCGACGCTTATATCGACGTACAAATCAAACATTTTAAGCTTGAAATAACTAGAAAACAAACGGAAGAAAAATGTCTGCACATGCGCATAACAGTGTCTACTTACATTCGATGTTGTTTTAATTTTTATGTATCACGTTCCGATTAGAAAAATAATATATTAAAAATAATATTTATTGTGTCGTGGACTGAGAATAATTTAATCAACAAAGAGGAGGGGAGCGTATTTAAAAAAATTAACTTGTTTTGAATAAAGACTGTTAAATACGTGCTGTAGTTTGAACACGTAGCCATATTAATATTTTTGAAATTATTATTATTGTTGGTGTTGCTGTTAGTAAAGATGGTTGAGGTTGCGCTTGTGGAATTATACGTGTGAGTTATAAAGGCAAAGATAAAAAAATGTATGTGCACCAGAAGAAAGCTAGAAAGATAGGGGAGAGGGAGAGAGAGAGAGAGAGAGAGAAATAGAAAGAGAATGTGGACTGTTAGTTTGCTCGTATATATGTAGACTAAAATAGGTACAGACTGAAATTGATATATTCGGTATGATAATGGATAGTTAAGAGAAGTTATAGATAAACAGATAGACAGAGAGATAGATAGATAGATAGATAGATAGATAGTAAGATATATAGATAGATAGATATAAAGAATTACTGAAACCGCTTGACAAGGGGCTCGAACGATTACAAAAAGGTTCGTCTACGAAACTCTGGCGTTGGGGTGGTAAATACAAAATCAATCAGCTAAGTGATAATCTTTTGTGTTTTAATCCTAGTTAGTGAGCTAGCTAGCTTGATAGATAGCTAAAGAACAAACTGAGATAGATAGATATATAGATAGATAGATAGATGAGCAAACAGAGATAGGTAGATAGATATATGAAGAGACGATGATAAATAGATATATGAACAAACTGAGATAGATAGAAAGATAGACGAAACAGACTGAAATCGATATCTATCTATCTATCTATCTATCTATCTATCTATCTATCTATCTATCTATCTAGATAGATAGATAGATAGATAGATAGATAGATAGATAGAGTGGGAGAAAAACTTGGAGAGATAGATGGGGGGGGGAGAAACTAAGAAGCAAAGAGAAGAGAAGGAAAATGAATTTCACAAAAAAGAAATAAAAAATATAGAAAAAAGAAAGGAAGAGAGAGAGGAAAAGACAAAGAACGGAACAGGGTGAAGAAAAAGCGTTGAAATATATATATATATATATATAGGAGAGGCGGAGAAAGGGAGAAGACTTCAGCAAAAATAAGAAAAAGATAAAAGAGGTTAAAAGCAAGAAAAAGAAAAGAAGAGAAAAGAAAATGCAAAGAAAAGAGCAAAACGAGGAAAAGCGCAAAGAGAGAGAGAGAGAGAGAGAGAGAGAGAGAGAGAGCATGAAAGAAAAAAAGCTGACAAGTAAGCTAGCAAGAAAAAAGAAGGAAAGAACGCAAAAAGAAAGGGAAGGAAAAAAGAAAAAGATTGGCAAATCCAATGACCGGAAGAGGACGAGAGGAACAAACAAATTCAAAGAGAGAGAGAGAGAGAAAGAGAGAGAGAGAGAGAGAGAGAGAGAGGGGGAGAGAGAGAGACAGACAGACAGACAGACAGACAGACAGACAGAGACAGAGTCAGACAGACAGACAGACAGACAGACAGAGACGGAGAGACAGAGACGGAGGGACAGAGCCAGAGAGACAGTGTAGAGTCAGAAATAAATAGCAAAAACGAAAAAGAATGAAGAATGAAGGGAAGACTTAAAGAGAAAGTATAGAAAAGAAAGTACTAAGAAAACAAAGTAAGAGGGAATATAGGTTATAACGAGAAAGTCAGTTGAAAGAGAGTACGAATAATCGAAACGTGTGAAAAGCGTGGGAGTTTTGTCTGTGCAAACAAAAGAGCGTCTGACTTATTCTGAGAAAAGAAAAAAAACGGCTTTTGAATTCTGTGGAGTAAATAGCAACAAGGTAAATCAATTAATAAAAACGTTGGCAGTAACCTTTTCTACAGTGAAGGGTTCGACATCGACAAACCGTTATTCGGTTAAATACGTCAAAATACTCCAAAATTCAGGTGGCTGAAAAATAAATAAAAAAATAATCTGTATTGCATATATATATATATATATATATATATATATATATGCATTTATAAATAAGTAATGAATTTTTTAATTTATTAATCCGACAGATTTTTTCACTTAAACGTTGTTTTTAGTGGATGTCCATATTCGAGTAGACGTTCCGTTTATTTATTAAACAGTATATTTGTTTATTTTCGTCTACCGGCCTGAATATTCGAGAAATCTTATTAAAGAAAAGATGAGCCCTCCGACAGGATTCGAACATGCGTCCCTCTAGCATTCTGACCTGGGGTGATAGCATCTGTTAAGTTCACAGCCAGTTAACCCACAAATTGGGGTAAAAATAATGAAAGTATAAAAATACATTTTTATAGTAAAAATGCCAGCAATACATTTTCAGAGTAAAAAAATTACTATCAATACTTTTTTGAAGAAAAAAAAATATTATCAGCAATACAGTTTTCTAAAGAAAAAATACTAGTAATACATTTTTGCAAAAGAAATTACGAATGCTCTCCAGAAAATTTGGCTTCGGCATTAAATGATCTACAATGCCGCTAAACAAACAAATAAACGAGGCCGGATTGATCTCGCTACTAACAGACAAGGCTATTGATATATTACGGCCAAAATTTTAGTAGGCATTGTTGTATTGATATAAATTTATAAGAATGATTTTTGGTCAGGTGAAGAATTATTCTCTGCTATTGGTGGCATGTAATACAATGCAACCTGTCCCATATTCTTTGGGTCTGAGATGGGCATGGAATATTAATCTCATACATTGCATCATAGAATGTTCTATATGGACTATGTAATATATTCAGTCACGTGGCTTGCTAGATAAAAATTTTGGACAACGTGTTCAAAGTAACTGCCAGAGACACACGTGGTTAAATGAAGGCAAAGAACGTAAACTAGTCACTTGTGTGGATTTAACTGTTGAATATATAAATATATAAGGCGAACAGTAAGCCACAATTATCAGAGTCAGTGTTAAAGTGTTCACGGCCAGGATGTATTTCCAAAGCATTCATTTAATCCAGCATTCTAAACACATACTGTTGGAGGTGGTCGGATGGCGTGTTCATTATTCGATCGCAGATGATTTTAAATAAGGAAATATTACCCATTATTTTATCTCGTTTTCTTTCTCCGTTTTATATAAGAATTAACAGGAATCTACACACTATAGCACACAGGGGCGCTTGGGAAAAATACGTTAAAAACTGCTAAACAAGCGAAATAGTGCGGTATTCTATACTACTTTTAATCGCCAGAATGATCACTATCAAATGCTCAACTTTATCCCTATAATAAAAAAGAAACCAAGTACAGAAATTTAACTATCCGTGGTATGTTATAACAGACGATGGAAAATATGGGACAGAAATCTGAAAACTCATTGGAATAGCGAAAAGATAATTTCCAGAATCTAAGCAAAATATGAAGAACCGAAAAAAGTTCATTGGAAACAAAAAGTGCTCAGTTGTTACGTAATATCAATCTTCCTATATGGCAGTGAACGATGGATAATTTCCTCAGTTGAAGCTGGTGAAAAAGGGATAGAGGTGAAGAACAGAGATCTGGTTCTACAGAAGGATGCTGAGAATACCATGCATAGAGCATGTGAGCAACGAGGAAGTTTTCGGAAAAATGGGAACGAAAAGGACGCTTTTGCTTATGATCAGAACCAGACAACTGATATCACTGGGGCACATAATGAAGAAAGAAGGCTTGGAAAATTTGATACTCAAAGGATGTATTCATGAAAAGAGGGGGACCAATGGAAAGATTGAGTAATCTACTAACGAGCTTGTGTGAATGGATGGCAGGGTGGAGATTGGGAGGGATAGTAAGCGTAGAAAAATTGCTTAGCATTGTATCACATAATGGAGAGCCATGATCGCCCACCTCCTGAAGGGAAATGGGAAAATTTGATTTTTTCATAAGAAACTGAAACTGAAACCATAGCGAGTATCCCCCAGGTTAAAAAAAACCCCCAAAAAACTCTATTCATATACGACGAAACAACGAACATTGTTCATGCTGGACTTGTTTTACAGAGAACGCTTTGGAAAAATCAATATTCGCAGGAGATTAACATTAAAATCAAGCTTTCATGCCTGGCGACGTCGTGTTTACAATGACATCATTCCATGGACGTCTTCGTGGAAAATAAGAACATAACTTATTCTTCGTACTCCAGCACTGAAAGAATATATACAAAGACAATATTTGCCATTTTATATAAACAATTAACCTATAAACAATTAATACTCTTTCAGTGCTGACAGTTGATGATTTGTTTTTCTCATCATTTTATTCCATTATTGATCCCACACTGATGCACATTGATATTATTTATGACATCATCTGCGCGCATGCGTATACGTTGGTTCTTGAAAAATAAAGCGTAATACACATATTCCTTGTTATGCACTAGAATTCCGTCCTAGAGAAAGAATTAATGCAGTTATAAAAAATTGACTCTCTCCATCTGGTGGACGATGCCATGTACTCAACAAGAATAGTTATAGGGCACTCAATGAAAACAGAATAAAAAAAAATAAAAAAGCTTGCAATATTATCACTTTAAACTTCGTCATCTGAAAACTTTTCTGTCTGCTTTTCTGTATATTGACGTATGTATGTATGTATGTATGTATGTATCTATCTATCTATCTATCTATCTATCTATCTATCTATGTCAGATGTTATTATCCAGGACAATGGGTTCACATTAAAATACTTTTTTCTTTTTATGTGCCATGTCCTTTCAGGACGTAGGCGATCATGGCTCTCCACCTCTCTCTATCCCTTGCAGCTCTCAACAAATTCCTTCCCTCTACTTCCTCCCCCACACCACGTTCTATCATCCACTTGCTTAAGTCCGCCAGGTATGTCACGCGTTGTTTTCCTTTGTCTCTCTTTCCCTCTATTCGACCCGTAAGTATCAGGTTCTCCAGGCCCTACTTCCTCATTTTGTGTCCCAGAAACTTCAGCTGCCCCATCCTGATATTAAGTATAAGCCTTCTCCTTAACGAACCGATGTTGGCAAGATGTTTTGTATATACTTCTATTTATATGAGTAATATGTCGTGTAAGGTTTCAGCTTTTCTGTGTATACAAAATATATATCATGTGTTTGGGGGTATCAGGTTTTGTTATGAATACAAATTAATTCCAACATGAATTAATTATGATAAATGATTTTAAATAAATATAAAAAAATAAACGCCACAGCAATATATACATAGAACACAATATCCCATCCATATAATTAAATTATTTTATTATTTGACATCGTAATATTAGCTTCTTGAAATTCATATAGCCATCTTTGGTATTCAGTTTTATTGATTTCCATCGTTTCAACTTTAACATTACTTGCAGCAGCTTTATTGATTCCTAGAGATCTTCTTTTCTGGAGAAGGATACTGAGAATACTATGGACAGGGCGGGTAAGCAACGAAGAAGATGGCAAAAAGAAAAGATAACTTATACTCAGAATCAAGGGCACCTCGACGTGGTGTAATGGTTCGTAAGCTTGTCTCATTAGAATCATTAAAACTGTATTGTGTGTTCTATCCCCACCGGGTGCCGCATAAATTAGGCCTTGTGCCAGATCTAAGCTGCGCTTAGAAAAACACCTTAACTCGTGTAGGCGAAAGCCTGTGCGAGGGAGTTAAAAATATATTACGGCCAAGCGTTTGCTTCCTCCCAGGCACCACCTCTACTTGAGGCGTCTCCAAAAGGGGAAGTGCTTAGGGGGTTTGGGCAATTTTTGAATGGTATTGCCGTTAAACCCATTTTAAAGCTAGACCTTGTGTCACATTTGGTAGCGACGTGGGCGCGCTAAAAAATACTCTTTTGCTCAGAATCAGCAAGAGAAAGCTTGGACACATATATTCCTCGGAAACGTAATAGGGAAGGAGGGCTTGGAAAACTTAACCCTCACAGGGCGTGTTGAGGGTAAGAGAGATAGGAAAAACTGCGAACTACCTACCTGAAGAGCTAGTGTGGATGGATGGGTGGCTGAACGGGGGACAGTGAGCCTTACTAAAGGGAGAAAAACTACTAAGGGAATAGGAAGTTTTGGAGACCAATGATCGTCCACCCCCTAAAGGCACATAGAAAAAGAAGAAGAAGTAGAAGAAAAAATATTCTTTGTCAGGATATTGTTTTCCATTCTTATATATATTTCTTTTTCATGTCGGGTCTTTCTGCGACTGCTATAGGTACCATGTAACATGGTATGCTGTATGCCCGGGTTATCGGCGACTAAATGGGTTCCATACTAGGCCTTTTCTGGTGGGGAGGGTGACTAGAAACCTAGCAGAATTAAAGGCAAAACCTTTCAAAGAGATGATGGAGCTTTTTGTAGGGGCAAGCACAGCACAAGACTGTTTAGTACACTAAGTTGCACTTTATTACTCTACACTGAAAGAGCCAATCTTTCTTTTTTACAATCTTTTGACAGTTGTCAGTCATTAGTCCCTAATCATTATTATAATATGATAGCTTTCTTCCATGACTAATACTTGACAATTAACCTAAGACCAGGACCATGCATAATATCACCAATGATCGCAAAACCATTAGTAGCACAATGCGGTATACGAGCTAATAGAGAAAAGATATATATAAATTTGACTAGATGTTGTATATGATTATAGGACAACTGACCTCTGAACAATTGTCCTCGTAGGACATTATCCTCGGTCAATGGAAACGGCAAATTTCAAAAACGTTTTGCTTTTACTTCAATAACAAAGATAAATTTCTAATAGCCATCTTGAAATTTATGGGATTATCCTGACCTGACAGGTTTGGGGAGTAGCAGCAAGCCAAGAACCAGTCTGAACTCAGTGTTTGATCTGATCACTGTGCATCTATAATTCTCCCAAGTATATACAATTTTTATATCAACTTATCATGGAGTTCTTCCAAAGTTAACGTGGTAAAAGAAAGCTTATTATGATGTCATTGTTGTATTTGTGGATATCCCACAATTCGCAATTTTAGTGGTATAATTATAGTGATATAATATAAATATTGTTACTGGATAATTATTCTTATGCATTTATTATGAAATAATTATTTTTATTGGATAACAGATAAAACCTGAAAATAAAACTCTAATTAATTTTATTACGATTTGTCCCGTGGACAGTTCTCCTGATACCGTCATATAGTTTTTGGAGGATTCATATCATCGTCTTTTTTTAAAAAAATAGCTTACCCATGGCATTGCAAGACGATTCTGATGTTTTTTTTTTACTTTTTTTTGTTGTTTACGCTTAGATAAAAAACAGAGCAGATATGATAATTTCGAGGAATCTATAACGAGAAAGATTTCGCATAAATATTCAGACCTGGCTACATCCGCAAAGATTCTTCGTGGCCGAGCCGGTTAAGGCATCCTGAATTAAACGACGGTTTTCCTTTACCCAGATGGACGCAGTTTCGAAACCTAATCGGAGATATAATTTTCTTTAATAAGTTTTCTTCAATATTCAGGTCAGTAGACGAAAATAAATAAATATATTTTTTAATAAATAGACGGAGCGTCTACTCAGATATGAACATCCACTAAAAATAACGTTTAAATTGCTAAAAATATGTCGGATTAATAAAACATACTACATTACTTCTTTAGAATATATATATATATATATATATATATATATATATATATATATATATATATATATATATATATATATATATATATATATATATATATATATGTGTGTGTATTGGTAAGACATATAAATCTGGTCGTCAGATCTTTAATTTATGGCCACTTTTATCCAGAAAAATACCAACGCATTTCTTTACCTACAGTTTTGTCTTTCATTCTGACCTGAAAAAAACGAAATTAACTGATGTTTGGCGAAACGCGTCGTTTATCGCTTTTCCCTTTCGTCTCATCATATCTGTATATATATATATATATATATATATATGTGTGTGTGTGTGTATGTGTGCTCTCGGAGACACTTCGATAGAGCTCTCTAGAGAAAAGGCTAAATTTAATAAAAACAGTGGCTGCTGCTGCTACGAATACATTAGTCTTCAAGTACGAATTGAGTTCTCTTAGCCACTGGCGTATTTCGTGTAGAAAAACACTAACATTTTCTTTTCTCTCTGCTGTGCGCCGACGGCTTAGGAGTAGCATCACGGATCGGTCGAATTTCGACCCCGGCTTGAAGCAATCGGATGTCTATCCACATTGAAGAGCTGTGATACAGTGAAACAGTCTGTCTGTGGATGACTATTTATATATGACTGCAGATATCCTGAAGATTGTGCATGAAACAAACTATCGAAGTTGCGTGTTGACTTCAATGTCCACTTTTATATTTACATACGCTCTATCCCTGATATTGAGCACTTTAACCCATAAATATAACATACTTTAAAACTATATTTTATCATATATATATATATATATATATATATATATATATATATATATATATATATATATATAGGATTGGTGTATAAATTCCAACAACCAACAAATAAAATTCTTAAAAGAGTGCTCAATACAGAGTAGAGTAAATATAATTATTTATTCGAAAATTATAACATAAACATGTTATAAAAAACCTGTAATATATGTATAACCTATTTCTAATTTTGTACTAAATACTTGTGGAATGACACATACTCATCTAAAAATGTCTCGTTACTGCCAGAGGTCAATAAGCATACACACAGACACACACATACATATATATATATATATATATATATATATATATATATATATATATATATATATATATATATATATATATATGATAAAAATATAATTTTTACTATAAATTATCGATATCAGTGATAGAGCGTAAATATAAAAGTGGACACTGAGGTCAATACAATACAGTGTAGCGACAGTCTATTTCAAGCTTGATAGGTTGAAGATTGCCTTTAATCATGAAACAGACTATCGCCACTCGATGTTAATCTCAGTATCCATATGCATCTTTCATTGAAAACGGCCGACAAGGAAGACTTAGCTAATCTTTTATTGAGTTTTTCCAGCAATCTAACATTTTCCCGTTTTTCAAGGGTCAAGGAATGCAGGAACCCATAATTATAATTGTTCCGAGCACTTTCGGATAACTTTGTAGCTATTATCAAGGATGTGTTTTGGATGGAGAAATTCTGTGTGTGGCTATATATATATATATATATATATATATATATATATATATATATATATATATATATATATATATATATATATATATATATATATATGCTCGATTTCTCAATATATAGTACATTACCTACAAAGATTGCTTACCGTGAGAGAGTTTTCTTCTTGAAATACACTGGTCGACGGCATTTGGGGGTTTGGTGGGGAGAAACACAATCTATCTATCTATCTATCTATCTATCTATCTATCTATCTATCTATCTATCTATCTATCTATCTATCTGGATTGATTAATGAGGAGTAATAAGTGTGCGAACGTATGTGCCTGGCTTGTTTTGCTTGTTAGGTACGGACTGGTGCTTGTGTCTCATCTCAGAGAAGGAAACATAAGAATTTCAACATAAGGAAAATCTTTTAGATCGACTCGTGTTTTATTTGGGAAAGCCATATGTGCTTTCGATAAATATGGCTGGTGAAAACACAAACATTCGTGAAAACATTCCTTAGCTGAGAATAGATAACTCTTTGTTTCGAAAAGATAACGACACCCGATTTCTAAATAAGAGATTAATAATAATAATAATAATAATAATAATAATAATAATAATAACAACAACAACAAATGTACTGATGCTACACCACGAGTGACTGTTATGGATTCTGAGTTTAAATGCCTAGAAATGTTAACATGCACATATTTTGTCTTGGTGAATTAAGATGGGTTTCAGTAAATATCCCGGTCAGTGCCACATATTTGTGGAGTCACAGTGGAGTAATGGATAACGTCTCGTAATCGGGGTGCCGCGTTCTAATTCCACCCGAGTTCATTACATTCATTTGGGAAATGTATGAATTCATTTCTTCTCTCCTTGCCCAGCTATGATTAAATAGCAGGACAGACTGGGCCGTATAGCTTTGGGTGTTAACCAGTCTAGGAGAAGAAAAAAACTCTGAACTAAAAAATAAGCTTATAGAAGTTTGGGCTCTGTCAGGCAATGTTTCCCATGAAACACGACTGCTACTACTGTGGCAGTACATGTGGTGAACCTACGACCCTAGAGGGATACGGGCTTTATCAAACATATTGTCAGCTACCTGACCATAACAAGTTAGACACGTCTCCTAGGGATTGGCGTACTCTACATCTCTGTTCACGAGTGGGAGTAATGGGGAGGCATAATGGCCTGGTGTCAAACAGATTGTTTCATTAATAAGTTTGAAAGATTAAGCAGTCAAAGCGAATTGGTCATCATATATAGATAGTTGGGGCGCCCTCAATCGGAGACCGTTTGAGTAGCCTCGGTTACCTAAACTGAAAGTATTTCTAACTGGGCCCTACTTTCATGGTTATATACTACTTTTTTCTATCACCATATCACGCACATTTGGCTGCGATGCATGTGCCTGCTATACACATCAGACAAGGTGTCATGATAGGCACATTGGATTTTGTGTATTTGTACACCAGCGTCACTTTGTTTTGCATACTCCTCTCTCACTCAATAATAATAATAATACTAATAATCCTTAAATATAATACACACACACACACACACACACACACACACACACACACACACTCACTCACACACACACACACACACACACATACACACACACATAGATATATATAAATATTTTGTTTTTTTGTGTGTAGCAGTTGAGGGGCAGTGTGCAAAATTTTGACGCACAGAAGTCATAACCCCATTCACGTCTACACGCAAAAAAGCTACAGCGCTGACAAACTACAAAATAAACTCCTTCTTTCCCTCTCTCTGCAAACTATGATCAAAGCGAAAGGAGTGATGGAAAGTAGCCACGAAAAGAAACACATAGACAATTGCAAAGAAAGAAAGACTGAATAAAAGAATAGAAATAGATCGATAGAGAGGAGATAAATATATGTCAGACAAAACTTGTCCGAGGTTTATATTTTATTTCAGCCTGAATTAAACTTCGCACACAATAAGGATAAAATACGGATATCTTTTCCTGAGGTACAGTGTACAATTTATAAACAATTGTACACTGTTCAATTATTAACGTCAACAACGAACTATTTTAAATTACAAAATTGTACTTGGATTAAACGAAAATTACTTACAATATAATACATATTACTTATAATACATCACTTTCTGTTGTCAATTTCGACGGCATGGCTACACTAGTAATAATAATTATTATACACCTGGTATTTTGAGAACGAATCAGCCAACCCAAGCCAGATGACCGAATCTGGTTGTCGTAAACAAGAAGACGAACACATGCCAGATAGTTGATTTCTGTTTTGGCTGACCACAGGTTAGATCTGAAAGAAAATAAAAAAAATAAATATCTCAACTTTGCCAGGCAACTGAGAAGGTTGTAGAACATGAAAATGACTGTCATGCCAGTCATTATCAGAGCGCTGAAATTTAAGGGAATAGTTGGGAATAGTTGGAATCATCAATCCGACAGAGTTGCTGCTGTTATTGCATGAAAATAGATAAAAAAATGAACTTTTATGATAAAGATTTAATGTGGTTATAATAATACAATAATAGTGTGTCAGCCTATCATGATCATAAAAATAGGCATGCGTGGATGGAAGTTCCACTGGGGACTGTGCAAGGGACTACATTATTAACTTACAAGCTAATCATATATATTTTTACCCTACAAACCAATCATATATACACAAACCAGAATCTGCTCTAAACAATGAAACGCATAAAATCCTCTGAAACTTTCAGATTCGAATAAATCACCCAACCCAGGCCAGACGACCGGATCTGGTTTTCGTAAACAAGAACTGATTATGGCGATTTCAACCAATCAGATACACGCACAGCATTTTTTTTTTATTCATAAGTTTTATTGAATAACGTTTGTAAATCACTTAGGTATTCTTGTGTAACAAATACATATTGTAACAAATCATATTGTCTTCTTCTACATATTAATTCTGAGAATATTTTACACACACACACACACACACACACACACACACACACACACACACACACACATATATATATATATATATATGAGTGTGTGTGTGTAAATATTTGTAGTTGAAAGCATAAGATTGTGTTCAAAATATTTAGATTTCGGCATTGAATAACCCAGAAAGTTTGATATGCTGCTAAACAAAATCAACCAACCAATCACCCTTTTTCATTGTTTGTTTAACCTCTATAGCTATGCGATCTTTATTTTCTAAACAAACGAAGCTAACCTACAAGATTAGACAATACAAATGACCTCATTATGGGTGATTTCAACCAATCAGAAATAAGCTCAGCAATTTTTTTTTTAAATTCATAAGTTTTATTTAATAACGGTTGTAGATCACTTAAATATTTTTGTGTAACAAATACAAGTGCCGGCACGATTAAATTATTTCCTTCAATTTCAAAAGCAAAAAGCAGATGTCATTGAAAGTAAATAAAAGTAAATCATTGTGAGACTTTTAGATTGCTCTCATCCAAGCCAGAAGACTATTTGGGTGGGTTGATTTTACGACATGTCAACACTTACTGGATTGTTTAATGTCGAAATCTATCTTTTATTATTATTGTTATTATTATTGTTTCCTTTGATATCTGCCGTTTACACATTTCTTTTCGGGTCCCGCCCAGGGACCTAAGGTTAGAAATGGGATCATGCCACTTTCCACTGCAAAAAAAAAAAAGAAAATTACATAGATAAAGCCCTTCGTAAAGTGTGGGCTGTACTTGTCAGAAAAATTTTTTGTATCTCTTTGAGGCATGGACTTCCAGGGATCCCTTCAATCAGCCTACTGGAATCTTTTCCAACCAGTCCAAGGGCTCCAACTACAACAGGGATTGTTGATGTTCCCATGTGCCACATTTTTGAGATTTCTATTTCAAGGTCCTTGTATTTTGACAGCTTTTCGAATATCTTCAAAGATACACTGCAGTCTGCAGGGACTGCCATATCAATAAGGAGGCATTTTTTTGTTTGTGGTCTTTAATAACAATGTCTGGGCGGTTGGCTTTGATTGTTATGTCAGTGTGTATTGTGTAGTCCCATACAATTGTAACAGGTCCTATTTCCGTAACCGGGTCTGGGTGGTTTCTTTCAGTTTCCTTCTCGTAGAAGTTGCAAATTTTCCAGTGCAGATATTGGCCCACTCTGTCATTATTATTATTATTATTATTATTATTATTATTATTATTATTATTATTATTATTATTATTATGTTACCAATAGAATTTATCTTCTTGGGGTATGGTTTTAACAAGACATCTCACAACTCAAGAACTGTTCGAAGAATTCTTCCAGAATGGCACTTTTCTGGAGGTCTACACTCTTGGTCTTAATTCCAATTTTACCTAAGCGCTCATTCAAGCTTCTACGGTGTGTTCCGAGTGCATCCATTACTAGAGAAATTACTTCAACAGTCAGGTTCCATAACTTTTTCACCTCCTGAGCTAGATTGTGGTATTTTTCAATCTTTTCAGATTCTTTGCAGTCCACTCTTGTATCATAGGGTACAGTAAAGTCCAATAATTTGACACTGGTTACTCTCCTTATTTATATCAATATGGTCAGGTCTTCTTTCTTCAATGACACGATCTGTCTGGACCGAGACATCCCATAATATCTCGTTTTCTACCACTAGCTCTGGTTGATATTCATACCATTTATTATTATAATCATTACCAAACAAAATGATGACGCAATTCTTCCAATATTTTGCACCACTTAGAGCGCGATATTCAATGTAAAATTAAAGAAAAGATAGTGTTTAACAATGTTTAATATCTCGACAGTATTTCTGTCTTCGTCAAGTTATGTTTGAAATTGCATCCAAGTATAAAAATATGAAAAAAAGTCTTTGTACAAACGTCGCTTTCTCTTGAGAAAAATGGCCGCGCTGGTAATCAACGCGACAAAGCGAATGAAACTCTGCCAGCGGGAATTAAATGCAAATTAAACGTAAGGTGCATGATGGGGACTATCCCATCTTCAAATTTTCCGTTAGTTGACATACTTAGCAAGAATAAATATTTAAATAATTTAATATGAATCTTATGGAACTCTCTTACCATTTTGTTCCTTCCTCTAGTTAGTAGTTTTCATATGTAATTATCTTCATGCTTTATTATTATTATTATTATTATTATTATTATTATTATTATTATTATTATTATTATTATCTTGTTTCAACGTTAAAAAATTAACGTTTCTTCAGGTGGGAAATTATGATGCTCCTAGAATATTTTATTCCGAAATACAGTTAAAGAAGCACATCTTCCACTTCCGACTTTGGAAAATTTCCCATAAAAGGTAAAAAGGATTTACATACAGAGAAAGAAAGAAAGAAAGCCAAGTGATTAATAACAGCGAAATAGAGAAGAGAAATAAGAGAAAAAAGCCAATAAAAAGAAAAGAAAAGAAAAGAAAAGGAAATAAAGGTTGAAAAAAAGAGGAGGAAGGTGAGATAAACAAAGAAGCAACAAATTCAACCAATGAAATTCCGTCGAATCATAGAATTCGAATTTAAACAGAAACAGCGAGTTAGGTTAATGTTTCTATGGCAAAAACAAATACAGATTAGGCAGAGGTAAAGACGAAAGGATCAGATACCTAATAAACAAGTTAAAAAGTATAAAAGTACACAGGATTGGGTGAGAAGAATGATCTACTGAGAACTGTGCAAACGACTACACTTCAGCCACACAAACCAGTGGTGTATATACTAAGCAAAATGAAAAAGACAGAATTCTCTGGAACGTTGAGGTTCAAACAAATATTTTGATCCAGCCAGATCAGAGATTGTTGTGAACAAAGAGAAAACAACGTTTTCGCTATACCAGCCAACCATATTAAAATAAAATCAAAAGGTGTATAAGTATATAAACCTTGTCCGGAAAACTGTGGAGGATGAAGATGAAGGTATTACCGATCGTAGTTAGAGCACTGGGAACAATTATAAAAAAATAGAAAATGGATGGATAAATAAAAAGTACTGAGGTGACTTGCTGTCACTTGATTTCCAGTGTAAACCGTAATCTTTTGATCAGAAGTAAAGTTTTATCTCTTGTTTTTGTTTATGATTGGGTTTCAGGTAAAGTCTAAAGTTTTATAATTCTCTTTCACTCCGAGTAGACTCTTGCGTCTTAGTGGCATTATCGTCTTGCTTGGAGTGAATTGATTTTTTAAAAAATCCTTTACTATTTCAATGCAACTTCGGATTTCTGAGTCACATTTTCCGTCGTCTGTCATGACACTTCCCAGGTAAATTTCTATAGCTGCACCTGTGAAATTTCAGTGACTGTAAATATTAATAAAATAGAAGTGTTGCTGATTTGAATGGCTGAAGAAAATTGAAAAGAACTTCCCTGTTCCACAGATAAAGGGTGCTGACCAAAGAATAGGCAGCAGGAAATGCAAGATTTGTTATAGAGACTTCCAACTTTGATTAGGCTACAGACTTATTTATTTGAAATGAAGACCATTACGCGAAAGAATGATGAGGTACCAAAAACGAAAGGTAATTCTGTTTGCTTGAGTTAAAAAAATGTTGTAGATTATTTGATACTTATTCCACACTGAGGAGGGATGTGAGTGTCAGAATAGGATTTTGATTCTGGTTCGATTCTGATTTGTTTAACGGTATATCAACTACTTATGGATCATTTAATGCCGAAATTTAATTGTCTTGGAAGCTTTCAAGTAATAAATGATATACGTTATTCTGCTTTCACAATTGGATACATGGTAGATGTTACTCAGACTTTGTACATATACATGTTTGTGTAGACATAATTACTAGAGGCGGTGATATGTGCGTTTTATGTTGTAGTTTTGTTGAGGTTATATTTCGGAACACAATTTGATTCCTTTTTGAAATTGTAGGATATTATATGGATTAATGTTATGAAAGAGTTCTTTCATGTTGGGTGTTTGGTTGATTTTATTTATCGACATATCAGGGGATGGCAGGAATTGAAGGAAATAATTTAATCGTGCCGGCACTTGTATTTGTTACACAAGAATATTTAAGTGATCTACAACCGTTATTAAATAAAACTTATGAATTAAAAGAAAATTTCAGTGCTTATTTCTGATTGGTTGAAATCACCCATAACGAGGCCATTTGTATTGTCTAATCTTGGAGGTTAGTTTCGTTTGTTTAGAAATTAAAGATCGCATAGCTATAGAGATTAAACAATGAAAATGGGTAGTTGATTCATTGATTTTGTTTAGCTGCATATCAAACTCTATGGGTTATTTAATGCCGAAATCTAAATAATTTGAACACAATCGTATGCTTTCAACTACAAATATTGTGTACATCATTTTATACTTTCAGAGTAAAAGTATGTTTTTTAGATATATATTTTGTAGATAGTAAAATGTATTTTTAGTCATTTTATTATAAAACTGTACTGCTGATTTTTGTTTGGGGGTTCGCTATTTACCCATAGCTGGGACCCTAAGAGGTGTTACCACTCCTGGTCAGGGTGGACCAGGGAACAACAGCAAAAGAAGTGGTTGTTACACGCTCCACAAAACCTTTAATATTCTATCAGAGGCCTTGTTGCCGGACGTAGTTTATCGTCTTACCCAGGGCGATTTTAATTCTAACTGTAAAGACCTTAACGCATGGCTTATGATCAAAGATACGTCCATACATGTTTATAAAGTGAGGCACAGTTATGCGGACATGTTAGTGCTTGTACCAAAATCTATCTATCTATCTATCTATCTATCTATCTATCTATCTATCTATCTATCTATCCACGCACAGACCCCCCCATATATATATATATATATATATATATATATATATATATATATATATATATATATATATATATATATATATATATATATATCTTGTTAAATATAACAGACAATGAATGTCTTTTATGTCTGATCATGAGCCGTTCTAATGTTCGAATATTTGCTTTAATTTTTTATGAAAATAAAGGTAAAAATTGTCCAACATTTAAATATTTTTTATTAAGTGGGTCCTAAGCTTTCGGCTCACATGAGTCATCCTCAGAGTGGTTATACAGACATGAAACAAAGATATCCACCGTCAAAGATGATATTTTATTTTGACATAGAAAATTTCTATGCGACAATAACGTTAACGTTAAGCTTAAGATCAACTTAATAAAAAATATCCAGATGTTGGACAATTTTTGCCTTTATTTTCACCAGAAATTAAAGCAGACATTCGAACCTCAGAACAGCTCATGATCAGACATAATAGGCATTCATTGTCTGTTAAATTTAATAATATATGTTTAAATAATGATCTACTGCCCCAATTCACTATATACATACATAGATATATATATTAACAGTATTACACGCTTGGAAAACCTCGGATGACTCAACTTGTAGACACCTGAGGGCAAATTGGTACCCGAAGAAAAAATTGGAAGTAAATAGTACCAGCTTGTCCACTTACATATGGGATATAAAGCAATAAGATAATAGTGACCCCGTTTTGAAATGGGAAATGTTAAAAAAATGCCATAAATATAAGTCAGGTGACAAGTTTTGTTGGTTATGTATGGAAGAAAAATTAGCTGTCGTCACCTATAAGAAACCTAAGGATTTATTAAATAAAAGATCTGAGATACTAAATAAGTGTAGGCATAGGAGAGACTGGTTATTAGAATAGCGCTTTGGGTTTTCTTCTTTGTCACGTGGTTTTATGTTTTTAATGGTTTTCAATAAATACTGTTCCGCCATTTCCTTTTTTAGTCAATTTATCCTGAAGATCCGTTTAGGTGAAACCTACGTAGGTTTGCCTGGCTCGTTAGGATTTATTCTAACACACACACACACACACACACACACACACACACACACACACACACACACATATATATATACATATATATATATATATATATATATATATATATATATATATATATATACACACACACACACATATATATAAAAAGAAAATTCTCAGAATTAATCCGTAGAAAAAGACAATATGAATTAAGGATAAAGACAATAGGAAAATTGTATGTAGTTTTAAGCAGATGCGACGGACTTTATCAAAGCAAAAAAACAAAAAAAAAACGAAAGTATCTATAAACAAAATGCTGTTAGTTACTAGAATAATTTAGAAACGCTCATATATATTCATTAGGTCAACTGATAAATCACGTCATTTACTATTTATGTTTGAAGAGAATTTTTCAAATGTAGTAATATTGTTTGTATTATTGTGGAGACGGTTCAGTTATTTGAATTTTCTAATACCCATAATTTTTTTTTATCCTTCCCCTCCCTTAGAGAGAGAGCCTCTTGATTTTGTCGGAAGACAGAATACAGCGGTAACTTTTATTTTTGAGGGGTGGACAGGTCTTACTAACATCTTTCTTTTTTCAGTTTCTATTCGGGGTCATCACCCACTTCATCATTTCATAACATTGATAGATTTTTTATACAATTGCAAATATTGAAATTTTAAGTCATGGATTGTTTTTCAGTAGGGGCCCTGTGTGTGTGAGGTATTTTGGTGTATATAGGAGCAAATAGTGACGGATAGATTCTTAAAGTGAATGGGTAAATTGTAACGAATGAATGGGTCGTGAATCTGATTAGCTGGGTATAAGATAGTGTCGACAAGCCGTGTCCCATCTCCCCACTTTTTTGTCCTTGTGCCACAATTACTGTATTTAATCAGTGTTAAATCGTAGTCGGATTCAACCGTTTTCTTTTGATTTCTTGATATATTTGTTGTGTATGTTGGCTTGGTAGAGTAGTGATTCTATTAGGAGAAGGTGAACGCCACGGTTTTTTCTCAATCTCACCTTTCACTATATATATATATATATATATATATATATATATATATATATATATATATATATATATATATATATATAAAGCCATTTTTATGTTTAACATACTTTTTTTTATAGATACAAGTATTTAAGTAAATGCTCTGTTTATAATAAACAGTATTTTCATAGAAAATATTCGTCCTCAGACAGGATTCGAACTTGTATCCTATACGGAACCGTCATATAGCCTGATGTGCCTTAACCGTTTCGGCCACTGAGGATCATTCGGTTGGCAAGGTTGAACATATATATATATAAGTCTGTTGATTTCAATATTTCTATTAATATCTATATCGGCCCATTTACATACAGACATACATGTACGTAAATCTAATCTAATCTAATCTATCTACCTATCTAAGTATGTTCACATTTGTCAGTTCATATTTGTATCAGCCAGTTCATATACATATATATTAGTGTGAATCTATATCTAATAATTCTCAAAATGTGTGTGTGTGTGTGTGTGTATGTATGTGTGTGTACGATCGGATGTTTATGCATTTCCACAGTTTTCATCCGACTATGATGATTGTTTGATAGATAATTCTTCAGTGCCGGTTTTGAGTCCAAATTGTTGGCGACAATGGCTCTCCACTACTTCCTGTCCGTTATAACTTTCAGCAGCGTTTTACTATTTGCTATCTGTTCTTGGATATATATCTTTCATAAAAACTTTAATAAAAATAAATAGTTTAAATTATTACGATAATATTATTTACTATTATGCAGTTCCCTTTTCAGGGCTACCTTCACCATTCAAATTGTTACCCCCCACATATTTGGGGATGTACCTCAGTTGCACCCAAATGGTGTTACTAATATTGATTTTAGGGTTGGCTGACTTTAAACTTAAACTGCTCCAAGTGAACGGCAAAAATTCCCAGTAATGAAAGGCCCGAGCGAAGATGGGTTATACTGCTAGTCATGAATAATTAGCGATGTTGTTTGTCAACTTTATTTAAAAAAAATGTACAATTACATTATTTTAGTCAATTATATATTTACCATTATTTGCAATGACGTGTTACTACTACTTGCCAGATATCTCTTCCATTCCTTTTGAGTACAATTCCGCAGGGTTTTGATGTCAATAAGCTTACGGCTGAATCTTGATTCTGGTTTTATTGCTTAATTACAGAAACATCACCATTACAGAAACATCACCTTACCTGCCACGAGGCACTTGGAAGATCACATAGGCACACACATTACTTTTAATTATTACATTACAAGTAAGCCGATAAAGTCACTAAGATGCAAGGGCTTAATGAGAGTGAATGAAACTGAGAAAATGTTACCGGAGAGAGAGAGAGAGAGGACAATAAATGGAACAGGATTCAAGGAGACAGAAGATGACGATTGATGTTGCATTTAAATGATTGAAGGAGTTGATAGGAATGTAAGAAGCTGGAAGAGAGTTCCCCAAGAGAGAAGTAAGAGTGAAGAAACTATGAGAATGGAACATACGCTTAGATTTAGCAATTTTAACATTCTTTTTTCGAATTTTAAAATGGTGAATCATAGCTGCCAGTCTAGTACTACACTTAAAATCGTGAAGTCGAAGAAGCAAAAAGTA
This sequence comes from Acanthosepion esculentum, assembly GCA_964036315.1. Lineage (NCBI taxonomy): Eukaryota > Metazoa > Mollusca > Cephalopoda > Sepiida > Sepiidae > Acanthosepion > Acanthosepion esculentum. The sequence continues at coordinate 54,755,590 of OZ038483.1, read as the reverse complement.
AACCTCATCAAAACAATTACCATGAAAATATTTGTAGAAGATACGCAGTGACTATGAGATAGATAGATAGATAGATGGGTTAGAAATAGACTGAGATAGATAGATAGATAGATAGATAGATAGATAGGCTGACATAGATGTATGGGTTAGAAATAGACTTAGATAGATAGATAGATAGATAGATAGATAGATAGATAGATAGATAGATAGATAATAGGCTGACATAGATGTATGGGTTAGAAATAGACTTAGATAGATAGATAGATAGATAGATAGATAGATAGATAGATAGATAGATAGATAGATAAATAGATGGGTTAGAAATAGACTGAGATAGATAGATAGATAGATAGATAGATAGATAGATAATAGGCTGACATAAATGTATGAGTTAGAAATAGACTGAGATAGATAGATAGATAGATAGATAATAGGCTGACATAAATGTATGAGTTAGAAATAGACTGAGATAGATAGATAGATAGATAGATAGATAGATAATAGGCTGACATAGATGTATGGGTTAGAAATAGACTGAGATAGATAGATAGATAGATAGATAGATAGATAGATGGGTTAGAAATAGTCTGAGATAGATAGATAGATAATAGGCTGAGATATAGATAGATATAAATAGATAGATAGTATAAGAGAAAGAATGAAAGAGCGTGAGAGAAGTGAGGCAAGGGAGAGATAAGAAGTGTGAGTAAGTAAGCGTGGGTGACTAATAATGGTTTTCCTGTTGCTCATATTCATTGCCTTTCATGTCATCCTGATTGATCGACTTGTAAGCAATTGTTACTCGCTTTCCGCAACTGACTCAGTCACTCAGCTCAACAAGGGTGCACACATTCAAACCATCTCTCTGGGAATGGCTAACGTTTACACACTAATCACTTCGGAAGAGTTGCATAGGCGGAAGTCATTTTTCTTTTCCGCTTTCAAAATATTTCGGTTAAAAAAAGGTCCATTATCGAAATTGTTCCATGCAAATGCATTCAATGCTTTATTTGTTGTATGCAAGGCCTGTACCAGAGGAAAAAGTCAATGAATTTGTTTCCAGCGCTTGTAACTGGTGTTCGAGTAGCTTTGCGGGTCGAAGTTGTAGGCTGTCGATTTTGTAGTTCGTAAGTTTTGCACTCTCTCTCTCTCTCTCTCTCTCTCTCTCTCTCTCTCTCTCTCTCTATCTATCTATCTATCTATCTAATTCTGTTCATTACCTGTCTCGTTCTGTTCAGTATCTATCTATCTATCTATCTATCTATCTATCTATCTATCTATCTATCTATCTATCTAATTCTGTTCATTACCTGTCTCGTTCTGTTCAGTATTTATCTATCTTAGTCTATCTATCTATCTATCTATCTATCTATCTATCTATCTATCTATCTATGAATTTCAGTCTATTTCCTATCTCTCTCTCTCTTTCTCTCTCTCTCTATCTATCTATCTATCTATCTATCTCAGCCTGTTCATATTTACCTTTTCCGTGGTTTTTATTAGTAATTCCGCTTTATTGTTCATTATTCTAAAAAGTATCCTCTTTGATAAATGTTGATCGAAAACCTGGCGGCCTCAGAAGATTCAAGCCACGTTTTTTTCTTTTCAACAGTAATTCTCAAAATGTGTCCTGTTCTTCATGCAGTACTTAAGTTCTGTACCACTAAGTGATTGCTTTCAAAAGACAGACATAGTTTTTAACACAAAGAATAGTAGCTGCTTTGTGGAGTACATAGTTACAAATCTGTCATCGGCTCAGTGGTCGGTGTTCGAGTCAAGGTAAAAATTGAGATTTTGATTTTCAAGATAGACATGGTCTCTTTACATGGAAGATTCGAGCTGCACGATCATCCTACTCCTTCATGCCCACACCCATTTGACCTCGTAGCATACTAAGCCAAACCAATTCCATATTGAGCAGTGAGTATAATACAGACTGATTTCTGACTTTATATGATCATCGTATTCTCATAGCCTGGTGCTGCAAAAGAATTGGCAGACAGTTCTTTCCGTTTCTTTCTGTTCTAAGACTGTCTTAGGGCATTGATCAAGCTCATTAATGTCAATTCTATGATAATGATATTCGATCTCTTTCATTGCCGGCGTCTCCTGCTTTTTTTGGATGTGCCTAGCAGCATTGTTTTAGGGAACTCTGAAAATCGTGAAGTGTACCAAGTTTTAACGCTCTTGAGGATAACTCTTCACAGATTTCTTTTTCTTTATTCTATGTGAATTGCCATACATTCTTGGCAAAGATAGTTCCGTTGCCTTTTCCACTGTTTAAAATTCAGAGTTTTCCTTGTCTTATGCTGGTTACCACCCAAAGCTTGAAAAATCAGTCCACCCGGCTATTCATGCTTTCCCAAGGGAATTTGTGTTAAATTTAGCATAGCTGGATGGGTCAAATTTGAACTATAGTATTTTGGTTAGCGTCTCCTCATTGTGATTCGGAAACGGGTGTTCCTAGATTTTATCCTTCATTTCTCAGTTAGGGATATCACCTAACGGTTTCCGCTAAAATGAAGTGGAAAGATTATATTGAATCCATTGCTAGGTCTGCAACGAGGAAAGTTCATTCAGTGTCGTACTAGAGAAATTTTCCCTCCAGAATCTAACTTACATATTTATAAGTCGACTATTCGTCCACGCTTCGACATATCTTCTGGTGCTACTGTTATATACTTAGAGATTCTCGATCAAATCCAAAGAATCTGCTGTGTTATTGGACCTGACCTGGTATCTCGGCTTCAGTCATTTTCCTACCACCGTAATGTAGCTTCCCTTTGACTTTTCTATAAATACATTGTAATTGTTCTTATGAGCTTTTCTCTAGGGTACCTAGATTTCATGAATTTAAGCGCAGTAATAGATTGGCAACAAAGTCGCATCAATTTAAAGCTAACTGGCTAGATGTAACCATATATTCTATGCTAACAGTTTCTTTTCTCACACTTCTCAGTTGTAGAATTCTCTTCCAGCTTGTCTCACAGTCAAGTTTGATCTTCAAAAATGTAAATGCCATGTCAATTGTTATCTTTTAATATTTTAGTCTTCTTAATTCTGACTCTTATTGTTTTTCTCGTATTCTCTAACACTCAGTAACCCCTTGTGTCTTAGTGGATTTATTGCCTTCCTAGGGAGTAAAATGATAAAAAAAACATTGCTAACAAATGGCATATCAGCTATAAAGACCTTGAGTAGCAAGAAATAGCGAATTGGATTATGAGCAGTAACGTCTCCTTTGTCAGTCACAGTTTAGCGAAAACGTTGTTTGCTAGAGAATAAATCAGTCACATGGTCTGTCCAGAGGTCTATGCTCACGTTTTCTTTATTGGAAATCACGTCACCAGACCTCTAGCTAGAAGATTCTATTTGTTGTATCTCCATGTATTCAACATGCCAATAGAGCATGATGTCTGCAAGTCATGCGAGTCAAATTTTCAGTAGTTGAAAAAATTACTTTTTGTACATATTTTACGATTCAGTACACTTCTGCTAGAGAAGAATGCCATATAGCAACTTGTTCAGGAGAGTTAGCAAGGGAACTCTTGCGTGTAATTTTATGTCTTGCCTGATAGGTGCTAATATGTGAGTATTAATGTATTTAAAAATGGGTGACTATGACCTGCTGCTATGACGAGAAGGTTGTGAGAAAGTTGATATTTTTAGGACGAATTCGTAATTTAAATTTCCCGTTTGCATAGAAACGAGTTTTCTTAGTTTATAGCTCTAACGATGACACCGTAAATAGCTGGTCTTTAAGAAGAACGAGAAAAGAATGCGTTCGGTTACGAACGGGTAATTTGATGGTCGAGAATTCGAGATATGTTGTAAAATATGTCATGAACAAATGGTCTCCCCATCTGTCCCCATCTGTTCAGATCTATCTATCTATCTATCTATCTATCTATCTATCTATCTATCTATCTATCTATCTATCTATCTATCTGTTCATTTTTTATGTATTAATCATTCTGTCTGATGATTTTTTATCTATCTATCTATCTATCTATCTATCTATCTATCTATCTATCTATCTATTACACTGACTTCAATCCATTTCAGCCTCTATGTATCTGCCTCATATTGTTCGTATGATCCCATCTTAGCTCCCTATTCCCTCCTCTCCCTGTCTCTCTGTCTTTGTCTCCGTCTCTCTGTGTCTCACTTGTCTGTCTGTCTGTCTGTCTGTCTCTCTCTCTCTCTCTATATATATATATATAATGTTTATATACGTCCATTATATATGTTCCAAAGGTTGTCAAATGCGAGGTGACAGTGGGAACAAGCTCCCACACTTTATAAAATGCTTCCGTTGCTTGCCTTGCAAACATTCTTTAACAACTAAGTCCAGCTCCAAGCCGGAGAATGGACGAAGGCGAACAACTGCTGCCTCATTACCGAGCTGTTTTGGGTAGACGGAGCTCGACAGACAAGGAATGCAGTCCATATATATATATATATATATATATATATATATATATATATATATATATATATATATATATATAGGCACTACTTCTATTAAAATTTCTCGGACATTCAGGCCGGTAAATTTTTAATACTGTTTATTTTAAAACAGAGCATTTACTTAAATATTTGTATGCATATATATATATATATATATATATATATATATATATAAATATAAAATATTTATATTTACACACGCTCTATCTCTGATATTGAGCACTTTATCCCATAAATATAGCACACTTTAAGACTATATTTCTTCATATATATATATATATATATATATATATATATATATATATAAGAACAGATTTTTAGTGTCACACCATCCAAATAATATTCTTAAAACAAGAAACTTTTCATTAATAAAAATTCTCATAAAAAATATCATCACGATTAAAAATAGAAATTTGGAGGTACCTTTTGTCCGACGCTTCGTCAGAAGAAAAATCGTCGGAATTAAGAGAGAAACAACTGAAAGAACAAAAACCTTGCAACACATCAGAATTAAGAGACTACGCTAGCCGTAGTCTCTTTTAATTCAATTGCAAGGAGCTCTTGATTAATAAACTGCACTCTGTTTTAAGAATATTATATATATATATATATATATATATATATATATATATATATATATATATACAGACACAATCGTCAGGCCACCTGACGATTGCGTCTAGCATGAAACAGCCTGTCGCCTCTAAGAGTTGACTTCAATGTTCACTTTTATATTTACACACGCTCTATCTCTGATATTGACCACTTTATCTTATAAATATAGCACACCCATCTTGGGAGTATATATATATATATATATATATATATATATATATATATATTGGGTTGGTGCATAATTATCAGGCGTTTTTGTAGGCGAGTTATATTCTATTAAAATTTGCTGTTTTGCTTACTTTTTTTTAATAAAACTATTTTATTTTCATGTTATAAAAATGTCATACTCATTTAAAAATATTATTGTTGAATTGTTATGCTTCTTTATTCGTAATAAATATTGTTTAATGTATCTTCATTCATAATACATATAGTTTAAAAATGCCTGATAATTATGCACCAACCCAATATATATATATTTATATGTGTTTGAGGATATAATTCCGCCAGTTTCATTTAGTTTATTTTTCTTTTTAGTTATATTTTTTATCGGTTTTGTATCCCACATTGTGATGATAAAAGAGCTGGCAATAAAGGTCAAATGTTTCTTGACGTTGTTCTTGGTTTGACAAATGTATATATCATTTTATCCCATAAATATCGGATTAAATATAAATCTATTAATTCTTTAGATATTACTTCGTTTACTTTTGGAATACGAAACTGAGCAGATATGAAGCTCTCGATAAAGTAATCTGAGAAGAGGATGCGCTTTCCTTAAAAAGGGAAATACAACTTTACTTGCTGTGACCAAGCGGTAAAGCAAACTGGATATACATACATACATGCATACATATATATATATATATATATATATATATATATATATATATATATATATATATATATATATATATATATATATATATATAGTGTATGTGTGTGTGTGTAGAAGCAACAGTGGAAAAGATAGCAAGAAACAGTTTGAAGTGGATAAACTGAAAAACAGAAGGGTTTTATTGTGTTTATTGAAATGAGGTCCGATGGAAATGCATATTTACTCTTTCATCAATGCTTTTTATTCTGCGTATCATTACAGTTTCTGCGTATGTATAAATCATTGAACACAGGCGGGAGCTTTTTCCTCTTGCTGTTTGTAGCATAATCAATATTACTGATACAATAACTCTGGAAAAGAGGCAGTTCTATAGCAGAGCAATGGGCTCAATATGAAAGAATAAAATGGAAGTAAACCGCTTAATAAATAAAAAAAAACGGTTTCTCAGCTGAAATCTCAAAGCCTATATCCATGTACGTGCTTTCATAATTTTTTCTTTTCTTGAAACATATACGCACAGCTCAAATTTTCCGCGTCGAGCGATAAATCTGGGACAGATTTGATAGTTTAGTAAAGCATATCGATTATACATTATTGAAACAGGATAAAATTATGTTATGGATCAGCCCGATTCAGCAGTGACTGGATAAGAGAACTTAAACTGCTTGGTGAGGTACATGCATTTTTGTTTGCTATGGTGGTTGCTTGGCAGCAGACAAGAGAGTTTCCGAATGGATTATAGATGTTGCCCGGAAAATAATCGGCTGTCCGCTGCTCTCGTTGGTGGGTATTCCTAATCCTCGTTGTCGCAGCAGAGCGGAAAACAAAATGAAAGAGAGCACCCACCCCGGGTACCACTTGTTTGAACTGTTACCGTTTGTCGTTTTAGTTCTCTTAGTACTAGGACAAACCGGTTGAGGAATAACTTTTATCCTTGGACCCTGCTTAAAATAAACGTTGCTGCATGCTGACAGTTTTCAACGTATTTTGAAAGTATTAGTTTTCTTTATTCGATGCTGTGTGTGTGTGTATTGGGGTACCTAGGGACTGCTGTTCAGTTTCATTGGGCACTGCGCATTGATAAGAATTCATAAATAAATGAATACATAGTTGCATATCGGTCACCGGCTGGAAGCGTTCGAATTAAGGTGAAAATCGGGATTTCGATTTTCAAGAGGGACAGGGTCTCCTTATTTGGAAGATAAACGCCACACGATCATCTTACGCCTCACCATACCCATACCCATTTGACCTTACCAAGCCAAACCAATTCAATATCGATCAGCCTGCTTCAGTGTCTGGATAACAGAACTTAAACGAAAAACTTGACGTGGGGAACAAAATATCGCCGGCGGCCTGCTTGGTGGCTGAAGTTGTTAAGTTTGACTGACTTAGTGGGGGTTCGGTAAGTGCGGTCCACACCGGGTGGCAAGTATTTTGGGATGCAATTTAGGTGAATTAGTATAACGCAGTAGCATGCAAAAATATGTTTTCCTCTGACACCACTTGTTCCATATTTTTTTACCTAAATACACGTTATGGCTACCGAGCGGGCATGATTGCAAAATCTGACGAAAATCACTTCATATCAGAAACTGTATTTTAACACGATCTGTGAGCTTAGATTTTGACTTAGTCGTTTTCGTGAGTGTTATCGATAAAAAGGAAATAAACAAAATTAATGCTCGTCTGGTGTATAAAAAAAACATGTCTTAAAAGATGTTCCACTAATAGAACAATGTACACTAAAAGGTAAAATAAAAAGGCAGACATTTACTTTAAGGTTTTTGTGATTCTAAATTTTGCAGAGAGGAATGCCAGAGAAAAAAATCTTTTAAAAGCTTTTGAAATATTTTGTAATAGTTTTGTAACATCTTTTAATTTTTCAATTTTAATTTTTCCACTTTTTTTTTGTCTGCAACCAAAACAAAATAAAATGCTGTAATTGTAATCTTTCTTTATATATTATAGTTTCTGTATCTGTCTATATTTCTGAGATGAGGTATTATGTACACTATTTACATTATTCGGACTATTGTCCTCATCTTTGTCGCCATATTTATTACAGCGTTTCGGCCGTTGTACGCTCCGGCCTTCTTCAGGTGGTTGGAATGTCCAACTGAACCCTTTATTTCGCTCACTGGGGTTGACTGTTCTAGTTCCACGTGCCATGTTTAATGGATGTCAGTTATCAGTTATCTCCTGTTAATTCCCCACTCCAAGTTTTCCACTGCCTTAACCGGGTATTGTACTCACACTCTTTTATAGATTCTGTCCAGTTTGGGAATGTTGTTTTGAGCGGCGACAAATTAGATGACCTACCGAGCTATTAGGAGTACGTGCGGAACCTATAATCTTCCAAACTATCTGTCGGCTCAAAGCGAAGTTAGGTTTGTGATCCTTAAATAAAAGGTTGGTATGGACCTTCCCCACTCTATATGCAATATTTAAATTATTTGCTAAATTGGCAGTCTCACGGTCGATCTCGGAGATCATTCTGTTATATCTACTAGTTTATACGTCTCTGTTATTTTGTTAGTGAGAATTTTATGGCAGTGTGTGGGGTTACATTTATAAATGTATTTGGATTTGTCAGCTCTAACCCAAATATTTTTAAAGTTCTTAATAGTTTTTATATCCTTGTTTAACTTTTTTGGAATTGGTTAGACAACTTACTGAATTTAATTTTTAAAAAACTAAGTTGAACAGGTCTCTTTCAAAAGGATCCAGGAATTTTGCAGGAAGGTGGAGTTTTTTTGTGGGTTTTTAGATTGTAGGTTTCGTATTTGTGAGCTGGTGTTTTGGGTGTTTTGATGTAGAAATGTGCTTTCTATTGTAATCTTTTCACACAGCCAATAATTTTATCCGTACGAAATCTGTATGAAAAGTAACGGGACTTATCCGTTTTCCGATGTTGGAGGCATTGTCCTCAGTAAGTTCTTACCACAAGGTCAGACGATCAATCAGTAAATCTAATGAGTTCCGGCTATGTTTGCTTCGTCCAGTTTGAGAGAAGAGACGAGAGTTGTAGCTGGACAAATTGTGGCTGCATCACCACGAAAATGCACCTGCTCACAACGCTCTGAGCATCCGGCAGTTCTTGGCCGAGAAGGACATCGCCGTACTGGAACAACCTTCCTATTCACCTGATCTTGTTCCGTGTGACTTTTCTCTTTTTATTATATTTTTTGAGATTATACCTAGTTCAGTTTTTGTTGGATTTATTAATCTAGACTGTATATTATTAACGGAGTTAGGTTTGTGATCCTTAAATAAAAGGTATACATCTTTGGTATGGACCTTCCCCACTCTATCTGCAATATTTAACGCTCTGAGCATCCGGCAGTTCTTGGTCGAGAAGGACATCTCCGTACTGGAACAACCTTCCTATTCACCTGATCTTGCTCCGTGTGACTTTTCTCTTTTCCATCATTCTCTATCAATCTTCTATGCATGGCTGGAAGGATTCTTCTTGGATGTCCCTCAGATCCATTGTTACGGCACTCTTACTGGCCTCCACGTCTTCAAAACGGGCCCCCTTGATGATCCCCTTGAGCTAGGGGAAAAGAGAAAAGTCACACGGAGCAAGATCAGGTGAATAGGAAGGTTGTTTAAATGTTAATTAATGTTTATTATTGACTTGTATAAAATGAAAGGTAGCGTTTGTTGTTGCAACAAATCAATGTGGTTTTAATGCTCATTCAGTGAGACGCTGGCGTTGGTAGTTGTGATTGAAATAAAAGTTCGGTGGTCGAGAAGAGGAAATAGTTGTCAGGATAAAATAAATGCTCACGATAGGAAGTCGATAAAGAAATTACAGAGGGTGACGTCAAAACCTGATGCAAATAAACGTCGAGAAAAGCCGTGGGCGTAAGATCGGAAGAAGCAGACGGAAAATTAGAAACTAAAAATATATCAAAATTGAAAGAGCAGAAAGAATAAAAGAAAGGAAGAAAGAAGATTGAATGAACAGAAAGAATAAAAGAAAGAAAGAATTAATGAGCAGAATAAATAAAAGAAAGAAAGAAGACTGAATGAGACCAGATCAATCTAATAAAAGAAAAAGAAACAAAAGTAAAGAGAAAAAAACGTCAAAATGTAAAAAAAATATAAAAGCGAGAAGGAGAGGGTGTAAGGAGTAAAGCAAGAAATAATGAAAAATAAATGAAAACAGCGTGAAGAATAATTTGAAAGGAAAGGAAGAGTGAATGACAAAACGAATAATAAAATGAAATAAATACAGAAGAAAGAAAGAAAGAAAGAAAGAAAGAACATATGAATGACTGAATGAAATAAAAAAGAAATGTATGTTCGAAAAATGAACGGATAAAAAATGAATAGACCAAAAATAGAATGTTTGACTCAATGAAAAAAAAAACACTGAAAGAAAGAATAAAATGGCGAAAAAAAGGAAGGAAAAATTTGAAAATCATGGAAAAGGAGAAAAGTGTCATGAAGAAAGCAGAGAGATAGATAGATAGATAGATAGAGAGAGAGAGAGAGAGATAGAGAAAGAGAGTAAAAGAGGGGGAGAGAGAGAGAGTAAAAAACACAACGTGTATTGCAGCTGGAGCAGCTGTGGTGCGCCTTCGGTAAGATAACCTGACAGAACCCAATCCTCTTCAGGCTGGTTTAGATACAGTTTTTCTTCTTCTAGACTGGTTGCCAACCAAAGCTATAGGGCCCAGTCTGTCCTATTGTTTAACCATAGCTGGGGGGTGGGGGAGAAGAGATAGAGTCATACCTCTCCCACGTGTATTCGCACGTAAGTGAATGTAACGAACTCGGCTAGCACTCGAATTCGACTTTCCGATTTCTAACTCCCAGTCACGCATCAACAAATAAAGATAGATATAGGAAATATGTGAGAGGGTGGCTTTGTGGAAACGAGAACAGTTCTAGAGTTCAAAAGATCAGCGAATCTTTCCAAGAGTTGTTGGGACCATTGGGCATATTCTTTCTTTTTCTGTGATCACAACGTTTTGGTTTTCTTCAGACGTAAAATTCCTCGTTGAAAAATGATGGCGACTCATTTTCTGGAAAGGCCAATAATCTTTATATTTGTTATCAATCTTTTATTGTTTGCTACTAATGCTGAAAATAATAAAATACCTCCCCCTTTTACATTAGGTATTGTACACCTGATGAAGGCTGTAGAATGAATCGATCGAAAAGTAACAAAAAAACAGCAACAAAAAGTGAGTTCATCATTCCGAACAACTCTTGTAGTAGTAATTTTAAAAAAAATATCTAAGGTACAAAAAATATCCGGCTAGAACATGATGATTGCAAATTATCCAAAATAGGTCGATTTTCGGTTCCAGAATGTAAAATGCTATTTTTCTTAATTTTTAGAGAACAGGCTAACCTTTTCCAAAAGGGGAAACTGGTCAAACTCAATCTTTCTATCTGTCATATATACTTGCCTTAGACTAAATTACGCTTAAGAAATTATAAAGCATGAATGAACATTAGAGCTCGTTACTGACAATCGTAATAATATCGGAGATATTTACTGGAAGAAAAAAAGAGAAAGAAAACAGACGACACATGAACCGTAAAAGCGTTCTCAAACATTATCTTTGGCACCAACCGTCAAAGCTTCTAAATCTCAAATCAGTAACGACGGCGAAAAATGTGGCCTATCAGTTATCGTTGCTCGTTTACGCAGGATTTATGTCGACAGAAAGTGCAAGCAAGGAGATAAGCATGTATTTATTGATATCCTTCTAGTGGATCGTATGTCTTGCGCATTTGAAGTCTCTTAAAGCCAGATTGAAACAGTCTCCGCGATGAATACAAGCTTCATTAACAAGCATTATCCTTGTCAACTGACCGTATGTTGGACAAATGACTGTTTTGGAAAGTTTTAACCGCAGCTCTGGATTAAAAGTCGATGTTAGTTTGTAGAAGGCCGCCTCAGCAATATGGCGTACATAACGAGAACTTAAGCTCTTCATTTCGTAATCCACTGTCGTGGTGCGTAGTGTTATTTCATTGGGTAGCGTAACGGTTATTGGCGCGGAAAGTGGAACTGGTAAGCAGAGTTCAATTTTCTGTACAGTCTGTTGCGATATCGGGTATGTGGATACTTCAAATACCTTTAAAGTTGAATGTCCCTGCCTTGCACGGTTCGCTACCCCTTGGAATACGGGTAGACAGATCTCAGCAGCTTTGGTTGGTGTCTAGGAGAGGAATCACTCTGATTTCAAAACCCGGGTAGATCGGACTTCTTAGTCACCTTGGTAACCACCCTTGTTGTGGCCAACGGCTTCATCCTTGTGACGAGGGCGGATAAGCTTCTGATCTGTATCCAGTTTCCGAATAATGGTCGGAAAAGGATTCGAGACACACTTTTTTCCCTTGATGAAAATCCTGGACAAAAGGATGTGTCGGTGGTGTATTGGATAGCGGCTCGGATTGAGAAATCGTTGAGCCGAGTTCGAATTCCAGTCGAGTTCGTCACATTGACAGACATTCAAATGCCTTTGTGTTATGGTGACCTATCTACATTAGAATGAACTCTTTCTCCTTCATAAATACTAACGTGCGAGACTTCCTAAGCGAGGCAGTCGGGACGCAGTGTAACCTGACAGTTCGAACAGACACTTCTATCTGTTGACTAATAACACTAATAATTTTGTATATATGTTCTGTTATTTCAACCTACCTTCTTCTTTCCGTGTCTTTCTTTCTGGCCATTAACAGGCCACAACACTTTGGGAAAATTATGAATCCATCGCATTTCCCCCTTCTCTTCTATGAGCTAAATAGCAGGACAGACTGACTTCTCTAGCTGTAGTTTGTAATCAGTCTAGGAGAAGGTCAATTCTGAATTAAAAGCTGAAACAATTGTACTTGGTCCACAACCTCAGAAATGTAGATGGGATGAAAAAAAAAAACTTTTGCGATCACATTAACATAATCTATCTTTTCTCCTCCACCGTAGATATGAGTTCTACAGCAGGGTTGGTCTGAGTTGCGGTCAATAATGGGGAAGGCCACCTCAAATTTCTACAATGTGGCAAAAGCAACTGGGAACCTTTACACTATATTTCCCAAGAATTTGCACCTACTTGGTCTCACGTTTTACACTGATAAATAAAGTGAATATATTTAATCAATTGCAAGGTCTGCTATTAAAAAAGTGGGTTCACTGTGTCGTGTTAGACATTTTTTCTCTTCAGAATCTATCTTACATATCTATAAGTATATCATTCGCCCATGCTTAGAATATTGCTGCCACATATGGTCTAGTGGTCCTGGTATATATCTCGAGATTCTTGACAAAATCCAAAGAAGAGTCGGTTATGTTATCGGTCTTGATCTGGCATCTCTACTTCAGTCATTTCCCCATTGATGTGACAATGCTGTCCTCCATCTTTTCTATAAATATTTTCATGGAATAAGTTTTTCACAGGATGAATTTAAGTATACTACTAGTCTTACAAATACACCGTTGAGCGAATTAATTGAAACAACCGCTTTAGTTGCCTTTCTTTCACCATACGGTCAGTTTTAAACTCACTGGGAGTGACAGGGTATAATCGATTTCTATTTTTTTCTCAGATTAGGTCTTTGCAGTGGTGTGCAGTAATATGAACCTATTTTCGGGGTGTATGATGAAATTTGTTTGGTCTTGAAGAATATTGCGTCATCCGTGATTGCATAAAATTTTTATTACGCTGGCACTATTGTCTCGACTGTCGATTAGTTGTCCTAAGGCCATTGTCTGTGATGGATATTACTCCAAGGAAGCGTACAAAAATGCAAAAAAGCCTTACAGAGAGATCGCGGACTGTACGAGAACCTTGTGACGGCCATTGTAAAGGTGTAGTACCGTGACCCCAAAATCAAAGAGGACTGCTCCAAATTAGTGGATTCCATGTCAAATCGCATCAAAGAGCTTCTAAAAAAAAATAAAGGCGGGTATACGAAATGCTAAAATGTGCACTGGGCTTTGTCTCATTGGAAAAATAAGAAAAAAGTAAATAAAAACAAAATTATTCGTTTTCTTTCAATTAATTTGCACAATGATGTAAATTTCATTGCGTCGCACAAGCTAGATGTAACCGAAAGTTCTATTCGAATAGTTTCTTTTCTTGCACTCCCGGCGTGTGGAACTCTTCCGGTTACTTACTTCCATGCCACCAACAATTTTCTAAAAGGTAAATGCAACGCCAATCGCCATCTTCCGTCTTCCAGACGCTGTTCTTTTATTCTTTTCCCTCGCTAGTCTTCAGGGTCTTCTGTCACTGCAAGTAGCCCCTTGTGTCTCCTCGCCTTGTTTGGGGTGAAATGATTACAGATAAATCCTAGCAATTCACTGATAATAAAGAAAAGGAACCATTGGGGAGCAGTGAACACCTATTTCCTGATATGCTATATAGCAAAAGATTGAACATTTCCGATTTGGGCTGTAGAGGAAAGCAAGATAAAAAATGTATCCAATCTGTTTTAATATCAGATGTGGATTGGTAAAAACGAAATTCCCAGTGATTATTTGCATCAGTACCGGCCGTGCGTGTGGTCTCGGATGAGTGAATTGAGATTTTGCACAAGTACCTTTTGGAAAGACAGGAATCTGTTTCTTCTTATCACCAGCCATAGTTTAAATAACAAGGTAGACTGCTCAATCTAATCACTCCGCTATCTTTCCTAAGAACTCTTGGCAATTTACAGATAATAAAAAGAAACGCAATCTGCGGATAGTCATGATTACGTAAGTTCTAACAGAGCATGGTATTTAAAAATTTAAAAAAAAAACGGCTGATGCCCCCCAATAACTCCATGAATTTATGTACAGTTTGGTAAGTGCATATTTCTCAAAAAGTGCATCTTCTTTTTCTGAAACAAAAATCTGTTAACAGTGACTGTCATCTTTTACAGCAATTTTCAAAATATTTTCCCAGCCTTTTTTCATTGTTTGTTTAATCTCTATAGCTATGAGATTTATAATTTATAAATAAATGTAACTGATCTCCAAGAGTAAACAATACAATTGGCCTCGTTAATAGACGATTTCAGCCCTCAAAAATAAACACAGAAGTAAACAATTCATGTTTTATTTGATAACAGTCGTAAATCGCTTGAGTATTCTTGTATACCGAATACAAATGCCGGCATGTTCAAATTACGTATTTACTTCAATTCCGTCTCTTCAATTCCCATCACGCTTCTTAATTTTTCAAATCATTTTCTCCGAGTAACGATTATTTTGTTTCACGTTTATTAAACTTATACAAAATTACCAGTGGCATGTTTATTTGAATCAGCATGACTAATCGGGATTTTCAATTTTTAACCGAATTTACCCGCAAGCAAGGTAGTAAAGCCACTTAAACACAAAGGGTTATTGGGTGTGAAAGAATTAGAAAACATTATGAAGCAGCGAGAACAATAGAAGAGTAATCAGGAAGACAGATAACAATTCACATTACATTTAAATTCTTGAAGATCAAAGTTGACCGGAAAGCATGGAGCCAGAAGAGAGTTTCACAGGCTAGAAGTACGAGAAAAGAAACTCTTAGCATATAACTTACAGTTACATTTAACCAATTCAACTGTAAATTGATAAGACCTTGTTTCCAATCTAGTACTGCGCTTAAATTCATAAAGTCTAGGTACCATAGTAAAGAGCTCATCCGAACAATTACCGTAAAAGTATTTATAGAAAAGGCACAGGGAGGACACTTTACGACGATGATAGAGTAACTGAAACCGAGACGTCAGGTTAGGCCCAATAATATTGCTGATTCTTCTTTGGATTTTATCAAGAATCTTTAAATAAATAGCTGGAGCACCGGATCATACGTGGCAGCAATATTCTAAGCATGGGCGAATGGTAGACTTATAGATATGTAAGATAGATTCTTGAGTGAAAAATTGTCTAACGTGACACAGTAAACCAACGTTATTAGCAGCAGACATAGCAACGGATTCAATGTAGTCTTTTCACTTCATGTCAGCCGAGAATTTTAACCTGAGAAGGCCCAACGAGTCACTCTCCTGGAGTATAACATCGGCGATGCAGAAGGCAGAAATATTAATATACTTCAATTTGGTACAAAGTATTACTGATATTATTATACTATTGTTCTCAATACAAGACCCAAGAGCCACTCAAGTTAGAGGGCTACTGAATGGGATTATTGTAAGTACTTAAAAAGAGGAGGAAGAGGTGCATTTTATGAAGATATGTAAGATAGGAAATGGTTGACTCTAGACATGTAGATTGTAGTGGTCGGGAAACCATCCTTTTCGGAGTCTGTTCTACAAAGTGACTGTTCTGGGGAAAAAAGCTGTCTGAATGGAACTTCCTCTTTACCAATGGAATATGGAGGGAATGAGGATGATGTCGTGTACGTGATATGGCAGGTCCTAGCTGTTAAAGCTTGAACTGGTGGAACGAAGTAACGTAGATCGTCTGAAAATTTGCCATGGAAATAGTAATAGAGTAGCAAAAGGCTAGCAATGTTTCATCTGTGGGGGAGGAGTTATAGAGTAGAAAATAATTCACCGCCCACTAGGTCGCGTAATTGCATTTGATCTCTCTCAACAGTGCCATCGCAGATATGGTAGCAATTATCCATTTTTAGTTTAATCTGATAAGAAAGCTAGACCAACTAGAGGAGAAGTTAGGTTCATTCTGGCGTAGTACAAGGTACTGGTCTTTTCCCCCAGGCTTTAGCGATCTATTTGAGATCTGGAGTGAGCTTTAGTGCCAATAGGCTTTCGAGGTAAGAAAGCTTATTTAGAGAACACCCGCTCGTCAGGGCTGTCGCACATTTAGGGTCTGCTCAGTGGTGACGAAAGATACTTTTCGGAGTTTTGGAATTATTCCCCCATTGAACTGCGACAGTTAGGTCAGCAAAGAAATAACCGTTCAGGTTCTGGTCATCTTGATTTTTAGAGGTGCACCAATAATGGAGAAGTACTGAACATTGTTCTTTTAGTAGTGAAACTAAACGCTTGTAAGACTATCATAATTTTCTATTTATTTTTAATGCACTGCATGAGTTCATTATTTTTGTAGCCTTCAAAACGTTTGGGAACCCAGTCTTTTGAATAGGAATAGAGGGGTATCCATTGTTTTCTGCTTAAGATTAGCTTTCCTCTTCCTTCTAAAGTCTTTTCCTCCTCTTTCACTCCCAGTTCTCCTTTGCGTCTTAGGGGAATTATCGCCTTTCTTGGGGTGATTTGATTAAAATAAATTGCACGACTTACGAAGCTAGATTAGTAAGTTCATAACTGGACATAAATCTTAAGAAAATTTCCATTTTCTAATGTTCAACATGTGCGATTATCCACTAAATTAAGTGCATTGACAAGGGTGGAGATCATGAAAATATTCTTTAGGTAATATAAATACGTTTTTCATCATGAGACTGAGGATTCAAAGATATGCCAATATATATTTCAAAAGATTTATATATATATATATATAAATATATATATATATATATATATATATATATATATATAATGGACTCTCCCGTAGGTTTCGACGTATGAGGATCTGACAGCTTAGTTGATTCAGTTATGAAATTTTGTGCGATAATCTTAAGTGGCACTTAAGACCCGCTGGTGATTTACAAAGGAAGCCACATATGGATCAAGAGTGAGGATTGTGAAATAAGATCACTGTTACATTGGCTGACCTTTTAGATCTTGCTCTCGCTTCTTGAAGATGATTCAGGCAAGCAGATTGAAAACTGCTGAGTCCACTAAAACACGTTGATCTCCATTATACCCGCTTCAAGGCTAAGCGCTCAAGGATGTTATGTGGTATATTGACAGCTGACAAGCATATATATATATATATATATATATATATATATATATATATATATATATATATATATATATATGTATGCATATATATATATATATATATATATATATATATATATATATATATATATATATATATATATATTCCCTTTCTCGTTCTTCCTTTTCATCACATGATATTCTAACCATATTCCCGTCTTTCAACACTCTACCACGTGGTCTACCAATTTTTGCTACAACTTTGCTATAACTTGCTACACGCGATACGTCTTTCCCCTTCCCAACCTATAACTCTCTTCACCAATGTTTACAATCTCGCTCTCCCACGAAACACACTATTAACAATAAACCTGCCTAACACTTTTACGCCGATCAAAAATTTAATTTAAGTTTATTTTCATAAAAAAATTCGCACATCGAGGAATCAGACAAAGATCGGATTTTTGGTAACAATACGATTTCCACTGGAAAATACTCCCTCTTCAAAAACATCTCTCGTTGAGTAATTCCCATTTCCCTGTTTGTTTCTCGGGTGATATATTGGAGGCGTTACAGGAAAGTTTTAAACCTTACCAAGAAGCACAAAAATTATGACGTTTATTCAATAAGTCGATTTTACGGAAGTGGATCTGGTTGATATATATATATATATATATATATATATATATATATATATATATATATATATATATATTAAAAAAAGAGACTTGAATAAAATAGAGGAGGAACGGTTAAAAACGAACATTACAATATCATTTTAATTCTTTCAAAAACTGATCAATATTTAATCTGAAGAAGTCTAAATAATTTGTCGATTTAAACATTGTCATTAATGACTCTTAAATAAAAGAAGAAATTTCTATAAACATTCCTTTAACATGTATGGAGTAAAAAATATCGCTTAAACTTGAAAACAATATGCAACATAATGTATAAGAGAAAATAAGTATATATATATATATATATATATATATATATATATATATATATATATATCCACACACACACACACACACACACACACACATATATATATATATATATATATATATATGTCTGTGTGTGTGTGTCTGTATATGTGTGTGTTTGTGTGCGTGTGTGTGTGTCAGATACGATCTTCGAAATGTTTTTTGCCCTTTGGTTTTCTCAAAATCTCATTTTAACATTTGTTGTCTTTAATTCAACAGACTGTAATTAATTTGTACGACGTGTCTGGTAAGTTTAAAGTCATATCACTTCTTTTAGAATGTCTTTTAGATTGTCTGGTTATGAAATGCTCAATTTTATTACTGTTTTCTTGTCTGTTTCGTTCTATTTTTACTCGGTAATTTTTGTGTGCAAAAGAAAAATTGCTTGTGACACATGGCCTTAGTAGCAAAATATTCTACAACGGTTTGTTGATTGTGTTCTGCAAAACTTCGTAATTGCGATATTTATGTAATGATTATAATATATGTTAATTTTTTGTGGAAAAAACTCGTCTCAAAGATAATACTGAAATTGATAAAAATATCTACAAAAATCGTCTTTGCAGGAATTCATCGAAAATAAGAATTGTGTTATTTTATTGTTCATCATTCTCAGCACATTATATTACTGAATAGCAATATATAACAAAATAGATAATAAAAAGCAGATGAAATTATGAAATATATGACCAATATAATTACACAGAAGTAATAGTAGTAATATTTGATTTGTATAAAACATTACTGGAAAACCCCTTCACCGTTGAAACTGTTAGATGTAGACGTCTCTTCTACTCCAATAGCTTCATGTCTCGCACATCTCGCCTGTGGAACTCCCTTCCTTATTCCTGTTTCCCTAACAAATACAATCTCCAACTATTTAAGTGTAACGTCAATCAGCATCTCCAGCTGCCTTGATCTATCCTCTTCCCTTCTCCACATCCTTTCACCTTTCATTCCTATCTGCTCTCGCTCCAAATCTTCTGTAACCCCCTAGCCTTGATCGATCCACTATCTTTCTCCACACCCTCTCCTTTACCACTCCTATCTGCTCTTCCTCCAAACCTTCTGTAACCCCCTGCGTACTAGTGGCTTCCAGCCTTGCTTGGGGTGATATGCTTAAAAAAAAAGAAAAAAAAAGCTGGTTTAGAAAGTAAATGAACTATAAAATCAATTGAGAAATTTTGAAGCTATGAAGGATGGCCATTTTCATAGTCTTTGAAACGGCTTCATTTCGTAATGTATAACATTACGCAAAAGAAAGAAACAGAAATATGTCTACAAAACCATCATGTTCTTTACTTTCCATTATGGTGCCGAATCCTGGGTAAAAAATAATTTTTAAAAGCTTACCGTAATTAAATTCTCATATTAAAAAAAATTATAAACATATATCGACATATCATTATATCATTCTCTCTCTCTCCTTCTCTCTCTCTCTCTCTCTCTCTCTCTCACACTTTTCTTCAGTTCCTCTCTCAACTACACAACTATGGCTAGTTGTGATTTTATGCTATGTAACGATTCCATCCTCGTTTGCTGCGTCACAGTTGCCACTTGGGAAATGTATGACTCCGTCTCTTCTATTTACCACCCTCCAGGTATGTGTTAAAAGTGAGAGGCAATCTAGAAGAGAGACAACTCTGTATTAAAAAATGTGGAGAAAACAACGGGAAACGACTCCATTGTCTATCCCAAGAAACAATGGCAATTCCCCAATAAACAAAAAGGAAAATGTGGAGAGCCATGTTCGCCTATATTCTGAAGAGAACTGACATTAAAAAAAGCACACAAATAGTACATTTTGAAATTCAGTCAGTTATGTGCCATGCGTGATACACGCGTAGGCGATCATGTATCTTTCGATACATGACTGACGAGGCAGATTTTTTCCCGCAGTAGGTTACCATTTTTTCTGCAGTAGATCAGTTGTCATCCAGGTCTATAGAATCCGGCCTGACCTAGCTGGGTGAGAAGGAAAAGGATTCATACCTTTTCCCAAAAGTAAGTGAATGTAATGTATCCGACTGGAATTCGAACTCGGCTCCCCAATTCCTTAATCCGAGCCGTTATTCAATACTCTACCGTGCCTCGTACTCTGCGTATATACAAATGTATGAACTTTTAACTGCGTAGAATTTTTGCATTGCACCATTCTTTTAACATATATACATATAGGAGATTCAATAAAAAATTACCGGGGCCGGTATTATAAAAAGAAAACTACAGCACATATCAATTCGGCATTTAATTTCCTTCGAAGTAATCCCCTTTTGAAACGAAACACTTTATCCAGCATTGTTTGATGAGAGAATCCTTTTGTTTGGGGTGGTTAACGAGCATTCTCTTGGATTTCATTGATGTCTTGAAATCTTGTTCCTTTCAAGTGGGATTTGATTTTTGAAGAGGAAAAAGTCGCAAGGAGCGCGATTTTGACAAGATGGTGGTTGTAGGACATGGGGAATGTTTATTTCTTGACCAAAAAACTGCTTCACAAGCCATGGTCACTGATGGAGCTTCTATGGTGTATTGAGACGGATACAATCTACGCACTTTCCTTCCAAGCATTGCTATAAACAACAGAACTGAGCGAGAACAGTATAATTTAGAGTGCATGTATGACAGATTTCAAAGTCGATCTGTATCAAGCGGATTCACTTCAAGCGTACTTTTTCTCCGTTAGCATAGCAACAGTCCCAATACTTTTTGATCAGACCTCGTATAGATCGTAAACCTGCTTACCAATTCATTTTTAGGATGACTTGAACAAACATCGATATACCAATAAAACTCATTAAACTACATGATTTCCTCATCCATCATCGTTTGTTGAAATCAATGGCATGATATAACGAGAGACAGACGTGCGTCGTTTCTCTTTTCTTTACCCACTCAACACACAGATAGATAGTCTATAAATTCATATTGTAATGACATTCACACTCCCGCCCTGGACTTTTCAACAGGAGTAACGATTTATCCTTTTGTTTCCTGTGTAGGATTGGGTTTCCCTTTCCTTCTTAAGTCTATTTCAAGTGTATACGTCTAACATTTCCTTCTGAACAGTGAAATTTTATTTCCTTATTTTTTTTTCTTCTCTATCCTCAGTTGAAGTAGATGGACTCGCCTATCGTCCGGTTCAAACTCCTTCCTGGTCTTTTGAACAAAAGTACAGTTTATCCATTATTTCTAGTTTCGGACTGGGTTTCCGGTTCCTTCAGAGGTCTACTTTAACTCTATATATCTAAAGCCTCCTCCTAAACTCTAATTTTAATTACAATTTATTACTTTTTTTCTCTTCGGTAGGAATAGATATGTTCGCCTATCGTCCGGTTTCTTCTAAATTTTGTCCTTCTCTCTCACTCAGTGTGGCCCCTTGCATTCCTGGTGACTTTGTCACCTTGCTTGGGGCAAAGTGATTAAAAAATTAAATATCCCATAAACTGTGCCTCTACCTCAAGTGGCTCTTGGGCCTTGTACAGGGTGAATATCATTGTAAAATAAACCTAAAGATGCTGGTGAAAGGGTTGGTTCCCTATACAGCTTAATTAAGTACCTGACACCTCTTGCTATCCTCTAGCTTTGCAAAATCCAGAATAGATCGAAAACGGAGCACTGCTGTCATATATGGGCAGGTGCTGTCCAGTTTTCACTTTTCACTCCAGATAGAGTCCAACAGCGTCTGCGCGTCCTTGTGGCTGACTTATTATTTTCCACCCTACAACCTCTTTATCACAGACGAGCCGTCGCTAGCCCTTCATTGCTCTACCGCTATTTCCATGGGAAGTGCTCAGACGAACTATATTCCTTAGTTTCACCAACCCTAACCTTCACGGCTAAGACTCGTCATGTTACGCACATTGTAACACATATTATTACGAACTACTCTCATTCCCTTTGTATTCCATTGGTGATATGTCAGTACCACTCGAGCAGCTTCTTCCCACGAACCACCTCATTTCCCAAGCGGATGCTTCCCAGATCGCTACAATCTTAACCTGTTCAGATTTATGGTTAACCGTTATCTTCCCCATAAATCCCCATAAACTGTGCCTCGTTCTGTAAGCCTCTACCTCGAGTGGCTCTCAGGTTTTCTTGTCACTGAAGAATAATGCATCACTCAACATGAACATTAGGATTTCTATTCTGGAATATTCTTACCACCCATGAACATCTATTAACGAAAATCTATTAAACTTACGTTTAACCCAGTTCATAACCGATATTTAAAAACTTGAAAATCATATTTTATTTACCTTTTAGAAAAAAGATCTCCCCCGACGCATTTCCACGAGGAGCAAATGTCAAAGAGCCACATGTGACTTGCAAACTGTGGCTTGCTCACTTTGATATATTATCAAGTGCCATGCGGAACACGCGCTTTGGGCGATCATGTCTCTATTGATTCAGGACTAGCCAGATTATGTTTTCGCGAACCAGGCTGTCGACCAAGGCTATAGGACCAAGTCTGTCTTACTATTTAACACATAGCTAGCGGGATGGGTAGGGGAGAGATGGATTTATACCTTTCCCAAGGACTTCCTACTTTCGACCTTGTGCCACATCTAGTAAATCTTAATAAATCACTACATGCACTCCCCACATTTTTTCCTTCAACCGCGCTTTTGAAACTTCACTATTACTACTACTACTATTATTATTTTTATTTCTTTTGATTTCTGGTCTATACTCATTTCTTTCGGGGTCGCAACCAGAGTCCTGAGGCCAGAAATGACACCATTTTGATAGTTTTTTTTAAGATCTTCAAAGATACATTACAGTCTTCAGGAACTGCCGTGTCAATAAGAAGGATCATTTTGTCTTTGCCGTCTCTAATCACGATGTCAGGGTAATTAGCTTTGATTGTTCTGTCTTTGTGTATCGTAAAGTCCCATAAAATTGTTACAGGTCCTATGTCTATAACCAGGTCTGGGTGGTGTTTATACCAGTTTCTTGTAGTTTCCTTTTTGTAAATGTTGCAGATTTTCCAGTGCAGATATTAGCCAACTCTGTCGTGCCGTGTTTTATATTCAGTGGGTGCCAATACCGCACAACCTGATACAAGATGGTCAATTGTTTCTGAATATTTATCCCAGAATCTGCATTTGGGGCTAACACAATTATTCCGTATGTGTGCTTGATAATTTCTAGTTATTATTATTATTATTATTATTATTGTTGTTATTATCAGTACACGTGAAAGTTTTACGGTTTTGTTATTTTAATTTTCAAATGAATCATATTTTTTTTATTTTATTGCTTGCGTAACTTTCCTGCGAGTTGCACGACTATAAAATACCCGTGGAAATTCCACTATTGCGTCGTTAAATATTTGCGCTCAACAACTTTAACAAAAGATTGCAATAACAATCATAAGTATGAATGCAAGTCAATATTTAAAGAAGTAACTTCGTACAAATGAAAAGAAAGGCTTTCCATTTCACTGAAGCAGAAGTTAAACGCGCGTAAGCGCTATCGCTTCCTCTATCTTCTCTTCTATTTTCTTTCTTTCCTTTTTTTTTGTCTTTCGTTCCCTTCCCTAAAACCAAACAGCGTCTCTGATATATTTTTTCTTCCGTTTTTCCACGTAATCAAAACGGAATGGTCTGTTATTTATCTGAGACAATTACAACGACGCAACGCACGTGCTTACGAAGTAACAGAGGAACAATCAGAATTATAATATGATTCTTGTCATGACGGTGCGTCGGTGTTGGGTAATGGTTAACAAATTCTTCTGTTTCATCATTACTAGCGAGTTCGATACTCATTGCTTGCTCCATAGTCATGGCCTTGTGCGAAAGTAAGCCAAGCTTTGTACCTACCAACTATCACTTCTATCACCACTGCAAAAAATGTCCAAATGCACAAAAATCAATTGTGCGTTGGTATATCTTAGCATACAGTCAGTAGCAGCCATTATTGAATTATTGTGCGGATTCAATTATCGAGGAATTCTCAAAAGGAAATAGCGTTATGCATCTAGAGTAGAATAAATTATTCGTGATTAAAAAAAAATACAACTATTTTTATACTTACTTGTTACAAGACAGATTGAATAACAAGGAATAACTTACTTTGTAGAACGGAAAAGTTGCAGTCCAAAGAACGAAGCAAATCACAGTATAATCGAGTTTGAAACCAGTGCTTCAGAATAAAGTAGAAAATGAGCAATTAAAAAAAAAGATCTTTTGGCGGGAAATAAAACTAGAGAGAATTAACGACCTTTCGCTGTGTGCGCGCATGCATATACACAGCTCTCCATATATCCTCACGCGACCATATACGACCATATACATGCACATGTAGGCACAAGCTACGTAAACATACACGTACGAGCAAGCACGTACACACGCACTGACACATTTCTGATCCACTCTGCTACGTATTGGTCATGTGATTACGATCTACAATCTTCGAATTGCGTTAAAAGAAACTGAGATTAAGATCAAAGAAATCCTGGTTAATAAAAAAACAAACAAAACAAAATGAATAATTATTGGCATTTTGCAAACATTTCAGGATACAAGAGATCTCCACAGCTTCTGTTTCTTTATTATGTGAAATGTCATAACTTATTTAGGGGAAATATACTGATGTAGTTATCTGTTACTTTCTCCATGGTTTGAAATTCAGAATAAACTTTCTCTTAAACGCACTACCACGCAACGCTAGAGAGTCCAGTCTACCGTGTTATTTAATCCATTTGTACTTGTTTCACTGATTGAATTTACTATACCGATAAAAGCTACGCTATCCGTACACCTATTCGTTATCTAAAAAGTTTGAATAATATTAAACCTAAAATTCAATTTTGTTATATATTTATAAAATCGACATTAAGATCCATTCTTCTTCTTCTTCTTCTTCTTCTTCTTCTTCTTCTTCTTCTTCTTCTTCTTCTTCTTCTTCTTCGTGCTGTGTCTCTTCAGGGCGTGGGCGATCATGCCTCTCCCCAACTTCCTATCATTTGTAGCTTTTAGCAGTATTTTTTTACTATCCCTATCCCTCTCTGTTCTGACATGCATTTACACAAGCTTGGTAGATTTCTCGCCGTTTCCCTCTGTTCTGCTTGCCTTCGATATACCATGTGAATGTCAAATTCTCCAAGCCTTCTTTTCTCATTATATACTCATGCAATTTGAAGTGTTTCTTCTTGATTTTTTCTTAAAACTTCCTCGTTGCTGCCATGATTACCATAGATGGAGCTTGTGCTGAATCCATGATAATCTCATAATCATTCCGTAGAACCACTTCTTTCATGCCTCAAGTCTTCTCTTTATCAGTTGGGAAATTGTCCAGAAATTCTTGCTATTTCGAAGGACTGATATTACATAGTAGTTGAGCGTTCAAATCTTTGTCTCTAAAGAAAATTTTCCATGTCTTAATATTGTGTTTAGTTTTTAGAAGGCGTCTTTTGCTATTCCAGTACGCAGTCGGATTTCGGAGTCACATTTTATATCTTCTGTTAAAACAGATCCCAGATATTTAAACTTTTGACCTTGTTTGATTTTGGCATTTCCATTTAATAGCTCGTATCTTAGGTTTCTTCTTGCTGACAACCATACATTCTATCTTCTTACAATTCGGGGTTAGTTCTTTTTGC
Organism: Acanthosepion esculentum; assembly: GCA_964036315.1. NCBI lineage: Eukaryota > Metazoa > Mollusca > Cephalopoda > Sepiida > Sepiidae > Acanthosepion > Acanthosepion esculentum. Next base: position 54,729,300 of record OZ038483.1, on the reverse strand, counting down.
TCGCTTTCTTTCACTACGTGGATGTGCGGATTGTGTAATGGATGTGCGGGATGAGAATTCGGAGAGTCGAGTTCGAATTCTGGTCAAGTTCGCTACATTCATTTACACGCAAATACCATTGGGAAAGGTATCGCTTCCATCTCTTCTCTTTATTTATGAGTTAAATAGTAGCACTTGTGCCTGGAAACATCATTGTTCTTCTCAGAAAAAAATGTCCAATATTCACTCGCCATAAAAAAAAAATTATTCTTACAATCCGATGTATGTTAAGGGTTGATTACTCGTAAAAAATCTTTCACTACCATGTCTAGGAGCGCCTGCAATTTCCTTTCTGAGTCTGCAATGGATACTGTACCATCTGCATATCTTATGTCGTTAAGATTGTACACGACGATAAATACTGGTAGAATCTCCAGTTGCTTCAGGAGAGACTTGCTTTAAAAAATTAAGCTCTAATAACTATATTTCTACTATCTCCTTACTGTAAAAATATCATACAAGTTTAAATTCCTGCTACTGTGAGTATAATAGCGAATGTTCGTATGGATATAAAATATCAATTATAAAAATTGTTATTAATAGTGGCCACTTGATTTCCTCTTCTCATAAGTTTTATAAAGAAATCACGGACATTAAACAAAGATTTTAAAACTCCAGATTCCTTATGTTGTTGATAAACAAATGAAAATAACTTTGACGATAAGCTAAAACAATATAATTAAAATTAATGAACATAAAAATAATAA